>OY720141.1:1200000-2400000 GCA_963082685.1 Cyclophora albipunctata | reverse complement strand
AAAGGTGCCTGTTTTTTGCGAGCAATCTATTAAATATATTGTATAAGACTGCGTTATTGGCTAGCTCATTTGGTTTAAAATCAACAAAATATTATGTATATTTATTCTCCTGTCAGCATACTTGGTTTCTTTACTACGCTGACGCCAGTCGCGCAAGAATTATCTTCGAAATATTATATTTAAATATAATAACACGATTATTGAAATAGCTGGTACTAGTGCTAAGCCCCCAGGCTTGCTACCGAAGTTGTCGGGAAGTAAAAATTGTAATGATATGATAGATAACTATCTCAATATCTATTATTTGTTATAGCAACTGACGTCAGTGTAAAATTAAATTGGGTAGACAAAATTATAGAATTTGTGTCGCTTTCGTAGAGTTTATTATAACAGCTGTCAAATTGACAGCCACGACAGGAGACGTCAAAATGACAATTATATGTAAAATGGCGGGAGCCGTTACAAATTTTAAGTGCATTTTTAATAAGGATTTTTTCTTTTTTTGTATTATTTTTTTAGATTGGATTGCATGACAGTGGAATTTTGAATTTATTAATAGAAAGAGATGCAATTTTATGTACTTTAAGTTGTGTTGTTGCACTGTCGTGCGGTTCTGTAAGGCTGTATTACACGGATCTATTGTCGAGTCGGGATTAAAATTATCCGAATTTTGGATGAAAATAACCGGTTTTATATTCTTCCCTGAAAAATATGGCAGTGGTATAAAATAGAAAACGGATGTTTTGGTACTAAATATTTGTAAGTCAAAGACAATCTTTGAATGTTTGAATAACCGGATAAAATTTAAAAACCGGACGAGACCGGATAATGTAACGTCTGCCATAGACTAAGTTGTATTTTTTCATTTGCATAGAGTAGTGAGAGGGAGGACGCATGTAAATAAATAAAGCAGAAATTATGTTAAAACACGATTTAGAATATGATTGTTTTATTGTTGCCTTTGTATTCAGTATCTTCTATTTTCTTACTAGAGTAAAAATACAAACTCCTATAGTTGATTTTCCAACACACCTTCACCCAATACGGAAAGGGTACAGTGATGGGTTAAGAATGGAATTAAGTTCAAAGACCTTTTTCCTCTTCAGAAGGCTGGAACATTGACTTTAGTCCAAATTTTATCCCTCGTAAAAAATAGTATGGACCTCTGTGTGTTGAATGTGGTGTTACAAGAAGCTATGGAATCGATATGCTAGGCGTTCGTTTCAAGGTACTAAATAATGAGTTTTTAGGGTTCCGTACCCAAAGTGTAAAAACGGGACCCTATTACTGAGACTTCGCTGTCCGTCCGTCCGTCCGTCTGTTACCAGGCTGTATCTCAAGAACGGTGATGGCTAGACAGTTGTGATTTTCACTGACGATGTAAGTATTTTTATTGCCGCTATAACAACAAATACTAAAAATAAAATAAAACAAATATTCAAGGGGGCTCCCATACAATAAACGTGATATTTCTGCCGTTTTTTAAAGTACGGAACCTTCTGTGCGCGTGTCCGACTCGCACTTGGCCGGTTTTATAATAAGTCCTATATAGAAAATAGACGCAAATAACGTTACTAATATGGTAAGTGCATACACATTATAATATCTACTCGTATTGTTAAATTAGTCACGATATATTAATACATTTGTTAATGACTTATCGCCTCCTTAACTAAACACTGTTGTAAAATGTTTTCCGTCTTATTTATAAACACTAACTAAATCACTGTTAAAAAGTGTTTTGTCTTTTTTGCTCTTCGAAAAACAGCGAATGTCGGAAAGGGACATACTATTTAATAGCTAAAATGTTTTTAATAAGAATTTTCTGAATAAGACCCTTATTAAACTGACATCTATGTAAGTGAAGAATTCGGCATAGGTACTATTATATGAGGAATATCAAGATAGGATAGCCATATTCAGAGAGGATAGCTTTATTGCGTTTTATCCCGAAAATCCGCGCTACTAGCCGCGCCCAGTATTGTAACCGTTTCCACGGGAATTTCGGGATAAAATGTATCCCATGTGTTATTCTGATATATTACTTATATTACTTTAAAGTTTCATCCAAATCCGTCCAGTAGTTTTTTCGTAAAATAATAACAAATATACATGCATGTATACTCGTGCATACTGAATCCTAAGCAATATTTCAAAGAGTTTCAACCGAGTGGCGCTCACATCACACGCACACATTATTATTATAGGATCTCTTCTTACGATAGTTAAAATCTAGCCTAAAAGATCGATTTTCCAGCCGAAGACTATTCCTTCTGAAGAGGTAAAAGGTTTCGTGACTTCATTCCTTCTAACCTTGTAAGCCATCACTGAATCCTTTATCTCAGGAAGCATCTGTCTTGTTGATAGATCATTATGGTTTCATTAAGAACTCTTTAAAAGTAAAATTAACATGGGTACAGATAATTAATCTCACATTAAACCAAAAACCTTATTTTTGTAATCTGTCGTCGGTACCTAAATAATGTCATCGTATTTCACAAGTTCCGTACAGATTACCGTTAGTTGTTAGCAGTGGTTCGAGAGAATCACTCGATTTTACAACGTAATATTATTTATTTTAGTTAAATTATTGCGAAAATACGTTATTTTTTAATGATTTTATTTTTGTGAAGTTATTTTTAGTGGGACATTTTGATCCATTTGACGTGAAAATGCGCGGGAATGTGCTGAAGTTTTTTCTTTTGTTTATTTTTAAATTAATAGGCGTTTTGTGCGGTAAGTCATTGTTTACATTATTCCTTGTTTTTTTTAAATAAAATTACAAGCTGTGCCCCGCTGTTTCACCCACAGCGCACCCGTTCCCGTATGAAATACGGGATAAATAGTATCCTATATCCGTCTCCTGATTCTAAACTACCTCCTCACCAATTTTCAGCCAAATCGGTTTATCCGTTCTCGAGTTATACTTAAATAGTGTAACTAACACGACTTTCTTTTAAATACATAATAATATATATTTAGGGATCCAAACATTATTCCTTAAAAAAGATAACAATCGGAAAAACAGATTTTATAAATAATTTAATGGTTTATTTTTGTTATCTGCTCTCAATAACGATTAATAAAATCCAATTGTTAAACATTTAAAGGGTTTCGTTTTAAAAACCTCACGACAAAATTCAAGGTTATTCTAAAATAGGTTTTGTATTTCAGTTTCTTTGCACTGTTCTTTTCATTCTCATATTTATTCCGGGATTAAACGAACAAAGGAGTAAAGAGTTTGCATAATGCATCAAATGACTTCGTACATTCCGTACATCCCACATACTTGCAATCTATATACAGTGATTGTGTACATAATTTGATAATCACATCACTCATAGTAAGTATAAAACAAAGTCGCTTTCCGCTGCCTGTCCCTATGAATGCACAGATCTTTAAAACTACGCAACGAATTTTAATGTGGTTTTTTTTAATAGATAAAGTGATTCAAGAGGAAGGTTTATGTGTATTAAAATTCTCGAAATTCCCATGGGAACGGGCACAACGCGGGTAAAACCGCAGGGCGCTGCTAGTTTGTAAGATAAACATTATCGTAGTTAAATATTTGAACTAAATATTTATCAATTTGTTTTTTATCATTATGTATCATGCACTGTGAGGAAAATACAATGTAATAATTAAATAAATAAATACTCCTTTTTGATTGGTTTTCTGCCAATTTATCAAAATCAATCGATGCACAGTATACTAAGTACATATGATAAACTAGTAGCGCCCCGCAGTTTTACTCGTATTGTGCCCGTTCCCGTAGGAATTCTGAGATGAAAATAGGCAATAACCTTCCTGTTGAATGTGGCTATCCATTACAACAAGAATTATTCAAATCGAACCGGTATTTTCTGAGATTAGCACCTTCAAACAAACAAACTCTTCAGTTTTATATTATTTGTATAGGTGTATTGAATTTTTTTCAGATTGCAAATTGAACTTTCAAGACTTAAAAAACCCAGTCTACATATGTGATAACAGTTTCATAACTCCAGATAGTGAAGGGACATTCATATTTTCAAGATCGGAAACTGTCACTATAGCGTGTCCCGGAGCCCATGGACGAAGTAACCACGTGGCGGTCAATAAATATTCCACGGGCTATGATGTTGTGGTAAATAATATAAAATCATTACCAAAAGAGTGAAAGGGGTTGGCCCTATTACCCTGATAGGGGTTGCATTTCCTAAAATCAATTAGAATGCGTTTTACTTGAAGCGGAGCTTGATAAGGAGCTTAACTGACCAAATGTCAATGCGTTTTTGACAAATCCAATGCGCTGTGAATAGCCCCGTACCCACCTAGCGCACATGCTCGCGCGGCAGGCTCGCGAGCCAAACGCTCAGCTGGTGTGGACGTGCCTCGGGCTGCCTCGGGCGCGCGTTTGCTCGGCTGAGCACGGCTCGGCCCCGACTCCCGAGCCATCTGTTGTCGGTAAACTTGACGCGCTCAAAGGTGCCTCGGTGAGCGCTGTGTGTTAGGTGGGTACGGTTATGTTTTGGCTCGCGCGCGAAGCTAGGAAAATAGCTGCAGCTGAATATACACGACCTAAGATGGCTCAGCCAGCCTCGCGAGGCGGCCTCGTGTAATATATGTGTTTGGCTCGCGAGCCGGACACCGAGGCTGCCTCGCGAGCCTGTGCGCTAGGTACGCGGCTATTGGTGAATTGGGCTCTGCTCGGCTCCAGCTTCGCATCAAAGGAAAAACATTCTTTGACAAGCCCGTTGTCACAGTGGCAGTGAGAGCGCTTACTTGTCGGGGGTTGCGGGCTCGATTCAACGGAGTAACAATATGTGAAGACATAGTTGTTGTTGACGACGTCTGGGTGTCAATTATATATTCTTATAAAGTATTTGTGTATGTACTATATGTAGTAGTATCAGTTAATTAGATTCCATATTACAAGCTTAGAGCTTACTTTGGGTCTAGTTAACCGTGTGTGAATTTGTCCGGGTGTATTTATTTATTTATTTACTCTTAGCCAGCACCTACGTCGTTATAGGAACCTTCATGCAAATCAAAGGCTTTTAAAGTTTCTGAGATTTTAATTTTTATTAATATTTTAACTCCTCTGTGGTCTAGTGGCTATATGTACTCGTTTGCCAAGACTGATATTTGGGGTTCAATTCCCAGGGCGACCGAAAACATGTTTCCTACTTTTCAAAACAAGGCCCGGGTATGAGAAAACCAACATTAGTCAAGCGTGGTGATTACGACATCCTCCTCACTGTACAGATATCTTCAGAGATGAGAGGTATTTGGCCAGCAGTGGGACAGTACACGCTAAGCGCCATCATAAACGCTTATCAACAGTATTTTAGCAATGAAATAGTTTGTCCCTTTCCGATATACGCTATTTTCCAAAGTGTCAAAACACAATTACACAATAACGCAGTACTACTTTTTGTGTTATTTTAAAACTCTTCTAACGAAATGCCTGTTGATTTTTAGGAAGCATCGTGTATACACAACCAGACGTTTCGTGTGAACAGACGTTTTGCTAACTTCTCCGATATTCAGTGTAAGGTCAGGCCAGCGATCAGCGCTGTCAAACAAGACTCGCGCTGTTTGGACGGAGGAGAGATATACAAGTACGTATAACAGATGGTGTACCTCCCTAAATATAATGAAACTCAAAATGTAAACAAGTTAAGTTAACTAGTCACTAATGACCCCTCATTTACTAATCACCACCCGTCACCAATGACCCCTCATTAACTAATCACCTTTGGCGGCTCTATAACTCTGACACCAGGATTAGTCAGGTTGACCATCCACTCGGTGAAGAAGAAGAAGCCTCTCTATGGTAAATTATGAGGACGAGGATACTATCTTCTGTAAGAAGTGAGGCCTTTGCCCAGCAGTGGGACAATATAGGCTAATTGCTTTATTCATAAACGTTTATCACAGCTTTTTAGGTATAAATGGTTTGTCCCTTTCTGACATACGCTATTTTACAAAGAGCAAGAGACAAAACATTTTATAACAGTGTGTTAGTTAAAGTGTGTTTAGGAATTAGGCGGTAATAACTACTATATATTTTAAAAACCTTGACAGGTGTCAAGGGTCACCCGGATGGAACGAAGTTCACTGCGAAATAGAAAGACGAAACGAAAATATCTTGCTTGCTTTCTATAAGAGAGAGAGAGAGACAAACAGAGAAACATGCGCACGCCGCACGGCGTAACTCTAATGCTGGGGTTCCATTAGCGGGCGAAGATTCGTGTCGCGTTGTCGCGACAAAAACATCGTGTTCGGGCATAGGCCATGTTCTTGTCTACATTAGGCGGGCGAAGATTCGTGTCGAGTAGACGCGATGCATCGTGCCAGATTGCGTTGTGTCCGTCTTGCTTCAAAGTTTGGAAGACACTGAATTGACGCAGGTGGAGCCACCCAAGCGAATATTGTCGCGACAAATCCCTTTGATTCGCGCCCGTTTACCGACAGCTCCCCGATACTACATCGTCTTCGCCCGAATACTACGCGATGACACGATGTACGCGGCCACATTATCGCGTTAACACGAATATTCGCCGTAGCCCGCTAATGGAGCCCCAGCATAACGGCGTGCGCATGTTTCTCTGTCTGTCTCTCTCTAACGCAAAAAGTGTCGTTACAACTTTTCGTCTTAATTTTTACCGTCTAGCCCTCTTTCGCAACGCGCGATAAGGAACTTCGTTCCAATTGGAATAATGATATTATTCCAGAATTGGCTACACAATCAACAGCAAACTGTATGCTCTGTACGAATCGTGCTACTTTGAGGATGCCGTACGGACGGTGTTCAGTAAACACAGCATCTCGCCTACTGTGTATAAGTACTCGCAGACAAACCAGAAAAGGCCTAACTTTTATCGTAAGTCATCCAAACAATGATATAATCTTTATATAAAAACTATAAAAACTATATAAAAACTATATAAAAACTAGCAGCGCCCCGCGGCTCTGCCCGCGTTTAGCCCGTTCCCGTAGGAATTTTCGAAAATCATTTCTTAGTGTGCACTTACGTCACTTGAAGAACCTTCCTGCCAAATTTCATGTTTCTAGGTGCAGCAGTTGAGGCTGTGCGTTGATTATCAGTCAGTCAGTCAGGACTTTGAATTTTATATATATACAGATGACGTGTCACGTTGTTTGGCCGCGATGGACTCCTAAACTACTAAACCGAATTTAAATTTGATTTGCACACTGTGTGCAATTTGATCCAACTTGAAAGATATGATAGCTTACATCTCAATTTATAGTGATTAGGGTGGTCCACCCCTTAATTTGTATATGGCAAAACAACGTTTGCCGGGTCAGCTAGAATAAAGAGGTGAAGTTTGTTTGTTTGTACGAACTAATCTCAGAAACGCATTGAATTGAATAATTATTTTTGTAATGGATAGCCGGTTTGTATCGGGAAGGTAAAGGCTATACATAGGTACTTTTTAAACTCACACGATTTGCACTCATTATACTAAATGAACCGGGTCTGTATGACTGTATCGCGTTAGATAATTTAACGTATTCTACTAAAATACGTACCCGACGTTTCGAGTGGATTACACCGCTCGTGGTCACGGGATAACTGGCTGGAGAGGCGAATATTCACTGCGTACACAATATTTAAAGTACACAAGGCTATTTTTTATCCCACGGGTACAACGCGGGTAAAACCGCGGGGCGCTGCTATTTCTGAGTCGAGTGATAAACTGACAACTAAATCCATAAAATTTTTCAGAGGGCGAAGTGTTTGGCAAATTAAATATGTATGATATCTACAAAGTAGCCAACCAGAAGAAGAGAATTGATGAAGACTTAGGCGCCAACTTGTCTTCAAAATATATTACCAAAACTCAGGTAAAGTCATTCAATTCAATTTTTGTTTGATGGTTTCTGCTGGCATTACGTCGCAATGCCGCCAGTGTCACTCAGGTAAGTTAGTTTGCTAATTACCAACCAACTTGACACGATGACAAGAGATGATAATATGATAATTATGAATTGATTGGTGGATTTAAAATTCGACAATTCCGCCAATGTGTCACAAATGACACATTGGCATGTCTCTGTAAAGTTCAAATGTAAGGACAGTTGTCACTTCAGCATTTTAACATTTTACAAGAGATGAAGAGAAGTCTTTGCCCAGCTGTGGGATATCACAGACTAACACTATCCTCCCTGTTCGGCGCCAGACGCTGTCGCGCGGACACCTGGCGCCGCGCGGCGACTTCGCGCTGGCGGCGACGCGCGACGCCTCCTTCCACTACCTCAACGCGGCGCCGCAGTGGCAGCGCCTCAACTCCGGCGACTGGAAGATGTTAGAAAATGTAAGACTTTGATAGAAAAAAGATTTTAAACACTAACCTAACCTTATGTCAACATTAATTACCATTGTGTATTCTGTATGTTCTGTCATGGAATTGTCGCTTCCAAATTAAGATATGGTATCATATTTTGGGGCAACTCCACTGGAAAATTAGCTATTTTTAAAATGCAAAAACAATGTGTGAGAGCTATGTTTGGTCTGCACATTACAGATAGTTGTGTACCATATTTTAAACAACATAGAATTCTTACTCTTACCTCATTATACATATTAGAAGTTGCTATTTTCGTAAAATCGAACGCAAAATTATTCTCACGTGTATCTAATACAACCACTAGAAATTTAAGAAATAAAGATCACATATGTATCCGTCCATCCAACACAGCTTTAATGAACAAAAGCATTTTTTGTACAGCTCCTAAAATTTATAATAAATTACCAAAATATTTAAAAGAACTAAATTTGAAGGCATTTAAAAGAAAATTAACAAATTTATTACTTGATAAAGCATATTATGATCTTCATTCTTTCCTCGAAGATAAATTTAATTGAAATAACTCATTGTAAATTGATTGATTTGTTCCTACTTTCCAGATATTTTTATAGTTTTTAATTTTGTTTTATATTATAAAGTTTAATAATACTTGTTTTTAATGTTTAATTATTATATGATTGAAATGTTATAATTTTAAGCATACATAAAATTTGTACGCCTGATCTTCAGGCAGAACATGAAGATACTTTACTATAATGTTATTTACCACCTTTACAATACTCATGTTTAACAAATAAAAATTCTTATTCTTATTCTTATTCTTATTCTGTAAGTACTTAAAATTTATACCATCGTGACACTTTAAATTATTTGGTAATGAAAAAAAGAACTAACTATCCAAAATAGACAGATACGTCAAATAGGACAGATGCGACAAATTTTACACTTTGGACATAAGAGACTAATGGGACAGATAGGAAAAATGAGGTTATTGAGACAGATGCTAACTCTAAAACCTAATAAAAATACACCATCTTATGCCATTAGGATTAACGGCCATTTTGTTTTTCCTGTCATTCGAAGAGCATCCGGTTGCGCGCGACGCAGCTGTCGCGCGCGCTGCGCGTGTGGACGGGCACGCACGGCGAGCTCACGCTGGCGGACGCGGCGGGCGCGCCGCGCGCGCTGGCGCTGCGAGCCGACCACAACGGCAACCACGCCGTGCCCGTGCCGCTCTACTTCTACAAGGCGAGTGGCTCTGATACACATCGTGTTACAGTGACCTACCGAACTGCGACACAACTTGTTGGGGACGATGCGCGACCAAGACTCTTGGTTCGTGCCTCGTGGTCCGTGATTCGGCTAGTCTCGTTAGTCGGTAGTAGCCCCGCCTGACGCACCCGTCTCCTTCCAGCTGGTGTACGACGAGCCAACCAAGCAAGCGACCGCCTTCGTGAGCATCAACTCCCCGTACTACTCGCGCGCCGCGCTCGCGGACCTGGTGTTCTGCTCCGACGTCTGCCCCGCGGGCTGGCTCAAGTGGAAGACTGACGACGGCTTCACCAGCTTCTGCTGCGAGTACGACGAGTTCGTGGAGAAAGTGGGAGTTATTGAGACGTTGGAGGTGGAAAGTCCTTTGGATTAAAATTTTGTAGTGGTATTTGTGTACTTTTTTCATTATCCTGTATAGTAATAGTAAGTTACTCGTATCTGTATGAATTTCAGGAAAATCCACTAAGTTTGCCGGTGGCAGCGTTTTTTCGTGAACAAGTATGTTAATTAGAAATTGAACTATAACGCTCGTTCTATTTTGAGTAAAGTAGAGTTCATGAATATATGACATGAATAGAGACAAGTCCTTTGCTTTTCCGTGGAGTAGAGTCGACTGCGGGAGATCTATACTAATATTATAAAGCTGAAGAGTTTGTTTTGTTTGTTTGTTTGTTTGTTTAAACGCGCTAATCTCAGAAACTACTGAACCGATTTGAATAATTCTTTCACTGTTAGATAGTCTATGTATCGAGGAAGGCTATAGGCTACATTTATCCCGAAATTCTCACGGGAACGGGCACAACGCGGGTAACACCGCGGGGCGCTGCTAGTATTTAATAAAATATCATCAGTTTATACCTCATTGCATCTTTAAAAATATGTTCTTTTTAAATTCTATCGTGTAGAGGTCGCAACTTTGTCAATCTCACACCTAATACAATCTGTGGAGTATGAGTCTTTGTAAATGCAATACTTTATGTCAATGTCAATGTCATTTTTAGTTAGATAAAAGTCAAAACTCAAAACAAATCCAAGCTTATTTTTTGAGGTTATGTTTTTAATGTAAGTAAAAATGTTTAAAAATCTCAGATTATCTCAGTTTTCCTTCATCTACGTTAATTATTCAACAAGAGTAGCAATCGATGCGTCTTTAAAAGAACAATTTGAAACTAAACAGTTCAAACCTCGCAACCATCCCGGCACAAACCGTATAAAAGTTGCATCGATCCCTCAAGAAATTCAAAAGGCAATAAAAATAGTACTAGAAGATGGAAAAGCGAAAACTATGCTGCAAGAGAGCGAGAAACTCTCAAACTATCTCCATTCCCGCCATTTACCGCCAGAAGAAAGAGAAATAGATATGAAAGCTGAACGATTCTTCAAAGCTATATCGAAATCAGTATTAAACAAAGTAAGGGATTTGACCGAGAAAGAGGCCCACGAATACGATACGAAGATCAAAAACAAAGTGTACAGTGCTTTAAAAAAGAATATTTACCATTGGGGAAGCATTAACTACGATAAACCTACGAGTATGCAGTATTTAATGTGCCGCGCTGCCCCCGAATATGCTATACTCCTTAGAATATTCGACGAGATTAAACGAAGTTTTCCCGATTTTAAACCAAGGAGTTACTTCGATTTCGGCTCTGGCGTAGGTACAGGAACTTGGGCAGTAAACACATATTGGAAGAAACACATTTTTGAATACTTCTGCGTAGACACTTCACCATCAATGCATCATCTGGCAAGACTAATACTTTGCAACGGCAAAGACAATGTAGAGATGCCGTTAAAAGCATATTATCAAAGACAATTTCTTCCCGCCTCCACAGATTTAAAATACAGCATAGTTTTATCAGCATTTTCATTATTTGAACTTCCTGACATCAAATCAAGAATGGAAACTATACAAAAACTATGGAATAAGACTGAAGATTACCTCATAATCGTCGAACAGGGCACTAACGCAGGCTTCCAAGTTATAAACGAGGCCAGAGAGTTCATATTAAACATGACAGATGACCAAAAAGGTTACGCTTTTTCACCCTGTCCGAACGACACAGTATGTCCCCGATATATGGAACACCAAACTCCTTGCAATTTCTTAATGAAATACGAAAGCATTTTTCCGAAACAGGAGACATTAGCCGAGTTATTCTCCTATGTTGTTCTAAAGAAAGGGCAGAGGCCTGAAAATGACCCACAGTGGCCTAGAGTTGTGAGAGCCCCAGTAGTAAGATCGCGCCACACTATATGTCGATTGTGTACAGCTCAAGGTGATTTAAAAGAGGTTATATTTTCAAAAGCAAAATATGATCAGGTTACGTATAGGTGTGCTCGGTCTTGTAACTGGGGAGACTTGTTGCCAGTGAAATAAATTAATTTGTATCTGTTTTAATTGTTTTAATTACTTGGAATAATAAAGTTAAGTTAGCTAGATTTAAAAATATGGGTTACTGAACTGACGAGATATTGGAGAATTTTGACAATCTGATCATCACTACATAGTATAAAACAAAGTCGCTTTCCGCTGTGTGTCTGTCCCTATGTATGCTTAGATCTTTAAAACTATGCAATTGATTTTGATGCAGTTTTTATTAATACATAGAGTAATTCAACAGGAAGGTTTATATTTATAAAAATGCCCGAAATTCCCACGGGAACAGGCACAACGCGGGTAAAACCGCGGGGCGCTGTTAGTGTACTATAAAAACAACAATTTTAAAACTATAATAATTTATTATTCAACAACAAATAAAAGTAAAGTAACTTAATGTGTAATATATATTATCTGTTTAATTTACTGGTTTCATTCTTGTGTCTGTTAATACAGTCCTTAAACTCTTCCACTTCGTTTTGACATTTTCTCCAATCCTTTGTTGTGTTTATGCATTCCTGAAAAATTTAATACAACAAACAACAAGTAAGTTGGAGAAAGTAATTTGTTATTATTTATTTAAACGGGAACTTACGTACGACGCTACTGTTGAGAGTTGAGAGACTCTGTCACTCTCTCTTCACCCACCTCCTGATGAAGGTCACCGTATGTGACCGAAACGTGTTGAGGAACTCTCAACAGTAGCCTCCAGAGTACGTAAGTCCCCGTTTAAATAAATAATAATGACATTAGCGTATGTTTCAATTAATAGTAAAGTAATTTGTTATGTTGTTGTTTCTTTTATTATCTAACTAGCTATGCATTATTTATTATGCTGTTCCTGACCAAGATAAATAAAATAAAAAAGAATAATTTAAATCTGTTCAGCCATTCTCGACTTATATATGGTGTAACTAACATGACTTTCTATTATATATTTAAAAAATAGATTATATATAGATTGTAAACAAATGGTTTAATATCCCACTATAGGGCAAAGAGAAAGAAGATTTAAAAAAATTGTTTATTTGGGAAATTCTAGGCCAGTACAGCTCAGATGTTAGCCGTGCCTTGCCTTTAAATGAAAATACTATATCATGAACATAACATGCATATCTCCGAAAGTACAGATTGAATCTGGATGAAATTTAGCACAAATATAATTTAAATACTGATATAGCACATAGTATTGTAATGTACTGAACTTCCTATGGGATAAACTTAAATTATATAATTTTAAGACATCTAGTAAGTAGTTTATTTTACCTGCACTTTATAATGTAAATCTATGCATCCAGTTTTCTTCAGCATATTCTCTACTGGGTCTTCATCGCTGTCGGCTGGTTTTTCACGAGGTTTTACAGTCATTATACTATTAATTTACCTCGAACTCGTACTAATTTATATTTATTTACAGAAAAATATAACCTTTTAACTAAACTGTTTACTTTTCGATCGAATGAGACGTCAAATAATGTCATTATGTCAATGTCATTTCTTAGTGTTATTTTAAATGAAATTGACAGGAAAGCGAGAGGCAACTGCAATCTTAGTTTTTTTTTTAATGGATATTATACTCCCATACGTGGTCTGTGAATCTACCTCCTCCGGCCTCCCTCGCGCCATTAAATTTAACGATTTCAGTGACACGATGTTCGCAGTATAACTTACTAGCAGCGCCCCGCGGCTTTGCCCGCGTTGAGCCCTTTCCCGTAGGAATTTTCGAAAATCCTTTCTTAGTGTGCACTTACATCACTTGAAGAACCTTCCTTTTTTTTTTTTTTTTAGTAGGAGAAATGCATTTATGCATCCCCGGCAGTTCGGGGAAACGACCGGGGTATGTGGGACTCTTCCCGACGCGATAAACGGGCCGGGAAATACCCATTAAAACTCCTACTGTGTTCCATCGTCAGCGGCTCACTGACAAGAGTCGCGGGGCTACCTTGCGGCATTCCTCCGCTTCTCCAGTCGCGCCGACAATGAAGAACCTTCCTGCCAAATTTCATGTTTCTAGGTGTAGCGGTTGAGGATGTGCGTTGATTATCAGTCAGTCAGTCAGGACTTTGAATTTTATATATATAGATTTAAACCGTTAAATCAGTTTTTAAAGGGTACTAAGGCTTCGCTCCTCGCAGGTAAGAATGAAACAAACGCATTAAAAGACAACAATAATAATTTAATCCAAAGGACCCTCGATGTCCAACGTCTCAATAACTCCCACTTTCTCCACGAACTCGTCGTACTCGCAGCAGAAGCTGGTGAAGCCGTCGTCAGTCTTCCACTTGAGCCAGCCCGCGGGGCAGACGTCGGAGCAGAACACCAGGTCCGCGAGCGCGGCGCGCGAGTAGTACGGGGAGTTGATGCTCACGAAGGCGGTCGCTTGCTTGGTGGGCTCGTCGTACACCAGCTGGAAGGAGACGGGTGCGTCAGGCGGGGCTACTACCGACTAACGAGAGTAGCCGAATCAGACCACGAGGCACGGACCAATAGAGTCGAATTTCGTCTACTATTTTCATTGATTTGTTGGCATATATTTTGTCTTGGTCGCGCATCGCCCCCAACAAGTTGTGTCGTAGTTCGGTAGGTCACTGTGACACGATGTGTACAGAGCCACTCGCCTTGTAGAAGTAGAGCGGCACGGGCACGGCGTGGTTGCCGTTGTGGTCGGCTCGCAGCGCCAGCGCGCGCGGCGCGCCCGCCGCGTCCGCCAGCGTGAGCTCGCCGTGCGTGCCCGTCCACACGCGCAGCGCGCGCGACAGCTGCGTCGCGCGCAACCGGATGCTCTTCACATGACAGGAAAAACAAAATGGCCGTTAATCGCTATGGCTATGGCCCGTATTAATAAACGCGGTGTAACTAAAACCCTGTTATAAAGTGTTTTGTCTCTTTTGCTCTTCGGAAAATTGCGTGTGTCAGAAAGTGACAAAGTATTTGATAAGCTAAGTTTTTAATACGCATTTATTAATAAGATCCTATGAGGCCCAAACCTTTTAAAAGTCATCTCTCGTCTCAACAAAAATCACTTTGAGAGACTGTCCTCAGTTTGGTTAAGGCATTGCAGGCTGAATCACCTGATTGCCCGAACAGTAAGATTAAGTGCTTCGGAGGGCACGTTAAGCCGTCGGTCCCGGTCACTTTCTACGGATAGTAGTCGTTACTTGAGCCATGTCAGAGGCCTTTGGCGGCTCAATAACTCTGACACCAGGATTGGTCAGGTTGACCATCCACTCGATGAAGAAGAAGAATAGTGTTTTAGCGATATGCCTGAAACTGAGATTAGTTTATTGTTAAGTACCTCTTCTAATTCCTTCCAGTCGCCGGAGTTGAGGCGCTGCCACTGCGGCGCCGCGTTGAGATAGTGGAAGGAGGCGTCGCGCGTCGCCGCCAGCGCGAAGTCGCCGCGCGGCGCCAGGTGCCCGCGCGACAGCGTCTGACGCCGAACAGAGAGGATAGATAGTGTTACTCATTTCAGAACAAGCGAGCGCCAAGAAAGAAAAGTGTTAACCTGAACGGAAGACGTAGACAAGCATGTTTATGAGTGTATGTAATAGAATTTGTGAAATATATTTCATTCAGTATTTTATCAGGGACTTTCCTTCAATTTTCATAAATTAATTTGAAAATGTTCGCGAATTATATTTCGACTTTTGGTGGGTCTGTGGACCACATTTTGTCTTCACGGACCACCAGTGGTCCATGGACCACTGGTTGGGTACCCATTTAAACGCAAACGTGAAGTTAATCGATTCGATTTGGATAACTCGCACTAAGAACACTGGTAACACTTTAGTTACTTCAAATTATGCTATAGTTAACTATAGACAACTAGCGGTTTGGGATGAAAAATAGCCTATAACCTTCCCGTTGAATGCGGCTATCTATTACAAAAGGAATTATTCAAATCGGACTGGTAATTCCCGAGATTAACTCGAACATACCAACAAACAAACTTACTTTTACCTAAGTCGTGTTAGTTACACTATTTATAACTCCAGAAGGTCCAATAGCTTTATTGACACGGTTCCTTCGACATGTTTAACAGACTGTATTCAGTAGAAAACATGTTTTCGCTCGACCTGGGAATTGAATCCGGGACCTCAGACTTGGCAGGCGAGTGCACTCACCACCATTGTTTGTACTCGTATTTAACTAGTCTTATATATAAAATTCTCGTGTCACAGTGTTCGTTCGCGTACTCCTCCGAAACGGCTCGACCGATTCTCATGAAATTTTGTGAGCATATTGAGTAGGTCTGAGAATCGGCCAACGTCTATTTTTCATCCCGAAATTCCCGCGGGAACGGGTACAACGCGGGTGAAACCGCGGGGCGCAGCTAGTAATATATATAAAAGAAAGTCGTGTTAGTTACACTATTTATAACTCGAGAACGGCTGAACCGATTTGGCTGAAAAATTGGTGGGGAGGTAGCTTAGAACCGGGAGACGGATATAGGATACTATTTATCCCCTATTTCCTACGGGAACGGGTGCGCTGTGGGTGAAACCGCGGGGCACAGCTAGTATTATATATAAGTAGATAGATGGCGTTAGTCCTGAAATTTCCTAGAACACGCAAGTGTTGTGTTCTGACAATGTACGGGGCAAGCACTCTATCATAAAGCCCGGTTTCCACTGCGAGCGGAACGGACCCATTAATGACTCCGTTTGGCAGCCATTACGTGTTTTTGTTAAGACTGAGGTGTTATGCGTCTATACAAGTAACGCAATGGTAATTAAACGGAGTCATTAATGAGCCCGCTCCGCTTGCAGTGGAAACCGGGCTTAATACTCCGAACAGAGGCCTTTGTTTAATCTAGCCAGAAGGTCCAATGGCTTTAATGACACGGTTCCTTCGACATGTTTAACAGACTGTATTCAGTAGGAAACATGTTTTCGCTCGACCTGGGTATTGAATCCGGGACCTCAGACTTGGCAGGCGAGTGTACTTACCACTAGACCATTGTTTGTATTAACTAGCAACGCTCCGCGGTCTTTCCCGCATTGTGCCCGTTCCCGTGGGAATTTTGGGCATACGGGCGGCGAATCTAAGCATACATAGGGACAGACAGACAGCGGAAAGCGACTTTGATTTATACTATGTAGTGATGTTAGATGTAGTGAATTCTTAGGTTTAATCGAACACTACTCTACTGATGTTGAATTAAAACTACGATTACGGATACACATCGCTTTTCGTATCCGTAAACTGTGGTCACTCACCTGAAATTTAGTTATATATTTTGAGCTCGAGTTAGGGCCGACGACTTCGTCTATTCTCCGCTTCTGGTTCTGGACTTTGTATATATTTGACATTTGTAAATTTCCGAACACGTCTCCTTCTGGAAAATACATTTAGGGTGAGTTTCCGTTTAAGCGGAGCGGAGAGGATTCCGTTTGACCAAACACAACACGTTACGAAGAGATTTTGACAGTTTCAATGCGTCGTCGTGATTGGTCAATTGAGTGGACGGTCAACCTGACCAATCCTGGTGTCAGAGTTATTGAGCCGCCGAAGGCCTCTGACATGGCTCATGTAACGACTACTATCCGTAGAAAGTAACCGGGACCGACGGCTTAACGTGCCCTCCGAAGCACGGAATCATCTTACTTTTCGGGCAATCAGGTGATTCAGCCTTCAATGCCCTAACCAAACTGAGGACAGTCTCACAAAGTGATTTTTGTGAGATATCCCCACCGGGAATCGATCCCGGAACCTCCGGATCGTGAGCCGAGCGCTCAAACCACTAGACCACGGAGGCTGTTATGCTTATCTATCATCTTACTGTCTACGCCATAAGCGCTACATAAGAACCAGGTTTACTTACGTACGAATTTAGACCTCTTTTGCTTGCCCCCGTGCGACATTTCGACCATCGGCATCAGATGGTGTTTGCTGTACAAAGTCCTCACACTACACTCGTCGAAACATGACTCGTATGCAGTTATTAAATTGCCGTTTACTTTGTAGCCGACTCTGAAAATAAAAACATGCATTCATTTTGAGAAAATTTGTGGCGAACTTGTGTGGGAATTTTTGAGTTTAAGACCGCATATGCCAGGAGCGGTCCTAGGATTTGTTTTGAAGGGAGCCCCCTCCCCCCTCTTAGCTAAAATCTATCGAAGTTGCTACTCATTGCTTCTTCTTTATCGAGTGGATGGTCAACCTGACCAATCCTGGTGTCAGAGTCATTGAGCCGCCAAAGGCCTCTGACATGGCTCATGTAACGACTACTATCTCATAGCTAAAATCTATCCAAGTTGCGTCAATCTATATTATAAGAATGGGCTCATATAATTCACTTTCACTTTAAGAGCCTCGGTGTATTTTTATGGAGAAACTAACACCGTGCACTTTTGCCCACATTAAGCCAATTTCCATGAGAATTTAACCTTCCCGTTGAATGTGGCTATCTATTACAAAAAGAATTATTCAAATCGGATTGGTAGTTTCCGAGATCAGCGCGTTCAAACAAACAAACAAACAAACAAACATAAAATCAAGAAAGTCTTCAGCTTTATAACATTACTAGCCGCGCCCCGCGGTGTTACCCGCAGTGTATAGGTTCCCGCGGGAATTTCGATATAAAATGTATCCCATGTGTTATTCTGATGTGTAACCTATATTACTGTAAAGTTTCATCCAAATCCATTCAGTAGATTTTGCGTGAAAGAGCAACAAACATACATCCATACATCCATCCTCACAAACTTTCGCATTTATAATATTAGTAGGACTATAATTTCAGTCTTCTGTGACATGGTTTTTGTAAAGGGGCCGAAACATCAGATAAAAATCCTATCCTATCCTATACTATCCTATCCTATCCTCCTTCCTACTACTATAATCCTATCCTATCCTACTAATATTATAAATCCGAAAGTTTGTGAGGATGGATGTATGTATGGATGTATGGATGTATGTTTGTTGCTCTCTCACGCAAAAACTACTAAACGGATTTGGATGAAATTTTACAGTAATATAGGTTACACATCAGAATAACGCATGGGATACATTTTATACCGAAATTCCCGCGGGAACGGGTACAACGTGGGCGAAACCGCGAGGCTAGTGTAAAATAAAAGCGAAGTGTATTCTTAAACGTAGTTTCAACTCAAAACCTATCCTAACTGCCTCCGTGGTCTAGTGGTTTGAGCGCCCGGCTCACGACCCGGAGGTTCCGGGTTCGATTCCCGGTGGGGATATCTCACAAAAATCTCTTTGTGAGACTTTCCTCAGTTTGGTTAGGGCATTGCAGGCTGAATCACCTGATTGCTCGAAAAGTAAGATGATTCCGTGCTTCGGAGGGCACGTTAAGCCGTCGGTCCCGGTTACTTTCTACGGATAGTAGTCGTTACTTGAGCCATGTCAGAGGCATTCGGCGGCTCAATAACTCTGACACCAGGATTGGTCAGGTTGGCCATCCACTCGATGAAGAACTCAAAATGAGTAGTGTTTGCTTAAACTTAAGAAACCATAATTATTTCAGTTTTCAAAAGATTTCTATACTAAAATCGTACTTACCTATACATCCAACCCACATCCAGACACTCGCGGTTCTGCTTGACAGCACTGATGGACGGTCGCCGGTAACACCTGATATCAGTGAAGTTAGCGAACTGACCATTGACGCGAAACGTCTGGTTGTAGACGCACGAAACTTGCTAAAAGACAACGGGATGGGGTGTTCAGATTGGAAAATAATCTAGACACGTGGCAGCGTGTTAAGCCAAGTTCAAGCAAAGGAACTGTTAGCCAGCGCCGAGTGTAATATAACACGAACCACTTGGTGCCACTTTTGACCCGATTTTGACCAGAATTAAAAAATATAGTTATATACCTCTATGTTGAATAACTTTTAAAAATGACTGATGTAATGAAAACTGGTCAAGTCAAATCTAATCCACTTTAAGATCTCACATTTTTAAATTCAATTGTGATAGGTATCCAATAAAGAGAAGGAATAGAGTTTAATACTTGTTCATAATGTTGTTTTGTTCCTATAAACACATATTGGGATTTTGCCTAGAACTTGGCACTCTTTTAGATCTCCATTCTTTTTGCGGCGAAGCCAAGCATATATAGCCAAGCATAATTTTTGTATTGAACTTGGCTCTCCTTTTTTACATTTATGTTGTTAAATACACCCGGACAAATTCACTCACGGTTAATTAGAAACTAAGCTCTAAGCTTGTGTTATGGAATCTAACTAACTGATACTACTACATATACATACACAAATACTTTACAAGAATATAGGTATAATTGACACCCAGACGTCGTCGCCAACAACTATGTCTTCACATATTGTCGACTCCGTTGATCGACCCCTCAACCCTCGACACAGTAAGCGCTCTCACTGCCACTGTGCCAAGTGGCATGTGATCGTTCTTACTAAGTCGGGGGTTGCGGGTTCGATTCAATAGTCAACAAGATGTAGAGATATGGTTGTTGGCGACGACGTCTGGGTGTCAATTAAATATTCATATAAAGTTACACACTCACATGATACACACACACACACACAGATCAAAATCAAACACCCCTTTGCGTCGGGCGATAAAAAAAACTTGAGAGGTGTCAAGGGACACCCGGATGGAACGAAGAAACACTGTCAGGATTCATTATTGTTATTATTATTTATTATTTATTATGTACAAAAAACCTGTACACACTCAACAAAAATAATCGTCGCGACACCACGCTGTTCAATGCGAAATAGAAAGACGAAACGAAAATATCTGTCTGTCTCTCTCTAACGCAAAAGTGTCGTTACAACTTTTCGTCTTAATTTTTTCCGTCTAGCCCCCTTTCGCAACGCGCGATAAGGAACTTCGTTCCAAAACTTCGTTCCAATAAGTATACTTACCACAACATCGTAACCCGTGGAATATTTATTGAGCACCACATAGTTGCCTCGTCCAGGACAAGCGATTGTTATCATACGTGCCCTCTTAAACGTGAATGTCCCATCACTATCAGGTGCTATGAAATTTGCATAGGTGATGTAGACTGGGTTCTTAAAGTCTTTCAAGGATAACGTACAGTCTGTAACATAATAGGTAGATTAGGCATGATGACTAATTTTCAAAATCTCTTCCATGGCATTCAGAAGTATCTATTATGTCTAAAATATATCATACTAGCCGCGCCCGCGGTGTTACCCACGTTGTATCGGTTCCCGCGGGAATTTCGGGATAAAATGTATCCCATGTTTTATTCTGATGTTTAACCTATGTTACTGTAAAGTTTCATCCAAAACCGTTCAGTAGTTTTTGCGTGAAAGAGCAACAAACATACATCCATACATCTATCCTCACAAACTTTCGCATTTATAATATTAGTAGGATTTCAGTAGAAAATTAAGGTTTTTTTTTGTGCAATAAAAGTATATTTAAATTATAAGTTTCAAATTCACGCCAAAACGCTCGCCGGTGTCATGGCGTCTTCATTACGTCACGGCTCAGCAAAAATGCAGAGATCGAATAAACTCGGTGGCGTCGCCGTGTTCACTTAAATATGAAAGGAACCCCTGTACCAAATGTCAAGTTTCTAGGTGCAGTAGTTTCGGCAGTGCGTTGACATATAAATCCATCAGCCGGGATTGCCTTTTATATTTATAGATAACTAGCTGTGCCCCGCGGTTTCACCCGCAGCGCACCCGTTCCCGTGGAAATTTTGAGATTTTTATTCCTTATTTTTCTTATATAAAAACCTTGTCCTGACAATAAGGAACACATTCAAAAAATAATCATCCAATTTGGTGCAGTCGTTCTGAAGTTATGCGCTTAGCAACACATTTTGCGATTCATTTTTATATTATAGACTAGCAGCGCCCCGCGGTTTTACCCGCGTTGTGCCTGTTCCCTTGGGAATTCCGGGACTTTTTATACATATAAAATAAACCTTCCTCTTGCATCACTCTATCTATTAAAAAAACCCCATCAAAATCCGTTGCGTAGTTTTAAAGATCTAAGCATACATAGGGACAGACAGTGGAAAGCGACTTTGTTTTTTAATATGTTTGTTTTATACACACGCAGAGAAGATAATGAGTGAGTTTTGTTTTCATAATATTTAAATAATGTCAATTAGTTAATGAATTAGATTTATTTGTCTTCTCAGTACCACAGAATGTGTATACTTTACGTTCATTTGTTTACTATTTGGATTTGTACACATAATATTATATTATTAGGTACTAGCTGCGCCCCGCGGTTTCACCCGCTTTGTACCCGTTCCCGCGGGAATTTCGGGATGAAAAATAGATGTTGGCCGATTCTCAGACCTACTCAATATGCTCACAAAATTTCATGAGAATCGGTCGAGCCGTTTCGGAGGAGTACGCGAACGAACACTGTGACACGAGAATTTTATATATAAGATTATTATATTACATACTTGTAGCATCGACGTTTCACCCGCATTGTACACGTTCCCGTGGGAATTTTGGGATAAAAAGGTACCTATAACCTTTCTTTTCAATGGGAATATCCAATACAATAAAAACTTGAGAGGTGTCAAGGGACACCCGGATGGAACGAAATTTATTTATTATCAACAAAAATAATCGTCGCGACTCCACACTGTTCAATGCGAAATAGAAAGACGAAACGAAAATATCTGGCTTGCTTTCTATAAGAGAGAGAGAGAGACAGACAGAGAAATATGCATGTTTCTCTCTGTCTCTCTCTCTGGCGTGCGCATGTTTCTCTGTCTGTCGCTCTCTAACGCAAAAAGTGTCGTTACAATTTTTCGTCTTATTTTTTTCCGTCTAGCCCCCTTTCGCAACGCGCGATAAGGAACTTCGTTCCAATAATTATTCGATTCGGTCTGGCAGTTCCTGAGGTTAGTGCGTTAAAAAAAAAAACCGGCCGAGTGCGATTCGTACTCGCGCACGGAGAGTTCCGTACTTTAAAAAACGGCAAAAAATCATGTTTGTTGTATGGGAGCCCCTTAAATATTTGTTTTATTTTATTTTTGTTGTTGTTATAGCGGAAATAGAAATACATCGTCTGTGAACATTTCAACTGTCTAGCTATCGCCGTTCTTGAGATACAGCCTGGTGACCGACGGACGGACGAACGTACAGCGAAGTCTCAGTAATAGGGTCCCGTTTTTACCCTCTGGGTGCGGAACCCTAAAAATGAAGCTTTTTACTTTTGTTAAAATAGTAGCCTATAGCTGTTTTGTTGCAAATAACATTTTGACCAAGTAACTACTTAAGTAATATGTATTTCTTTCAAAATAAACCTTACCTGAGCCTGAGAAAGGACATAGGCTACTTTTTATCGCGAAATTCCTGCGGGAACGGGTACAACGCGGGTGAAACCGCGGGGCGCTGCCAGTTTACCATAAATTAATTTCGTGGAAACATCTTACAACACTATTATCTTAAATTGTTATAATACATTAGTTGTAGTATTCATATTAACAACAATACATTGTTGATTTTTAGTAATGAAGGCTGTATATAAACACTTACCGCACTCGACGTCCATTGTTTTCAAAATAAACAAAACAAAAAACTTAAGAACTTTCCCGCGCATTTTCACGTCAAATTTAACAAAATGGCTGACGTTCACCTTTGACGGCTTGGACTAAATCACAAATTTTACACTCGAAAATATATTTAATTTTGTTTTGTATTTATAGTTTATTATTGAAATTAATTAATAATTGATTCCTCGCTGTTGAACCGAGCGAGTCTCGTGGATCACTACACGCTACTAACGGTACCTTAATGATCAGGCTGGTATGTGAAATAAAATAAGGTTGAATGGTATTTGGTGTATGTTCGCACATATTTTTATTTACAAGCATTGTCCGGCGGTTTTTCCCACTGTTGTAATAGTTTTCATGGGAATTTTTGGATAGAAAATTAAATACCCTGTTAACTTGTAAATTTATCTGAAAATAGGTAGGTATCTAAAAAAAACAAAAATGTGCTAAGTACCAAATTTTAATCATAGTGGTAGCTTCTAATGATTAGGGCGTACGCGTACCTACATATATAAAAACTCTTTTAAATAAATCCTATCCTATCCTACTTCCTATCCTACTATCATATCCTACTAATATTATCTATAAATGAGAAAGTTTGTGAGTATGGATTGATGTATGGATGTATGATTGTTGCACTCTTTCACGCAAAAACTACTGAACGTATCTGAAAGCAACTTTACAGTAATATAGGTTATACATCAGAATAACACACGGGATACATTTTATACCGAAATTCCCGCGTACCTATATTACTGTAAATTTTCAACCAAATCCATTCAGTAGTTTTTGCGTGAAGGAGCAACAAACATACATACATCCATACATCCATCCTCACAAACATTCGCATTTATAATATGGTCTCCATAAGGTCGGTTAGTTGCAGCGACATTTCTTGTATTTTTTTACGTAACCCCTCTGTCCCACTGCTGGGCAAAGGTCTCTCTTATTCCTTCCATGTATCTCTCCATAGCCAACTCCTTCCAATCCCTATCAAAATCGTCCAGCTCTTTCCGCCGTCGAGTCGGAGGCCGACCGACCTGCGGCCATTTTGGAATTCCGATTCCGTTGAAACGTTTGCCCATTTTATTTCATTAGGTTTCCGTACCCAAAGGGTAAAAACGAGACCACAACGAGACCCTATTACTGAGACTTCGCTGTCCGTCCGTCCGTCCGTCTGTCACCAGGCTGTATCTCAAGAACGGTGATACCTAGCTAAGCTAGACAGTTGACATTTTCACAGATTGACATTGACATAACATTTTGTTGCAGGGGAAGCGTGCGGTTGTGCAGCCGTATGCGGAATAGAAGGGACTGGTACCGCAGGCAGCACTACAGTACACTGCAGCCAGCTGCAGTAGTGGCCAACCCTGCAGTTGGGAGTTTTAACACTCGAAGGCCTCTGATATGGTCTAGAGTCCATCAGGAGGTCTAGAGACCATCTCTGTCTAGACTCTAGACAGCTGCAGTGTCTCCTGGCCTTGCTGTCTGCAGCCAAATCTGGTAAGTCCAATTACCTTTCCACAACCTAAGTAAGACAAAAGGAAAAATAAAACACCCAAACTATAATTTATCCATAAAGGCCTATATTTATTTATTTATATGACATAATCCGTGTGCCCCCTTGCGCCGGTGGTCCCGGCGGCGCGCCGTCAGTGTCACTGTCAGCGGGCTGTCAGTGTCAGCGCGGGTGGGGGGCCGCCAGCGTGCGGAGGGCGGTCAGTGGTTGCCGGGCGGCGTCTTGGCGGGCGAGGCGGGCGGCGGCGCGCTCCAGTCGCCGCCGTCGCCCTCGTACTGCGTGTTCTCGAGCCGCGTGATGAGGCGCTCGTCCTCGTCCCCGAACTCGCCGCCCATCAGGGAGGGCTCGCCCACCACCATCACGTCCTGGAAATGATGCGGCCTGTTAGTTATTGCACTGTAGCGTGTATTACTTTTCTTAAACAACTTCCAAAAAAAGAGGTTCTCAATTCGGATGTTTGTATCTTTTTATGTATTTTCGGGTAACTTCGTCAAATATAGACAGACGGGTTAGCAATTTTTTTTTATTAGAAAGCGATTTTTGATTTTGCAGTTAGTCAGGGGCAGGTCGGCAAGTTTTTAAGGGGGAGGGGACACTCTAGACGAGTTTGCAATATTTTTTTTATTATAAAAGGGTTTCTGGATTTTGCAGTTAGCCAGGCAGGTCGGCAAGTTGTTAGGGGGAGGGGGGGCTATCTTTGGTTTAGGACGCAGGTCAGTAGACCCCCCTTAAACCTAAGATTGTCCCCTCAACAAGGGAGAGGTAATTTAGATTCAGCGGGAGAGGGGGCAGCTTGGGTTAAAAGGGAGCTAAATTTGGAGAAGGGGTAAATATTTGACTCACGGGGAGGAATCTTAGCTTATTTCTTCAAAAAGTGAAATGTGCTGAAATGGCAATCTTGATTTTAGGGGGGATAACTTTGGTTTAAAGGTTACCCCCTATGGGGCTTATAGGGGATATCTATACTGCTCTGATCTGACTGCTCTGATGTGTAATGATGTGTTCTATGTCCTGTAGTGTTGCTACAGGCCGCACTGACCTGCGAGGCGAGGCTGAAGTTGGGTCCGGGAGATCGTTTCTTGGCGGGGGCGGGCGGCGCGGCGTTGGCGCCGGCGCTGCCCTTGCGTTTACGCCGCTTACTCGCCGGCCGCTGCGATTCTGCTGGCAAATGGTAAGTTGTATTGATTATATATTCATTATAAAAAACTAGTAGTGTCTCGGGATATTACCCGTTCCCGCGGGAATTTCGGGATAAAATGTATCCCGTGAATTATTCTTATGTATAAACTCTTTCTCTCGAGCTCCTTCACGCCTTCTTCTTCTTCATCGAGTGGATGGTCAACCTGACCAATCCTGGTGTCAGAGTTATTGAGCTGCCAAAGGCCTCTGACACGGCTCATGTAACGACTACTATCCGTAGAAAGTAACCGGGACCGACGGCTCAACGTGCCCTCCGAAGCACGGAATCATCTTACTTTTCGGGCAATCAGGTGTTTCAGTCTGCAATGCCCTAACCATACTGAGGGGTGTCTCACAAAGAGTTTTGTGAGATATTGTCCCCACCGGGAATCGAACCCGGAACCTCCGGATCGTGAGCCGAGCGCTCAAACCACAAGACTACGGAGGCTTTTCCTTCACGTAAAAACTTAAATTTAAATGAACATCTAAGAGTGGGTAAGAGTCCATTGAAGTGGAGCGGAGCGGAGCTGTGAGCTGTGTGAGCAACTCACCAATCACAAAAAGATTGTGCTGTGATTGGTGAATCGGTCTCCACACAGCTGCGCTCCGCTTCAAAGGCAACGCTCTAAAGTAGTAGTCTTGTACAACGCTATCTAAAGTAGCAGTCTTGTACAACGCTATCTAAAGTAGCAGTCTTGTACAACGCTATCTAAAGTAGCAGTCTTGTACAACGCTCTCTAAAGAAGCAGTCTTCTACAACACTATCTAAAGTAGCAGTCTTGTACAACGCTATCTAAAGTAGCAGTCTTGTACAACGCTCTCTAAAGAAGCAGTCTTCTACAACGCTATCTAAAGTAGCAGTCTTGTACAACGCTATCTAAAGTAGCAGTCTTGTACAACTGACCTGGCGGCGCGACCATCCGCTGCCACTTCTGGAAGAGCGTCGTCTTGAGGCAGTCGCGCGGCGACAGCGCGTACGCCTTGTGACGCGACATCAACTCTTGCATCGGCTCCAGTATCACACATAACTGGAAAGAGATACGACACGTTCATTTAGGCGAAAAGGATATTATGTAAGCTAACTAGCCGCACCCCGCGGTTTCACCCACTTTGTACCCGTTCCCGTGGGAATTTCGGGATAAAATGTATCTTATGTGTTACTCTGATGTATAACCTATTTTACTGTAAAGTTTCATCCAAATCCGTTCAGTAGTTTTTGCGTGAAAGAGCAACAAACATACATCCATATTTATATACATCCATCCTCACAAATAGTGTTGCAAATAAACCGTTTTAAACCAAAATCTGTGGTTTCAAACGCATTTTAAATAAATTTAAAACGGTTTAAAACCGTGACCACGTGCTTACGTTTATGACTAATTAATATTTTAAAACTAAAAATACAATATATTAATTGAAGATTTTTAATTTTTGTTAGTTACAATGACGTTTTACATTATTTTTAGGGTTTAGAAGGTTTAAAAATATTAATATGCGTATTTATTATTTCTTTATAATAAGCTGTGTCTGTGTATGAGTAGGTAGGTATGCTTTTTCTTATTTCATAGTACTTATGTTTGGTTGTACAACATTAAACAATTTTATACGTTATGGTGCGGCAACGTCGCGTCGTATTATTTATTATTATTACCAGTAGAACCTCGTTAAGTCGAACCTCGATAAGTCAAAATCCTCCAAATCTCGAAAAAATGTTTTGTTCCTTCCCTTCAAACACCAAAACCTCCATTACTTGAAATCTTGAAATAATCACCGAGTCCCTCCAAGCCATTTTGGTACATATTTTCACTCTATAACTCGAAAAATTTAATTTGACCTGTGTATCTCGAACATAAGCAACGTTTTATTTTACAACCTTTACAACTTGATCATTTGGAATTTATTACCTCTATTGTTCGAACAAAAATAAGTTACCGACTTTAAGAACTTGCCGACAATGTGAGTACACTATTGTTTCTTAGAAAACATTTTAGGAGTGTAGGTACGATAATAAATTTATGACTCACGTAAACACGTGTTTAGACAATGCTATAGATAGAGAACAACCAAATTATCTAAAGCAAAAAAAAATTACTTACTGACTTTTTTTAATGCCATATTTTTTATTTTAAAATGATTTGAAATAATGTTGTATGTAGTATGTAAGTATGAGAATACTTATACTTATTGTTTTTTGTGAAATGTTAGTAAATTCCAATAGAAAATCATTTTAACCTATATTAAACCTTAAAAATTTGTTTAAAACGTTTTAAACGGTTTAAAACCAAATGATTTTAAACGTATAAAATACTTTTTGCAACTATACTCACAAACTTTCGCATTTATAATATTACTAGCAGCGCCCCGCGGTTTTACCCGCGTTGTGCCCGTTCCCGTGGGAATTTCGGGATTTTTTTTACATAAAAACCTTCCTCTTGAATCACTCTACCTATTACAAAAAACCGCATCAAAATCCGTTGCGTAATTTTAAAGATTTAAGCATACAGACAGACAAACAGTGTGACTGACACGAAAAAGAGACGACTTTATTTTATACTATGTAGTGAAGTAGGGTAGGAAGTAAAAACTGCCTTATTTATAAACGCTCTCGAACTAAAACACTGTTGTAAAGTGTTTTGTCTCTTTTGCTCAGCGTTCCCTTTTTACCCTTTGGGTACGGAACCCTAAAAAGGAACTGGATCGGATGTTGGTGTTGGGTTTTGATGCGATGCGATGCGTTGTGCTGCTTTGCGTCGCGTCACGTTGTGTTGCGTTGCGTTGAGATATGTTGTGTTGTGGGTAGAGTCCACTCACCCGCAAGTAGTTGAGCGTGGAGTTGGTGATGCCCTGGCGCGTGATGTTCTTGGCGAGCTGGTCGAGCGCCGCGTGCTCGGGCGGCAGCACGGCGGCGCGCGGGATGAGCTCGCGGTGCGCGCGCACGGCCAGGTGCCACGACTTGATGCGCATCAGGTCGTCGAACGTGAACTCCAGGATCAGCCGGCCTTCCGTGCACACCTGGAACACGGGGGCGGGGAGTGACCACGTGCTTACACTGCCAGGGTTGGTAGTATAAGAGCGACACTGCGTTAAGCGTGCGCACACCGCGGTTCCATACAAAGTTACCCGTCGCGTGTGGCTTTATACAAGTTACCCGTCGCTTGCGCCCGTCGCGTGTGGCTTTATACAAAAGTTACCCGTCGAGTGTGGCTTCATACAAAAGTTACCCGTCGCGAGAGCCCGTCGCGTGTGGCTTCATACAAGTTACCCGTCGCGTGTGGTTTCATACAAAAGTTACCCGTCGCGAGAGCCCGTCGCGTGTGGCTTTATACAAGTGACCCGTCGCGTGCGCCCGTCGCGTGTGGTTTCATACAAAAGTTACCCGTCGCGAGAGCCCGTCGCGTGTGGCTTCATACAAGTTACCCGTCGCGTGCGCCCGTCGCGTGTGGTTTCATACAAAAGTTACCCGTCGCGAGAGCTCGTCGCGTGTGGCTTCATACAAGTTACCCGTCGCGTGCGCCCGTCGCGTGTGGTTTCATACAAAAGTTACCCGTCGCGAGAGCTCGTCGCGTGTGGCTTCATACAAGTTACCCGTCGCGTGCGCCCGTCGCGTGTGATTTCATACAAAAGTTACCCGTCGCGTGCGCCCGTCGCGTGTGGCTTCATACAAAAGTTACCCGTCGCGTGCGCCCGTCGCGTGTGGCTTCATACAAAAGTTACCGGTCGCGAGAGCCCGTCGCGTGTGGCTTCATACAAAAGTTACCGGTCGCGAGAGCCCGTCGCGTGTGGCTTCATACAAGTTACCCGTCGCGTGCGCCCGCCGCGTGCGGTGTCATACAAAAGTGAACCGACGCAGTGTTGACCCTAAAGGGGTTGCCCTGATTTTCGACCAAGCTCCGTCTCTCGCCGACATCAGTGGCCGTATTCCGATACAATATCCCTTTTAACTAACTTATAGTATTTTACTATAAATTGAAACGTACGTTAATGTCATTATTATTTGCAGTGCGGGGGGAGACGCTGTCGCTCTCGCGTCACCCACCTCCTGATGAAGGTCACCGGACGTGACCGAAACGTGTTGAGGGACACTCATCAGTAGCCTCCGTCGTACGCACTGACCTCAATTATTTACACACTGGACTGGCCGTTACCATACAAATGAGAGCTAATTTTGTGTGGCAATTTGAAGCGCCCCTACGAGACTCCCGGGAACTAATTCTGACGTTCACTGCAAGCAAATAGGGGTACATACCACAGTCGACCTAATTTTAGTTCCATGGACTTTCGTATCTGCCTACAGTGGCCTACAGCGCCAAAATGGCGACACTCAAATAGGCACAAAATTATTTTGACTGCAGCCTGTCCAGTGTAATAATAGAGGTCAGTGGTCGTACGTAAGTTCCCGTTCTAACAAATAATGACTTATTATACGCACGCTCCTGTTACTTACCTTAGTGAACATAGGCTTGCCATGGTGCGTGACCATGGTACAGTGGTCGCAGTCCAGCGTGATGCTGGTGTTGTGAAACGACTCCTTGGGCTGCCGCATGGTGTAGTACAGCTCGGAGACTCCGCCCTCGTATATACTGCGGAAGTAGCGCGGGATTAACGTCCTGCCTATCGCTGGAATGGACAAAGAATAGTATTAGTTGGTGAATATATATATATACTAGCTGTGCCCCGCGGTTTCACCCGCAGCGCCCCCGTTCCCGTGGGAATTTTGATTTTTATTCCCTATAAACCTCACAGAGCCCGAGACCTTTCCAACGAATGCAAAACCATGGAAATCGGTCCAGCCATTCACGCGTGATGCCGCGACCAAGGAAAACGGGTTTCATTTTTATATATATATATACTAGCAGCGTCCCGCGTTGTACCCGTTCCCGCAGGAATTTCGCGATAAAAAGTAGCCTATGTCCTTTCTCAGGCTGGACTAACTGTGTACCAAATTTCATTCAAATCGGTTCAGTAGTTTTGGCGTGAATCGTGATAGAGTAACAGACAGACAGAGTTACTATCGCATTTATAATATTAGGTAGGATTGGAACGTGGTAAGCCCCGTCTATTAATCACGTTGTTTCTTTTTTAAACATTTTAAAGTGACATATCTGTCAACGTCTCTGTGCTCTAGTGGTACGTGCACACGCCTGTCAAGACCGAGGTCCCGAGTTCGATTCCCAGGTCGAGCGAATACATGTTTCCCATTTTTCAAACATGACTCGCGTATGAGATCACCCGCAGCAGCAAGCGTGGTGATTACGACATCTTCCTCACTCTACTGATATCTTCAGTGAGATGAGAGGCCTGTCATCGCTTTTAAAAAGCATTTTAAAGTGAGGTTACTTTCTACGGATAGTAGTCGTTACTTGAGCCATGTCAGAGGCCTGTCATCGCTTTTAAAAAGCATTTTAAAGTGAGGTTACTTTCTACGGATAGTAGTCGTTACTTGAGCCATGTCAGAGGCCTTTGTACAAGTACCATACGTACAAGTAGGTAGGTGTATAGTTAGACCACAGAGACAGAGTGAGCCCAGCGTAGTGTAGTGTAACAAAATACCACAACAATTTAAAGATGGCCCTTTTAAACTTATGTGTCGCAAACTTAAGCAATGGTTGACAGTGTCATGTTTTTTATAGCATAAATGATGTTATAAATAAGTAATTAATAATTATCACATATATAAGTACACTAGCAGCGCCCCGCGGTTTTACCCGCGTTGTGCCCGTTCCCGTGGGAATTTCGGGAATTTTTTTACATAAAAACCTTCCTCTTGAATCACTCTACCTATTACAAAAAACCGCATCAAAATCCGTTGCGTAATTTTAAAGATTTAAGCATACAGACAGACAAACAGACAGACAGACACGAAAAAGAGGCGACTTTATTTTATACTATGTAGTGATGTTGCATGCCGAGTTATCTCAGTAAAATAGAAGTGACTCCCAAATCATTGTATAACATCTTTCTTACCTATTTTAAGCAATAAATGATTTTGATTTAGATTTTTTGATAGTCAACACAGTTAACATTGAAACATCTTAATGTAGCGGGTCCCATCAAGGCCCCTACAGCGGCTCAACAACTCTGACACCAGGGTTGGTCAGGTTGACCATCCACTCGGAGAAGAAGAAGCTTTATGGAACTCAACTTACTGTATCTTTTGGGTCCATCTTCGAGACAAAATGTGAGTGTGAGCGTCGCGTCGTCCTCGAAGAATTCCGTCGCGAACGCGTCCCACCATAAATTATCAGAGTCCTGGAAACATACACGGATCGTATTTATAAGTTATAATATCTCACAAAAATCTCTTCGTGAGACTGCCCTCAGTTTGGTTAAGGCATTGCAGGCTGAATCACCTGATTGCCCGAAAAGTAAGATGATTCCGTGCTTCGGAGGGCACGTTAAGCCGTCGGTCCCGGTTACTCTACGGATAGTAGTCGTTACATGAGCCATGTCAGAGGCCTTTGGCGGCTCAATAACTCTGACACCAGGATTGGTCAGGTTGACCATCCACTCGATGAAGAAGAAGATTAAGTATAGATATAGATCATAATAGGTTTTATACCTTTATGCGCTCTGAAAACTCTGTCACCAGGGTTGACCCCTAGCCCACTCGAACTAATTTACTTTTACGACTATCTTAGTCTAAATAGGATTTTAGGTAAGTAACTAAAGGAGCTAAAGGATAAGTAACTAAAGGGTTGCCTAACTAAACGAGCCTGGGTCTAAATAGGATTTTAGGTAAGTAGGGTTGCCTAACTATCCTGGACAGAAGATAGTTTGAGTTTCCATTGAGCCGGAGAGCAGCTGTGCAGACCTCAATCGATCGAACACAACTCATTGAAATTGTCAAACGGCAATATTAAGAAAGTAATACTTAATTATTGAAGTAAATATAGGCTTTAAGTAAAGGTTGCCTAAAAACTAAAGCCGCTTAGACAGTACTTAGTACGTTTCTATAGACGACGAACGGATCTGTGCTCAATCAACCAATCGCAACGCCTTAAAACTGTCAAACAACGCATTGACATTGTAAAAATCTTTATCTACACTAATGTTGTAACATTCTACTTGTTTCCAATACTTGACTTATAACTACTACTGTTATAGCGCAGACAACAAAACACTCAATTTAAGCAATTGCACATGATGGTATAATATCCACATCGATATCGTAAAATCTCATTATAATATCGCGCGCTCGCTCCTGATTGGCCCTGCGCGAGCTGCGCTCTCATTGGTTAGATTTTAATGGCGGCACGTTCACTGTGACAATACACGTACGCGTGAAAAACTATTGTCAGCTTTTACTCTTGTTGTTTGATTAATTGCATTAGTGAAGATAAAGTAGTGTGCAACTGCATATAACACGGGTATTAAAACACTCGTTACTATTATGAAACTCGCTGCGCTCGTATCATAAACTCACACTCTTTTAATACCCTTCATTGTATGACAGTTGCATAAACTACTAGTATTATTGTATATTTAAGTGAAGAATTACACCTACTAATTATGTTTTTGTTACATGAGGTCGATTTTCTACCAAAAGATATTTTTTTCAAGGAGATTTATATAATTATTTTTGTAGCCACATTCAACGGGAAGGTTACAGGCTATTTTTCATCCCGAAATTCTTACGGGAACGGGCGCAATACGGGCAATACCGCGGGGAGCTGCCAGTGTTCATAATCATTCTAAAGTATTACAGCCAAGATAGTGATGTGTAAACATTATAGAAATAGAAAAGCTTTCATTTCACACAACTTATAACAACGCCATCTAGCGAAAAACGTAGGAACTATATCAAACGTATTTAGTTGACAACCAAAATGTTATGCACCGATTACGCCAAACGGGGGTTGTGTTATACGCTGATTTGAGCTTTTAGGTCAATTTCCAATAGTTAAATTTTAAATTCGTTGTTTAATGTCTGTAGTTAGAGAATATTCGATTTTGGCAAAGAGATAAAAAAATAGTGCTCAATGAAGAAGGTACAAGCTGTATCAAAGAAGGTACAAGGGGATTACGCTTAATTCTCCTCGTTATATAGTAAACTAGCAGCACCCCGCGGTTTTACCCGTTCCTTTGGGAATTTCGGGATGAAAAGAAGCCTATAGCCTTCCTCGATAAGTGCACTATCCAACACTGAAAGAATTTTTTTGAAACGGACCAGTAATTCCTGAGATAGCGCGTTCAAACAAACTCTGCAGCTTTATTATAATATAGTATAGCAATAAGTAATGTTATTTACCTCTGTTCTTTGTTGTAAGCGTTTGTTGAGTTCATACACTCTGTAATCGGGCTGGCCGAAGTAAGGTGCGTGCCTCCTGAAATGATACAACAAAACATATTTAAAAAATGTTCCATTCCCGTGGGAATTTCGCGAATTTTTATACACATAAACCTTCCTCTTGAATCACTCCATCTATTTTTTTAAACCGCGTCCATATTCGTGCAGCAGTATTTTAGTTTATCGCGAACAGACTATATAAAAGACAGAAAATATAAAAAAGTCCCCGGCCGCGTCTGTCTCTGTCTGTCAAATACTATACTACTGCACGGATTTTGACGCGGTTTTAAAAAATAGAAAGATTGATTCAAGAGGAAGGTTTATATGTATAACAATCCCGGAAATTCTTGCGGGAACGGGCACAACGCGGGTAAAACCACGGGGCACTGCTAGAGTACATATAACATGGTAACCACAGGTCAGCAACTTTTAAACTATAAGTACTTAGATTTGGGAATCTGTATTTTACATTTGGCATGGCTGAAGGCATAGGGCTGTATGGGATAATGCATAAATGACCTTAAAGTATATCAAAGTACGTTCAAAAGAGCCTCTATGGGGCCAAAACTGAATAAAAATATTTGACTTTGACTTTGTACTGAAACTCTTACAGACCACACTGATATGTCTTCTTCTTGAATCTGCCAGTATGGACAAGTCTACGAAGCAATACGAAGATCTTTTCTTAGCAACCGTGTCGCCAAAGATCTTCGTGTGTTTTATAGTTACAGATTTGCCTGTACTGGCAGATTCAAAAAGTCACCCTGTAAGATAAGATGCTTCAACAGTTGTCTGTAAAGTCTGCTCTAAAAACGCCAATATCACCTAAATACGTAAGTAAGTTCGTTTTGGTTAGTGGCCAAACCTGTTGTCGGACTTTTTTGACCGGCTCAAGGCTTCCGACATGGTCTAACGATTGAAACAACCGGGACCGACAATTTAACGTGCCTTCCGACACACGGTAGCGCTCGAATAGAAATGTTACTATCAGCTACCCAAGTAGGGGCCGAGCTGCACGTAGCTTAATAGCAAAGAGTGAGCATCGCTTAGCTAGATTGAGCAACGAGCGCTTCATCACCCATAAAAACGCCACTATGACCTACACAAAAAACGCCACTATGACCAAAAAATGCCACTATGACCTACACAAAAAACGCCACTATGACCTACACCAAAAACGGCACTATGACCTAAAAACGCCACTATGTCCTAAAAACGCCAACATTACCTAAAATAGGGCTCCGGCACCGCATGGTACATAGGCGGCGGTGGCGGCGCATATTCATGGTACTCCACTGGCGTGTGGGCCTGGTACTGATACTCGCCCCCGCCGACGAGCGAGCCCAGGGCAACAGGCATGTATGCCACGTTGTCAGTCACCGATACATCTCCTTAGGAACTCTTGCTAGCTTATAGACCCCTGGTACTTTGGGTACATGTACGACTGTTCAATAGATTCATGTATAGTTCAATATTACTTTTGATTCATGTGTTTATGTGTACCTCTTGGTAAGTTATGTGAGCCTGGTACTTTCATATAAAACTCAGCTAGGTTCTTAGTTCTATTCAGGCGTGTTTTGTTCGTATTATGCTCGCCTGGTACTTTGGATATGCTCACTTGGTCCTTTTAGATAAAATGTCCGTTCTTTGGAGTTCTTTTCGTGTGGTACTTCTTAAGCTGTATGGCAGCCTAGTACATTTCGTAGTGCAACACTAAAATATGTTCGCCTGGTACTTTTGAAGCACAAACTAACACTAAGTTCAATTCTTATACGATTTTCTGGTCCTTTAGTTTTGAAGTCACAAAAACTTCTATATTGTTATGGTAGCCTAGTACGTCAACAACAAAAAATCACTTTAAATACACAATTTAAATGCTCATACACTTATGTACCCCTGGTACTTCAATTTTCCACTTCTCTTTTTCATATCAATTTAGTTCATAACACGCTCACCTAGCTACAAATTTTATTACACTTTTTGCTATAAAATGTATACTATTCATACGTTAAAACACTTAGGTATATAGATTTGGTTTAGTTTTCTTTGAAAAACGCACGAAAACAGTCTTTATTTTCCGAGATAATATGAAAATAGCGTCACTTCGATTGTTAAGAATACTTTTTGCGTAAAATTTCACTTTTTAGGCCCATACAGCCTTAAAAAAATATATTACAACTTTGAATTAAATAAAAAAATAATTTAAGAACACAATTTTAAAATTTGAAATTAGAATAACACATTTTTAAACCCGCTATTCACTAACCACTCTTTATATTTCCCAAAGACAATCGATCGACTAATGTCCCATCACTTTTAAAAAAAGAAAATTGATTCGAAATACGAAACACCATTCTGCGTCAAGTCTAGAACACGACTGATAAAAACGTATTCAAATTCGCGCGGGAAGTCGCTTAGTACCGTAACCGAAAGGACCTATCGCTATTAAATACTTTTCACTGATACGGGATAATGGTTCTTGTGCGATGGTGTTAAAGGCGATAAGCGTAGTATACTGTTTTATACGGCCGGGCGAAGCGGCAACGTCGCGTCAGCTGGCCGCTAGCTAGTAACGAGAAAGGTCAACCACGGTTACAATTTTTTTCAACATCAGCTATTTTAGTTTGAAGCATTGTTTGTTTTTTTATCACCGATGTGTTGGCATTATTGATTTTTTCCCTCCAACCTTCTTATTTCAACTTGTGTTCTATTGCTCACCGAATTTGAAATGCAAATTCGATCGCTATCTTTACATAAGTACTTACAAGAAATTATTTTGTACAGTTTATCATAATTTTGTACTCCAACAGAGCAGCTAGAGTGAAAAAATCTCATTTATTTACGTTGTTTTAGTATTTTATTGAGGTAAGGTACTTTTTTGTACATAATAATTGTGTGATGATCGCTGTGCGCGATACCAAGTGACTATTGTATTGTTTTCACCGCAGCAAGGTCTCCCGTCGAACGCACGCGACGTTGCCGCTCTTACCGTACGCGCCATACTTTTTACTGTTTCTCCGGCACATAGAAGCGCTCATTACGTTGGCACGCACACATAGACACCGTATATTGTTGTATCCGCCGTACATACAGTCTACTTAATGCAAGATGTACATAATATACATTCCACCGCGCGAGATATGTAGGTAAACTACGTTTCACTCAAATGTCTATAAATAAAGAGGCGATGTGTCTGCGAAAATTTCATTATTATCGATTTGAATTTCCCGCGTTTGGCATCGAATCGAACGTCATAGGGAGGTGACGTTTACCCCGAATTTGCAATTCGCCAATTAGTCGAATGATTGAGGGAAATGGAACGCGATGCGCGCGGCGAAGTATTGCCGATATCATTTTTATGTACACAAATAATCGATAAAATATATTTCTTTTAAGTTTTTTTTTCAATTGAATTTTTTTTTACATTAAATCAGCAGTAACGAAGCCGGTTCGTTACACACTATAAAAGCACGGTATTTTTGTAATAAATGCAAAATCCAAGGCCTAAACTAGCACGATATCACAGATAACACAGCGTCAACACACCCGATAACGAAATACACTACAATAGTTCAACTTTAACTAAAAAAAAAGCCACACGTCTGTCACTTGAATGTATGTCATCTCCAGTCAATGACTTTAGCATTCGACCCGTAAACACACGGCCATGTGCGTTCGGAAAACTCCGGAAAAATGCCGAGAAAATTCACTTTAAAAACCGCGATTTAGCCGCCAAAAACACGTCTTGCCGAGCGGTTTTTTGGTTCAGCGATAGTTTCTCGGCAACGTATAGTTTACTGCACCTATGTATGTAATCAAATACATAATAGAAGTGTGTCGTTGTGACGTTGGTGACGAACTGTCAAAGGCTCGGGAAAGTTCGGCAGAGCTCGTGTCGGCTCGGCTAGGGTGCGTGCAACGTTAGATGGATAACATACATTTGTTTGGTATTGAAGATATTTTCATTGAGCGCTTTTTCTGTTGAGATAAAACTTTTTTGCATGTAGGTCATTCTTGGTGGACGTGTTTGGACGGCACGTTTTATTATCGGGCCCGGTTTATTCGTAAAATGTTTGATGTTGAGCTAGTTTAAAAAAATAATAGATAGTTTAAGACATATTTCAACTTTGAATTTGTCTTTAAAATTCGTAAAGCCGCAAGCTTGTAAAATATCGCAGTAAAAAGAATACTTTAGACCATGTCGAAGGTCTTTAAGCGGTCTAAAAACTTGAAAAACCGGGGTCGACTAAGTGATGGTGATTCGATAAAAAAGCATAGGTATATAGTTTAGGTATGTAAAATTTAGCTTGACAATACTGGTTAATACTTTTTTGAAGATTTATTCTCTCGTATCAAACCTAGATACCACAACCTTAATCATCAAACAAATAAAAAAGGGTGCGTATTTTTTTAAAAATTAAAAAAAAACTTTTTTTATTGAAATATAAATTTTAAAAAAACCTCTTTGGATCAAGAGGGTCACAAAAATTACTAAAAATTAAATCCACCTGTCCGTCTGTCCTAAGGTTAAAACCAATATGATTATGTCAGCGTGATTAATAGCCGACCGAAACCAGTTCGCGCGGGTCAATCACATCAACAATATTTGAATCTAGTCTCGCCGGACCAGTCTTGAGGCACCTTCGTGATATATGAACGGTTTACGGATTCACCTGTTTTGATAATCCTGTGGGAATTTCGGGATAGAATTATGGATTACGTCGTTTTTAAATAGTTATGCCCTTGAGACTTTAGTTAGACATTTTTTAAAAGCCTTTGAGATAGTATTAGTGAGAAAAATTTACATAAAAAGTCTGTCCTAAAGTGATTGTGTGTGTCTTTCTGCTATGGTTTTTATAAAGTGGGACATGACAGGCTAATGTACTTTTTTTTTGTTAGCCTGTAATGTCCCACTGCTGGGCAAAGGCCTCTCATCTCACTGAAGTTATCAGGCTAATGCACTACTTATATAAATTTGATGAAAATATACAATAATAATAATAATTTATGATATTACAAAAGCCTAGGATGTTTTTTGCCTAGCATTGGTTTCAAAATTTCAAATTCAAATTTTAACCTAGAGAAGAGGCCAATCAGATAATCAATAAAATAATTGTTTTTATTAAAATATTTTAAAAAACTTATTTCGTTAGTAAGCAGAGATCGTGGGACTCACAACAGCATCCTGATGACAGTAGCTGAGAGGGTTAACTCCCCGTTTATGGTATATTTCAGGGAGTGGTGGTCAATAAGGGAATATATCCTTTGAATTGACATATTTTATTTTATTTTATTTATTCAATTTTATTTTATTATGTTGCATGATTAATTCGAATTTAAATTATTTTTGTAATATGGATCTATGTTATCCGAAATAAATGAATTTTATTTATTTTATTTATTTTACTGCCGCACTGAGAGAAGTCCATTTACACTTCACTAATTGACATAATTTTTTATACATTATATCAAAATCACTCATTAGATCTCTACTGAGGAAGCATTTGAAGTCTCTGGGCATGCGCGTTAAAGTAGAAATTCTCTACAAACAAATTCATATACACCAACTGTTGTATATTTATAACTAGCAGCGCCCTACGGTTTTACTTGCGTTTTGCCCGTTCTCGTAGGAATTTGTGGATGAAAAATCACTACATAGTATAAAATAAAGTCGTCTCTGTTTCGTGTCTGTTTGTCTGTATGCTTAAATCTTTAAAATTACGCAACGGATTTTAATGTGGTTTTTTGTAATAGGTAGAATGATTCAAGAGGAAGGTTTTTATGTAAAAAAAATCCCGAAATTCCCACGGGAACGGGCACAACGCGGGTAAAACCGCGGGGCGCTGCTAGTAGCCTATAAACCTTCCCGTTGAATGTGGCTCTATTGGAAAAATAATTATTTGAATCGGATTAGAAGTTTCTGAGGTGAGCGGGACAAACAAACAAACACTTCAGCTATATCACTATATTAGTATAGATATCGTTGAATAAAATATTTGATTTGAATTGAAAATTTATGCAGTTTTCCGTGTTTATGTAAACTCAAGGTCGATGGTCAAGTTTTTGCGATTTGATGTATGTTTTTAATGATTTCTTATGTTTTCTGGTCTAACTATACTAATCTATAATATAAAAATGAATCGCTGAATCTGTTGCTAAGCGCATAACTTCAGAACGACTGCACCAAATTGGATGATTCTTTTTTTAATGTGTTCCTTATTGTCAGAACAAGGTATATAAGAAAAATAAGGAATAATAATCTCAAAATTCCCATGGGAACGGGGGCGCTGCGGGTGAAACCGCGGGGCACAGCTAGTATTTAAAGTTTCTAACATTGTTTTTTTATTTGCAAGATCTCTAATCTCAGAAATTACAAATCCTATTTAAATAATTCTTTTTGTAATGGATAGCCACATTCAACAGGAGGGTTTAAGGCTATTTTTCATCCCAAAATTCCCACGGGATCGGGCACAACGCGTGTAATCCCGCGGGCAGTGCTTCTGGTGGTATAATTTTAAGACACGTTGAATGAGCACTTCTTCAGAGAGATGCACGGCTTTTCACTGCATGTGTTGCGTTAAGGATTCATAGACAATGCTAACCTTTTTAAGCTGTTTAATTTTGAAGGTTAGAATAGGATATTTTGAAGTCGTTTCGGTAGTTTTGGGTAATCTTATTCGTTCAATCTTTCATATTTTACGTACCTACCACTTCAATAAATCATGCATTTTTTAACACAACAGTACAATTTACTGTATATTACATTTTTAACACAACAGTACAATTTACTGTATTAAACAGTATTATTACTTGGACACATAGTTAGACTGTGTATGTATTTTGGTTCGATAGTTTTGTTAGTTAGGTATCCTAGCTACGAAATAAATGAACCATTTTTTATGTGGAGTTGATTAAATTTAAAAATGAAGGACGAAGTTAACTACATTTTAAAATATTCGAATTTTAACTTTTTTATATTATGAAAAAGGACTTTAATTGACTTTAAAGGGAAAGGAAATGACGTTAATCAATAAAATAAAATAATATAACGAGGTATAACGTCGAGACCCAGCCAATATTGACATGAACCTAGAATGTCTAACCAATAACAATTGTAGAGAAAGTTTGTGAAAGCATAGTTTGATGCATCAGTGCCACAGATGATTCGCTGACTGGACTCTGACAGATCTCTATGGTTGGAGGAGAATGTCTAGCACCCTATCTTCTTGTCTGTGGTTGAGGAAGTTTACTACCCTATCTATTCCTCTCTTTTTCTTGTCTATGGTTGTCTATGGTTGGAAGATATATTACCTTCGCTACATTACTGTGTTAGTATGATCCTATGAACAATGACAGGATTATACTATTTGGGCACGTTAAGCAGTCGGTCCCGGATGTTTCAAAGTTCAAACATCAGAGCACGTCGGAGGCCTATAGGCGGTCTAAAAACTCCGACACCAGGGCTAGCCACTGACCTACTCATGAAAGAAGAATTTACATGAAAGAAGATTAATTCCAACTTAAAATCTGTAAGTATCTGTCTTTTTTTCCTTCGATTACTTCCAGAAGTTTTAGCTTATAAAATAAAAAAATAATTCAACCTTAAATTTTTTGGTGCATTTATTATTAGAAATGGTCGTTTTATATGAATCTATTTAATAAGATAAAAATATAAAAATGTATCGATTCTAAATGAGAGAATTGTATACAAGCAAATTAATTTAAAAAAAATTGTACACGAATATATTAAACAATTTATTTTCGTAATTAAATCGATCGATTTAGATAAGTTAAAGTGCCCCAACACTAAACAAGAAAATAATTAGGAAAATCAATAAAAATAAGTTTAATTTACTAAGTTTAATTTACAATTTGAACACATTTTTCTCTTCCATAAAACAAATGAATACTTACACAAATATTAAAAAAAGAAAGAAATGAACACATTTCCGACACTAAATAAATAAATAATTTGATCAATATTATTCTAGAATTTTGTACTTAGATTCCAACGTATAAAATAGTATAAATTATAGCAAAACCCAAAACACAGGGCAGAATAAATCATAAATGCATTGCCTAAAATAATAAGACAAGAAAAAAAATACTCGACACAAAATCAAATTCCTATTTCGAATCATCGCGAGAGAGCGAGCGTTGTTGATTCAATTCATTAGAGCGAAAGGGACGGAGAGTGCGAGGCGGCACGATACGTTTACAGCTAGTCTGAATGAGACGGAGTTACCGGCGTGTGAGCGGGACGGATGGATGCGTAATTAGTCGGATGCGAGCGGGATAGACGTATTGTGTTGACGTAGTTGTAGATGAGATAAGGGGCTATCAGCAGGTGCCTCGTTTGAACGGATTTTGCACTTGAATGGCAATGACCTCTATATTTATTTTTTACTTTTTTTGTTTGCTTTTTATCGAAGTGAATATATAAAAGTGAAGTTGGCAAGATAAAAGTGGAGTCGCATTTTTATATAAAAGATATTACCGTATATGATAAATCCTCTTTATAATGATAAATCCGTTGCGATTAAAATACACAGCCATTTTTCAATACTAATTAAGTAATTACAGAGGGTGAATTTTTGAAAACTATGAGGAATATAGAAAGTATTAAAAGTAGTCCAGGGGTCGAATTCAATTAAATACTAAACCTACAAATTCGAAAAAACACCTTTTTTATATTGTACCATTCAATAGCGCCAATTAATAGAAAAAGATTTGGTAAATTACGAAACTTTACTTATGGACACTTTTCTACAGCTATTCCCAACCCAACTTTACAAGTGCGAATGTCTGTCAGTCACACTTGACACCTAAACTGAATTGATTTCGATGATTTTTTGAATGATATTCATAGACTAGAAGAGACGGATATAGAATACAATTTACACCAAAACTACGATTTACGGGTGCGTGTGTTGTAACTGTGACGGAAAGCTAGTCATTCAATGATTATAATGAGGCATTCATTCGAATGATTATTCATCATTTGAATGATTATTCGATATTTGAAAATAGAACGACGCATTTCACGCGGGTTTCTGCGTTGGGCGCGAATTAAGAGGTAATATAATATAAAAATATATAAATAAAAAAGACGTGTGGCACTCGGGGACTGCCGCGGTAAAGCTATTGCATAGTTATTTTTTGTATCACTAGATGGCGTTAGTGGGGAGCGTGAGGTTTTTTCACGTGAGGTTTTTTCATTACGGAATTTCTGGATTCGGTCCCCGCGCTCAAGGCCCGCGATAGAAGCTATGCAATAGCTTAAAAAATATTTATGATAAAAATAGTTTTTATGGGTAGTTACTTCAAATTGAAATAAATCGATTAGTCTAGGTTTTGATAAAGTGTCAAACGTTCATCCCTTATGGTTTTAAATTAGTTAATTTGGTTTTTTTCTTTACTCGTAACATTTCAGGGAGGTACCGTACTATCAAATAAAAAAAATGAAAATTGAACATTGGCTCGTGCACCGTGAAAAATATCCCTAAAAATATATTAAAGATTTTTAAGAACACTTTAAAAGCTAGAACCACATATCGTACATGTCAGCCATAATAAAATCAAAGTAACAGGTGCATCATTCCAGTAACTCGCCTCGCTCACCTTCCATTCACATCCATTCAAACGAGGCACCACCCACTACCACAAGCGCAGGTACGGCGCACACACACAGTTTTACGTTATTACTCCACACAGATAGAAGGCGTTCGGAAAACGAAGAAGTTGGTCTGTTTAAATTCTTTTTTTAAAATTTGTTGTTTTTTTTTTGTGACAATTGTTTTTGGTAGGTACTACAAAATAAATACTATTTTGTGTTCGTACTTCGTGCTCGAATTTTTGACACAATTTAAGGCCAGTATTAATTTAAACCGACTAAAAAAAAAAGGTTCTCTATTTATCAAAAATATTTACTAGCTGACCCGGCAAACGTTGTTTTGCCATATAAAAATTAAGGGGTGGTAAAAGTTAAGGGTATTAACATGTAAGGGGATGAAAAATAAGTAGATGTCTGATTCTCAGACCTACCCGATATGCACACAAAATTTCATGAAAATCGGTCGAGCCGTTTCGGACGAGTTTGACTACAAACACCGCGACACGGGAATTTTATATATTTGATTGATTACTTATATATTTTTTACAAATAGTTTTTCCAAATGCCCTTAAGTAGTTTTCCAAAAAACTATCTATAATATAAAAATGAATCGCTGAATCTGTTGGTAAGCGCATAACTTCAGAACGACTGCACCAAATTGGATGATTCTTTTTTAATGTGTTCCTTATTGTCAGGACAAAGTTTTTATATATGAAAAATAAGGAATAAAAATCTCTAAATTCCCACGGGAACGGGGGCGCTGCGGGTGAAACCGCGGGGCACAGCTAGTATGTGCATAAAATATTTTTTTCAAAAATTCCATTCAATGTCACTAGCTAAGAACTAGTTTTACCCGCATCCTACCAATTACCCGTTACTAAGAATTTCAGGATGATTCAGTTTTTGACAAGCTCGTTGGCACAGTGGCAGTGAGAGCGCTTACTGTGTCGAGGGTTGCGGGTTCGATTCCCGCCCGGAGTCAACAATATGTGCAGACATAGTTGTTGGCGACGACGCGACGTCTGGGTGTCAATTATATATCCTTATATTAATGTATGTATATGTAGTAGTACCAGTTAATTAGATTCCATAACACAAGCCTATAGCTTACTTTGGGTCTTATTAACCGTGTGTGAATTTGTCCAGGTATATTATTTATTTATTTACTAGCAGCGCCCCGCGGTTTTACCCGCGTTGTGCCCGTTCCCGTGGGAATTTCGGGAATTTTTTTACATAAAAACCTTCCTCTTGAATCACTCTACCTATTACAAAAAACCGCATCAAAATCCGTTGCGTAATTTTAAAGATTTAAGCATACAGACAGACAAACAGTGTGACAGACACGAAAAAGAGACGACTTTATTTTATACTATGTAGTGATTATTCAGTGAGATGAGAGTCCTTTGCCCAGCAGTGGGACATTACAGGGTTATAAACTTTAAATTACTGTTTAATTTTTAAAATAATATATTAATTATGACTCCAAAAAGGGAGGGGGCTTTAATTATATACTAGTAAAATAATATAGTTATGAATGAATATACCCCATTGATTTCTAATTATCATAACGAGCGAGACAGCTACATCTATCTCTTGTGTGCGAGGGAGACGCAAGACAAGGGTAAGCCACCCCAACTTTGACATGAGTGTAAAGATGTCGAAATTTATTGATATTTTTCGAAAGTTTATACATTTCATTATCACTACATCACTACATAGTATAAAATAAAGTCGTCTCTTTTTCGTGTCTGTCACACTGTTTGTCTGTCTGTATGCTTAAATCTTTAAAATTACGCAACGGATTTTGATGCGGTTTTTTGTAATAGGTAGAGTGATTCAAAAGGAAGGTTTTTATGTAAAAAAAATCCCGAAATTCCTACAGGAACGGGCACAACGCGGGTAAAACCGCGGGGCGCTGCTAGTTATAAATATAATATGAATTTGTACTAATTTAGTGATTCATTCAATCATTTCGTGTAGGTCAGTGGCCAACCCTGGTGTCGGAGTTGTTAGACCGCCTAAAGGCCTCCGACGTGGTCTGACGATTGAAACAACCGGGACCGACTGCTTAACGTGCCCTCCGAAGCACGGTAGCGCTCAGATAGAAATGCCACTATCGGCCACCCATCCAAGTAGGGGTCGAGCTGCACGTTGCTTTACAATCGCAATGAGTTAACAACGCTTAACCGACTACATAAAAGGAGGTTTCTTAATTCGACCTATTTTTTCGAGGTTTCGGTCCCAGTCAAGTAAAAATCACTACATATTATAAAACAAAGTCCTCGGCCGTGTCTGTCTGTTCGCGATAAACTCAAATACTACTGCACGGATTTTGACGCGGTTTTTTGTAATAGGTAGAGTGATTCAAGAGGAAGGTTTATATGTATAAAAATTCCCGAAATTCCCACGGGATCGGGCACAACGCGGGTAAAACCGCGGGGCGCTGCTAGTGTACAATAAAAGCGAAGTGTATCTGTAAACTTTTCAGTTTAAAATGAGTTGCTTAAACTTAAGAAACCAGTAATCTTCAGTATCTTAGCACATTATTAGTGACTTCCGTGCTTCTGAGGGCACGTTAAGCCGTCGGTCCCGGTTACTTTCTACGGATAGTAGTCGTTACATGAGCCATAGCAGAGGCCTTTGGCGGCTCAATAACTCTGACACCAGGATTGGTCAGGGTGACCATCCACTCGATGAAGAAGTGACTAACCTAGTTTATGAATATATTTTTGTGTCGATCGTTTTTTGCTGACGGTACGAAGGGTACGCGAGGGGGTGCTGTATACAGCGACCCAGCCATCTTGATACTTGATTAATCACTACTATAGTATAAAATAAAGTCGTCTCTGTTTCGTGTCTGTTTGTCTGTTTGTCTGTTTGTCTGTATGCTTAAAATTACGCAACGGATTTTGATGCGGCTTTTTGTAATAGGTAAAGTGATTCAAGAGGAAGGTTTTTATGTAAAAAAAATCCCGAAATTCCCACGGGAACGGGCACAACGCGGGTAAAACCGCGGGGCGCTGCTAGTTATATATAATGTAGTTCAGATTTTATTATGATGCAAAAATGTTGGTACATTATAAAAAAAAACATCAATTTTATGAGAAACTAGCAGCGCCCCGCAGTTTCACCCGCGGTGTACCCGTTCCCGCAGGAATTTCGTGATAAAAAGTAGCCTTTGTCCTTTCTCAGGCTCTGGACTAACTGTGTACCAAATTTTATTCAAATCGGTTCAGTAGTTTTGGCGTGAAAGTGTAACAGACAGACAGAGTTACTTTTGCATTTATAATATTGATTATAATATAATTCAAAACATCAGCTCTATCGGATATCGAGAAGTGGATCAAAACACAATAAGATTTAGAAACATACATACAAATGCAGCTCGTAAAAACCACTAGCAGCGCCCTGCGGTTTTACCCGCGTGGTTCCATTTCCCGTGGGAATGTCGGGAATTGTTAAACATACAAACTTTCCTCTTGAATCACTCTATCTATTTAAAAAAACCATGTCAAAATCCGTGCAGTAGTATTTGAGTTTATCGCGAACAGACAGACAGACAGGGACTTTGTTTTCCACACTAATATTATAAAGAGGAAAACTTTGTTTGTTTGTAATGAATAGGCTCAAAAACTACTGGACCGTTTTTAAAAATTCTTTCACCATTCGAAAGCTACATTATCCACGAGTAACATAGGCTTTTTTCATCCCGAAATTCCCACAGGAATGGACACAACGCGGGTAAAACCGCGGGGCGCTGCTAGTATAATACGAGTTTGTACTGATTACCTCAAAAAACATAACCTCCTCAAAAATCTCAATTAAATCCACAACTAACTAAATGACAATCATACTTAAAACACAACACATCATCATCCCTTGCCGAAGTCGGTCAACCCCCAAGCATCGCGCCACCCCTGTAGCCACGTGCGCCCCTCACAACTCGACCGCAGATATACATACAGGAATGTAGGTTAACCTGTCTGTCACGGGCGGCGGGGGCGGAGTGCTTTATATTGTGAGGTGGGAGGTTTTACCCGCGATATACCCGTCTGCTACCCACGTTGTACCCGTGTGCTACCCGCGTTGTACCCGCATTTTGGGATAAAGAAGTATGTTTTGTATTGTGAGTAGAGGTGGGTTTTACCCGCGTTTTACCGCGCTGTACTCGTTAACGGGGGAATTTCGGGATAAAACATTATCCTACTATCCTACTTGATACTATAAATGCGAAAGTTTGTGATGATGGATGTATGTATTATTTATGTATGTTTGTTTGTAACTCTTTCACGAAAAAACTACTGGACGGATTTGGATGAAACTTAACAGCAATATAGGTTAGGTTATAATACTTCAGAATAACACATGGGATACATTTTATCCCGAAATTCCCACAGGAACTGGTACAACACGGGTAATACCGCGAGCCGCTGCTAGTCCAAAATAAAATGAATTATTTAATCAATAATAAATTAGCACAATGAGTTTTTTAATATTTTTATAATTAAATCCAATATTAATTTAAAACAAATATTTAAAATAAATATTTCAATCATGTTCGTACTATAATGAACGATCAAAAAACAAACACATGACATTTCATATGTCATTGTCAATGTCACAGATGTCACAACAATAGTGAGTCACGTCAGTGAACTATACTTGTAGTAACTGGACTAATTACATCTATAATAATATTACAACTTTATACGATTTTTATTAGCTTAGGATTTTTTGTTTATTTAAGAAATTACCAGTCCGTTTTGAATATTTTTTATTGTAATGGATAGGCACATTCAAGGCGCAGCTTATAGGCAATTTTTAATCCCGAAATTCCCACAGGAACTGGCACACTGCAGTCCAAATCGCAGGGCACTGCTAGTACTAATATAATAAAACCAAAGAATTTGATTTTTGTTTGTTTGAACCGCTTGGTGGTCAACTGGGCCCGCAGAGCACTGAGCCCGCAGGTTCAGATACCCACTCCGTTTTTTTTCATAGGTGACTCGACCCACACTAATCACACGACTACTATTTACCGATAAGGGCCTGCTCAGCCCACAGGTTCAGTCGATAAAAAAAAAATAACCCTAACCTACCGAATAGTACCTACGCCCGCGGGCTGAATTGACTCTTAGGCGGTATGTAAGCGGGCTGGGTTGACCCTTGGGTCGAGTCGCCCCTAAAGAAAAAAAAATGGTCAACTTAGCCCGTGGGCTCAGTGCTCTGCGGGCCCAGTTGACCACCTTGCGGTTTGAACACGCTAATCTCTGAAACTACCAATCCAATTCGAATAATTCGTTTTGTAATGGATAGCCACATTCAAGGCGTAGATAACAGGTTAGTTTTCATACCGAATTTCCCACAGGAACGGGCACAACGTGGGTAAAACCGCAGGGACCAGCTAGTTAAATTATAATCAAAACTATCTGATACACAATCATGGAAAAATAAGTGAAAGTTGAACACACGTGGCGACGCGTCGCCACAGTGATAGTCCCCAGCATCGAGTCAATGACATTGAGAGTTAGTTACGAGACGGCGACTTCACAATCCAAACTAGCACGCTTGTGTCACTACAGCTAGTAAACTCGACTGCTTGCAATCGCGGGGTCAGATGTAATTGCCAACTGATCCCGCTAACTTGTATAAACTGATACCGGGATCCGTTGCCAAAAAAAAACCAAGTAAATATTGTTATCCGCTGATCCCGGTAAAAAAAATAGTAGAATAGTTTTACTCCCGTACTCAGAAACATCAAATGCTACCAGTACAGATTTAACTTGTGATTTTGATATATACACTAATCTACACTTCTACACTAATATTATAAAGAGGAAAACTTTGTTTAGTTGTAATGAATAGGCTCAAAAACTACTGGACCGTTTTTAAAAATTCTTTCACCATTCGAAAGCTACATTATCCACGAGTAACATAGGCTATTTTTCATCCCGAAATTTCCACAGGAATGGACACAACGCGGGTAAAACCGCGGGGCGCTGCTAGTACTAAATAATGTATGAAAAATTTCGTCAATTAGTTAAGGATCGATATAATAGACTTATCTGAGTGCAGTAGATAAAAACAGACCCAGCAGCGTAAAGATTTTGAACTCAATATACATCGACGCAACGACAGAATAAAATTTTATTTATTTTTTTATCCTCCTCACTGTACTGATATCTTCAGTGAGATGAGATGCATTTACCCAGCATTGGGACGTTATCAGCTAATACTTCACTTTTTTAATAAAATTACAATCCAAATTTCATCACAACCAAAAACCCCACAAAAATATCAATTTTCGAAAAATTTTCAAAATGCCTCTTCGCAGACGACTCTCAAACTGGGGCCACTCATACAACCTCACACCCGTCCAGTTGACAGAGACCTCTGTAATGTCACTTGAGTGCGCGCGGGTCGGTGCGGGGTTACGCGGCGCGCGGGACTCGGCGGACCAAGATACGGTGGTCGTGGTGTAGGTATGGATACGGTACGGGTACTGGTGGTAGAGAAAGTTGGGGGTAATTTTTAATTGTTTTTTTGTGAGTTTTTTTTGTATTTTCCTCTAATGGTATATTTATTTTTTTGTACTTCTTCTTCATCGAGTGGATGGTCAACCGGACCAATCCTGGTGTCAGAGTTATTGAGCCGCCAAAGGCCTCTGAAATGGCTCAAGTAACGACTACTATCCGTAGAAGGTTTTTGTAGTGATACCTATGTTTAGCGAGGTTATTTGTCTGCGCTAAAGATGTCAATTGTACTGATATCTTCAGTGAGGCGATTAATCTTTTATTAGATGTCAATGTTGATTGATATGTAAGTAAAGAACAGATGAACAGACTGAGCGGTGGCGATGTTCGAAATATTTTTTTCCAAAATCAATACATCTATTCTAGTATTATATAGAGGTAAAATTTGTAAGTTTGTTTGTTTGTATGTTCGAGCTAATTTACCTGTCCGATTTGAATAATTCTTTTTGTAATAGATAGCTACATTCAACGGGAAGGTCATAGGTCATTTTTCATCCCGAATTTCCCACGGGAACGGGCACAACGCGGGTAAAACCGCGGGGCGCTGCTAGTATGTACTAATAGAACAAAACCGATGAGTATTTTTGTTTGTATGTTTGTTTGACATGCTATCCGATTTGAATAATTCTTTTTTAATGGATAGCTATATTTAACGGAAATTGTAAGCCCTTTATTCCCACGGGAACGGGCACAACTTATACATTTACTAGCAGCGCCCCGCGGTTTTACCCGCGTTGTGCCCGTTCCCGTGGGAATTTCGGGATTTTTTTTACATTAAAACCTTCCTCTTGAATCATTCTACCTATTACAAAAAACCGCATCAAAATCCGTTGCATAATTTTAAAGATTTAAGCATACAGACATACAAACAGACAAAAGTAGCGACTTTGTTTTATACTATGTAGTGAAGTAGACATGTATGTTCTTACTATTTCACGCAAGAACTACTAAACGGATTTGGATGAAACTTTGCAGTAGTATAAATTAGTTTTACTTTGAGGGACACTCAACTGTAACCTTCGTCTTACGTAAGTCCCCGTTTTAACAAATAATTATAGTAGTATAGTTTACACATCAGAATATCACATGGGATACAGTTTATCACAAAATTCTCACAACACAACTCTGACAAAAAATATAATAATTAATTATTTAGGTAACCGCTTCACCTGCGAACGGTACTACACAGAGCTATATTACAAGTATAGCTTACCTACATTTATTTGTATACCCACACAGTCAAGTTTTATAGCGAAGTAGACGAACATCGCCCTAATATAAAGGATCTATAATATGTATAGCATAGTCAAACATTATTTTAAATTATTTACCACTAGCAGCGCCCCGCGATTTTACCCTCATTGTGCCTGTTCGAGTGGGAATTTTGGGATACGAAATAGCCTATAACCTTCCCGTTGAATGTGGCTATCTATTACAAAAAGAATTATTCAAATCGGATTGGTAGTTTCTTAGATTAGCGCGTTCAAACAAACAAACAACTGTTCAGCTTTATATGACTACTAGCAGCGCCCCGCGGTTTTACCCGCGTTGTGTCCATTCCTGTGGGAATTTCGGGATGAAAAATAGCCCACGTTACTCGTGGATAATGTAGCTTTCGAATGGTGAAAGAATTTTTAAAAACGGTCCATTAGTTTTTGAGCCTATTCATTACAAACAAACAAAGTTTTCCTCTTTATAATATTAGTGTAGATACAAGTGGCACCCCGCAGTTTATACCCGCGTTATACCCGTTCCCGTGGGAATTTCGGGATTAAAAATAGCCAGTGACCTTCCCGTTGAATGTGGCTATCCATTACAAAAAGAATTATTCAAATCGGATTAGTAGTATGTGTGATTAGCACCTTCAAACAAAAAATAGAATTCTTCAGTTTCATATTCTTTATCTTCTTCTTCTTCTAATATATAAAACTAGCAGCGCCCCGCGGTTTTACCCGCGTTGTGCCCGTTCCCGTGGGAATTTCGGGATTTTTTTTTACATAAAAACCTTCCTCTTGAATCACTCTACCTATTACAAAAAACCGCATCAAAATCCGTTGCGTAATTTTAAAGATTTAAGCATACAGACAGACAAACAGTGTGACAGACACGAAAAAGAAACGACTTTATTTTATACTATGTAGTGATTCTTGTGTCACGCGTGGTTGAACTCCTCCGAAATGGCTCGACCGATTCTCATGAAATTTTGAGTGCATATCGGGTAGGTCTGAGAATCGGCCAACATCTATTTTTCATCCCGAAATTCCCGCGGGAACGGGTACAACGCGAGTGAAACCGCGGGGCGCAGCTAGTCTAATATATAAAATTCTCGTGTCACGCGTGGTTGAACTCCTCCGAAATGGCTTGACCGATTCTCATGAAATTTTGAGTGCATATCGGGTAGGTCTGAGAATCGGACAATAGCTATTTTTCATCCCGAAATTCCCGCGGGAACGGGTACAACGCGAGTGAAACCGCGGGGCGCAGCTAGTACGAGTATATAATTCTACTGTATGTGTGTATATCACTGAACTCCTCCTAAACGGCTGGACCGATTTGAATGATTTTTTGTTTGCGTCTGGGTGGCACCCTGGATGGTTTAGATTCACACTAGCGACATCTATTGGGTCGCGGGTGGAACCACCGCGCGGGACGAGAGTATTAATATATAGAAGATAGATATTAGATAGATATATGTTAGTTAAGTAAGAGGTAGTTTTCTTGTCACCCCCGTGTCCCAAAATACTATTTTCATAAAGTTGCTGATCTGTTGTAATATATGTGAAGATAAATAAATACTATAGGTACACAACCCCGTTGGCACAGTGGCAGTGAGAGCGCTTACTGTGTCGGGGGTTGCGGGCTCGATTCAACGGAGTCGACAATATGTGAGACATAGTTGTTGACGACGTCTGGGTGTCAATTATATATTCTTATAAATTATTTGTGTGTATATGTAGTAGTATCAGTGAATTAGATTCCATATTACAAGCTTAGAGAATAGTTTGGGTCATAAAATAGTTCCCAACGTATGTCGTATGAGGTTGTCGACCAAAATTGCGTTTTTAATAACTTAAAGAATATGTTTTAATTAGAAATACTTTTTTAAATATATTTAATTAGAAAAACTGGTATCCGTACACGTAGTTTCAATTTAATTAGATTTTTTATAAAACTTTTAATAGTTGCCAACGCAAATCGCTTTTAGTTGCCGACCTGTAAGTAGCGTTTTTAATAACTAATAAATCATATTTAATTCAAAATTAAAACTGACCTGTCAACAGGAGGCGGTAAAGGTGCCATCATATGTGGATGAGGAGGCATAGGCGGATGCGGGGCGTGTGGATGAAAAGGGGAGCCGGGGGGCGCGAACCCGGGGCCCGGGAAGTGCTGCTGCGGCGGAGGCCCCGGGGGGAACCCGCCGCCCGAGCCGGGGCGCGCCGACGGGCTGCCGAAGGGCCCCGGCGCCGCGTACGGGGGCCCCGCGAACCCCGGGCCGGGCGTGGAGGGCGCGGGCGAGGCGGCGAACGCGGGCCCCGCGGGGGACCCCGCCGGGGGCGCGAATGTGGGGAACGGGGGCTCCGCGTTGCCGCTCTTCCACGCTGGAGGGACGCCGCCCGCAGCCTCGTCCAGCGCCGGCACGCGACGCTGTAGCCCCACCGACATCTGTAAAGGAAAGAGAATTACTACAGGTACAGTACTTCTTCTTCTTCATCGAGTGGATGGCCAACCTGACCAATCCTGGTGTCAGAGTTATTGAGCCGCCAAAGGCCTCTGACATGGCTCAAGTAACGACTACTATCCGTAGGAAGTCACCGGGACCGACAGCTTATCGTGCCCTCCGAAGCACGAAATCATCTTACTTTTCGAGCAATCAGGTGATTCCGCCTGCAATGCCCTAACCAAACTGAGGAAAGTCTCACAAAGAGATTTTTGTACAGGTACAGTACTGATTTCTTGGGTATGAGCGAACACATTTTGAATGGCAACTACGTACGAACTACTATTACTACGAAATTCCCACGGGAACGAGCACAACGCAGGTAAAACCGGAGGGCGTTGGTAGTTGATTGCAGTACCCAAAGGGTGAAAACGGGACCCTATTACTGAGACATCGCTATCCGTCCGTCCGTCTGTCACCAGGCTGTATCTCAAGAACGGTGGTAGCTAGACAGTTGAAATTTTCACAGATGATGTATTTGTATTGCCGCTATAACAACAAATATTAGAAATAAAATAAAACATATATTCAAAGGAGGCTCCGATACAACAAACGTGATATTTTTACCGTTTCTTGCTCGATACATATAACAGCGACAGGTAGACGCTTAAACTATTCACAGAATATTTATTATTATGTTGTTTTTAAATATAATTCATTAAAATAAAATAAATTAACTCGGCCGATGGCACAGTGGCAGAGAGAGCGCTTACTGTGTCGGGGGTTGCGGGTTCGATTCAACGGAGTAACAATATGTGCAGACATAGTTGTTGGCGACGACGTCTGGGTGTCAATCATATATTCTTATTAAATACGTAGTAGTATATCAGTGAGTTAAATTCCATATTACAAACTTAGAGCTTAGTTTGGGTCTAATTAATCGTGAGTGAATTTGTCTGGGTATATTTATTTATTTAAGTAAATAATGGCACGGAATTCTTCGTGCGTGAGTTCGACTTGCACTTGGCCGGTTTTTTTAATTTTACACGTAAAATACTTTCCAAGTCCAATTATAAAATACCGCGCAGATTATTATTTTAATATCCATAGAAATAAATAGAAAGTATAAGTAACATATTAAATTGAAGACACACATCTATATTATACTACTAGCCGCGCCGCGCGATTTCACCCGCGTTGTACCCGTTCCGCGGGAATTCGTTTTCGCGCGTTCCGTTTTTTTAATGTACGGAACCCTCCGTGCGCGAGTCCGACTCAAACTTGGCCGGTTTTATACATAAAGATTGATATAGTTATTATTTATTAAAGCACACCAAAGCAACTTAAAATATAATAACAATAATTGTCTACTCGTTCGTTCCAACCACCGTCCAAAAATAGCCATGAACTTTAAGCTCCCAAATTACGGTTGCGTGCAACGAACCACTAAAGAATCAACATTTTATATTGACGTTTGATCAGATGCATTTTTAATTTAGTCGGGTAATAGATACAAATGCATTCTTTGAAAGTAAATATTTCATTTTACTTGCTTTAGCAGTTAAAGATTCCTGTGGGAATTTCCTCGCCTCGCCTCGCCAACGCCTCGGTGGTCTAGTGGTATGTGCACTCGTCTACCAAGACTGAGGTCCCGGGTTCAATTCCCAGGTCGAGCGAAAACATGTTTCCTACTTTCCAAACATGGCTCGGGTTTGAGATCACCAACCCGCATTAGGCAAGCGTGGTGATTACGACATCCTCCTCACTGTACTGATATCTTCAGTGAGACGAGAGGCCTTTGCCCAACAGTGGGACATTACAGGCTAATACTAATACTATGGGAATTCCGGGATAGAAAGTATCTCTATAAGTAAGTTCGAGTAGGTTAGACCGCCCAAAGGCCTCCGACATGGTCTAACGATTGAAACAACCGGGACCGACAATTTAACGTGCCCTCCGAAGCACGGTAGCGCTCAGATAGAAATGCCACTATCGGCCACCCATCCAAGTAGAGGTCAACCTGCACGTTGCTTAACAATCGCAATGATCTATCATACCTTGGTCAAACTACGCCACGAGTATCCTATGTTCTTATGAGTCTGAATCTATTGCTGTGGTAATTATTATCAAAATCGGTTTAGTAGTTTAGGCGTGAATTAATATTATTCGGATGTGTACCGAAACTATTTGAACATATTTGGATGAAACATTACAGTAATATAGTAAAAACCGGCTAAGTGCGAGTCGGACTCGCGCACGGAGGGTTCCGTAATTTAAAAACGGCAAAAAATCACATTTGTTGTATGGAAGCCCCTTGAATATTTGTTTTATTTTATTTTAGTACTAGCAGCGCCCCGCGGTTTTACCCGCGTTGTGCCCGTTCCCGTGGGAATTTCAGGATTTTTTTTACATAAATTTATTTTTTTACATATTTTGTCGATAGTCTGTTATTTACCAAATTAAATTTAGCTTAATTGTTGACTATGCATGCAGTGGTCACCTATAATTGCAATGTAACTAACCTCTGTGGCTATTTAAATGTATTTTCTATCTTGTTTTAGTGTACATTGTGTTGGTGATCAATAAATAAATAAATAAATAAAAACCTTCCTCTTGAATCACTCTACCTATTACAAAAAACCGCATCAAAATCCGTTGAGTAATTTTAAAGATTTAAGCATACAGACAGACAAACAGTGTGACAGACACGAAAAAGAGACGACTTTATTTTATACTATGTAGTGATATGTTGTTATAGCGCCAATAGAAGTACATCATCTGTGAAAATTTCAGCTGTCTAGCTATCACCGTTCTTGAGATACAGCCTGGTGACGGACGGACGGACGGACTGCGAAGTCTCAGTAATAGGGTCCCGTTTATACCCTTTGGGTACGGAACCCTTATATATTAGAATAAAATATTTGATACACTTCATCCCGAAATTCCCGCAGGAACGTGTACTACGGGGGTATGACTGCGAGGCGCTATTAAAAGTTATTATAAATTCAATCCCTAATCCTCCTCACTGTACTGATATCTTCAGTGAGATGAGACTACTTAACCTACTTTTCAACCATGCCTCGGGCTTGATCACCAACTCGCAGTAGACAAGCGAGGTGATTACGACATCCTCACTTCTTCTTATCGAGTGGACGGTCAACCTGACCAATCCTGGTGTCAGAGTTATTGAGCCGCCAAAGGCCTCTGACATGGCTCATGTAACGACTACTATCCGTAGAAAGTAACCGGGACCGACGGCTTAACGTGCCCTCCGAAGCACGGAATCATCTTACTTTTCGGACAATCAGGTGATTCGGCCTGCAATGCCCTAACCAAACTGAGGACAGTCTCACAAAGTGATTTTTGTGAGATATCCCCACCGGGAATCGAACCCGGAACCTCCGGATCGTGAGCCGAGCGCTCAAACCACTAGACCACGGAGGCTGTTGACATCCTCACTGTACTGTAAGTATTGGCCAGTAATGTCCCACTGCTGCGCAAAGGCCTGTCATCTCACTGAAGATATCAGTACAGTGAGGAGGATGTCGTCACCACGCGCGTACTGCGGGTGATCTCAAACCCGAGCCATGTTTGTAAAGTAGGAAACATGTTTTCGCTCGACCTGAGAATTGAACCCAGGACCTCAGTCTTAGCAGGCGAGTGCATACCGCTAGACCACCGAGGCGTTTGATGTAACCTATTGAAGTATAATTAATTAATTGGCGATTTAATCGACGTGCCTAAATATAGCTTTAGAGCGTGGAAAATCTTGGAAAATTATTATAATTGTTGTTATATATAAACGGTAAGAAGCCATACAAAGTATTTTCCCTCAACAGACGAGTTATATCACGAAAGCAAGAAAATGCAGTAATTTCTTCAAAAAGGTTTCAGTTTTGTATAACTACTAGCAGCGGTCCGCGGTTTACCCGCGTTGTGCCCTTTCCCGTGGGAATTTTGGGATGAAAAAAAAACTATATCGTTCCCGTTGAATGTGGCTATCTATTACAAAAAGAATTATTCAAATCGGTCGAGTGGTTTTTGAGTTTATTCATTACAAACATACACACAAAAATACAAATCTTTCCTCTTTATAACAGTAAGCGTTAGCAGCGCCCGGGGTTTTTCCCGCGCTGTGCCCGTTCCCGTGGGAATTTTGGGATGAAAAATAGCCTATAACATTCCCGTTGAATATGTCTATCTATTACTAAAACAATTATTTAAATCGGGCACGTTGAATTGTCGGTCCCGGCTGTTTCAATTAGTAGGCCATAGTCAGAGGTCTTGAGGCGGTCTAAAAATCCGACACCACTAGTAGATGGATGGATGTTTGACTGTCGTTTGAGAGTTGGATGTTTTGAAACGGGTAGTTTAAAAAAATACTAATAAAGGGCCATAAAGCGTATGAAGAACAGTTTAGCTATCAAATTGTTTGTCACTTTCTGACATACGCAATTTTCCGAAGAGCAAAAGAGACAAAACACTTTATAACAGTACTAGCAGCGCCCCGCGGTTTTACCCGCGTTGTGCCCGTTCCCGTGGGAATTTCGGGAATTTTTTTACATAAAAACCTTCCTCTTGAATCACTCTACCTATTACAAAAAAACCGCATCAAAATCCGTTGCGTAATTTTAAAGATTTAAGCATACAGACAGACAAACAGTGTGACAGACACGAAAAAGAGACGACTTTATTTTATACTATGTAGTGATTCTTGTAGGAAAAGTATTAAAAGCGAGATTGGTTGTAGTAGAATAACTATCTATGGAATGCGATTGTCTGCCCCTCAAGACTTATAAATGAATGTACAATCTTTGTTTTGCTTCTATTTATAGTAAGAATTTGAGTTGTAAACGTCCATCAATGCACTGGGGTGTTATAGGACGATACTTTACATTAGTACTCGCTTGTGATCACGTGTACTCCTCGCTGTACTAACATCTTCAGTGAGAGGTGTTTGATCTGCAGTGGGGTGTTATAGGACGATACTTTACATTAGTACTCGCTTGTGATCACGTGTACTCCTCGCTGTACTAACATCTTCAGTGAGAGGTGTTTGATCTGCAGTGGGGTGTTATAGGACGATACTTTAAGTACATTAGTACTCGCTTGTGATCACGTGCACTTCTCGCTGTACTAACATCTTCAGTGAGAGGTGTTTGATCTGCAGTGGGGTGTTATAGGACGATACTTTACATTAGTACTCGCTTGTGATCACGTGTACTCCTCGCTGTACTAACATCTTCAGTGAGAGGTGTTTGATCTGCAGTGGGGTGTTATAGGACGATACTTTACATTAGTACTCGCTTGTGATCACGTGTACTCCTCGGTGTACTAACATCTTCAGTGAGAGGTGTTTGATCTGCAGTGGGGTGTTATAGGACGATACTTTACATTAGTACTCGCTTGTGATCACGTGTACTCCTCGGTGTACTAACATCTTCAGTGAGAGGTGTTTGATCTGCAGTGGGGTGTTATAGGACGATACTTTACATTAGTACTAGCTTGTGATCACGTGTACTCCTCGGTGTACTAACATCTTCAGTGAGAGGTGTTTGATCTGCAGTGGGGTGTTATAGGACGATACTTTACATTAGTACTCGCTTGTGATCACGTGTACTCCTCGCTGTACTAACATCTGCAGTGAGAGGTGTTTGATCTGCAGTGGGGTGTTATAGGACGATACTTTACATTAGTACTCGCTTGTGATCACGTGTACTCCTCGCTGTACTAACATCTTCAGTGAGAGGTGTTTGATCTGCAGTGGGGTGTTATAGGACGATACTTTACATTAGTACTCGCTTGTGATCACGTGTACTCCTCGCTGTACTAACATCTTCAGTGAGAGGTGTTTGATCTGCAGTGGGGTGTTATAGGACGATACTTTACATTAGTACTCGCTTGTGATCACGTGTACTCCTCGCTGTACTAACATCTTCAGTGAGAGGTGTTTGATCTGCAGTGGGGTGTTATAGGACGATACTTTACATTAGTACTCGCTTGTGATCACGTGTACTCCTCGCTGTACTAACATCTTCAGTGAGAGGTGTTTGATCTGCAGTGGGGTGTTATAGGACGATACTTTACATTAGTACTCGCTTGTGATCACGTGTACTCCTCGCTGTACTAACATCTTCAGTGAGAGGTGTTTGATCTGCAGTGGGGTGTTATAGGACGATACTTTACATTAGTACTCGCTTGTGATCACGTGTACTCCTCGCTGTACTAACATCTTCAGTGAGAGGTGTTTGATCTGCAGTGGGGTGTTATAGGACGATACTTTACATTAGTACTCGCTTGTGATCACGTGTACTCCTCGCTGTACTAACATCTGCAGTGAGAGGTGTTTGATCTGCAGTGGGGTGTTATAGGACGATACTTTACATTAGTACTCGCTTGTGATCACGTGTACTCCTCGCTGTACTAACATCTTCAGTGAGAGGTGTTTGATCTGCAGTGGGGTGTTATAGGACGATACTTTACATTAGTATTCGCTTTTGATCACGTGTACTCCTCGCTGTACTAACATCTTCAGTGAGAGGTGTTTGATCTGTAGTGGGGTGTTATAGGACGATACTTTACATTAGTACTCGCTTGTGATCACGTGTACTCCTCGCTGTACTAACATCTGCAGTGAGAGGTGTTTGATCTGGAGTGGGGTGTTATAGGACGATACTTTACATTAGTACTCGCTTGTGATCACGTGTACTCCTCGCTGTACTAACATCTTCAGTGAGAGGTGTTTGATCTGCAGTGGGGTGTTATAGGACGATACTTTACATTAGTACTCGCTTGTGATCACGTGTACTCCTCGCTGTACTAACATCTTCAGTGAGAGGTGTTTGATCTGCAGTGGGGTGTTATAGGACGATACTTAACATTAGTACTCGCTTGTGATCACGTGTACTCCTCGCTGTACTAACATCTTCAGTGAGAGGTGTTTGATTGATCTGCAGTGGGGTGTTATAGGACGATGCTTTACATTAGTACTCGCTTGTGATCACGTGTACTCCTCGCTGTACTAACATCTTCAGTGAGAGGTGTTTGATCTGCAGTGGGGTGTTATAGGACGATACTTTACATTAGTACTCGCTTGTGATCACGTGTACTCCTCGCTGTACTAACATCTTCAGTGAGAGGTGTTTGATTGATCTGCAGTGGGGTGTTATAGGACGATGCTTTACATTAGTACTCGCTTGTGATCACGTGTACTCCTCGCTGTACTAACATCTTCAGTGAGAGGTGTTTGATCTGCAGTGGGGTGTTATAGGACGATACTTTACATTAGTACTCGCTTGTGATCACGTGTGCTCCTCGCTGTACAACATCTATAGTGAGAGGTGTTTGATCTGCAGTGGGGTGTTATAGGACGATACTTTACATTAGTACTCGCTTGTGATCACGTGTGCTCCTCGCTGTACAACATCTATAGTGAGAGGTGTTTGATCTGCAGTGGGGTGTTATAGGACGATACTTTACATTAGTACTCGCTTGTGATCACGTGTGCTCCTCGCTGTACAACATCTATAGTGAGAGGTGTTTGATCTGCAGTGGGGTGTTATAGGACGATACTTTACATTAGTACTCGCTTGTGATCACGTGTACTCCTCGCTGTACTAACATCTGCAGTGAGAGGTGTTTGATTGATCTGCAGTGGGGTGTTATAGGACGATGCTTTACATTAGTACTCGCTTGTGATCACGTGTATTCCTCGCTGTACTAACATCTTCAGTGAGAGGTGTTTGATCTGCAGTGGGGTGTTATACGACGATACTTTACATTAGTGGTCGCTTGTGATCACGGGGAGTTATAGGACGATAGTTACAGACATACCTACTTTATTTCGTAGACAAAACATATAATTTGATAATGCTTTTTTTGATGTCGTTATGACCTTCACTAGGTCATGATAAAGTAACGGAAATATTAAAATAATTTGAGATAGTTTTTTGTAAACACTTTTTGTTTATTAGATGTCCTAGTTACTAATATTATAAATGCGAAAATTTGTGAGGATGTACCTATGTTTGGTACTTTTCACGAAAAAACTACTGGACGCATTTGGATTAAACTTTACAGTAATATATACATCAGAATAACACATGGGATACATTTTATCCCGAAATTCCCGCGGGAACGGGTACAACGCGGGTATCACCGCGGGGCGCGGCTAGTCCTACATGATCTATCGATTGATACAACCGGGACCGACAATTTCACGTGCCCTCCGAAGCACGGTAGCGCTCAAATCTTCTTCTTCTTAATCGAGTGGATGGTCACCCTGACCAATCCTAGTGTCAGAGTTATTGAGCCGCCAAAGGCCTCTGACATGGCTCATGTAACGACTACTATCCGTAGAAAGTAACCGGGACCGACGGCTTAACGAGCCCTCCGGAGCACGGTAGCGCTCAGATAGAAATGCCACTATCGGCCACCCATCCGAGTAGGGGTCGAGCTGCACGTTGCTTAACAATTCAATGAGCTAACATCGCTTAGTCAAACGCTACTACGCAGTTACGTTGAGTTTGTGTTGATGATTACTGATGGATAAGTGTAAGCTGAAGCATCCCACCCTTAATGTTAAACCCTACATGGTTGCCATGGAAACACCGGTTTATGGGCGTCTTTCCACCAGGTTTTGGTTCGGGATAAGTAACTAATATTTTAAATGCGAAAGTTTGAGAGGATGGATGTATGTATGTTTGTTACTCTTTCACGAAAAAACTACTGAACGGATTTAGATGAAACTTTACAGTAATATAGGTTATACATTAGAATAACACATGGGATACATTTTATCCCGTAATTCCCGCGGGAACTGGTACACCGCGGGGCGCGGCTAGTCACTACATAGTCACTACATAGTATAAAATAAAGTCGTCTCTTTTTCGTGTCTGTCTGTCTGTTTGTCTGTCTGTATGCTTAAATCTTTAAAATTACGCAACGGATTTTGATGCGGTTTTTGTAATAGGTAGAGTGATTCAAGAGGAAGGTTTTTATGTAAAAAAATTCCCGAAATTCCCACGGGAACGGGCACAACGCGGGTAAAACCGCGGGGCGCTGCTAGTATAAAATAAAGTCGTGTCTGTTTGTCTGTCTGTATGCTTAAATCTTTAAAATTACGCAACGGATTTTGATGCGGTTTTTTGTAATAGGTAGAGTGATTCAAGAGGAAGGTTTTTATGTAAAAAATTCCCGAAATTCCCACGGGAACGGGCACAACGCGGGTAAAACCGCGGGGCGCTTCTAGTAATATATTACGAAAATATACAAACAAGCTAAGCTATGAAGTTTTGTGACTATTTCTAATGGCGCTATGCTATCTAATGGATATGATTTGGTAGATATAAAACGTAGTATAGCATCGCAAAGTAGCATAACACAGGTGGAAAGGCCCTAAAGCGAATTCGACCCGATACGAGTTTATTTGCAGTGTACATTCGGTTTTATACTAGGAGCGCTCTCGACTATTCCTTCTGCAGAGGAAAATAGCGATGGGGTATGAACGGAATAAATAAATCAGACCAAACAAAAAACACTAAAACCTTTTTTCAAAATAAATTGTCTTTGGTTAAAATAAATCTGCCGTTTGTTTACATTTAAGACTCAAAATAGACTAGATACCTGCTAACGACTTCTTCAAGGTTATCCCAACATTACCACGGGAAAATTATAAGTAAATAACGAGGTTACCCTTGAGAAACTAAATATAATGAGTGGCACAATAATGTGTTTAAACATTGTTTCGGATGAAGGAATAATAACTAACTATACTTAGACCGTACTATTGAAAAAAAAATGCATTCGTATTCCATGGCCATCTTGTTTTGTTATTCCAATTTCGTTTGTTATTGTTTACAAAAAACGTGTTTACGTAAGATATGTCAATATTCACGTTATTTTAGTTCAAACTCCTGTACTAAAGACTAGCACTACATCCAATAGTTGCCAACGGATAAATTAACTGTATTTTTTTTTGTTTACATACAAAAAACACCATCAAAACTTTTATTCTAAAATCGATTTAGTTCCAACAATCACTGTTCGATTCATGAATCATTATTATTTATAGCCCACAGACCCCAAAAACGGGTTTTTTATCACTACAGTACCAGGCGAGTATAACCTAAACGCAATTCATAACATTCAACATTCCCTCCAAAAAAAATGTATGCGGCACACAAAAAGGGGTTATAAGACCTGCCCGGGCGAAAAAAAAACATTGAGAATACGAGGGATATTAGACCTCCGTAGTTCGTACCTCCGTGGTACGACCGCCCTACTCGAAACCAACTCAACGTTGTGGGGTAGAATCACCCCACATATTTCTGGCACATTTTAAAACACAGGGTACACTTTACACTTACAATGTTTCGGTTGCTTTTCTTCCTCATACGAACATTGCACGACTTTTATCCATCTAACTATTATTATAAAACTACACTACACAAGAGTTCTCTCGCTCACTGACATCGAGTATTTTAGTTTTTTTTTAGAAGCGTTGTCGCTAGCGGCGTCTGCCGGCCGGCGGGTTTGGAACGCCGCGATCGCGTTCCACGACGCGTTTTTAACACAACACTAATGATTTTGTTACATTATTTCACTGATAAATTGAGGAAAATGTAAGCGTTCGTTTCATAACAGCGTTGATGCGTGCATTTTTTTGTGTCGGATGTAGGTACGCGCTGGCCCGGGCGCTCGATCGCACTGGTCGGCTCGGCGCGGCGGCGGGGGGCGGGGCGCTCTGCCGCGCCGACGCGGCCCGCTACGTGCGCTGCCCTACCGACGCAGCGCCGTCGGACAGGTGGCGACTGGTTCTCTTGTACAAGTTTACGCGATGAAAATTATTATCTTGATCTTGAAATAGTCACGAACCTACGATTAATACTAGTAGCGCCATCTATTAGTTTAACAAAATATTAATTAAACGCTTGCGTTGCATTTTGTTTTACTTTGGCCTGTGTTTGTTTTCATATTATTTGTTTGGATTGGCCGCTATGGAAAGTTATTGTTCAGGGCAGGTACGATTTTGTATGAATGGGAAACAGATTATTATTGATCATTCTAAGAACATTAACAAAACAGCAATGCATAATTTATAAAATAGATGTATTTTTGGTAAATGCTATATTTTTTGTACCTAAGTAGATATAGAGGTCGTTGCTTCATAGATGAATAAATACTTAATTTAACTGTTAGGTTATATTTTCAAATTGAAAAAATTAAATACTAAATACAGGTACTAATTATTCCTACACTATTGGTTCATAGTCTATATTCCTACCTACATATTTGTTATTATTCAAATTAATAAGTAGTGTAGGTACATATAGGTGACAGAAATCGTTACGTAAAAATAACCGTTAATTTAATGTATTTTTATAATGTCTAGGCATTACTATTATGCACCCCAAAATATATTTGAGAATCACCCATTAAAAAAACTATAAACAAAAGAAGGATGAAATATGAACGCATCGACAATAAAATAAAAATAAATAGTACTTTATGAACGCATCCGAATCGCGGTGGCATTTTGATCACACGTCATCGCTGACGTTTAGAAATGCGTTCGAAACATACGAATATATATTTTTTTAGCATTTTGTTGAAAAATTGAATTTCTATATTTTACTTGCATTAAGCATAATCCGGATGATTTATGTTATGTTTTATCCAAATATAATACAACTTTATTTCATGGAATTTTGTCTAGTAATTATAATGACATAAATAATAATTTAATTAAAATATGTATATATTTTTATACCGAACGTCATCACTCCACATGTAGAACGTAAATCGCGTTTCCGAACGCCACTCATTTATACGTGGATAGCGAAACGAAGAGGGTGAATGTAAAATTAAATTTTATAAATTAAAATAACTATTTCAAGTCACAAATTGTAACAAAATGGTCACAAAAATTATATTCTCTCTATTCGCTCTGGGCGTTATCGGTGGTTCTTTTGCCGATAGCTGCAAAAACCCGCAAGTTGAGGCATCCTTCTTCACAAGCCTTGATGCTACTATAGTGACACAAATTGCTTATATCACTGAATTTATCCTAAAATGTGATAACCCGTTGCCTGAAAACTACGCTCTGTACGCTGAGGTTGAAGGAAAGGCCCTGAGCGCCGCCAGGACTGGAGACAACAGATATCAGGTGAGTAAATAACATTTCAAAAAGAAAGTTAACCTTTTCCCGAATTAAATGAGTTATAATTTAAAAAATATAGTTTCTTAAATATTAATTTATAATAAGGCGCTCTCTCTTCTTCTTTGTAGTGTGTCGTATTGATATTTTTCTTCACCATCAGTAACTATTTTCATTATGAGACTAACTGTGCCCTCCGGTTTTACCCACAGCGCACCCGTTCCCATAGGAAATACGGGATAAATAGTATCCTATATCCGTCTCCTGGTTCTAAACTACCTCCCCACCAGTTTTCAGCCAAATCGGTTCAGCCGTTCCTGAGTTATAAATAGTGTAACTAACACGACTTTCTTTTATATACATTTAGAAACTCCTAAATACTATACAGACTTCTGTACTACAGTAGGACAGGCCAATTTAATATTTCGACTGTACTCGGAGACGTCAAACGGTTTGTTAGTAGAGATTTACTTAGTTATTTATATCTATACTAATATTATAAAGCTGAAGAGTTTGTTTTGTTTGTTTGTTTGTTTAAACGCGCTAATCTCAGAAACTACTGAACCGATTTGAATAATTCTTTCACTGTTAGATAGTCTATTTATCGAGGAAGGCTATACGCTACATTTTATCCCGAAATTCCCACGGGAACGGGCACAACGCGGGTAAAACCGCGGGGCGCTGCTAGTATACATATATATGTAATGTATGAAAAATTATGTCTCTCAGTGCGGCAGTTTAACTTTACTTTTGCACTTACCTACTTCTTACTGTTACTGTTAGCCTGTATCATCCCATTGTTGGGCAAAGGCCTCCCCCCATTTCCGCCACTTTTCTCGATTCGAAGCCACCAGTTGCCAGTCCGTCTTGTAGGCGTCCTTTTCGTCCCGCCACCGCCTGCGCGCTCTGCCGCCGGGCGCCACACAGTGGAAATTTTGGCCCACAGCATGCGGTAGACGTGACCAGCCCAATCCCAAACCTACTTCTTATTTTTTGTATTAAAACAAATCAATATCCATTTTTCAAATAGTACATAGATAATGGTATAACTAGACATTGTCTAATACTACTATCAAATGTGTAATAGGGCCTCTAACACAACATCATTACATCACTACATAGTATAAAATAAAGTTGTCTCTGTTTTGTGTCTGTTTGTCTGTATGCTTAAATCTTTAATATTACGCAACGGATTTTAATGCGGTTTTTTGTAATAGGTAGAGTGATTCAAGAGGAAGGTTTTTATGTAAAAAAATCCCGAAATTCCCACGGGAACGGGCACAACGCGGGTAAAACCGCAGGGCGCTGCTAGTCATTAATAAAACAAAGTCGCTTTCCGCTGTCTGTCCCTATGTATGCTTAAATCTTTAAAACTACGCAACGGATTTTGATGCGGTTTTTTAAAATAGATGGAGTGATTCAAGAGGAAGGTGTATATGTATAAAAATTCCCGAAATTCCCACGGGAACGGGCACAATGCGGGTAGAACCGCGGGGCGCGGCTAGTTAGATAATAATATAGGTACAATGTAAATGGATTTAATATTCATCATGTCATTACCAACAAAAAATGAACTGAAAATCCCTTTTCAATCAGACTCTATTTTGATACGCACCATGCAAAACTCAATTCAATTAAATTCAATTTTTGTTCTGGTGGAGAATTTTGAAGACCAAGTGGCATCTATTTACTTAGAGAGGTTTCTCCAATAATTTTGTAATTAACATAAGTTTCTTGTAAAAAGGCCTCTAATCAAATTCAAATATTTATTTGCTTCAAAACATGGTATACAAAGATGTAATTAAATATCACCAAAGGTATCAATACAGCGAGAATACAGAGCAATACTTAATCTTGTCATCTCTGTTTTCAGGTATCATGGACTGAAGAGCTTGGTAAAGCTCGTTCCGGAGTCCATGAGATCCAGATCCTGGATGAGGAAGGCTGGGCCAACCTCCGCCGCGCGCGCCGCTCCGACCCTCAGGCCACCGGCACCCCTCTGCTGGCCATCCAGCTCAACCATCCCGGCAGTAAGTTATTTTACATTTTTCTGGATAAGTTAATAGAAAACGGAAGAGGAAAGATGATATTAAATCTCATATAATATATAAATTATATCATGGAAGGTAATGTTGAAGGAAAGTATTTAAGTATTATTTTGATAGACTATAAGACATTAAGACCCCACATCTTCAACTTAGTCTTTCAAATAAGCATTAAAATAATTGATTTTGAGTGTAGATCCTTTTTACTAGCCATGCCCCATGCTTTTACTTTTAAACCTATATTTTTCAATTGCAACTATGTTTATGGATACACTTCGCTTTTATTTTACATGCCCGTTGGCACAGTGGCAGTGAGAGCGCTTAATGTGTCGGGGGTTGCGGGTTCTATTCCCGCCCGGAGTCAACAATATGTGAAGACATAGTTGTTAGCGACAATGTCTGGGTGTCAATTATATATTCTTATAAAGTATTTGTGTATGTATATGTAGTAATATCAGTTAGTTAGATTCCATAGTACAAGCTTAGAGCTTAGTTTAGGTCAATAAACCGTGTGTGAATTTGTCCTGGTATATTTATTATTTATTTATTTATATTATCTGATGCTTCGGCTCCTTTATAGGAACCGTAGTCATAGAAGACTCAAAATAAGTAGTGTTCGCTTCGCTTAGACTTAACAAATCAGTATTGCATTGAAACTATTTACTTTTTAAATCTTCTGTGAGCTCTGTTCCTGTAAAGGGGCTGAGACGTCTGATAAAAATGTTAAATAAAGCAAAGTGTATCCCTAAACGCGCTATGAGTAGGCTTCACTTAAACTTTAGAAACCAGTATATATATTTCTGATACAACCTCCTTTTTTTTCTAATTAAACCTCATTTTTCAGGCTACTCCGGCCCCTGGGTGAACTCTGAGATACTGGCCACGGTGCTGTCCATCCTGATTGCGTACACTGCGCTGCGCAACAAGAGCAAGATCTTAGCCTAACTTGTTATTTAATTAATTAGAAATAAATGAGTTATTTATAATTTTTTATATGGTCTTTTTATTTTGATGATATCATATTTTTTATGTTATGACTTCCATTTTTCTTGGGAGTGCTTATGAGTAACGAGCGCTTTAGTGTAGTAGCGCCACATCTGCGGAACGTACGGCGCCGAACCTTCCGCTCTATGACACATCAGTCGAAATTACGCCGCGTACTGATGTGTCATAGATAACTTGAAATACACTACGAGCGTATTTAGCGGAAGGTTCGGCGCCGTACGTTCCGCAGATGTGGCCCTACACTTAAAAAAAAAGAACGCAATTGTAATTTGTACGCTGGATGTTGAGAATAGAGTTTAAAACGTTTAAAATGACGAAATTAAATATTTGTTATTATTTACGGTTTAGTAAGTTTAGATTGAAGAATTAAGGACAACGGCAATATTGCTATTTTTAAATGGATAAATCTTATAATATTACAGTGTATAAGCGATTCTATGCCCAATAAAAAAACTGTTTGATACTTTTAGTCGATTATAAGTTAGCAAGCAGCATGTTATCGTATCATCCCATCACTACAACAGTCAAATGTCATTAATTGATCTTTTGACAGTTTTGACATTTCAGTGAGCTGTGGAGAAAAACACGAAACTGAACGCCGATTAGAAAATAAACAGAAAAATTATCGATAAATCAATAACTAAGTCAATTAAATACATATTAACTCAAATGTTTTAATTATAGTAATAAGTAAAGATGGTTAGGCCTAGAAAAACCGTTAAGATTAATACAAACCATGGTATTAATGAGACGGCGAGTAGCAGTTCTTGCAGTAGTGAAATTTCAGCACCCGCAAAAAGAGGTTTTAAGTACCTATCTGTATGGAAAACTGTTGCTGGAGTGTTGTGTCTTCTAGTAGCTGTGTATATCAGTATTTTAGGGTACCTAGAGACTAGAGTTAACACGCCTTTTGATGATGAAAAGGTAAGTGTATGGTGGCTAAATAAATCCATGTTTTTATTTATATTAACGTAATTGGGCCGTTTATTTTAAGCTGTGTTTACCTGTACGTAGTTATTATAGCCCTCTGCCAGGTAAAGGTGTGAAATAATGGTATACTTGTGAAGATATGTAGTAAAAACGTTTTCTGTAAAATACTGTTTGCTATTTTCATAAGGAAAATACTGTTCACTATCTTATTTATTTCATGGATTAAAAGGAATGACAAATCATTGTAACATGGTCGCATTTGATAATATGAATTCCTTCTCACTGTATTAATAACTTAAAAAATAACAAATCTACAGATAAGTGTAGCTTTCCTACAATTCTTATAAGACCCTACCTACATAATATTATAGGTATTTCCTCTTTATTTCTGTTATCTATCTCTCTCTCTCTCCTTAGACTTGTCCCATCTGGGGTCATCTCTCCTTGTCTGTCTTCCATGTTTCTCTATCTATTTCTGTTATTTATGGTGTGTCGAATATATAAGTAATACAAATGACAGGTGGTCAAAGACTCCGGCATGGCCGTCCCTGACCGGTACTGGGGGACGTACCGACCCGGAGTCTACATGGGCATGAAGAGTCGGGAGCCTCATTCCATGGTCTTCGGGCTCATGTGGTATGAGCCGACAGGGGCTGCTCATAAAGGGATCAGGTATGTTTGATAAGAAACTTCGGATTTTAAGTAATGGTATTTCATTTGATGTAATCATTCTTATTTGATGAGGATCTATAATATCTATCTAATACTAAAATTATAAAGAGGTAAAATTTGTAAGTTTGTTTGTTTGTTTGTTTGTATGTTCGAGGTAATCTCAGGAATTATCAGGCAGAATAAACATACAGAAATTCCTGCGGGAACGGGTACAACGTGGGTGACACAGCGGGGCGCGGTTAGTTCTATCTACATAGACTCTTTTCAGACACTTCTTTTTACAGCCACTGTTATCCACAGACACTGGTGCTCTCAAGGCGACAACCTGCCGTCATACGGGTGGACGCATCACGACGGCGTGTCGTTCGGGCGGCAGGAGGTCGCGGATCCGCCGCACGAGCTCGTCACCAGCTTCGTGAAGCCGGGGGACGATCCACACCACTGGACCGTGCGGATCAATGTTACTGTGCAGGTGTGTTTTAACAGAGTGTTTGGGATGAAAAATAAATTGAGATGTAAGCTATCCTATCTTTCAAGTTGGATCAAGTTGCACACGGTGTGCGAATCAAATTTAAAATCGGTTCAGTAGTTTAGGAGTCCATCGCGGACAAACAACGTGACACGTCTTCTATACTAATATTATAAAGAGGTAAAATTTGTAAGTTTGTTTGTTTGTATGTTCGAGCTAATCTCGGGAATTACCTGTCCGATTTGAATAATTCTTTTTGTAATAAATAGCTACATTCAACGGGAAGTTCATAGGCTATTTTTTATCCCGACATTCCCACGGGAACGAGCACAACGCGGGTAAAACCGCGGGGCGCTGCTAGTTTTTATATCACTACATAGTATAAAATAAAGTCGTCTCTTTTTCGTGTCTGTCACACTGTTTGTCTGTCTGTATGCTTAAATCTTTAAAATTACGCAACGGATTTTGATGCGGTTTTTTGTAATAGGTAGAGTGATTCAAGAGGAAGGTTTTTATGTAAAAAAAATCCCGAAATTCCCACGGGAACGGGCACAACGCGGGTAAAACCGCGGGGCGCTGCTAGTATAAGGATATAGGCTAAATAAAACCTTTTTAAACACCCTTGGTTCCAGGATAAAGTGAAGTCCCCTCTGGTCCTCATCTGGTACGCAGCCCTAGACGAGCAGCGGAGCCCCGCCACGTCCCAGGCGACGCTCCGCGCTCAACGCGGCGTCATTTTTGGCACCACCGACCAGAATAGACAGTTCACAGTCAAGACTTACACTATACATGGTAAGTAAGAAAGTTAAAATAAAAAAAGACGTGTGGCACTCGGGGACTGCCGCGGTATAGCTATTGCATAGTTATTTTTTGTATCACTAGATGGCGTTAACGAAAAAACCTCACGTGAAAATACCTCACGTGGGGAGCGTGAGGTTTTTTCGTTACGGAATTTCTGGATTCGGTCCCCGCGCTCAAGGCCCGCGATAGAAGCTATGCAATAGCTTAATAAAAAGACGTTTATTGCCATACAGTAGAATCCGTTTAGTATGACACCGCTTATATTGACCAACCGCTTATTATGACGTTATTTATTTATTTATTTATTTACTAGCAGCGCCCCGCGGTTTTACCCGCGTTGTGCCCGTTCCCGTGGGAATTTCGGGATTTTTTTTACATAAACCCTTCCTCTTGAATCACTCTACATATTACAAAAAACCGCATCAAAATCCGTTGCGTAATTTTAAAGATTTAAGCATACAGACAGACAAACAGTGTGACAGACACGAAAAAGAGACGACTTTATTTTATACTATGTAGTGATTTACATTACATTACTAACTGTACTCACAGCATAGCCAAAACGTACAGAAAGCCAGCACAATACACATACATTAACAGATAAAAAAGATAACATAAATAGTCAAATTGTTATTAATGACACAACGAAGTTTGGTTTTCATATAAATTTCTTGAAAAAAAGTTGAATATAATGACTTTGCTTATGCTTAGTGCCATGCCGGTTATTATGACCCATTTTTATTAATAAACTAGCTACGCCCCGCGGTTTCACTCGCGTTGTACCCGTTCCCGCGGGAATTTCGGGATGAAAAATAGATGTTGGCCGATTCTCAGACCTACTCAATATGCTCACAAAATTTCATGAGAATCGGTCGAGCCGTTTCGGAGGAGTACGCGAACGAACACTGTGACACGAGAATTTTATATTAATAAATTATTTTCGGTTATAATGACTGACACGACTCTTTTACGCTTCGGGTAATGTTCGGCGATTCCCGGCGACGTTCGGCACGTCGCTCGCTTGTTACGAATATCAGTGAGTAATTGGCAATTGTAGGTCGCGCATTGTATTTAACGATATCCTATGAAAAAAAAGTCATCTGAACGTCGTAAAGCATTTACTGTTGAGGAGAAAGGTAAAATAATATGCAGATTAGCGATCGCGAAGGAATTTGGCGTGGGTCATTTGACAATCCCAATGATTTTCGAAAACAAGAACCGGACTAAGGAATCGTGCAATTGGGCTTTTGAAAAAAAAAATTTTTGTGATAAATGGAAAGATTATATATTAGTTTTATAACAAAACTATTTTTATTTTATTTTTTTCGCAATAATTCAAAAGTTATTTCAAAATATAAATTAATTTTTGAATCCAGTACCGAAAACACTCGGACAACTCCCGAACAAACCCGAGTGCGTGTGACGTCATAATGTATAGCCCCATTCGGTTACACGTGTAATAGCCGTAACCGCTGTACGTACTTATGGTTAAATAGCTATACATTATCACGTCACAACCACGGTGACCAATTATGGCGCGTTTATTTATAGTCTCGTGATTTTTATTCAATTTTTAATTGTTTATAATTAATTGAAAAAATATTTTTTTAAGTTTTTTGCATTAAATATCAATATTATTAATAATAAAGTTTTAAAATACATAAAAAAAATCTTTTTTTTTTTTTCAAAAGCCCAATTAAAAAGTTAATTAAAAAGCCGCTTCGAAAATCGCAAAGAAAATGCTTTCTCGCTATACCCTTTGTGTGACATCCGCTTATTATGACGTGTTTGTCAATTCCCTTCGATGTCATTATATACGGATTCCACTATACTTATAATACGATACAAATTAAAAATGTCACATAAAAAAGAAAATAATTAAGAAAAAAAACTTATTAACGAAGTAGGCAAAAGGAAAAGAACAGCAAGTTAACAGCCTCCGTGGTCTTGTGGTTTGAGCGCCCGGCTCACGATCCGGAGGTTCCGGGTTCGATTCCCGGTGGGGACAATATCTCGCAAAAATCTCTTTGTGAGCCTATCCTCAGTTTGGTTAGGCCATTGCAGACTGAATCACCTGATTGCCCGGAAAGTAAGATGATTCCGTGCTTCGGAGGGCACGTTAAGCCGTCGGTCCCGGTTACTTTCTACGGATAGTAGTCGTTACATGAGCCGTGTCAGAGGCCTTTGGCGGCTCAATAACTCTGACACCAGGATTGGTCAGGGTGACCATCCACTCGATGAAGTAGAAGAAGTAAGTTTGAGTTGGTTATTGCGATTGTTAAGCAACGTGCAGCTCGGTACAGCTACTTCAATGGGTGGCCGATAGTGGCATTTCTATCTGAGCGCTACCGTGCTTCGGAGGGCACTTAAAGCATTCTAGACTTTAGCAGTTTTAGACTTTTTCGTTTCGAGTAGGTCAGTGGCCAACCCTGGTGTCGGAGTTGTTAGACCGCCTAAAGGCCTCCGACATGGTCTGACGATTGAAACAACCGGGACCGACAATTTAACGTGCCCTCCGAAGCACGGTAGCGCTCAGATAGAAATGCCACTATCGGCCACCCAACAGTTAACACTGCTCAGTCAAAGTACGCCACGAGCGCTCCAAAAACACCCTATATACATCACTACATACATAGTATAAAACAAAGTCGCTTTCCGCTGTCTGTCCCTATGTATGCTTAGATCTTTAAAACTACGCAGCGGATTTTGACGCGGTTTTTTAAATAGATAGAGTGATTCAGGCAGTAGATTTATATGTATAACAATTCCCGAAATTCCCACGGGAAAGGCACGCGCTGCTAGAAAGTCCAAAGTTAAAATGATGTTTCCACCCCCAGGGCGGGTGCTCCACGAGTCCTACACAGAGGCCCACGCCGGCGGCCTCAATATCCTCAAGGAGAAGCTGTTCTCTCTGCTGAAGGTGGAGAAGCATCCTGAGCTCGGGAGACTGGCTGTTCTAGGTCCTGATGACACTCTTAACGAAAAGGTAGGCTTTGAACATTTTGGGTCATCTTAAGAGGCTGACAACACCTAATTTGTTGAAATCGAGTTTTTTAAGAAAAACTATTTATTCTGGCTTATAAAAAAAAGTGTTGATATTCATCGTATTTCAAATACCGTGGACGGACTCGATACATAATTGGACGAAATCGGTTCAACAGAAAATAATTGCAAAGAATGATTTTAAGACCAATGTCTTAAAATCATCATTAAACGTATATTTTTTGACGTCTACAATCAGTTACATGAGTCAGATTAAAGAAAAAGTGTCTGTCATGTCGTATAGAGATGTGAAGGAACTTGCACTGAACAGGAATAGATGGAGAAGTCTGCATCGGACTCACCGACAAGAGACGAGCTCTTAAATTTATGATGATGATGGGTATGCAATTAAAAACACGAAGTAATTATATTCATACCTAAACCGTTTACGCGTCATATTTCAAAAATAATCCACACGTTATTTTATTTCAATTTTTTCTTATCATTTTCTTGTAAAACCTTGCCGCCCGGTACAGTAAATAGTGCGCTCTCGTTTACTCCTATAGAAATAGACAGTGTCCGCCGACGTTTGGTGATGACAGCGTCTTAACACTCCGCCATTTTGTCTCCGCTTAATTTTTGACATATCAAAATACATATCAGTCAAAGTCAAATATTTCTATTCAGTTTAGGCCTTAAACAGGCTTTTTTGAGCGTATCACTCTCAGAGTTTAAGGCCCGGTACCAAAGTGGAGAGGAGACGAGAGATGTGTTTTAATAAACCAATCAGATTTCATTATTTCCACATCTCTTCTCTTAGCGGGAATGGTTCAAGGGAAATGAGAGATGTAAATTTTTTCTATTGAATTTTGTCGGCGAGCGAGCAAGCAAGCGGCAGAGCGGGGGAGTGTCTAGTATGGCGAACATTTAATTAAAGTTTTTCTGCTACGAAATGCTTACATCTCCTCTCCGCTTTCGTGGACCTACCAGCAGAACTGCAGTAGGGGTGTTATAGGACGATACTTTACATTAGTACTCGCTTGTGATCACGTGTACTCCTCGCTGTACTGACATCTTCAGTGAGAGGTGTTTGATCTGCAGTGGGGTGTTATAGGACGATACTTTACATTAGTACTCGCTTGTGATCACGTGTACTCCTCGCTGTACTAACATCTGCAGTGAGAGGTGTTTGATCTGCAGTGGGGTGTTATAGGACGATACTTTACATTAGTACTCGCTTGTGATCACGTGTACTCCTCGCTGTACTAACATCTTCAGTGAGAGGTGTTTGATCTGCAGTGGGGTGTTATAGGACGATACTTTACATTAGTACTCGCTTGTGATCACGTGTACTCCTCGCTGTACTAACATCTTCAGTGAGAGGTGTTTGATCTGCAGTGAGGTGTTATAGGACGATACTTTACATTAGTACTCGCTTGTGATCACGTGTACTCCTCGCTGTAGTAACATCTTCAGTGAGAGGTGTTTGATCTGCAGTGGGGTGTTATAGGGCGATACTTTACACACATTTTTACAGGACGATTCTTTATTTACAGGACAAAGAAGTTAACTTTGTGCCCATACAACTGTTGATTGAGCCGCCTTATGTACTGGATATTGTGTTTTCGTCTGCTAATACAAGAAAAACGCCTTTCAAAGGAGAAGTTTATACAAAAATGTTGAGACAAAAAATGCAAGATTTTGAAGAAGATTTTGAGACCCAATTTTATTTGAGTAGCAAAGGGTGAGTTTGTAAATGTACTAATTGATAGTATTTGTTTGTTATGATACCTTCAGTGAGATGGCAGGGCTTTGCCCAGCAGCGGGACATTACAGGCTGATACTTTACTTTTTATCTGAGCGTCGGGCACGTTAAGCAGTCGGTTCCGGTTTCAAGTGTCAGCTCCTTCGATCAACAATACACAACTAGATGTCGGGTCGGCGCAAAAAATACGTCTCGGAGAATAACGCCTCATTTGAAAAGTGAGCTCTTATTTTATTCATAAGATTTGCTACTTTATTGCTAGATGTCATGGTTGTAATTAGGTTGAGCTTCGAACTGTTTTAAAACTTTTGTTTCACTTCGGTAGTAAACAAAATAAGCTGTCACACGTCATCCACGCGGACAGTATTTAGCTTTGATATTGTACGTGACCCGATATCTAGTTGTGTATTGTTGATCGAAGGTCAGCTCGGATTGAATGAATGAATTATTGTTTGTCGTCAAAGTATTTTTTATTGAACCGGGACCAACAATCTAACGCCCAAGTACGGTAGCGCTTAGATAGACGTCACACGAAAAATAATTCTCCATATTTATTAAATTACCCCCCTGTTCATACCTCCCTCAATATAAGTCCCTCCTACATACCTTACACAATTAACATATGTAGGGGGATTTGAAGACATCCCCCCTTTTCACACCTCCAACAATTGGGCTTTTGAAAAAAAAAAATATTGATTTTTTTATGTATTTTAAAACTTTATTATCAATAATATTGATATTTAATGCAAAAAACTTAAAAAAAAATGTTTTTCAGTTAACTATAAACAATTAAAAATTGAAGAAATTTAAATAAAAATCACGTGACTATAAACGCGCCAAGATTGGTCACCGTAGTTGTGACGTCATAATGTTATAGCTATTTAACCATAAGTACGTACAGCGTTTACAATCAAGATTCCCGCCCTTTTATTCTCTTTCCCTCCAAAAGTTTGCGATGTAACCGAACCTCTTTTCATAAATATATAAAAAGTTTGCGATGTAACCGAACCTCATTTCATTAACATTAACTAACATTATCACGTCACACGCGCTCGGGTTTGTTCGGGAGCTGTCGGCGTGTCTTCGGTACTGGATTCAAAAATTAATTTTTATTTTGAAATAACTTTTGAATTATTGCGAAAAAAATAAAATAAAAATAGTTTTGCTATAAAACTAATATATAATCTTTCCATTTATCACAAAAAAATTTTTTTTTCTAAAGCCCAATTGAAATAACACCCCTATATTGAGATATACCCCTTGTTCTTACCTCTCACAGACTCAGTGTCTGCTGAGCTGCTGCTCTATATAGGTACTAGCAGCGCCCCGCGGTTTTACCCGCGTTGTATCCGTTCCCGTGGGAATTTCGGGATTAATAATAGCCTATAACCTTCCCGTTGAATGTGGCTATCTATTACAAAAAGAATTATTCAAATCGGACTTATAATTCCTGAGATTACCTCGAACATACAAACATACAAACTTACAAATTTTACCTCTTTATAATATTAGGATAGATAATAGCCCCCTCTCTATATCCAGATACCCCCCCGCGGCGGTATCGACGGCCCGTAACGCGCTCGCGAACATGCTCGGCGGCGTGGGCTACATGTTCGGCGCGGGGCGCGTGCGCTCGCCGCACACGCGCGACGCCGTGCCCTACTGGCGGGCGCCGCTCTACACCGCTGTGCCCAGTCGGTGAGTTTCATCACGAACGATACAGGCTTTTGACTTCTATTCAAGTCAGTTAGAATTATAACAGCCTCCGTGGTCTTGTGGTTTGAGCGCCTGGCTCACGACCCGGAGGTTGCGGGTTCGATTCCCGGTGGGGATATCTCAAAAAATCACTTTGTGAGACTGCCCTCAGTTTGGTTAGGGCATTGCAGGCTGAATCACCCGATTGCTCGCAAAGTAAGATGATTCCGTGCTTCGGAGGACACGTTAAGCCGTCGGTCCCGGTTACTTTCTACGGATAGTAGTCGTTACATGAGCCATGTCAGAGGCCTTGGCGGCTCAATAACTCTGACACCAGGATTGGCCGGGTTGACCATCCACTCGATGAAGAAGAAGAAGACTGGTACATTACAGGCTAACCCTCCCTCTCCCCCCAGCTCGTTCTTCCCCCGCGGCTTCCTGTGGGACGAGGGCTTCCACTCGCTGCTGACGGGCCGCTGGTCCCCCGCCATCATGATGGACATCGCGGCGCACTGGATGGACCTCATCAACGTGGAGGGGTGGATCCCGCGCGAGCAGATACTGGGTACGGGGCGGGACATGTCACGGGGGTGGTCACTTGATGGACTTGATGATGACTTGGTGATGATTTGATGGACTTGATGATGACTTGATTGACTTAATGATGACTTGATAGACTTGATTATGACTTGATGGTCTTGATTATGACTTGATAGACTTGATGTTGACTTGGTGGACTTGATGAAATTGATGTTGCATTGATGATGGCTTGATGTTAACTTGATGGACTTGATGTTGACTTGATGGACTGGACACATACGTCAGTTTGTATGTGTATTATACATTATGTTCACTTGCTTTGCTTGATAGGTGGTGACTTGATGAACTTGATGGTGACTGGATGTTAACATGATGGACTTAATCTTGACTTGATGAACTTGGTGGTTTCTTGATGAATTAGGTTTTGACTGGATGTTAACTTGATAGGCTTGATGAACTTGAAGTTGACTTGATGAACTTGAAGTTGACTTGATGAACTTGATGTTGAATTGATAATGACTTGATGTAGACTTGATGAAGTGGACATTGACTTGATGAACTAGGTGTTTACTTGATGGTCTTGATACTCTAATATACTACAATATGACTAATCTCTAACATAATACTCCAACATGACTCCACTCTACCATGACTGTATCATGACTCTAACACGACTCTGCCACGACTCCCCAGGCTCGGAGGCGGTAGCCCGCGTGCCCAAGGAGTTCATAGTGCAGTCGAACGCGGCGGCCAACCCGCCGATGCTGCTGGTGACGTTGGGGTCCATGGTTCGAAGCCGGCCCGAGTTGTTCCAGCCGTATTCACCGCATAGAGCCACATTGTCGAGGATGTATCCTAGGTTACAGGTAAATAATCATCCAATTTGGTGCAGTCGTTCTGAAGTTATGCGCTGAGCAACACATTCAGCGATTCATTTTTAACCGACATCATTATATTATAGACTAGCAGCGCCCCGCGGTTTTACCCGCGTTGTGCCCGTTCCCGTGGGAATTTCGGAATTTTTTTTACATAAAAACCTTCCTCTTGAATCACTCTACCTATTACAAAAAACCGCATCAAAATCCGTTGCGTAATTTTAAAGATTTAAGCATACAGACAGACAAACAGTGTGACAGACACGAAAAAGAGACGACTTTATTTTATACTATGTAGTGATAATCTCTATACAGGGTGAGCAATCCAAATGGGTCAGTATGGCGGTTTTGGAAACCATAACAGATAGCGAAATCTTGGCTTAGGAACCATGGCGTTGATTTTAGTAAAAAGAAAAACTGCATTCATATACTTACAAAAATACGTGTACTCGGCCCAGGAATCGAACCTGGATTTTTTCGAAAAATTAAATTTCGTTATTTTCCTTTGAATATCGGTTATGTAGCTCTTAAATAGTAAATGTTACTAAGAAACATGATATCTAAAACTAATAAAATGCATTGTTTTTAAACAACGAAGTTTTATTTTTCAATACTTCAGTGCCGCCGCCGGCCCTTTGACTTTGTATGGGGAAGTTTTATCGTTAAAAAAATCGTTACCCAATAGAATTAATCTTTGCATCCAGGAAAATGGTTACCATTTTGAACATTTACTGAAATAAAATAATTATCTTTTTGTTGTGTTTTTGTTCAATTACTTAAACAATATTAAAACTTCCCCATACAAAGTCAAAGGGCCGGCAGCGGCACCGAAGAATTGAAAAATAAAACTTCGTTGTTTAAAAACAATGCATTTTATTAGTTTTAGATATCATGTTTCTTAGTAACATTTACTATTTAAGAGCTACATAACCAATATTCAAAGGAAAATAAAGAAATTTAATTTTTCGAAAAAATCCAGGTTCGATTCCTGGGCCGAGTACACGTATTTTTGTAAGTATATGAATGCAGTTTTTCTTTTTACTAAAATCAACGCCATGGTTCCTAAGCCAAGATTTCGCTATCTGTTATGGTTTCCAAAACCGCCATACTGACCCATTTGGATTGCTCACCCTGTATATAAAAATCAATGCCACTTCGTTGTAATGTTATAACTCAAGAACGGGCTACCTATCCAAATCAAATGTTTAGGCTTTGTTCGGACTGTTTAGTAGATGGTTTATGTGAAGTGTGCACAAAATCGGTCGAGCGGTTCTTAAATTCCCACGGGAACGGGCACAATGCGGGTAAAATCGCGGGGCGCAGCTAGCCCTATCATAATTTACAGCCTCCGTGGTCTTGTGGTATGAGCGCCCGGCTTACGATCCGGAAGTTCCTGGTTCGATTCCCGGTGGGGACAATATCTCGCAAAAATCTCTTTGTGAGACTGTCTTCAGTTTAGTTAGGACATTGCAGGGTGAATCACCTGATTGCCCGAAAAGTAAGATGATAGATAAGCCGTCGGTCCCGGTTACTTTCTACGGATAGTAGTCGTTACATGAGCCATGTCAGAGGCCTTTGGCGGCTCTATAACTCTGACACCAGGATTGATCAGGGTGACCGATGAAGAAGAAGATCATAATTTACGATAACATTTATCCTGAGATTTTGAAAATGACATTTGTATCCTCAGGCGTGGTACAACTGGTTCCTGAGCACTCAGAGAGGCGACGTGGCCAGCTCGTTCCGCTGGCGCGGGCGCGAGGACGACGGCCGACAACTCAACCCTAAGAGCTTGAGTTCAGGCTTGGACGACTACCCACGGTGAGCACAAGTTTAATACAGGACTTGGATTTATAGAGGACTTGGTTTAATAGAAGACTTGGTTTTATAGAGGACTTGGTTTTATAAGACATGTAAATATATTAAAGAAAAGTTGGGTTCATAGAGCAGATTACTTGGATTTATGGAGGACTTGGTTTTACAAGCCACTTATACACATATGACTTTGATATTTATAAGATCTTGGTTTTATAGGACACTTTTAGCCATAGGAAACTTATTGCCATTTTATATTTATAGATGACTTGGTTTTATAGAGGACTTGGTTTTATACAGGTCTTGGATTTAAAGAGGACTTGGGTTTATCGAGAACTTGGTTTTATTGAACTTGGATTTACAGAGGACTAGAGACATCAAAGATACTTATTTAATTTTATAAATGACTTGTTATATTTATTAAAGACTTGTTAATTTAATGTAAGACTTGTTTAATTTACGAAAGACTTGTTTCATTTAATTACAGCGCCTCTCACCCTTCTGACATCGAGCGGCACTTGGACCTCCGTTGCTGGATGTACGCGGCGGCCGACGCGCTCGTAGCTATAGCTAATATACTACAATTAGACCCTAACAAGTATGTAATGTTGTACACTAGCGTTGCCCCGCAGTTTAACCCGCTTTGTGGCCGTTCCCGTGGGAATTACGGGATGAAAAATAGCCTATAACCTTCCCGTTGAATGTGGCTATCCATTACAAAAAGAATTATTCAAATCGGATTGGTAGTTTCTGAGATTAATGGGTACAAACAAACAAACTCTGCAGCTTTATAATATTAGTATAGATTAAAAAGATGTTTTTTTTGTTTGTTTGACTGCGCTAATCTCAGAAACTACCTCTCCGATTTCAATAATTCTTTCTGTAGCAGATAGCCACGTTCATCGGGAAGGTTATAGGCTATTTTTCATCCCGAAATTCCAACGGGAACGGGTACAACGCGGGTAAACAGCGGGTATGTAACACAGTTGATATGTTCCCAGGTTTGAAGACATTCGATCTCAGTTGTCGGATGAGGAGTTATTGAACGAGTTACATTGGTCGCCGGTGACACAGACTTACGCCGACTACGGTATGTTATATAACATACTAGCTGCGCCCTGCGGTTTCACCCGCTTAGTACCCGTTCCCGCGGGAATTTCGGGATGAAAAATAGTTGTTGTCCGATTCTCAGGCCTACCCGATATGTGCACAAAATTTCATGAGAATCGGTCGAGCCGTTTCAGAGGAGTTCAACCACGCACCCCGTGACACGAGAATTTTAATTTTATATATTAGAATAGAAATCTCTACATAGTATAAAACAAAGTCGCTACTTTTGTCTGTTTGTTTGTCTGTATGCTTAAATCTTTAAAATTACGCAACGGATTTTGATGCGGTTTTTTGTAATAGGTAGAGTGATTGAAGAGGAAGGTTTATATGTATAAAAATTCCCGAAATTCCCACGGGAACGGGCACAACGCGGGTAAAACCGCGGGGCGCTGCTAGTTAGATTATAAAATTCAGATGTTATAAGATGTTAAAAACGAGTAAAATGAATCCTAACTAATATTATAAACTAGCAGCGCCCCGCGGTTTTACCCGCGTTGTGCCCGTTCCCGTGGGAATTTCGGGGATAAAATGTAGCCTATAGCCTTCCTCGATAAATAGACTATCTAACAGTGAAAGAATTATTCAAATCGGTTCAGTAGTTTCTGAGATTAGCGCGTTTAAACAAACAAACAAAACAAACTCTTCAGCTTTATAATATTAGTATAGATGCGAAAGTAACTCTGTCTGTCTGTTACGCTTTCACGCCAAAACTACCGAACCGATTTGAATGAAATTTGGTACACAGTTAGTCCAGAGCCTGAGAAAGGACATAAGCTACTTTTTATCGCGAAATTCCCGCAGGAACGGGTACAACGCGGGTGAAACCGCGGGGTGCGGCTAGTAATGTTATAAAATTAACTTTTTAGAAAACAATAATTTAAATATTTCTTTAAAATAGGTAAACATATATACATTTTGAATATATAATCAAAACCACTCTCACCTATGTTATCCTTTTTCTCTATATGTGAATCATTTAGGCCTGCACTCCGACGGCGTACGCCTCGTCCGGACCAAACCTAAGAACCCGTCGGAGCAGCCTAAAGTTGTCAGAAGTGTAAGCGTGCCGCCTCAGCCCAGACTGGTCACTTCTGCTTTTGGTAAGTAAGGAATTAACGGCTGTAATTTTGATAGCTAAAATGTTCTTAATGCGCGTCTATTAAAAAGGTCCTTAGGGGCCGTTCACAAAATACGTCACGCTATAATCAACTTTTTTTCACCCCCTCTCCCCCTATTGTCACGCTGTGTCACACTTTCTGTGACCCCCATGTAAATATTTCGTCACAAAAACTAAGACCCCCCCCCCTGAATCATGATCAAAATTGAGAAAAAGGTATTTATTGAAAAAATAATTTAAAATCTTTTAATGAACGGCGAACATCACGTTGCCGTAGACCCCCCGTCCCTCCTTGTCACATCTTGTCACACTCAGCAAACCCCCTCCCCCCCCCCCCTTGAACGCGAACGTATTTTGTGAACGGTCCCTTATTGTTTTTATTTCCAGGCTACTTATCTCTGTTCCCGATGCTTCTCAAAGTGCTCAAGCCCGGCAGTGAGAAGTTGGACAAGATTTTGGAGACGTTAGACAATCCGGAGTTGCTGTGGTCACCGTACGGGCTGAGGTAAATATCTATATACTAGCAGCAGCGCCCCGCGGTTTTACCCGCGTTGTGCCCGTTCCCGTGGGAATTTCGGGAATTTTTTTACATAAAAACCTTCCTCTTGAATCACTCTACCTATTTCAATAAACCGCATCAAAATCCGTTGCGTAATTTTAAAGATTTAAGCATACAGACAGACAAACAGTGTGACAGACACGAAAAAGAGACGACTTTATTTTATACATGTAGTGATATAAAATTCAAAGTCCTGACTGACTGATAATCAACGCACAGCCTCAACCGCTATACCTAGAAACATGAAATTTGGCAGGAAGGTTCTTCAGGTGACGTAAGTGCACACTGAGAAAGGATTTGCTCAACGCGGGCAGAGGCGCGGGGCGCTGCTAGTCGTGAATAGGAACGCTAGTGTAAGTGAACAGGAGTTTTGAACGCGTTTATTAATATACTAGCGGCCCGCCCTCGCTTCGCTTCGGGTAATCAAGATTTCATGTAGGAAAATCGGGATAAAACATTGCGTGTCTCCCGCAGGAATATACACAATCAAAATTTCAAGTGGGAAATTGGGGATAAAATATTACATGTCTCGCGCGAGTATATATGTATACACAATCAAGATTTCATGTGAGGAAGAATTCGGGATAATACCTACATAGCACGTCTTCGTCGTTCGTAGTTCGTAGGTAGGTATATCCCCGCGCGCTTTGACCGCACGAAACAGTAAGTGGCCATAAGAGACCCACCATCGAGCATTATTATTTTGTAAGCAGCGCCCCGTGGTTTTACCCGCGTTGTGGCCGTTCCCGTGGGAATTTCGGGAATTTTTTTACATAAAAACCTTCCTCTTGAATCACTCTACCTATTACAAAAAAACCGCATCAAATCCGTTGCGTAATTTTAAAGATTTAAGCATACAGACAAACAGACACGAAACAGAGACGACTTTATTTTATACTATGTAGTGATTTTCTCATCATAACTCTGAAACTAACTGTCCGATTTTAATAATTTAAAGAGGTACACAAAGAAACATAATTAACCTTGATTGTAGAGCCATTTATTTTGATGTAGATTCATATCATCATATGAATATCATCAACTTAAAATTACACTCCTTTTTTAACTAATTAATTTTAACTTAAAACGGTTATTGTGTCTTAACTATAATAGTTAGACATATGCCCTCGCGAACTTATTTGTTTGCAATGATATGTACTTTGATTGTGTAGAACATTGTTTTTGTGTATCATCAATAGATTTAGTAGCGCACGCCAATAACCAATTTTTTTAGGCATGTTTTTCATACCTTGGGTTACATATACCCGCGTTGTGCCCGTTCCCGTGGGAATTTCGGGAATAAATATAGCCTATGTCACTCAGGGATAGTGTAGCTTTCGAATGGTGAAAGAATTTTTTAATTCGGTGCAGTAGTTTCAGAGCCTATTCGAGACAAACAAACAAACAAACAAAAAATCAAACCTTTCCTCTTTATAATATTAGTATAGATTACCGTAAGTATAAGTAGAAGTTACTGTAAGTAAGTTGCAGTATGAAAAGAAAGCTTTACTTACTACTAGCAGCGCCCCGCGGTTTTACCCGCGTTGTTCGCGTTCCCGTGGGTATTTCGGGATGAAAAATAGCCTATAACCTTCCCGTTGAATGTGGCTATCCATTACAAAAAGAATTATTCAAATCGGACTGATCATTCCTGAGATTATCTCGTACATACAAACAAACAAACAAATTTTACCTCTTTATAATATTAGGATAGATAACTTAGCTTAGTTTTACTCACTTATACTTACCCTTACTTCTTCTTCTTCATCGAGTGGAAGGTCAACCTGACCAATCCTGGTGTCAGAGTTATTGAGCCGCCAAAGGCCTCTGACATGGCTCATGTAACGACTACTATCCGTAGAAAGTAACCGGGACCGACGGCTTCACGTGCCCTCCGAAGCACGGAATCATCTTACTTTTCGAGCAATCAGGTGATTCAGCCTGCAATGCCCTAACCAAACTGAGGACAGTCTCACAAAGAGATTTTTGTGAGATATCCCCACCGGGAATCGAACCCGGAACCTCGGTCGTGAGCCGGGTACTCAAACCACAAGACCACGGAGGCTGTTACCCTTGCTTACGTACTCTAATTTAATTTACATTTTCAGATCTTTATCTAAATCATCTCCATTCTACATGAAACGCAACACCGAACACGACCCGCCGTACTGGCGCGGTCAAGTGTGGATCAACATCAACTATTTGGCGTTGCGAGCGTTGAAATATTACGCCGCCAGCGACAGCGTTAACGCCGCGTTGGCGGGGCGTCTGCACGATCGGTTGAGGGAGAATGTTGTCAGTAAGTATTGTTTACTATAGTTGTGCCCGCGAATTCGACCGCGTGGAATTTATCCAAAATAAAAGTATCTAGCCTTAGTTACTCTTTATTACATAAGGTAGTGCCAGTAAAAGTCCCGTCAAAATTGGTCAAGCCGTTTCAGAGATTAGCCGGAACAAACTGACAGAATGAGACAGAAATTGTAAAAAACATATATTTATATATGTACCGTATAATATATTCATATGCATGTAGTATAAAGCGGTTATTTTCATATTACAAACAGATGTATGTACATAATTATGTTTGTTTCACAAAAAAAAACAACTGGATGGATTTGGATGAAACTTTACAGTAATATAAGTAATTCTTTAGAATAACACCTGGGATACATTTTATCCCGAAATTCCCGCGGGAACGGGTACAACGCGGGTAACACCGCGGGGCGTGGTTTAGTGTAAAATAAAAGGAAAGTGTATCCGTAATGATATTTTACGATATCGATGTGGATATTATAACATCATGTGCAATTGCTTAAATTGAGTGTTTTAGTTGTCTGCGCTATAACTGTAGTAATTATAAGTCAAGTATTGGAAACATAAGTAGAATGTTACAACATTAGTGTAGATAAATATAGTTTCTACACTTATTTACTTACCGCCTTATTTAAACACTCTTTACCTAAAATACTGTAATAAACTGTTTTGTCTCTTTCGCTCTTCGGAAAATAGTGTGTGTCGGAAAGGGACAAACCATTTGATAGCTAAATTGCTTTTAATAAGCGTTTATAAATAACCCTTTACTTCTTCTTCACCGAGTGGATGGTCACCCTGACCAATCCTGGTGTCAGAGTTATAGAGCCGCCAAAGGCCTCTGACATGGCTCATGTAACGACTACTATCCGTAGAGAGTAGGGACCGACGGCTTAACGTGCCCTCCGAAGCACAACCCTTTACTATATGAACGGTATAAACAATATTTCCTCCCTTGTTCCAGATAATGTGATGTCGGAGTACAAGCGCACGGGGTACTTGTGGGAGCAGTATTCAGACCAGACGGGGGAGGGGTCGGGGTGCAAGCCGTTCACCGGGTGGACCGCGCTCCTCGTGCTTATCATGGCAGAGGAGTATTAGGGGGATATGATGGGGAAAGAGGGGGGATATGGTGAGTGTTAGATGGGGGGGGAATATTTTGGGGGTGCAGTAGAAGGGAGGAAATAAAGTTGAGAATAGACATGAATATTAGGTAGGGGAAAGGGCGTTCATAAGTTGGGAAAAGAGGGGGGAATATGTTAGGGAAAGGGGTTCATGAAGAAAAGAGGAATTTGAGCGAAGGAGGGAATTTAATAGTTTAAAAATATTATGAGATGAGAACCATTAGGAAAGGAGTGAGAGATGATGTGAGAGAAGCAGTAGATAGGGGAGAATATAAGGGTGAAAAATTACGGGAGGAGAAATAAATAGGGGAAAAGTGGGTCAAATGATGGGTTAGTAATATAATAGGGATTTGATATAGAAGGAAATAAAGTTGTAAGGATAGGTTGAATGAGATGAGGGGGGTATTGGGGATGCAGTAGAGATGGAGTGAGAATAGCCTTTTGTTCTATAAATATATTAATATTAAATTAGAAAAGGTATTTGCAAAGATTTATATAGAAAAAAGGAGAAATCTGGGACATTGTTTGAATGGGGGGAGAGGGTACAAAACAATGTAGGCGTAAAAGATATAATAGCATCAAAGGAAAAGCAAGGCGAATCAGGAAAGAGACTAAAAAGGGGGTCAATTGATAGGAGGGGTGGAAATAATGGATTCGAGAATAGGGGGGAAATGATGGAGGGAGAAGTTATATGGAAGAGTGAAAAACAACAGGTAAGAAGAACAGAAGAATAAAATAAAAGAAGAAAGTCAATAGGGGAGGAGAGGGGGCAATATCAAAGGGTGCAGCTGGAAAAAAGTTGTGAAAAAGAATATTTAATTACATAGTTACTTAGACAAATCTAAAACATGTTTCTGTTATCATTATCAATTAAAAATGGAAAAGTATCCTATTTATATATTACTAGCACCGCCCCGCAGTTTTACCCGCGTTATGCCCGTTCCCGTGGGAATTTCGGGATGAAAATTTCCTATAACCTTCCCGTTGAATGTGGCTATCTATTACTAAAAGAATTATTCAAATCGGATTTGTAGTTTCTGAGATAAGCGCAAACAAACAAACAAACACTTCAGTTTTATTATACTAATATTATAAAGCTGCAGAGTTAGAACGTGTTAATCTCAGGAACCACTGGTCCGATTTGAATAATTATTTTTGTAATGGATAGACACATTCAATGGAAAGGTTATAGGCTATTTTTCATCCCGGTATTCCTACGGGAACGGGTACAACGCGGGTAAAACCGCGGGGCGCTGCTAGTATTAGTATATAGATATATGTAGTACAATCTCTTAAGGTACGAACGCGGTGGCAGTCGCTTACGAGAATAACCAACCTTTAGTATATACATACATACATCCCATCAAAAACATTCTGTAAAAAACTAGCCAAGTCTCGATGGAGCTGCTTGTTTATCACTAAAAAGTAATGAAATCTAGACAAAGTCGGCTGTGGACACATTCCTACAATTTCCACGTTCGTACAATTCTACATTCCTACAATTTTTCCTAAATTGTTTTCCAAATTCTTTCCTCTTTAAAAGGAATCGTCTTCCGCTGTTAAATCAATCACATAACAGAAATAAGTCTACATATTAACCGGCTTACTCATAAACGATATCCAACTTGAAACAGTTTTTGTCTCTTTCGCTCTTTGACAAATAGCGTATGTCGGAAAGGGACAACCATTTGATAGATAAAGTGCTGTTACTCTCGTAAGGGAAAATTGACTCGAATACTAAGTAGGCTTTATACGACAAGCAAGATGGCTGCCTCGGCGTTCGTACTCTTTAAAAGTTCCAATAATAGAAAATTGTCTTGCATTTACTTACCTAAGTCAAATCTTTATCAAATCCCTTAAAAGATGGTTAATTTAAATCTCATTTATATTATACTAGCAGCGCCCCGCGGTTTTACCCGCGTTGTGCCTGTACCCGTGGTAATGATCACCGTTTAAATGTGGCTACATGAATGCGCGAGTGTGTGCAATATGGTGCGGGCGCCATTTTGGAACGAAGTTCCTTACGGCGCGTTGCGAAAGGGGGCTAGACGGAAAAAAGATAACGACATTTTTTAGGCCAGAGAGGGACAGACAGAGAAACTTGCGCACGCCAGAGAGAGACAGACAGAGAAACATGCGCGAGAGAGACAGACAGAGAAACTTGCGCACGCCAGAGAGAGACAGACACTGAAACATGCGCGGCGCGCATGTTTCTCTGTCTGTCTCTCCCTGGCGTGCACATGTTTCTCTGTCTGTCTGTCTCTCTCTCTCATAGAAAGCAAGCCAGATATTTTCGTTTCGTCTTTCTATATCGCATTGAACAGTGTGGTGTCGCGACGATTATTTTTGTCTATAATAAATAAACTTCGTTCCATCCGGGTGTCCCTTGACACCTCTCAAGTTTTTGTACATACGATGCGGGCGCCATTTCGTACATACGGTGCGGGCGCCATTTTGTTTGAAGTTAATCTACTGTTATTAATGCATTCTGGCAGAAAACAGCTTGTAAAGTTACAGAACTTTATTCATCACTACATAGTATAAAATAAAATCGTCTCTTTTTCGTGTCTGTCACACTGTTTGTCTGTCTGTATGCTTAAATCTTTAAAATTACGCAACGGATTTTGATGCGGTTTTTTGTAATAGGTAGAGTGATTCAAGAGGAAGGTTTTTATGTAAAAAAAAATCCCGAAGTTCCCACGGGAACGGGCACAACGCGGGTAAAACCGCGGGGCGCTGCTAGTAACCTATAAACAGCACTTTAGCTATCAAATGGTTTGTCTCTTTCCGACATACGCTATTTGCCAAAGAGCGAAAGAGGCAAAACACTTTAAAACACTGTTTAAGTTAAATATCGTTTATGAATAAGGCGGACAATGTTTAGTTTCTTGGTTAAGTTAACCATCTTTTAAAAAGAGGGTTTATAGTTTCATTAAATAAAATAGAATTTAAAAATCCTACTAGCGCCACCTAGTGTTCGATCGCGTAGTGGTGCTAGAAGTAAATTTTAAAGTTTAAATAGTAAATGTTACATTAAAATTGTTGCAATAGTAAAAAAAATGAGGGTATGATATGTTTTTGCCCAGCTGTGGGAACTTAAAGGCCGTTGAATACTTAGGAATGTTTAATTTATCAAATGTTTTATGTGTTTTTTAAATATAAATCTATTTTGTTCTCAAATTATACTGTGTTTTATCTAACTACATCCCGGAATAAGGGACTTATTCATAAAAGCTTACTAACAGCATTTTAGCTATCTAATGGTTTGTCCCTTTCCGACGTACGCTATTTGCCAAAGAGCGAAAGAGACAAAACACATAACAGTGCTTTAGTTTAACGTTTGCGAATAAGGCCTTTATTACTTTAGCTAATTAAGATGTTTTAAAGTACCAAAAACATCTTAACAAGTACCAAAAGCACGCTGTGGCGCCTAAAAAAAGTGCATTTATATTTTAATTTTGTGTTATGTATAGTAAAGTATGTGTATAGTGTAACTTTTACTGGCTGACTGGCTGTCCTAAATAAATAATAGTAGTTTATGCAACTGTCATATAATGAAGGGTATTAAAACACGAGTGTGAGTTTATGAAACGAGCGCAGCGAGTTTCATAATAGTAACGAGTGTTTTAATACCCGTGTTATATGCAGTTGCATACACTACTTTATCTTCACTAATACAATTAATCAAACAACAAGAGTAAAAGCTGAAAATAGTTTATTTATAATAAATTCCCTGATCTATAGCTCAAGAAAAAGGCAGGGTTTCGACAGGGGGTGGGTCGAAGTTCCATGTATTTTTTACATACGGCATAGCAGCTGCCCGTCACAACGAAAGAACGATCTATTTTCGTTTTTGTTTTCGAAACTTTCACCATGATTGTACTGTCGTCTACGTTAGAGACTTCATCGAACTGGATGTTGTATAGCTCTTGCCTTCGGCATGCCCCCATTATGCCGAAGATTAGTGCAACCTGTAACAATAAACGATATAATAAGCTTGATGTACATAGCCCAGGCAAAAACTATGATTTATGAAGTAGTAAAGTGTAGGTACCTACTACCAAATTTATACACAAAGCGCTTAAACGGAGTGTCTAGATAACTTGCGTGTGTAGTACGTAAGTACTAGGTAGATTAAATAACAGAACTAAAATACACTTACCTTTTCAAAAAGATACAAAATATCTGGTGAATCTTCCAGGAACATCTTTATTTGACCTGTTGTAAACGTCAAGGACTTTTTTTCCTTGTGTCCTTCTGAACTGCGTTTCAGGAACGCTATGACTTTTGAATACTTCGTGATATCAATATTGTTGTAGATACTCAGTGTGGACTTGAGCATAGAATATTTAGCCCACATAGAAGATGGCTTGAATTTGTCGGAGAGGTCTTTGAGATACGCAAGAATGACATTTTCAGAAAATGATGTAGTTTTCTTTTCGATCTTCCATGCCAAAAAGTTATTATATTCTTTTTCATATAATTTTCTAGATTTTTCTGGCAAAAGATTGTGAGTTACTTTTGTTGCCAATTCTAGAATATCCGGAGGCGTACAAATATCATCGTCGCTATCCATTTTTAACTTTTAATTTGTATTTTAAAAACAAAACAAATTGCGAGACATTAAATTCACGCGTAGGTACGTGTATTGTCACAGTGAACTTGCCGCCATTAAAATCTAACCAATGAGAGCGCAGCTGCGCGTAGGGCCAATCAGGAGCGAGCAAGATCTTACCAAAGAGTTTTGTGTATGTATGTAGTTTCGACGAAGTTTTCACGTATAACCCAACTGTTTTCAAAAGCCAGCCTAATATCAAAATTTTATACAACTTGTATGAGGATTTTGACATAAGGCTCGCCAGGTTAATTGGTCGCGTTATAATGATGATAAAAAGAGATTTTACGGTATCGATTTGGATATTATACCATCATGTGAAATTGCTTAAATTGAGTGTTTTGTTGTCTGCGCTATAACAGTAGTAATTATAAGTCAAGTATTGGAAACATAAGTAGAATGTTACAACATTAGTGTAGATAAAAAAAAAGACGTGTGGCACTCGGGGACTGCCGCGGTAAAGCTATTGCATAGCATTTTGTATCATCTTATGCAATTATAATTTAATACGTCTAATCGCACACAACGCCGTGTCGAAGACTGCCGAACTGAAACGACGTTAGACGATGCACGGCCTTCAAGCCACACCTCCTTGCCCGTCGGAGTGGGGAGCGTGAGGTTTTTTCGTTACGGAATTTCTGGATTCGGTCCCCGCGCTCAAGGCCCGCGATAGAAGCTATGCAATAGCTTAATAAATAAATAAAAAAGACGTGTGGCACTCGGGGACTGCCGCGGTAAAGCTATTGCATAGTTATTTTTTGTATCACTAGATGGCGTTAGTGTGCTGAATGTCTGCATCGCGCTAACGTTGTGTTCTGGGCTTATACCTAGCCAATGTTTGAGGAGCGTCATGTTTTGGAGCGTGAGGTTTTTTCATTACGGAATTTCTGGGTTCGGTCCCCGCGCTCAAGGCCCGCGATAGAAGCTATGCAATTACAGATGAGATATACCTGCCCTGCCATTCTCCATACCCGGCCTTTAACCCTTAAACAAACAAGAGCCCCTGTGGCTGTTTAAGAAAAAGCGAGGGTGTTTTCTGGGTAATTAGGGGCCGCTGATTTCATTTTTGATGAAAAAAATATAAAAAAGGGGGAGGGAAGGGGTGTTTTTTGTGTGGTAAATAACCTACCATTATCCATTACCGACTTGTAAAATTTTACGATTGTGGTAAAATAGTTACCATTATCCAACCCGGTTTGAAAAAAATCTATACTAGTTGTTTTCTCTGGGTTTGCTTGTCTAATTTAGGTAATTTAAAAAACATATACATATTCACATTTCTTTTGTTCAATACATTATATTTCTTCTAAAGCATTCGACATAGAAGGAGTCTAATGGTTTTATGGTCTATCTTAGTAGGTAAATAAAAATAGTCGTTTTATATGTAAGACTTTTATTAATTATACTTATAAAAAATATGCACAATTCATAAACCAAAAAAACATATAGTTTTTATATTAGTAAAGAAAAATATGCACCATTCACAACCCAAAAATACAAACCCAATACAAACCGTTTCTATATTAGTAAATCCAATAACAGTTAGGCACGAATGAACAATGGTAGATAATTTACCACAATCACCCATAACTTCACATGATCGAAAACCATGCATAGATTACCAGAATTCTCAACCAAATGGATGCAAAACAACAACAATATAGCCTAGTTTATAAATCTGGATGCAAAAACCACTTACCAGATTTTTCGTAGAACAAAACTCAAATTTTTGTGGGAGCGATGCACAAATTTCAAATTTTTTTCGCCAATCTGCCGACTTGCCCTCTTTGACATTGACTTATAAGGACGGGTGACGTTTTTTAGTGAAATGTTGCCAGTAGTTGGATAAAAAAAAATACAACGTTTTACTTGCTATTCAATTCGATTAAATTCGTTGAAAAAAAAGTCCTTTTTTTAAAAAAAAAATCAAGTGGTATGCATTCTACCTTTGTTTTAATAAGGGTTAAGGTAGGTATGGGTATCACTAAATAAATACCAGGTATCAAAATACTTCTAAGTATTTGGGTGTGATAGGATTTCGATAAGTAAACGTATGCGATAAATATGGTATGCCTCCAATATAATGTAGGTACGATGTTTCAAGTACCTATACGTAATTATGCATCTAAAAAATCAAAACATTGTCGACCTAAGTACCACTAGACAACGTAAACATTCAAACACGTAATAATATTCCCTAACATAAACAAACTAAGGAACTCTTTCACGTCGTGACAAAAATGTAATTATGCTATTATGTTCCTTAGGCACGTAAAAATAAGTACCCATTTTGTCACTAAATTAAATCAACCGAATGGTCATAAAGCACGAATGACGTTTCGGGTCCCTTCGTAAGCTGTCGGGTTGCTTCGGCGTACCGAACTACCGATAAAACTGGGCGCTACCTTGTGGTAGCGGTTCGTATCGTACTATGCGTCTGACGTCATACCAAGGTATTTACCCAGTATTTCGGTCCGTACCCGGTCTATGTACTGGGAAGCACATACTTGGTATATATACCTCTACCAGTATATACGTCTCATCTCTATATGCAATAGCTTAATTTAATAAATATTATGTATGTACATCCAAAATAGATCTCCTAGCGCTAAAGTTGCGTTGACCTCTGTTTACACTGTGCGTGACGTTATTAGCTCTCATTAAGTAAACAAACAGACTTAAAAAATGTACTTCTATATAGTTTTTAATATTAATATAGATGTATTTTTAAAGCAATAAAAACAAAAACCATATAATACTTGACTAATCTTTATTAATTACCTACAAACAAACTAAAATACAAACAACTATTCAGCGGTTTTCAAGTCGATGTCATTCAATTTCTGTTTTTCAAACAATCTTCTTAGTTCTTCGGTTGCGGAGGTCGGTAATCTATCATTAGCTCCATACTTCGGGTCGGGTAACTTCGCTGTATTCAATTCTGGGTTTTTGAAGGTGAATGGAGTCCACGGCCCTTGGATTGAAGGATAGTCCGTGTATTGATACTTCCTGAGCCGTTTGTTCGAGTTGTCACCCTGTTGGGTGCGGAGGACTTCCATCCACTTGGTGATCTCGCTGTGCGTTTTGTTGTGAACTGACATCCAAGCGCGGTCTCCGTTTACTGTTAAAATAAAATAATAGTCAAAATAAATATTGACGATACAAAGAAGACTCGGAAGTCTTCTGTGACTTTTCTGTAAAGGGCCGAAATGTCAGATAAAAATGTAAAATAAAAGCGAAGTGTATCCGGAAACGTAATTTCAATTCAAAATGAGTAGTGTTCACTTAAACTTAAGAAACCGGTCGTCTTCTTCTTCTTCTCCAGTGTGATAGATCAAAATGTGTCATTCTATGTTAATAATTGAAAGAAATATAACCAGTGAAACTATTGTTATGTAATTCTGTAAATACTTACAATATTCAGCGACGATGACGGAGCTGCGATGGCGTCTGGGCTTCAAGTAAATGACTACACCCGGGTTGTCTTTGGCGTACTGCACTATATCTTGTTCAATAAAGTCTCTGTAATCGACAAATAGAATTTATTTAACTTAGTGAGTTAAACAATTAATATTAGGTGTTATTCAATAGTCTTCTTCTTCAATAGTAATTAGGTTTGATACTAATTAAAAACTTATTTTTTTAGGTATCGGTTGGATGGAAATTAATTTTTGACCCAAATTAATTTGATGTTTATTAAGTAATGTAAGCCTAAATCTTGGAATAAAAGGTTAGTATATAAGGTATTACTAATCACATAGTATTTAAAATATGAATAACAAAGAATTACGCAAGGAAACTAAGAAAAAATGCATAAAAAGTAACCAACCTCATACCGCGGCTACCTCCATGACTTTTGCAGAATTTAAGCACTATCCTCTGCAACTGACACACATATCTCCCAACACCATTTTGCAGCGGTGCCCTCACAAAGGCAGGCTGCAAAAATAGATTTTTTGCGGACATTTTCTACTAAAAACTGTGTGTTTACTTTTGCTGTAACATTGGAATTTGAGGTTATTTTAGTTAGCTACTGATAGCTGACACTTGACAGATAAATCTGTTTGACATTGACGTAACAGTAAAGAAACTGTCAAATATTAAGCGTTTCGTTATTGCTGCTTTTACTTTCTTCAATTTTTTTAAGGCCCGTATTAATAGTCAGTACTTAAGATGCGACCCGGTCTCAAGACGCGGTTCGGCTCTGTGATTGGTCCAAATTTTGACAGCCAACCAATCACAGAGCCTGAACCGTGTCTTGAGACCGAGATGCATCTTGAGTACTGACTATTAATACGGGCCTAAGTCTCGGATACACCTTTCGACGAGATATTTTTTTTCTAAGAACAAGATATATTTTAATAAATCCAAGTGGATTCTTAAAATTACTTTTCAGTTATTTAACCTAAACCTTCTCATCCTGCCAGTGATTACATAGGGAATACAGATTCACTGTTCAAATGCATTCACTACTAGTTCAATAAAACTACGTAAAATATTTTCACACATTTTATTATAAAAATGAAATCATATTTACAATATTTTAACGATTAAATACAACTTTATTTTAAAAGTAATCTTACGATTGTTCGCACTTAAAACTAAATTGAGTTTACATTGCAAAAGTTATGAGATTCAAATATTTGAATTGCAAAAACATCAATACGTTACTTAAATACTTTTTACTTCATTCAAAACAAGGGAATATTAAAAAGTATTAAGATAACCTTCCAAAAAACTATATTTACCAACATAACGGCCAGTACCAATATAGTAGTTTATGCAACGTCATAATATAAAGAAGGGTATTAAAACACGAGTGTGAGTTTATGAAACGAGCGCAGCGAGTTTCATAATAGTAACGAGTGTTTTAATACCCGTGTTATATGCAGTTGCATACACTACTTTATCTTCACTATTTAATGCAATTAATCAAACAAAATTTAAAAAAAAAAACACATTGCGAAACATTAAATTCACGCGTAGGTACGTGTATTGTCACAGTGAACTTGCCGCCATTAAAATCTAACCAATGAGAGCGCAGCTGCGCGTAGGGCCAATCAGGAGCGAGCGAGATCTTACCAAAGAGTTTTGTGTATGTAGTTTCGACGAAGTTTTCACGTATAACCCAACTATTTTCAAAAGCCAGCCTAATATCAAAATTTTATACAACTAGTATGAGGATTTTGACATAAGGCTCGCCAGGTTAATTGGTCGCGTTATAATGATGTTATAATGTTAAATTATAATGATATTATAACATCATGTGCAATTGCTTAAATTGAGTGTTTTAGTTGCCTGCGCTATAACAGTAGTAATTATAAGTCAAGTATTGGAAACATAAGTAGAATGTTACAACATTAGTGTAGATAAAACTATTTATGCAATCAAATATAACTTTTTAAAAAAATCTATGAAAAGAAATGACAAATCTTGGTTGCTGAAAAATCAATAACAATTTTTTTTTTACCTAAATATTGTCAAAATTTGATCTAAGATAGCTTAATGGCATCGTTATTAATATGAGAAAAATGATATGAGGCATGTACTTACCTATATTTATTTATTTATTACGATTGTGAAGGTTTTATATAAAAATGCAATCATATATTTGTGACACATTCATTCCTACATCTTTGACATTAAATTTCATTATGCAAAAATACTAAGATGAGTCCATACTATAACATAACATGATAAAACCTATGTTTTGTTATATAACTTGTAACTTAACGTTGCTTTACGTTATATAGCAGTAATTGTTAATTGTTATAAAACATTGCTTTAATACGACAATTAATCTGGAAGATACCTATATAGGTACCAATAAAATATTATTTGATTCAGCGCTAAAATAATACATTGGTCTCCTATATTATATACTACATTTAGTGTTGCTATTTTGATTACAAACATACTGTTTAATAGTTGTGGCAGCTCTGAATACCGCGCGCTTTTTACCAGAAATTAATTAAACCAATCAGTGAGAGTAGAATAGACTTTTCCCGCGCACGCGACTAACTTCAGAGCTGCTATTAAGCTTGCATTGAGCTGTACGGCTTGAGAAGTTATCGTAGGCTGCGTTATTGCTTACAAATTACATAGAGTATACTCTAACCTACGTATGCTCTATCTATATAGAGCATACGTATTTCATAGTGTTGGAAGCTCAAAACATATTTTTTGGTTAAAATTAGCTTATTACCAATTTCCAAAATCGCACAGATAAAATATGCGGTGCGGATAATTTTTTTTTGTTATTCAGTGTAGTAAGCTCAATACCAGCGACACACTTTACTTTGCGGCTCAATAAGGCAAAAAAAAAATTCAGTGTAGTTAAAGAACGCTCAATACGAGCTGAGTCGTGAGGCCAAAACATTGAAAAGAGATAGGTATAATTTATTGCTGCACCCTTCGTAGCGGCTTAATGCAGCCCGTAAGTGTGAGCGAGATAGACATAGAACATGAGTTATGACTCGACGACTTAGTTCGTATTGAGCGTAAAATAACTATGGATTTGTGATATGGAGTACTCATTAATCCCTGCAGATGTCGCATAAGTCTCCAGTTTAGAGTCCTTGGAATCTGTTTGAATACTACTTTTCTAATAGGAGTCCTTAGATAAATTGTGTAGCTTAGAATCTATAGAAAGGCTTTGATATTTGTCTCTACCAGTTATTTCAATCATTCAGTGTCCGAGGCTTTTAGACTGTCAAAAGAATCAATTATGCTCAGTGTCGCTTGAGTCTCAATGAGGGTTTTCACGAAAATGGCAGATTTCTGGACCTCACGTCTCAGTGCTGCCGCCTAGTGGGTGACCATTCAGAAAACTCATTGGGTAGCTATATAATAATTAGACAGATGTTTTTCCTAGCAGTATGCCAAATGTGTCAAAGCAATCTGTCGAAATACAATAGAGAATCAATTTCACAGGCAGATTTGGCGCTAAGATCTACATATTTAGGGTCCCCTAGACTATAGTAGAAGAAAATATAGACTTTGTAACTTAGTAGGCTTGTAGGTCTAAAACCTAAACTCAGCGCCACATCTGCGGAACGTACGGCGCCGAACCTTCCGCTCTATGACACATCAGTCGAAATTACGCCGCGTACTGATGTGTCATAGATAACTTGAAATGCACTACGAGCGTATTTAGCGGAAGGTTCGGCGCCGTACGTTCCGCAGATGTGGCCCTACACTAAGTGACCTTACTTAGTTTCTATGCTGTTAGAGATTGTCCAAGCTGAAATGACACGCCCCACCTCCGCATTTACGCACACTAGCAAATTTTAAATATGGACGCAATACACATAAACATGCAATTATAATTGGTCGTTCAGTTGCCGTACTCGCCGTACTCGCTAAGAAGTGCAATTCTCGGATTTGTTGTCCAACTAGTTTAGTTGATCGTGAACGCGCGAGAGGAGAGGACGTCTTGTTTCATACAAAGTGACGGCGCTGCTCCATAGAGCGAGTGTTTTCGGATTTATCACCCGACTAGTCGGCCGACATGTGCACATAGAAATCAATAATTGGCGCTCCCACACAGATGAAGTGCCGCTATTAATATTTACACTCACACATCTAAATAAAGTAATTAAGTAGTGGGGCGCGTCATTTCAGCTTAGACAATCTCTACCTACTTGATAATTAGACAGTGACGATAAAAAAAAGCCTTCAGGCGGTCAAAAGCCTCGAATTAGGTTTTTAACGAACACAAACTCCCAAAGTACATTTAATTAGCATTCTTTCTTTCTTTCCAATTGTTTCACTATGATTGGCACTTGTACTGCAGGGAGGTCGACGCTTTTGGCGCGTGGTCGGCCATCTTGGGCGCCATTGTGTTTTAGCGCCAAATCTATTGGCAATGGACACGTGCGCTTGCGGACTAGTTCGGGAGTGCGGTGAGAACCTGTGGGTTGGAATAATAATAATAATTATAAAAAATATAAGACAATAAATAAAAAAAAACAGCTTTAAAAAATCTTAAACTATGGAATTTGAAAAAATATATTTTTATCTTTAAAGAACATGGCTTGTAGTTTTAACTAAAATACTCTACCTAGGATAAAGTAAAGTAAATAATTTCACCAATAAATAATTATAAAGTAAGTAAAGTAAAATTTAAAAATCCAAATTTGTATTTACAAAAAAAAACACTCCAATAAAAAAATGTGCGAAAAAAAAATCGGTGCTAGTAAAAAAACAATTCGAAAAAAAAACATTTCTTTTTGTTTACCTAATAAAAAAAATTGTGTAACTAATCTTCTAAAAGCATAGAGTAGGTATAGATAAAGAAGAAAATATATACACCAATCGAAAGAAGAATAAATTAGCAGAAAATTAAGTATTCTACGTCACCAGACCACGACAAACATGCAGAAAGTACCAAATACCTGGACAATAACTAAAATAGACAAAAATATGTAAAACATTATTTTAAATATAACTTTTTATAAAGGTGTTTTTTTCTTTTCCGTCTTTTCTTTCCTCAGGGCTATTTCAAATCAAGCGTTTTTAGTCATCTTGCTACGTCTGACGACTACAAAATGCTTAAATTGAAAGAGGCCTGAGAAAGATCAACATTAAAGTACCTAAATGCTAGAGAATAAATATGTGGGAAGTTTGACAATTTTATTTTCAAGAATCGATTTCTCAGAGTTACTTACAAAATGGTTCTGTTCTTTTACCAATTAAAATAGGTGGTACTTAGTACTGACAAAAATGGGATACGAAGAATATTGATCAATGCCGGTTTTTAAATTAAATTATTATTTCAGTACAGAGTTAGATTACTGGTTCGTAGATATGATAAAAAGATTTTAAGTCAGTTTTTTCTCAAAGCGTCATTTACCTTGTAGGTACTAAAATAATTTCAATATAATTTTCATTAGTTTTTACCCATTTAAAAAGTTCCAATGAAAATGTTAAATGGTATCTCTGATAAACAGGGTATTGAAGAATATAACATTATTAACGCTACCCAAACTACAAATGAACCTACTACCCAGTCCTACCTAGAGCCTACATAATAAGATTAGTACGTAAGAAAAGCGAACAACAGTGCTCACCTGATCTTCGCACATACCCTTGCGTCGCGGCACCTCTGAGAGCTGCACCATCTCGCAGCCGTCGGCGCGCGTGCGGGCGCCCAGTTTGGGGGAACTGACACAATGAAGTAAGGACAAGTAAGTTTTAATAGGTCAGTGGGCAATCCTGGTGGTGCTTTTGCGGTCTAGGCAGTTAAGGGTACGTTCTTATTGAAGTGCAGCGAAAAGCACTCTAAGGGCCGAAACTGCGTTAAGCGTCCGCCCGTCGCGGTTTCATACAAAAGTAAAACGTTGCGAGCACACGCGGCGGGCGCACGCGACGGTTTACTTTTGTATGAAGCCGCATGCGACGGGCGCATGCGACGGGCGACGCAGTTTCGGCCCTAAAGGATGGTGACATGGTCTAGCTAGACAATGTCATAGACATTAGAGAACATTATTCTTTTTTAACCTGTTATACCACAGTCTCACTGCCGGATAAAATGATCTCCCAATTCCTTCCATCTGGATCTGTCTTTTGCTAAGTATTTTCTATTTTTTCCTTACACGTGTAAAAATTCAAACCCAGCCATTGATTTTTCAACCAGATAACTTCTTGCAGTGATGATGTAAGAAAAAATTGAATTGAAATTAGACATAAATTATAATGGTGAAGCCATGATCTGGAGTTCGGGGTGTAAAAGAAACCCCTTCGATTTGTGATCCTGGTGATGGCAGATTATTTGCAGGTTTATTTACAGGACTATTAGGATTATTTTTTACTTTTACTGCTTTAAGTGATCTCACCTCTGCTCCACCAGTATCTTGGTGAGCCTGGCCACTTCCCCCCGCAGCTGGTGCAGCTCCTTGTCTCTGGCGCGCGCTTCCTGTTCCGCCGCACGCTCTTTAGCTGTCAGACGACCGCGCATGTCGTCGAAACTGTAGATAAAAGAGGGGGTTGGAAAAAGGTTGTAGTTTTGTGTTGTGGGTTATGATAGTGAAGTATTATTTTGTGGGTTTGAAAAATGATATAAGTATTTAATGAAGAAGAAAATTAGAGATCATAAATATTTTTTTGTGAAAATTTTAGTTTGCGAAGTGTGGCAGCAACAAATGAAATCATATTTCATTAAGTGTCTGGAACGTAAATTAAATCCTTAATTTCAAAGAAAGAGAATAACAATAATAATTAATGTGAATGAAGAAGAAAAATTGAGGATATTTTGAAAATTGTTGACAGTAAATAAGGAATCGCCATCATCATATAGAAAATGAGTTTCTAAAGTTTCTAAATGAACTAATGAAGACTACATTTTGGGCGAAACCCAATCTGACATTATACTTACAGTTTCCTCAAACAAGCGCACTTCCTGGTCAAGTGTTCAACCTGTTCCTTTGAATTCTTCTCCAATTGTTTGATCTTCGTTCCGTCTTCCGACCTCTTCTCGCGCATCTCTCTCTCTCTCGCCAACGCTTCTCTATTAATGTTAGTAAGGGACAAAATATTATCAAAATCGACTTTTAATTTAAAATTGAAAGATTTTTTATTTTATTTTGATAGGTAAGGTATATAACATGTTATGAAAGACATTTATATTGTTGTTAAATGCTAGCAGCGCTCACCTAGTTTTAAAGTTAAAACCTTTTAAAAAATCTCTCTGGGTATTCTTAAATATTCTTTTTATGGCCATTGAGATGAAAGACCCAAATATTTTTTGGAAATTCTTCTAAGAATGAGTTCAACGCGAATAAATCCTCGGGAAACCTAGTCTATGTTAATAACATAAATGAGTAAAATGTATAATTCTGTTTATATGTATGCTCGGGCTAATCTCTAGAATTATCAGTCCAATTCAAATAATACTTTTTGTAATGGACAGCCACATTCAACGGGAAAGTTATCGGCTATTTTTCATCATCCTTAAAATCGCACGGAAACGTAAAAATCGCGGGGCGCTGCTAGTCAATAAAAAGTTAATACTTTTTTCATAACATCTTACATTATAATGTAGACTCACCTTAATTTCTAGGCCATCACCAATTTAAAAATATAATACAAATATAAGTAATTATCAAGCCAATTGTTATTACAATAATTATGTAATGTCATTTACCAATGAAATGAGTGAAAATAATGTTTTTTTCAAAATACAGAAGTGTTTCAAAGTCGATTCAAATAATATAAGGAAAAAACCGTTTCGTTATTGCTCTTCGGCTGTATGTAGTACGATCACAGCCCTATTTGTTTCAATTAAAAAGTTAGTTTTGGCGGGAACTGTCAAATTCAAAAGAGGTTTGATTTAAAGGTTTAAATATAACAAAAGAGGTTGGTTACTTTATGTTTCAAAGGAGGTTTGATTTTTAAGGTTTATAAAAAAACAAAAGAGATTGGTTACTTTAGTTTTAATGGGATTTTAACTTCACAGCATAAGAAACAATGTTAAAAAATATACTTATTTGTCTCTTGTCATTGAATATTTTGTCTTGTTTAATCGAAATATAGTATAAAATCAAAAGATTGAATAATTGAAATTCCCAAAAGTGTAAATAAATATAACTCTTGTTTGTATTAAACATTTTATTGAACACTCCTTTCCAATTAATTATTATAAAAATATAAAAAATATTTTACTTAAAATTACGTGAAATGACAAAAATTTTGAGCCATAAATAAGTAGAAGTAGATGCATTTTCTGTTTAAAAAAAATCATAATAAGCTTTGTGGTAGTTAAAAGGTTACTAAATAAAAGTTTCTGTTAAAAAGCCCTTCTAGAGGCAAAATAAATATTAATAAAAATGCATCCCCAATCTACCCACAACCGAAAAATGTATACAAAAATGAATTTCAGTCCAAAAAGGCAGTATTTTACACAAAAAAGTTAGTCGTACAAAATTAAGATTAGCGCCATCTTTTATTTGTTTACGGAAACATTTCCCTTCAGATGGCTATACAAGTAAAGTGCGAGTGAGAGAAAGAATGCTAATAGAGGGAGACGAATAGATCCTGTGACGATGCAAGCGATGACTGTCAACACAGCGCCGAGGACACTGCAACTGTAGGACAACGGAATAAGAGCTATTTTTGCTTGCTATTTCAATTCGAGTCTTTTTGTGATTTTTTTCTTGTTTAAGTGCCCAAAGAGATAGAATCAAATTATGTTCAGTGTATTGAAACTGTTAAACCTATAAAAAACATCTATTACATTTACAGCTGAATTTCTGGACATAGGCTTTCTTTATCCTGATTTTCCTAGAGTAAAAGGGACTTCTAATTCCTTATTTATTCCAAAGGGATAACCAGGCATGGATTTAGGATTTTTAGAGAGGGGGAGGGGGGAATCAGATTGAATTAAAAGAGGAGGGTAGTTTGTCGATTAACTTATAATATTAGTAGTCATTCATCTTAGGGGAGGATTGTAGAGAGAAGATAGACCTATTATTATAAAATTTGCAGTAGTTTTATTTAAAGGGGGGTGGGGGGAGACTTTCATGGACATAATATATTCCTGGGACAAGCATAATCACTATGTATAAAATTATATCAAAAATGATCCTGCAGAATTAGGAACTACATTCTTGACTTGTGGAAAAAGGTTTTGACCATGGGAAAGACAATTTTATGGATATTTTTGGAATGGTTTGGAATGGGTACATAATTTTAATGGTACAATTTAAATAAGGCCAAAACTAAACTACTTTTTATTTCCGTGGTTAAGTAGTCAGACCACTAAAAGTATTGCAAAACATCAGTTTTTGACATTTTAATGTCATATTGACATCTCCCAAACTGTCCACATGAAAATCTATCTAATTTAGGGATGCCTAAAAACTACATAACTCAGTAATTTTCTAAAATAAATCAAAATACTGCCTTTTGGACAAAGCGTGTGAATTTGTATGAGGTTGTATGATGACGTGAAATGTTAGTTAGTGCTTCGAAAACTAAAACGTCACTAAAATTTTAATTTTATATTACAAAATACTTGTTTGATAAATTTCTTAAAATTCCATAATTCTTTTTGTCAATATTATGCCAGTAACTGGCATAGTATAACATTGTGTTGATGCTTACTGGCATGCCAGTATTTATAACTTGTTTTTGAGTGACGGTTTACTATTCCAAGGCAATTTAAAACAATGTGCGAGTCATAGACAAATAATAGAATAGAAAGAAGGCTATTTTACGCCATAGTCATAAAAAGTCTATAGACTTTGCACCAAGTTTAAATAAAGTTATGTTCACTATTACTGAAGACATATTCGTAAAACGAAACGTAAAGTATATCTGTCCTTATCTTCGGTATGAATTAGAAAGAGATAGAAATACATTACGTTCCATTTCACGATTATAATCATGCGTTATGACATGCAATGGTAGCGAAATTTCGTCCAAAAGACAATATTTTTTAATTTTTAATAAATTGTTAATAATTAGTTTAAATAAAAAATAAATTATATTAAAGTAATATTTGGATAATTTTGCTACCAATTTCATTTGGATATGAGTTATGGGATAAAGCCATTGAATTTTAAATTACAAATAAATGCGTAAGTTTCCGATTCTAGTCAAACTAAAATAAATAGGTTTATTTCAAAAATGCACATGCGTTACCTTAATAACGTCGTCGACGTAAATGTTATGGACACTTCAAATGTGACACTAACCTCAACTCTTGTTCAGTGACAGCTAAAGTCCGTCCGCACGCAGCCGCTCTGACAGCTAGGGTGTCAAAATCGTTCGATTTTGAGTTTATTTGGGACTTTAGTTCTGAGAAAGAAATATTTAGTATTAGTCTATACATATTTTGAACATTGGCAGTGAAAAAAATTATGATCTTATGAGATCTTGCTGTATCAAACACCGTTCACTGAAGATGTTAGTACAGCGAGGACTACCCGCGATCACAAGCGAGTACTAATGTAAAGTATCGTCCTGTAACACCCCACTGCAGATCAAACGCCTCTCACTGAAGATGTTACCTGCGATTTCCTCGAGGAGTTCCTTCTCTCGCTTCACTCTCTCTTCCTCCCCCTCCTGTCTGCATTCCGTCTTCATTCTCGCGAGACAGTTCTCTTTGTCAGTCATGAACTGTTCCCATTGGTCATCTGAAAATGGTAGATTAAAAATATTATGACTATTGCAAGAATATATTTTTCTGACTGACTTCAAATTAAGATTTTTTCATATACCAAAATAATTTTCATAACATTGAATGTCTCTCTTCAAATTTTTTTTGTAGTATGTTGAAATTTTTGATATAGGAAAATTTTTTTAAGTCAATATTTTTTTTTGATGTAGTTCAATCTGTTTTAATTCAGTTATTTTTTTTAAGAAAGTCAACATTATTATAGATTAAAAAAATTGCATTTGGTAAAAAAATATTGTATTTTTTTTGAAGTCAGTTAACCACCCACCCATCTCCCTCCGATGCTGGTCCTTCAGCTTGTTGACCTGGTCCAGCCTCTCGGCCATCATCTTGAGTCTCGTCTCGTCCAGCAGCCCCCGCGCCTCCTCCACCTCAGCCGCGGCGCGCTCTTCCACCTCCTCCAATTTTGATGACCATTCTTCTATTAGTTTTTCTGTAATAATAATTATCAGATTCGAGTTAGTTTTCTGTTAAATTTTGTTACGTAGAAACAAGGACTTTGATAAAAAAAGTTTCTAGTTTATTATAATATAAAAAAACTTGAGAGGTGTCAAGGGACACCCGGATGGAACGAAGTTTTTTTCGTTTCCTTTCCTTTCTATAAGAGAGAGAGAGAGGCAGACAGAGAAACATGCGCACGTCGCACGGCTAACAATAACTTACTATAGCAAAAGGTGTCGTTACAACTTTTCGTCTTAATTTTTTCCGTCTAGCCCCCTCTTTCGCAACGCGCGATAAGGAACTTCGTTCCAAAAAGCTTTAAAATTATATAAATAAATAAATAAATACTTGGACAAATTCACACACGGTTAATTAGACCCAAAGTAAGCTCTAAGCTTGTGTTATGGAATCTAACTAACTGATACTACTACATATACATACACAAATACTTTATAAGAATATATAATTGACACCCAGCATCAAAACGAGCCTAATCATAAATACTTATTAACAGTATTTTTGCTATCTACTGGTTTGTCCCTTTCCTACTTACGCTATTTACCGAAGAGCAAAAGAGACACTTTATATCGGTTGACTTAATTCCCACGAGAACGGGTGCGCTGCAGATGAAACCTCGAGGCCCAGCTAGTAGCTAAATAAAACCACCTCTACAAACCTTTCTCCTCTTCAAATTTCCTGTTGAGGTTCTCAACATTGTTCGCGTAGTCTATGTCAGCTTTGTCCAGCAGATGGCGCAGCTGCAATATGTCCCAGTCGGCTTTGCTGTGCGCTTCTGTGATGGCGGTTTCGAACTGAGACTCTTTGGTTGATAACTCTTCTTTTAGGTTTTCGAACTGAAAAATTAGTACCTATTTTAGAAATGAAGGAGTATCTATATACAGCCTCTAAACAAATTTTATAAAGAGGAAGCTTTTATTCCTGCTCAATAAAATGTATGGATGTGATTCCTCTAAATCTGGGTAAATATCGTAAGCGTGATTTACAAAATGTTCACTCCAGCGCGAAATAATTCGGGGAGGATGAACATATTTTTTTATATTTCGTGTGTTTGCAAAAGGGAGAATGAACAGACTAGAACAGGGCAAAGCTTAAAAAAAATCATAAGAATGTGAGTTATTTAAGAAGAGTTCAGACCAACGTCAACAGTTTTGATCTCAGTTTAGTTCGTGAACCTTAGAGTATATTATTATATACTAATAGCATATGTAGTAGCATAAATTCTAGTAGTATCTAAGTCATGAACTCAGATTAAGTTGAACTGATGGAGTTCAGTGCAACGGTTAAATTGGGCCACAATTGGGGTTCATGCAACAATTGCTAAACTCACCCTAGTAGTAATCTCTCTAATCTTCCTATCGGCATTCCTCGCCTGTTGCTCAGACTCTTCTCTGAGTTGCGCGAGAGCCGCTCGCGTTCGCTCAGCGTGCGCTCGCTCTAGTGCCGAGCGCGACGCCGCGAACGTTGACGTGAGCGAAGAGCGAAGCGTCTCGAGCGCGTCTGAGTGGGTTCGCTCTAGGGATTCCACTTTCTGGAGAGAGTGATAATGATAGATAGTCAGTAATTAGTTACCGCCTTTTTCATAAACGCTATTTAACTAAATCATTGCTACAAAGAGTTTTCTCTCTTTTGCTCTTTGGAATATAGCGTATGTCGGAATGGGACAAACCATTTGATAGTTAAAATGCTGGTTTATGAATAAATCAATTTAAAAAAACCTTTATTTCCTTATGAATCAGTGACAGGCTACTTATTATCCCAAAAATCCCACGGGAAAGATCACAATGCTAGATTTAATGAGTGTTTTTGACATGTATGTAAAATTACGTCAAATAGTTCAATGTCCATTTGATGAAGTACAGCAGTAAAAGTTAGTCAAAAATTGCTAGTTTATCACATGTAATGTATGAAAAATTACGTCAATCTGTCAACTTAATGGACGTATCTGTTGCTAGTCTATTAAACTCTTCTCACCTGAGCATGTCTCTCTTCCTTCTCCCTCCCACTAGTAACCTCTCTCTCCAACAACTCCTTCAGTCGGTGCACTTCTAACTTCAGTGCCTCTTCTCTGGTCTCCACTTTCTGTAGCTGTAGCGTCAGAGACTGCACTGATCGCTGTTGTTCGGACGCGAACCCGCGGAGCTGACTCAGCTCTGCTACGTGAGATGCTGGCAGGGGCGGATTTGAAGTTAACTGCTCTAGAGATTGTTTTAGCTGTGGAGTTAATATTAGAAGTTATTTATTGCAGTATTTATGAGTTTCTTAAAAAAAAGTAATAGCCTGTATTGTTCCACTGCTGGGCTGAGGCCTCTCATCTCTGAAGATATCAGTACAGTGAGGAGGATGTCGTAATCACCACGCTTGCCTAATGCGGGTTGGTGATCTCAAACTCGAGACATGTTTGAAAAGTAGGAAACATTTTTAAGTTCGACATTCTCATTTCAAAACTGCCCCCTCACTCTCGCTCCCCCCTCCTCTCACATATCTGTTCTCCCTGTCTCCCCTCTCCCTCTCACCTGTCTGTTCTCCCTGTCTCTCTCCCTCTCTCTCACCTGTCTGTTCTCCTTGTCGGCCTCCCGCGCCTTCTTCTCGATCTCCCGCATCTTCCACTCGCAGTCGGCCAGCATCTTCTCCGCGCGCGCCGCGGCTTGTGATCTCGCCGACTCGTGAGCTAGCCGCCATTTTGCTGTGTTCGCTTCAGCTGTTTCTAGTGCCTGGAAATATATATTTTTATATTAACGACCGGCCCTCGCTTCGCTTCAGTTAATAAAAATATATATTAGAAGAGTTTTTCTAAAATAAGAGACTAAGTTACTCCTTGTCAGAAAAGTCCATCAAAATCGGTCCAGGCATTTCAGAGTTCCGGAACAAACAGACAGACAGACAAACATAGTAAAAAAATATTTTGGTTTATAGACTCGTATATACATATGCATGTAGTAAAAATACCAATATAAGTATAAAAAGTGTACAAAAGATGTATAGATAAATCTCACCTGCTGCGCCTTCTGCTCCTGTGCTGCCTTCTCGCCCTCGAGTCTATCTCTGTCTCTCTCTAACGCGGCCACTCTTGCCTCCAATTCGGTTCGCCGCGCGGCAGCCTGCTCGATCTCCGCTTTCAGCTCGCGCATGCACTCCTCTGGAAACAAAATGGCGGACATTTGAAGAAAAATGGTTGGTTAAAAAGGTTGTTGTATCTATCTTTATTAATCGCGAAAGAGCGAAGTTTTTACTGCGTAAGGAATACTAATATAATAAATCTGACGAGTATACTCTATTGTTATTGTCAAAATATGTGGAATTGTGGACCAATGTCGTCAATTTTCCTGCCGAAGACGATTGTTCCTGAAGAAAAAAAATCTTTGGGGTCAACACTGCGTTAAGGGCGACGGGCGCGACGCGTCGGATCACTTTTGTAAGAAGCCACACGCGGCGTGCTCACGCCGCAGGCGCCCGTGACCGTTCACTTTTGTATGGAACCGCGGCGTGCGCATGCTTAACGCAGTGTCAGCCCTTAGAAATGGGGTTAGAATGAAATAAAATCACTAAACCTTTTTCCTCTTCAGGAGCAATCGTTTTCGGCTGGAAAACTGATGACATTGGTCTTAATTTTGTGATAAGCAAGAAAAAAGAGAGGATATGTAGTTTAAATTCAAAATGCTCGCTCCTCCATAGTATAAGTCTTCTTCATCGAGTGGATGGTCAACCTGACCAGTCCTGGTGTCAGAGTTATTGAGCCGCCGAAGGCCTCTGAAATGGCTCATGTAACGACTACTATCCGCAGAAAGTAACCGGGACCGATGGCTTAACGTGCCCTCCGAAGCACGGAGTCATCTTTTCGGGCACTTTTCGGGCAATCAGGTGATTCAGCCTGCAATGCCCTAACCAAACTAAGGACAGTCTCACAAAGAGATTTTTGTGAGCTATTGTCCCCACCGGGAATCGAGCCCAGAACCTCCGGATCGTGAGCCGAGCGCTCAAACCACAAGACCACGGAGGCTGTTCATAGTATAAGTGTGAGGTTCCTACCGTTGCGGGCGCGCAGCTGGTCGGCCAGGCCGGCGGAGCACCTCCGCGCGGCGCCCAGCTCCTCCTCCAGCGAGCGGCTCCGCTGGCGGATCAGCTCCGACTCCTTGTAGGCGGCGGCCAGCTCGCATTTTAACTCTGAAATGATGGACAAGATGACATTAAATGGTTGTTGGGACTGAGCACTCAGAGACGTCAAAAATGGACACTAAATTAATTCAAATAATTTTTAGGGTTCCGTTCCCAAAGGGTAAAAACGGGAACATATTACTGAGACTTCGCTGTCCGTCCGTCTGTCACCAGGCTGTATCTCAAGAACGGCGATAGCTAGACAGTTGAAATTTTCACAGATGATGTATTTCTATTGCCGCTATAACAACAAATACTAAAAATAAAATAAATACATATTCAAGGGCTCCCATACAACAAACGTACCTTCCGTGCGCGAGTCCGACTCGCACTTGGCCAGTTTTTATATAGACGATTGTAGAGAAAGTTCGAGACCTTTAAACCCGATTTCGTTTCTAAAACACATGTAATCCTTTCAAAGTCGTATACTAACGCGATGCACACAGATCAACGGAACTATAATATTTATTAATAACGCATGTCAGTCTGTAATGTCAAGTGCAGCCATGTGGTTACTGAGCTATTTTATTGGCTATGGTATTTCTGATGTGAAAGCGTTTAAAGCGTTTTGTTAGGTTTATGTTGTCTGTGGGTTTACGTTTGAAATTGTTTTTAACCACCTGACAAAAGGAGGAGGTTTCTCAATACAACCTTATATATGCTTTTTGCTTTTTGTTAGAGGTATTAAAGAGTAAGAGGTAGAGTAAAAGGTATTATGATTTACCCGCGGCCTGCGGTGTTACCCGCGTTGTACCCGTTCCCGCGGGAATTTCGGGATAAAATGTATCCCATGTGTTATTCTGATGTATAACTCAATGTATATAACCTAATATTAGGTTAGACTGTAAAGTTTCATCCAAATCCGTTCAGTAGTTTTTTCGTGAAAGAGTAACAATCATACATCCATACATACATCCATCCTCACAAACTTTCGCATTTATAATATTAGTAGGATCTTATAATGCGATTAACCTATATACCTAACTAACAAAACTAAAAAATAACCAACACAACTCACAAACTTTTATTAAAAACCCGCGCATTTAAACGTCAAAAAAAAGAAAACAAAATTAAACAACCTTTAAAAACAAACTTCATAGACAAAGTTTTTTTAAATTCCCTACAGACCTATAAAGTAGTCAGTACTGGCATAATGCCACAACGAGCAATGCCACAGAATGACTCACAAAAAAAACAACGTTATATGCAATAAATTAAATACATTTTGTAGCGATCGTGGCGTAGTTTGAGCGATGTAAACTTGTTATGAATGTTAAGCAACGTCTATGACGAACGCTAGATAGATGGGTGACCGATAATGGCTTTCTAAGTTCACTATTTTTTATTTTACGGTATAACCGCATTTTTCATAAACGCTTTATATAAAAAAATATTTTTTAAACATTTTGTCTCTTTTTCTCTTTGGAGAATAGCATATTGTGTTGGAAAGCAACAGACTATTTGATAGCTAAAATTCCCTGAGTCTCTACCGCTAGTGGGTTAATTTTAATGCCGTGATTAAGGTGGCATAAATATCTACCATCATGGGGCAAAGATGCATGCAAAGACAAAGAGTTTGTTTTTGTTTTTCTCTTCACTGAAGAAAGACATTACACTCTGTCATCTTACTAATATTATAAAGAGGTCAAATTTGTAAGTTTCTTTGTTTGTTTGTATGTTCGAGCTAATCTCGGGAATTATCAGTCCGATTTGAATAATTATTTTTGTAATGGATAGCCTCATTCAACGGGGAGGTTCTAAGTTACTTTTCATCCTGAAATTCCCACGGGAACGGGTACAACGCGGGTAAAACCGCGGGGTACTGCTAGTGCACAGCCATGTCGTAATCACCACGCTTGCTTAACGGGTTGGTGATCGCAAACCCGAGCCATGTTTGAAAGTTTTAGTAAACATGATTCGTGACTCCGGGACCCAGGACTTGTGACGTCTTTATATGACAGAGATAAAACAATGGTCATTAACTATTAAAAACTCCTTTGACAATGCTCTTGATAAGTACTAATTTTGAAAATAATTTATTGTGACATTTCTCGTGAATGAATTTGTTTATGAATGTTAATGTCAATGAACTGTTCATCTGTTTAATTAATGACATAAAAACACTGTGTTTTGAGAATAAATTAGTAGCGCACGCGGTTTTACCTGCGTTGTACCCGTTCCCGGGGGAATTTTGGGATTAAAAAAAACTTGAGAGGTGTCAAGGGACTCCCGGATGGAACGAAGTTTATTTATTATCAACAAAAATAATCGCCGCGACACCACACTGTTTAATGCGAAATAGAAAGACGAAACGAAAATATCTAGCTTGCTTTCTATAAGAGAGAGAGAGAGAGACAGCAGAAACATGCGCACGCCAGAGAGAGACAGACCTGTCTTTCTCGCGCATGTTTCTCTGTCTGTCTCTCTCTGGCGTGCGTAAGTTTCTCTGTCTGTCCCTCTCTGGCCTAAAAAATGTCGTTACCATTTTTTCCGTCTAGCCCCCTTTCGCAACGCGCGATAAGGAACTTCGTTCCAATAGCCTGTAACTTTTCTAGTGAATGTAGCTATTCGTGCTTTGCACGCGTGGGTTCGGATCCCATCCTCGTCACCACTTTAGTATCTTGCAATTAAACACTTAATTAATTAATAGTTTTATTTCCAAAAATACAATGCGCATTACTTTCTAGCTTCACCGTCACAGCCTCCACAGACTAAAAACTATACAGTTATGCATTCGTTCTCACAAATACAAAACAGTAACAAACATAGTAACAGTAATTAATTATTTGATGTTGATCAATCCTACTAATATTATAAATGCGAAAGTTTGTGAGGATGTATGTTTGTTACTCTTTCACGCAAAAACCACTAGACGGATTTGGATTAAACTTTACAGTAATATAGGTTATACATCAGAATAACACATGGGATACATTTCATCCCGAAATTCCTGCGGGAACGGGTGCAACGCGGGTGAAACAGGACGCTGCTAGTTCAGTACAAACGGGATGAAGAACAACTCACGTTCGATCTCCTGGTCTTTAGCCTGGAGTTCCTTCCTGCAGGCGGCCAGCAGGTCGCGGGTCCGCTCCACTGACTCGCCGCGCGCATCTCCCAGCTCGGTGAGGGCTTCCACCTGGCTCTGGAACTGGTTGTCGTGGGACACTATGGACTTCCTGGGGGAGAGAAGATTTGTAAAGCATGTGAGGTAACGAGCCTACTTAAGTTCTTAGTGCGCACGCGTCGGTTCACTTTTGTATGACACCGCATGCGGCGGGCGCACGCGAAGGTTCACTTTTGTATGAAACCGCACGTGACGGGCACACGCGGCGGTTTACTTTTGTATGAAACCGCATGCAACGGTCGCACGCAACGGTTCACATTTGTATGAAACCGCAAGCGACGGTCACTTTTGTATAAAGCCACACGCGACGGGCGCACGCGACGATTTACTTATGTATGAAACCGCGGCGTGCGCCGCTTAGGAGAGCATTTGTAAAGCAAAGACGTATGTAGTCTTACTAAAGTTCTTAGGCGTTGTCCTAATAGAACGCGAATGCGCGATGCGAGCGATGCGACCATCGCGTGTTTCAAACATTTGAGACCGCGTCGTGCGATTGTCAGTTAGGACACCTATTAGAGTTCAATATGTTTGATCGCGCGTTCGTACGAGTAAAATTCGCGCGATTCGCGCGATTCGCGTTCTATTACGACAACGCCTTACGGCTCGTTAGACCTAGGAGGTCTTTAGGCGGTTTAAACTGAGGTCAGTGGCCAACCCGGTCGGAACTTTTAGAGTAGGTACTCGAATTTATTTAAAGAGTGAGTTTCTATTGACTTGCTACGACCTCGTCTCGAAATCACGACGCGGCGCCGTGCCGTGGAAATCTACGACGTCCGACACGACATCGTAACGTGCACGGTATGACGTCGTTGAAATATTGTTTCTATTTTAAATTGAATCTACGTTTACGGATACGATTTTATTTAACATTTATTTTACACTAGCAGTGCCCCGCGGTTTTACCCACGTAGTGCCCATTCCCGAGGGAATTTTGGGAGGAAAAATAGCTTATAACCTTCCCCTGGAATGTGGTTATCTATTACACAAAGAATTATTCAAATCGTACAGGTAATTCTCGAGATTAGCTCGTACATACAAAAAAACTCACAATATCTCTTTATAACATTAGTATAGATATAGATAGATTTTATAGAGAAACAGCCTTCAATGGAAACACCATTGAAGCCGAGCTGTGCGAAGCTCAATCGAGCCATCGCCTTCACCGAGTGGATGGTCAACCTGACCAATCCTGGTGTCAGAGTTATTGAGCCGCCAAAGGCCTCTGCCATGGCTCAAGTAACGACTATTATCCGCAGAAAGTAACCGGGACCGACGGCATAACGTGCCCTCCGAAGCACGGAATCATCTTACTTTTCCGGCAATCAGGTGATTCAGCCTGCAATGCTCTAACCAAACTGAGGGCAGTCTCAAAAAGAGATTTTTGTGAGCGACTGTCCCCACGCTGAGCTACTGACCACGGAGGCTGTAATTTGACCAATCATAACGCATTACGAAAAGATTTTGACAATCACAATCGCTGTGGTGAATCGGGCTCCTCTCCGATTAAATTAAAACGCAGTCTAAATCTAGATTTACTATATGTATCAAACGCAGATAGATTCTAATCGAGGTCGAATGGTAACACGTGAAATACAAAACAAATAGCCCACTAATAGAATACACATACAAGAAAACTAATAATATCCATTGAGTTTCCCTTGCTGTCTCTACGTCGGCTGTTTCGGGGAGCCTATCCAGCGGGCGGTGAGCCACCGCCTGCCGCCGATAACTTGTTTACCACTTGTTATGGCAGGTGCCGATTATTTTGCAATAACCCAGTTCTAGTCCATTCAATCTTCATTCCCATAGCCCATTTTTATTTCTATCATATCCTGCAATAGTCCCTACTTCTACACATTCCCGGACATGTTGTACTGATGTGGTCGGGAGTGTGTCCCTGCAGTTGTAATCCATTACATTAAACATCTCCTCGTGGCCTCTACGAGTTGGATCTGTATCGTCGCATGCCTCTAAAAAAGACCGGGCTTGTCCCGTGACTCCGAGGAGAAACACTATAATATCCACTGGATTTCATTAAAGACTAGCAGCGCCCCGCGGTTTTACCCGCGTTGTGCTCGTTCCCGTGGGAATTTCGGGAATTTTTTTACATAAAAACCTTCCTCTTGAATCACTCTACCTATTACAAAAAACCGCATCAAAATCCGTTGCGTAATTTTAAAGATTTAAGCATACAGACAAACAGACACGAAACAGAGACGACTTTATTTTATACTATGTAGTGATAGTCATGTTCAAGTAGGTCAGAGGCCAACCCTGGTGTCGGAGTTTTTAGACCACCAAAGAGTCTCCGACATGGTTTGACGATTGAAACAACCGGGTCCGATAATTTGACGTGTCCTCCGAAGCACGGTAGCGCTCAGATAGAATGCCCCTATCGGCCACCCATCCAAGTAAGTAAGGGGTCGAGCTGCACGTTGCTTAACAATCGCAATGAGCTTACATCTAAAGTTAGTTTTTATTAGGGTTCCGTACCCAAAGGGTAAAAACTAGACCCTATTACTGAGACTTCGCTGTCCGTCCGTCTGTCACCAGGCTGTATCTCAAGAACGGCGATAGCTAGACAGTTGAAATTTTCACAGATGATGTATTTCTATTGCCGCTATAACAACAAATACAAATAAAATAAAACAAATATTCAAGGGGGGCTCCCATACAACAAACGTTATTTTTGCCTTTTTTTAAAGTACGGAACCCTCCGTGCGCGAGTCCGACTCGCACTTGGTCGGTTTTTTTATTTAAACTCGATTCGCACATTTCGTGCCAGTTAAATTAAATTCGTGCGAATCATCCAATTACCCGATACCATTAGTTTTGTTAATAATATTAGAATGGCGATCGAGATGGTTAACTGAAAGTAATTCACAGAAAAACGCTTTTACCAGCAGCATTTTAGCTGTCAAATGGTTTGTCCCTTTCTGACATACGCTATTTTCCAAAGAGCAAAAGAGACAAAACACTCACTACCAGTGTTTTAGTTAGAGAGTGTTCATGGTGGCTAATCTACACTAATATTATAAAGAGGAAAACTTTGTTTGTTTGTAATGAACAGGCTCAAAAACTACTGGGCCGTTTTTAAAAATTCTTTCACCATTCGAAAGCTACATTATCCACGAGTAACATAGGCTATTTTTCATCCCGAAATTCCCACGGGAACGGGTACAACGCGGGTAAAACCGCGGGTCGCTGCTAGTCTATACTAATATTATTAAGCTGCAAAGTTTGTTTGTTTGTTTGAACGCGCTAATCTCAGGAACTACTGGTCCGATTTGAAAAATTCTTTTTGTAATGGATAGCCACATTCAACGGGAAGGTTATTGGCTACTTTCATCCTGAAATTCCTTCAGGAACGGGTAAAATGCGGGTAAAACCGCGGGGCACTGCGAGTACTAATATACAATGCTGAAGAGTTTATTTTTTGTTTGTTTGAACGCGTTAATCTCAGAAACTACTAATCCGATTCGAATAATTCTTTTTGTAATGGATAGCCACATTCAACGGAAAGGTAACAGGTTATAATTTATCCCAAATTTCCCACAAAAACAGGTATAACGCACGAAAAACCGTCAGAACGCAGCTTAGATACTAAATATTGTCTTTACACATTTTCCCCACTTTCGATGCCCGAAACAGTAGTGGGACGATGGACATAAACAAAACACTATTCAATGTTAAAAACTAAAAACATCATAATTTTGTCTATGAATAACAGGAAGTTGTATTAATAACGCGATTCAGGATATCTATTGACGTAGAGACTTCCCGCCTCTTTGGTGACGTGACGCCATGTTGGAATAACTATTTTGTCGTTTAAGTTAATCCCGTAAAAACGGGACCCTATTGGTCCTGTTTTTACACTTTGGGCATTTGGGTATGGAACCCTAAAAATTACCATACAATAATTTTCAAAGTAACACCCTCTCTCTGTAATTTTAACTAATTTAAAAAGTAATTATTTGGTACCATTGAGTTATATGTACTAACGTACGTAAGTACATAATATATAACTCAATGTTTGGTACATATATATATTCAAGAGTAAGGTTATAGAGTAAGCTATGTTTTATACCGGAATTCCCACGGGAACGGGCACAAAAACTGCGAGGGACGGCTAGTAGAGGTATAAATTAATTTTCAATTTTAGTTTTTTAAATATAAATAGAAAAGTTCACCTACTTAGTTCACCTGTTTGTTTTTCTAAGTAAATCTATATCTATACTAATATTATAAAGCTGAAGAGTTTGTTTTGTTTGTTTGTTTGTTAGTTTGTTTAAACGCGCTAATCTCAGAAACTACTGAACCGATTTGAATAATTCTTTCACTGTTAGATAGTCTATTTATCGAGGAAGGCTATAGGCATTTTATCCCGGATTTCCTACGGGAACGGGCACAACGCGGGTAAAACCGCGGGGCGCTGCTAGTATTATAATAATAAGTAACGTCACACCTACCTACAGTCTATTTAAAATATTATTTGTGTATGTTTGCTATTGTTGAAATTCTAGCGAACTTTGTATTTTGTATTTAATTTAACAAGAATTGTTATTTATAATATAATAATATTTAGTTGTTTCTTGTAATAATAAACAGCAGATGTTGTGTTTAAATATGTTATTATTAGTATCGGCATAAGTAAGTTTGTCGGAGATTTTAGACCGTCTTTAACTTTTGAACTCAATTAGACTTCAATTTTAAGTAAAATAAATATATTTTTCAACTTCTTAGTTTTGAAAAGGTTTATTTTTTAAATAGGTAACATCTATATATTATAACATGTATAATATAGAAATGAATCGCAAAATCTGTTGCTAAGCGCATAACTTCAGAACGACTGCACCAAATTGGATGATTATTGTTTTAATGTGTACCTTATTGTCAGGACAAGGTTTTTATATAAGAAAAATAAGAAATAAGAATCTCAAAATTCCCACGGAAAAGGGGGCGCTGCGGGTGAAACCGCGGAGCACAGCTAGTTTTCAATAAATGTACTTATTTTTAAAATTTTCAAGCTTATTTATTTCTTATTAAAAAATTGTAAGTATAGATTTTTTGTACATAAGTACTTTTACTGAGCGCTACCGTGCTTCGGAAGGCACGTCAAGCAGTCGGTCCCGGTTGTTTCAATCGTTAGACCATGTCGGAGGTCTTTGGGCGGTCTAAAAACTACACCAGGGTTGGCCACTGACCTACACGAACTTAATTAAGTACTTCCTTAGTACTTATTTTGAATTATAACCGTTGAAAATATGTAATCTACTTAAAGAGGAAAACTTTGTTTGTTTGTAATGAATAGGCTCAAAAACTACTGGACCGTTTTTAAAAATTCTTTCACCATTCCAAAGCTACATTATCCACGAGTAACATAGCCTATTTTTCATCCCGAAATTCCCACAGGAATGGACACAACGCGGGTAAAACCGCGGGGCGCTGCTAGTTATCGATAAATGCATTAAAATTGGAAAAAAAAATGCGGCCAGTGGTACTTTCTAACAAAAAGAACATACTTTGTTCAATACGGTTAAATACCATTGAAAAAAGTTGTAGGTAATACATCAAAGGCGAACAGAGACGATCCATAAACGAATAAAAATCCAAAATTAAAACAAAATTCCTCCCGACACATGTTCTGAGTACAAACGTACTTATTGATGTTTTCAGTATAATTTTATCTCTGTGCGTCACCAAGATGGCGTCCTTGAAACGTCAAAAAGCGCGGCGAACGAAGAGAGATGCTTTGTCGTATTTTGAATCAGTAAACAAAGAGATTATCATGAAATTGAAACTCATTTTGTGAAACAAAGAAAAATAGGAGTTATTCATGACAGGTACCAAAAAAAATCAAAGAAAAAAAGTATTCCAATTTTTTTTTGTGATAAATAGGAGCTAAGAAAAAATAATGGCGATCCAAAGACAATATTTTTCTATTCCATTAATTATTTTTATGACTCGTTTTTCTTCTTTTTCTATATTGAAAGCCGTTGCTTAGATTTAGCGAGTTTACAAGCTAGGCGAGTGGAATAGAACGTTAACGAGCGAGTATTTTAAAAGTGCGAAGTTTAAAAAAAATATTTTTTATGAAAACATTTTTTTAAATGTTTATTTTTAAAAAATCGATCATTGTTCTATACGAAATGCATTAAGTGTTACAAAAATTATGCTATGAAATTGGTGTAATTTTCAACATATTTCATACTAGCAGCTACCCGCAGTTTTACCCACGTTGTGCCTGTTCCCGTGGGAATTTCGGAAATTTTTATACATATAAACCTTTGTCTTGAATCACTCTATCTATTTAAAAAACTGCGTCAAAATCTGTTGCGTAGTTTTAAAGATCTAAGCATACATAGGGACAGACAGCGGAAAGCGACTTTGTTTTATACTATGTAGTGATTTTTAAGATAGACTATAATTATTAAAATGATATAAATATGGAAATTGTTCGCGAGATGACAAAATACGTATTTATTATGACAAAGCTTTTTCATTTATATATATTAGTAATATTTATTTAATCTTTTATAGCTGATACACTAATATTATAAAGAGGAAATCTTTGTTTGTTTGTAATGAATAGGCTCAAAAACCACTGGACCGTTTTTAAAAATTCTTTCACCATTCGAAAGCTATATTATCCACGAGTAACATAGGCTATTTTTTATCCCGAAATTCCCACAGGAATGGATACAACGCGGACAAAACCGCGGGGCGCTGCTAGTTATTATTTAAGATTCGAAGATTATTGACTAAATATTACATTACCCGCGGTTTTACCCGCGTTTTACCCTTTCCTATGGGACTTTTGGCATGAAAGTAGTCACAAAATGTACCACAGCTTCGCAAACTCACTGAAGATATCAGTACAGTGAGGAGGATGTCGTAATCACCACGCTAGTATATAAATAATAACAGTACTCACTCTTCCTCTTCTTCATCATCTTCAAACTCCTCGGCGAAACTGATCTCCTCTTCAATAATCTCCTCAATGATCTCCTCTTCGGTCTCACTCCCACTGTCACTCTCGCTCTCTCCACTCTTAACTGTCATATCCTTATCACCAATATCTAGGAACCCACTATCACTGCAGTCACTTAACATTTTTTGATCGTCATTATCTATTTTGAAAAATTGATCACTGTTCCCAAAATCACTTTCTAATTTTTGGACACCACTTGCTAAGTTTTTGGAACTATTTTCAAAACTATTTTGAGCTAAATTTTGACTGTCCAACTGTTGACTGTTGTCAAAATTAGCGAGATTTAAGTTTTGGTTTTCAAAATTCTGATCACAATTTTCTATTTTAATTTGTATCGTGTCTTCATTTATGTTTATAACTGTTTTATTGTCTATGGAGTCTTCTAGATATTCGTTTTCTTCTTCCGATGACAGCGATTCGAATGTGGAATCCATTTCTTCGTCTGTCTGTTGTTCTCCATCGTCAAAGATTATATGTTTTCTGAATGTAACCTTCTTTTTCCCATTGTCTGATCTGTCATCGTCAGAGCATGCCTCGTTTTCGGACTTAGGAAGCTTCAGATTAGACTTTTTAGATACATTTGGAGAATCGCCTTCTGATTTCTGATCTATGGTCAAACTGTCCGAATTTACATCAACACTCATAACTTTATCTAAACTCATCGACTTATCTACACTTTTCGCTGTATCATATTCACTGTTCGCTGTATTATCTACACTTTTCGCTATATCATTAACACTTTTCGCTTTATCATCAAAAGTTTTAGACTTTTCGTCGTTTTTCGGTTGCAGTCTCTCCAATTCCTGTTTCAAATCTTTTTTATAATTGTTTATTTGTCTGTTGTCTATCGTTTCGTAGAGCGGCTCTTTATGTTTGCTATCGGCTCCCCCCATTTCTATCTCATCGACGGCACAGTCTATAGTTTTGGCTATCTCCCTGAGTAATGCTTCCGCATGTTTTTTCTCGTCAATATTATCGTTCGGGACGTATAATTTACATACGTGCGACTGGGGAGGTGTTTTTGCGTATTTCTGCAGTACGATCGCCTTAACAAACTCAGCTTGCTCGTTCACCGCGCTATTTTCGTCCACACGCGGCGCGTCAATTTTCACCGACTGCGTTCGTTGTATGTTAAAATCTTTTGTAGGACTTATTCGACACGATTCGGATCTTTTTCGTTTGCCTCGTCGCTTTTTTCCGGCCATTATTTGCAGTAAGTTACTTACGCCAGTTTTTTGGTTGTACACTGTAGTTGGTATTAGTAGGTTGACGACATCTTTTGACGTTTCGCTCGGGGTCGCGGTTCGCGCGGCTACTGACGTTTCTTCTTTCCCGGGTTTACGTTTGAATATTTGGAACATTTCGTTCGGAAACGTAGTCTATGCTTCGTAGTTTGAATGTCACTGACGCTCGACTGTAAGTTTAGAACGGATATTATTTTTGTTGTTTTTCTTTACTCTGTTTTGAAACGGTGTATTTTTTCGTACTTGATTTATTGTTTTTGGTCTCGTGTAAAGTGAGATGTTTTATGTTTATACTGGATATTAAGTTTGTCGTTGGTTAGTATAAATATTATTTATTTATTGTTACCTTGAGAGATTTGTCGGTATCCGTTAACATTTTTAAATATTTACCGCCTTTTTCATAAACAATATTGAACTAAGAGTAAAAGTAAATAAGTTCGCCTAAAGGCCTCCGGCATGATCTGACGATTAAAACAACCGGACCGACAATTGAACGTGCCCTCCGAAGCACGGTAGCGTTCAGATAGAATGCCACTATCTGTTTAAAAAGTGTTTTAGTGTTCTGTCTCATTCGCTCTTTGGCAAATGGCGTATGTCGGAAAGGGACAAACCATTTGATAGCTAAAGTGCTGGCTGTTAAGCGTTTATGAATACGGCCCTTAGTAAGCAAGAGGAGAGGTGCTTTTTTGTTAGGTGAAAACCTATCACCCTGACCAATCCTGGTGTCAGAGTTATTGAGCCGCCAAAAGCCTCTGACATGGCTCATGTAACGACTACTATCCGTGGAAAGTAACCGGGACCGACGGCTTAACGTGCTGTGATCTACGGTTTCATAAACGTAGGAACTTTTACCGTGGGAATTTTGGGATAGAAAAAGCTACATGGATATGAATATCATGAAAGTGAGAACTGTTACAGATATTAATAAGTTCAAACAAAAACAAACTCTTCAGCTTTTTTATCTACACTAATATTATAAAGAGGAAAACTTTGTTTGTTTGTAATGAATAGGCTCAAAAACTACTGGACCGTTTTTAAAAATTCTTTCACTATTCGAAAGCTACATTATCCACAAGTAACATAGGCTATTTTTCATCCCGAAATTACCACAGGAATGGACACAACGCGGGTAAAACCAGGGGCGCTGCTAGTATTAGTATACTTTTAATGGGCTTTTAAAGATGTTGTATATCCTTATTTTCCTACAGGAAATTTCGAAAATCTGAGCCAAAATTACAACAGATCGCTAGAGACTAATCTACGAGTATACTTATACTAGCTGCGCCCCGCGGTTTCACCTGCGTTGTACCCGTTCCCGCGGGAATTTCGGGATGAAAAATAGATGTTGTCCGATTCTCAGACCTACCCGATATGCACACAAAATTTCATGAGAATCGGTCAAGCCGTTTCGGAGGAGTTTGGTAACGAACATTGTGACACGAGAATTTTATATATTAGAAGAAGATTTTTTAATTTTGTTTGTTTGTATGTTCGGGCCAATCCCAAAAACCACTAATCCGATTCGAATAATTCTTTTTGTAATGGATAGCCACTTTCAACGGACACGTTTAAGGTTACATTTCATCCCGAAATTCCCACAGGAACGGGCATGACGCGTGTAAAACAGCGGGCACTGCTATTATGAATGGAATTTTGTGTACAAAATCGATTTGATAGGAAAGTCATTGACGTAATGGCCGGAAATCGTAAAATGTATTTTCAGACGACTTTAGAGATCACTATTGAACCTGAAACATATTTTATTATCGTTCTATAACACCCCACTGCAGATCAAACACCTCTCACTGAAGATGTTAGTACAGCGAGGAGTACACGTGATCACAAGCGAGTACTAATGTAAAGTATCGTCCTATAACACCCCACTGCAGATCAAACACCTCTCACTGAAGATGTTAGTACAGCGAGGAGTACACGTGATCACAAGCGAGTACTAATGTAAAGTATCGTCCTATAACACCCCACTGCAGATCAAACACCTCTCACTGAAGATGTTAGTACAGCGAGGAGTACACGTGATCACAAGCGAGTACTAATGTAAAGTATCGTCCTATAACACCCCACTGCAGATCAAACACCTCTCACTGAAGATGTTAGTACAGCGAGGAGTACACGTGATCACAAGCGAGTACTAATGTAAAGTATCGTCCTATAACACCCCACTGCAGATCAAACACCTCTCACTGAAGATGTTAGTACAGCGAGGAGTACACGTGATCACAAGCGAGTACTAATGTAAAGTATCGTCCTATAACACCCCACTGCAGATCAAACACCTCTCACTGAAGATGTTAGTACAGCGAGGAGTACACGTGATCACAAGCGAGTACTAATGTAAAGTATCGTCCTATAACACCCCACTGCAGATCAAACACCTCTCACTGAAGATGTTAGTACAGCGAGGAGTACACGTATCACAAGCGACCACTATTGTAAAGTATCTTTCTAACATTGTCAGTATATCATATGAATGTATTCTGAGGAAACAGAAGTACATAGTATCTACAATAACCTTCAGTTTTGTCTCTAAGAATAGTGAGACTGACTGCTCCAGAAATAAAAAGTGAAGCGTGAACAATTTTTGATAAATAGTATTGGGTTCGGTATATTTATTGTCTACTAGCAGTGCCCTACGGTTTTACCCGCGTTGTGCCCGTTCCCGTAGGAATTTTGGGAATTTTTGGAACGAAGTTCCTTATCGCGCGTTGCGAAAGGGGGCTAGACGGCAAAAAAGGTAACGACACTTTTTAGGCCAGAGAGGGACAGACAGAGAAACTTGCGCACGCCAGAGAGAGACAGACAGAGAAACATGCGCGAGAGAGACAGACAGAGAGAGACTGTCTGTCTCTCTTTGGCGTGCGCATGTTTCTCTGTCTGTCTCTCTCTCTCTTATAGAAAGCAAGCTAGATATTTTCATTTCGTCTTTCTATTTCGCATTGAACAGTGTGGTGTCGCGACGATTATTTTTGTTGATAATAAATAAACTTCGTTCCATCCGGGTGTCCCTTGACACCTCTCAAGTTCTTTATACATATAAACCTTCCTCTTGAATCACTCTATTAAAAAACCACAGTCGGTCCCGGTTGTTTCATTCGATAAACCATGTCGGAGGCCTTTAGGCGGTCTAAGCACTCCGACACCAGGGTTGACCACTGACCTAATCTAAATGAATGAGTACTGATATTATCAGTGTACAAGAGAACTGTAATACGGATCCCTAAAACCGAGTAATTAGCAAAGGAAATATGTCATTCATTACTCATTACTACATATACTTATTTTTAACTATTACACACGCTTTTACTAAAGGAAGCTCGGAATACATTAAGAACGTTAAGTAACGTGCAGCTCAGATACTACTAAGATGGATGGCCGTTAGTGGCATTGCTCCGTGCTTCGGAGGGCACGTTAAGCCGTCGGTCCCGGTTACTTTCTACGGATAGTAGTCGTTACATGAGCCATGTCAGAGGCCTTTGGCGGCTCAATAACTCTGACACCAGGATTGGTCAGGGTGACCATCCACTCGATGAAGAAGAAGAAGAAGAAGAACACTTGTAAATAGTATTTATTAAAAAATCTAGCATACGCATTTTTGTGAGACATTGTCCCCACCGGGAGTCGAACCGGGAACCTCCGGATCGTGAGCTGAGCGCTCAAACCACTAGACCACGGAGGCTGTTTACAAGTGAGAGTGCATAAATAGTATCACAGACTTGCCAATATCAGCACTCCACTTTCGCTAGCATGGGTAATAATCTGTTATTTACTAAGTTACCTCAGCTTAATACTAAGTACGGCTTTTGTTGATAGCTTAGTGAAAGCTTTTCATTAAAGATTGACCGCCTAATATTATATAAACGACTAGCAGCGCCCCGCGGTTTTACCCGCGTTGTGCCCGTTCCCGTGGGAATTTCGGGAATTTTTTTACATAAAAACCTTCCTCTTGAATCACTCTACCTATTACAAAAAACCACATCAAAATCCGTTGCGTAATTTTAAAGATTTAAGCATACAGACAGACAAACAGTGTGACAAACACGAAAAAGAGACGACTTTATTTTATACTATGTAGTGATATTTCACTTAAACAGTGTTTTAAAGTGTTTTTTTTTCTCTTTCGCTCTTTGGCAAATAGCGTATGCGACAAACCATTTGATATTGTTTCATACTCAATATGGTTGTCATTCTTTCACACTCAATAATTCAAATCTATTTATAATCATGGTCTCGATTCTATAATCGTAATATTTATTACGTTTCAATCACCAGTCAACGCCCTTCCATAGACAAGCCAACAGCACGTCATACTGATCATCATGAAGATATCAGTACAGTGAGGAGGATGTCGTTATCACCACACTTATTACCTAAGGCGGGTTGGTGATCTCAAACCCGAGCCATGTTCGATAAGTAGGAATTTTTTTTTCGCTCGACCCGGGAATTGAACCCTAGTCTTGGCATTATATCATGTCGCCTTGTAGTTGTAATTGTAGTTAGAGAGTCTTATGAAAACTGAAGGGACACCCAGTCCAGACTCCAGAGACAAGACTTCTAAAGCTGCGTTTACATGAAGCGGAGCCCGCTTCACCAATCACGGCGCATTGACATTGTCAAACAACGCATTGACATTGTCAAACAACGCATTGACATTGTCAAACAACGCATTGACATTGTCAAACAACGCATTGACATTATCAAACAACACATTGACATTGTCAAACAACACATTGACATTGTCAAACAACGCATTGACATTGTCAAACAACGCATTGACATTGTCAAACAACGCATTGACATTGTCAAACAACGCATTGACATTGTCAAACAACGCATTGACATTGTCAAACAACGCATTGACATTGTCAAACAACGCATTGACATTGTCAAACAACGCATTGACATTGTCAAACAACGCATTAACATCGTCAAAATCATCTAGTAATGCGTTGTGATTGGTCGGTTGAGAACCGCACAGCTCCACTTCGTTTCAATGGAAAGGCACCCTTAAGTAGGTACGTGCACACACACATCTCCTAAGGCCTTTGCCACCCACACCAAAAACCTATCTCGCCGGCGAGAATCATGAAAATTGGATGAGAAACCCCGTGTATGTATGTTTATTTATAGGTACTTATGAAGATTGATCTTCGCCTCGTGTTTATTTACGATTGTCATATTAATTCGTGACAAATACTAATACGTAGTCATACATAATAATACTAGCATCGCCCCGCGGTTTTACCCGCGTTGTGGATTTTCCCATGGGAATATCGGGATAAAAAGTAGCCTATGTCCTTTCTCAGGCTCTGTACTAACTGTGTACCAAATTTCATTGAAATCGGTTGAGTAGTTTTGGCGTGAAAGCGTGACAGACAGACAGAGTTACTTTCGCATTTATAATATTAGTTAGGACTAGCAGTGACCCGCGAATTAACCCGCGTAGTGCATTTTCCCGTGGGAATTTCGGCATGAAAAATAGCCTATAACCTTCCCATTGAATTTGGCTATCTATTACAAAAATAATCATTCAAATCCGACTGATAATTCCCGAGATTAGCTCGAACATACAAACAAACTTACAAATTTTACCTCTTTATAATATTACTAGCAGCGGCCCGCGGTTTTACCCGCGTTGTACCCGTTCCCGTGGGAATTTCGGGAATTTTTATACACATAAACCTTCCTCTTGAATCACTCTACCTATTACAAAAAACCGCATCAAAATCCGTTGCGTAATTTTAAAGATTTAAGCATACAGACAAAAGTAGCGACTTTGTTTTATACTATGTAGTGAAGTACTTATAGATCTTCTTCTTCTTCTCGAGTCGAGAGCAATAGTATAGTTAATATGTATATTGTACGTATAATAAAAGTGAAAGTACATTACTGCCTGTCTGTCTGTCAAAAGTCTAGAAATAGATAACAGTATAAAGTTATCTTGTATCTTACTTTTAATCTTGCTAAGTACTCGTAATATTACCTACTAGCCGAGCCCCGTGGTTTCACTCGCGTGGTACCCGTTCTCGCGGGAATTTCGGGATAAAATGTATCCCATGTGTTATTTTGATGTATAATTAACCTATATTACTGTAAACAGCCTCCGTGGTCTAGTGCTTTGAGTGCTCGGCTCACGATCTGGAGGTTCCGGGTTCGATTCCCGGTGGGGACAATATCTCACAAAAATCTCTTTGTGAGACTGCCCTCAGTTTGGTTAGGGCATTGCAGGCTGAATCAACTGATTGCCCGAAAAGTAAGATGATTCCGTGCTTCGGAGGGCACGTTAAGCCGTCGGTCCCGGTTACTTTCTACGGATAGTAGTCGTTACATGAGCCATGTCAGAGGCCTTTGGCGGCTCAATAACTCTGACACCAGGACTGGTCCGGTTGACCATCCACTCGATGTAGAAGAAGACTGTAAAGTTTCGTGAAAGAGCAACAAACATACATCCTCACAAATTTTCGCATTTATAATATTAGTATAAAGGAAGTTGGATAGGATATTAGAGTTATACGAGATGTTAATGCGAATTGCATTCGTTTGAAAAGTAAGTATTCGTTTCGCTTCTAGTGTCAGACTTGCCCATACTGAAAGGCTTAAAAAGCCTCCTAAGTCAGTCTAATCTAGTTTTTAGACAGCACAAGTTTCTGACCCCGTGATTTTTAAATTAGTTTCTACGCAGCAAAATTAACGCGTGGCTCTATTATACGTAATAAGCACGTAGAGCGCACGCGCATCTTTTACGCACTTTTCAATTGAGTTCTATATATAAACTAATCGATTTATATGACATGACTTCAATAGTAAACAATATATAAAGCTATAAGGGACTATGTCACATTAAGAAAGGATTAGAGTTTCTTAAGTTTAAGCAAACACTACTTAGTACGTTGTCTAAAGGATTGAATTTAAACTATATTTACAGTTTCTAAACATATTTACACTTCGCTTTTATTCTGCACTAGCAGCGCCCCGCGGTTTTACCCGCGTTGTACCCGTTCCCGTAGGAATTTCGAGATTAAAAATAGCCTATAGCCTTCCTCGATAATGGGACTATCCAACACTGAAAGAATTTTTCAAATCGGACCAGTAGTTCCTCAGATTAGCGCGTTCAAACAAACAAACTCTGCAGTCTGGTCCCGTTTAGAACCAATGTGAATAAAATTATAGTTTAAAAAACTAAAAAAAACACGCTTTTATTGCAAATTGAACTGAAAACTAGAAAATAATTTTTCTCCTCAAATCAAAATTATAATAAAATTTAAGTTGTAACACAATGATTCAATTCAGAGTAAAAAGCGTGGGGTGCATTTTAATGTAGTTCATAACTATCCTCTCATAGATAGTTACCAATGATGATTGTAATATTTAAAAATATTAAGCACCCCACGCTTTTTTACTCTGAATTAAATCATTGTGTTACAACTTAAATTTTATTATAATTTTGATTTGAGGAGAAAAAATATTTTCTAGTTTTTAGTTCAATTTGCAATAAAAGCGTGTTTTTTTTAGTTTTTTAAACTATAATTTTATTTTTTATTTTTTAGTAAGCATAACATTATATGCAACTTTTCATCCCGTAATTCCCACGGGAACGGGCCCATCACGGGAAAACCACGGGACGCTGTTAGTGTCTAGTACCATTTAGTAAAATAAAACAGAACTCCCGTTCCGTCCCACAGCGAGCGCCCGTTGATGTCTTTTATATGAAGTAATATTTTTTTAGTAAATCTGGCAAATCCATTAAGGATAACGGGAAACTGTTATTAAATTATTGCATTGTCATCGGTCCTTGATACATATGCAAAGTTTCAAATTAATCAGACTTCTGGAAGTTGGTGAAAATGATGTTCAAAGATTTCATTACATACGTACATACATACATACATACAGGCCAAGCTAATAAAAGCGTGTTAATAAAAAGCGGCCAAGTGCGAGTCGGACTCGCCCATGAAGGGTTCCGTAGCAGCGAGTAACATAATAAAGAAGTTCTTGAAGTTCGTTGTACTTACTACTACTTACTTACTTAGCGTGTGGGTTGTGATCGATTAACGACCTCACAAACCAAAAAACTAAAAAAATAAAAAAAACTACTAACTAGACCTCGTTCAAACCAATTTTCGGTGTTAGATTACATTGTTATGTACATCATATATTTTTTTTAGTTTTATCATTCTCTTATTTTAGAAGTTACAGGGGGGGGGACACACATTTTACCACTTTGGAAGAGTCTCTCGCGCAAACTATTCAGTTTAGAAAAAAATGATATTAGAAACCTCAATACCATTTTTGAAGACCTATCCATAGATACCCCACACGTATGGGTTTGATGAAAAAAAAAATATTTTTTTCATTTCTAAGTATGGGAGACCCCCCTAAAATTTTATTTTTTTTCTATTTTAGTGTGAAAATATTAATGCGGTTCACAGAATACATCTACACACTAAGTTTCAACAACATAGCTCTTATAGTTTCGGAGAAAAAAGGCTGTGACATACGGACAGACGGACGGACAGACAGACAGACATGACGAATCTATAAGGGTTCCGTTTTTGCCATTTGGCTACGGAACCCTAAAAAGGTGATAGTTCTCATTGACATCATCTCATCTCATCGACATCAAAAAGATATTCTAATCAAAGTGAAATACGAAACACGAAGATTCTATAAAATAGCTATTTCTGGAAGTATATTTCAACTTGTAATGAAAACTAATGACCCATTTCTAGAAATATAATTTAATATGTCATTTAAGACCGGCCATTTTGTTTTCTTTTCCTTCCTCTATAATCTATTGGACAGGATGTCAACTTCAAAGGATATTTCTAGTAAATTCCACTTCACTACATAGTATAAAACAAAGTCGCTTTCCGCTGTCTGTTTGTCCCTATGTATGCTTATATCTTTAAAACTACGCAACGGATTTTGACGTGTTTTTTTTTAATAGATAGAGTGATTCAAGAGGAAAGTTTATATGTAAAAAAAATCCCGAATTTCCTACGGGAACGGGCACAACGCGAGCAAAACAGAGGGCCCTGCAAGTTTAAAAATATATAAAGAGAATAGTCTCTTGGTAAACCAAATAAGGTTGCGTTTTGTATGTTAAAGATTGACCAAAAACAACAGAATTTTTATTTTTAGAATTTCGACGGATACTATAATTTTAAACTTGTAATTACAACGGAAATAGCATTTCTCATTTTGTGTATCGCGTGTCTTGTTTGAGGAGCGATTAAGGACTACCACAGACTGCAGACGGTTTTCAAACTGTCCAGTCAGTTTTAAAACTGTTTCACGCTCTCAAGTCTGTCTTTAGTCAGTCTTATAACCGTTGTCGGTAGGTATATGTATAAAATTCTCACTCTCAAGTATCACAATGTTTGTTATCATACTCCTCCGAAACGACTCGACATATTTTCATGAAATTGTGTGCATATCGGGTATGTCTGTGAACCGGCCAACACCTTTTTTCCATAGCCCTAAATGTGGGTGGTACAACCCTAATTTAAAAATAAAAAAATGGCAAAACACTACTAATCCTACTAAAGCTATAAATGGGAAAGTTTATAAGGATGTTATGTATGTATGTTTGTAACCCTTTCACGCAAAAACTACACAACGGATTTGGATGAAACTTTACAGTAATATAGGTTATACATCAGAATAACACATGGGATACATTTTATCCCGAAATTCCCGCGGGTACGGGTACAATGCGGGTAACACCGCGGGCGCGGCCAGTTAATATATATTTGTTTCGTAAGTGAAACCATCAGTGAAGAAGGAGTAATTCTCGATTGTTCATAAGCCCTCGCCTGCAGTTGGCATGAAACCAGAATTAAAATAACGATTGAAATTGATTTATTAATAAACTTGATACGTTTGATGATGCAATGCCTTTAACACGTTGAAACGTCGGTCCCGGTTGTTTTGTCGTCGGTCTTGTCCATAAACTAATGGATGTTTACATTGAAGCGGACCGGAGTGGAGTTATATTGACTAACTAGCAGCGCCCCGCGGTTTTACCCGCGTTGAGCCCGTTCCCGTGGGAATTTCGGGAATTTTTATACATATAAACCTTCCTTTTGAATCACTCTATTTATTATTTGAGTATTTGAGTTTATCGCGAACAGACAGACACGGCCGGGGACTGTTTTGTCTATACTATCACTACATAGTATAAAATAAAGTCGTCTCTTTTTCGTGTCTGTCACACTGTTTGTCTGTCTGTATGCTTAAATCTTTAAAATTACGCAACGGATTTTGATGCGGTTTTTTGTAATAGGTAGAGTGATTCAAGAGGAAGGTTTTTATGTAAAAAAATTCCCGAAATTCCCACGGGAACGGGCACAACGCGGGTAAAACCGCGGGGCGCTGCTAGTATATAATATTATAAAGAGGTATTTTTAAGTTTGTTTGTTTGTTTGTTTGTATGTTCGAGGTAATCTCAGGAATTATCAGTCCGATTTGAATAATTATTTTTGTAATAGATAGCAACATTCAACGGGAAGGTTATAGGCTATTTTTCACCCCGAAATTCCCACGGGAACGAGTACAACGCGGGTAAAGCCGCGGGCGCAGCTAGTTATTTATATTCGGGTGGCCAGTAGAAGCCATTTTTTCATTTTCTAAAGTCCCTTAGTTACTTAGATAGGTAATTATAAATAAATAAATATACCCGGACAAATTCACACACGGTTAATTAGACCCAAAGTAAGCTCTAAGCTTGTGTTATGGAATCTAATTCACTGATACTACTACTTATAGATACACAAATACTTTTATAAGAATATATACTCGTAATTGACACCCAGACGTCGTCGCCAACAAATATGTCTGCACATATTGTTGACTCCGGACGGGAATCGAACCCGCAACCCCCGACACAGTAAGCGCTCTCACTGCCACTGTGCCGGCTTGTCACCGGAATTCACCGGAAGCTGTCATTTCCGACATCACACAGTAATCACTACATAGTATAAAATAAAGTCGTCTCTTTTTCGTGTCTGTCTGTCTGTTTGTCTGTCTGTATGCTTAAATCTTTACAGTTACGCAACGGATTTTGATGCGGTTTTTTGTAATAGGTAGAGTGATTCAAGAGGAAGGTTTTTATGTAAAAAAATCCCGAAATTCCCACGGGAACGGGCACAACGCGGGTAAAACCGCGGGGCGCTGCTAGTGTTGGTATATTTTTTTATTTACTATACATACATATATGTTATTCATTCATCCCCACATGTGTAAGTATCTAACAGTAACATCAAGTTTAGAAACTAGTTATAAAAGAGGCCACTTTTGATGTGGTTTATGCAAATTAGATAGTTCTCATTGGAGATAGCGGTGCATTCAACTGACTTTATGAAGGCAAGTTTTTTCGAAAAGAGTACAAGCTGTTAATCAAAAAATACAAAGTCTCGCGATCAATGGTAAGGTTTACCCTTTTTCTGACCAATCACAGCACATTGTCATTGTCAAAATCTTTTCGTAATGCGCTGTGATTTGGGATTCTCATTTAATATATTCATCTCTTTTCTTTGTACTGTAGTAATTAATGGCGATAGATATACCTATTTCAGTTCGTATCGCAGAAATTCACATCGCAAGTTCCTGCGATGCGAATTCGCATCGCATCGCATCGCAGTTTTGTGTGGGAGCCCTTAATACTCTAAAACTCGCCGGCTGGTAAGCTAGTAATATCGCTTAATCCAAACGAATTACGCTTACTGGCTATTGAACTAGTAAGTAACTAAGCAATTAAGAGTAGGTTAGTGGTCAACCCTGGTGTCGGAGTTTTTAGACCGCCAAAAGATGACGATATGGTCCGACGATTGAAGCAACCGGCACCGACAACTTAACATAAATGAAGCACGGTAGCGCTCAGATAAAAATGGCACTATCAGCCCTAATGGAAGCGATTCCTATACATATTTTTGTAGCGTGGTTATAGTATAAAATATTATAAATGCGAAAGTTTGTGAGGATGAGGATGTATGTTTGTCACTCTTTCACGCAAAAACTACTGAACGGATTTGAATGAAACTTTACAGTTATATAGGTTATACATCTGAATAACACATGGGATACATTTTATCCCGAAATTCCTGCGGGAACGGGTACAATACGCGTAATACCGCGGGGCGCGACTAATATAGCTATACTTGTGGTTATAGCTAGTGGAAGATTTGCAAAGGGTGTTGTAGGAATGAAGTTACGTTTGAAAGTTATTTTTAGATAAATGCAACAACACAAAGAAAGTTGGATGCAAAATTGCATTTTATTTAAACTCTTTAGAGTAAAAATATTGTGTTAGTATTATTTACGAAATGTCATTTTTGAAAAAAATATCGACAAGTAAAATTAAAGGATTTTGTTGTACTTAAATATTGATACCGTTTCAAAACAGATCATAATATTAGTATGAAAATTAAGAAGTATATTTATTACACTCTTCTACACTTTTACACTCAAACACATAATGTACCTACCTACTTAGGTACGGTACTCTTTAGTACTTCTACAAATAAACACTTTTTTGGCAACTGACAATGTCACTGTCAAAATTTCCCGCCGAAAATCCGCGGGTAGAATTTTCCAAGAGATCGTGTCAAAAAAATTGGCGGCAATTTTTCAACTGTCAATGTTTTTTTTTTAAACCGTATGGCAAAGATCGCGTCGCGTTCAGCCGTTGCCGAGAGAAATGGCTGACTGAGTGAGTTTTAATAGAAATTGTTATTTGCGTTTCGTTTCGTATGAATGCATTTGAATTTTAATGTTTTATTATTATTTAGAATATAGAACAGTGATTCAGTAGAGCTTGAAACCTTTTTATGGCACCGGATTCCATTTATGAAAGAAGTTTTTATTAATAAAACCTACTTGGTATGTTGAACTTTTTTATGCATTTTAGTAAAGAGGTTTGGCCGGTTTTTTGTGAATATGGTTGTCTAATTGTCTATGTTTTGTAGCACTTAGATTTTGACAAGTCGGTCAGGAGCAGGACTCATACTATACGTATAATCACAGAATTTAAAGTAGCAACTATTTAGACATTCTAGGCGCTTTTTAAGAGAGCAAATTTGCCGGCATGCTAATGATAAATTCGCTAACTCTCATACTCTTACGGCGGATCCCAATATCGAATCTTCTATCGGGAGATCGGCTCAATCCAAGATTGCATGCGATCTGCGGATCGGTCTGTTATCTACATCCCAATAACAACGGATAGCAAACGTCGATGGATTCTCAGAATGGATTGCCGGTTGATCCTTCCCTCCCGTACGTTCCATTTTAAGCAGTCTTCATGTTTAATGCGTTATAAGCATAATAAATAATTTAGATCGTTATGCAAACTTTTGGGCTTTGACGTAGTCATTTTTACGACATTTATACAAAAAAACATACGTTTTATACACAAAAGTAATACGTCTTTTGACAAATTTCAAATTAAATGAAGTCACCAGCGCAAAACCGAGAGATACGCTCGATTCCAATATGCTAAGAACGGAACGTAATCTGAACTTGTTTGACAGACGTATCAGTGTCAGACTGTCAGTCATGTCATTTTTTATTTTCAAGCTATTTGTTTTTAATCGAAAAGAAAACTATGTACGTAAAATAATTAATTACCATGGAAAGTGCTACGGTAAGTTTAACAATATATTTGATTGAATAGATTGTGGGTAATCGTGTTGAATAAAAGTTTCGCTTTATCCTTGTAATGTAAATATTTCGAATTCCCGCTGGCCGGTGTGAAGACTCTTTCATTGTCGCGCTTTTTATTATGAAAATACATCTCATGTTTTTGTTTTCTAGGTTTCGACGAAGCCCCTGACAAGTGAGGAGACGAAAGTCTTGCTGGGCCCCACCTCCGGTATGAGGACCCTACAACAGCGTTATATTGGTCTGCGATGCGTTTCCACTCCTCGATTATTTATGACTCTGCTGCTATCTATAAAACCCAGCAAGATATTCTAAATGTTTTATGTGGCTTTCTTGTTTGTGTATTAAATTATTGTTGTACCTAACTATTATTGAGTTTTATGTTTTATTTCTGAACAGATTTCAATGAAATTTAGTATGAAGGTAGCTTACATCCTGAAATAACCAAAAAGGCTAATTTTTATCCCAAAAAATGGATGGTTCCTGTTGGATCGATAAGGATTATAATAAATGTGAAAGTTACAATCTGTAACCATAAGCTTTTCTCACATTACACATCTCACTACTTTACACTTTTAGAATTCAGTAAACTACCTATTGTTTGGGTGGGCACACAATAATAAATGTTACTAAATTATCTTTTATTTTAAATATTTATTGGTAAAACTTATCTACACTATTTAGGTGCATTACAACATAGTTATTTGGTGTAAAGCATGGCTATAGCTTCAGAATCATTTTGAACTATTCTGCTGGCAGAAGATTTTGACACTCCTTCAAAATCCGCTACAGAAATCCGCATTGAACCCAATGCATAAAATCTGAGTGTCAAGAGAAGCTGGTGAAGCGGTGCAACTCCATTATTTCTGTAAATAATAAGATGATTGATTAATGTTCATGCTTTCCTACACCTCTCGCAATGTTTTTACACTCTGCAGCTTTAGCTATCAGTAGCTTGGCCATTGTTTACTTACCGTTTTGATGTGACTTTAAGATGTGGTAATATTTCCGATAGAAGCAGCTCTACCGCAGCTTTGTTCATTCTAAATCTGAATGTGAATTCAGCATCCGTTAGGCACTGTATATGGTTTATACGAAAATATCGTCGTGGTGCTGATGGACCTTCGTCTTCATCAGTATCCCAGTCTGATAGAAGTTCCAAGACTTCCAAATCACTGTCACTATCACTATTAACTATTGTTGTAGACATTTTTTATTATTTAAGGATATGTTTAATCTAAAATTACTATGAGAAATGCAGTTTTTATTTCGAGAGATTGCGCTTAATCCATCAAATAAGAAGGATTGCCAAAATGAATCGTAGATAGACGAAAAAGGATTTGTCAAAATCCAAAGATTGGATATTGAAACGCAACAACTGTCATTTCCGAACAGAGGCCGATCCGAAAACCGTTAAAAATGGATTGGTGCCCTCCGACGGATAGATCGCATTATTGGATTGCCTTTGCAATCTGTAGTTTGGTTATTGAAACACTTTTTGTAACAAATGGATTGAAATTTCAATCGCAGATTGGTAAAAATGGATTGAGATCGTATATTGGGACCGGCCGTTAATTGGGGCCAATAGTGCAATCCTACTAATATTATAAATGCGAAAGTTTGAGATCATGTATATATTTGTGGCTCGTTCACGCAAAAACTACTGAACGGATTTGGATGAAACTTAACAGTAATATAGGTTATACATCAGAATAACACATGGGATATATTATATCCCAAAATTCCCGCAGGAACGGGTACAAGGCGGTTAAGACCGCGAGGCACTAAGTGATTACATATCTTATCCCGCCTTGACTGCATTCCCATGGGAATTTCGGGATGAAAGTAAACTACGTCACAAATGTCAAAATCCAAAACGTTGGCTATTTAATTAGCCAACTAGCAGCTTCTAAACTAGATAGGTTTGAGTATAAAGGACTTTAAACACCCGTTAACAACATTTTAGCTATCAAATGGTTTGTCCCTTTCCGACATACGCTATTGTCCAAAGAGCGAAAGAGACAAAACACTTTAAAACAGTGTTTTAGTTCAAGTGCGTTTGTGAATAAGGTAATATGTATCCTACTATCACTACATAGTATAAAATAAAGTCGTCTCTTTTTCGTGTCTGTCTGTTTGTCTGTCTGTATGCTTAAATCTTTAAAATTACGCAACGGATTTTGATGCGGTTTTTTGTAATAGGTAGAGTGATTCAAGAGGAAGGTTTTTATGTAAAAAAATTCCGGAAATTCCCACGGGAACGGGCACAACGCGGGTAAAACCGCGGGGCGCTGCTAGTAATATTATAAATGCAAAAGTTTGTGAGGATGGATGTATGTATGGATGTATGTATGGATGTATGTTTGTTGCTCTTTCACGCAAAAACTACTGAACGGATTTGGATGAAACTTTACAGTAATATAGGTTATACATCAGAATAACATATGGGATACATTTTATGCCGAAATCCCTGCGGGAGCGGGTACAGCCCAGGTAACACCGCGGGATGCAGCTAGTCTATTCTATTTAGTAAAAACGCTACGTCAAATATTTAACCTTAAAACTCAATAAAAACTGCTGCTTGACCGGTTTCGATGAAACTTTGAACGGTGAACGATAGGGAAAGTAATTCGATTATAATACCTATTAGTGTTATATTAACGGTACTGCATAGTACTAACTAACAGTAGTAAGTTCGAGTAGGTTAGCGTCCCGCGGTTTTACCCGCGTTGTACCCGTTCCTGTGGGAATTTCGGGATCAAAAGTAGCCTATAACCTTCCCATTGAATGTGGCTATTCATTACAAAAAGATTTTTTCAAATCGGACCAGTAGTTCCTGAGACTAACGCGTTCAAACAAACAAACTCTGCAGCTTTATAATATTAGTATAATTAGTATACTCGTACATTTAATGAGAGATTTTGATATTAGTATGAAAAATTATGTCAATTAAAAGCGTCGATTTAAATAATGTCTGTGAATGCGGCAGCAATAGATATTATCTTGTAGATAAAAATCTTTTTAAGGAACGGTAATTAATCACGAATACTTAGTATTTCAAGTATAGGCATTAAGTGTTTATAAGGCTTCCTGTACACTGTGTAGACTTATCACGTAATGACGTACATTCAAGCTCACAGCCCGTTCATATGGGTTCTAGGTACGACTGATTGGATTTCACCGTGTACCTCTATCACTACACAGAACAGTCTCCGTGGTCTTGTGGTTTGAGCGCCCGGCTCACGATCCGGAGGTTCCGGGTTCGATTCCCGGTGGGGACAATTTCTCACAAAAAATCTCTTCGTGAGACTGCCCTCAGTTTGGTTAGTGAATTGCAGGCTGAATCACCTGATTGCCCGAAAAGAAAGATGATTCCGTGCTTCGGAGGGCACGTTAAGCCGTCGGTCCCGGTTACATTCTACGGATAGTAGTCGTAGTAGACCCGCCATCGAGCATTATTATTTTGTAAGCAGCGCCCCGCGGTTTTACCCGCGTTTTGCCCGTTCCCGTGGGAATTTAAAAACCTTCCTCTTGAATCACTCTACCTAATTCAAAAAACCGCATCAAAATCCGTTGCGTAATTTTAAAGATTTAAGCATACAGACAAACAGACAAACAGACACGAAACAGAGACGACTTTATTTTATACTATGTAGTGATAATTATTTCTCATCATAACTCTGAAACTAACTGTCCGATTTTAATAATTTAAAGAGGTATACAAAGAAACATAATTAACCTTGATTGTAGAGTCATTTATTTTTTGATGTAGATTCATATCATCATATGAATATCATCAACTTAAACTTACACCCCTTTTTTAACTAATTAATTTTAACTAAAAACGGTTATTGTGGCTTAACTATAATAGTTAGACATATGCCCTCGCGAACTTTTTTGTTCGCAATGATATGTACTTTGATTGTGTAGAACATTGTTTTTGTGTATCATCAATAGATTTAGTAGCGCACGCCAATAACCAATTTTTTTAGGCATGTTTTTCATACCTTGGGTTACATATACCCGCGTTGTGCCCGTTCCCGTGGGAATTTCGGGAATTTTTTTACATAAAAAAAGACGTGTGGCACTCGGGGACTGCCGCGGTAAAGCTATTGCATAGTTATTTTTTGTATCACTAGATGGCGTTAGTGTGCTGAATGTCTGCATCGCGCTAACGTTGTGTTCTGGGCTTATACGTAGGCAATGTTTGAGGAGCGTTACGTTTCAGAGCGTTAGGTTTTTTCATTACGGAATTTCTGGAATATCGGTCCCCGCGCTCAAGGCCCGCGTTAGAAGCTATGCATTGCATTTGCTATAGCTTAAAAACTTTCTCTTGAATCACTCTACCTATTACAAAAAACCGCATCAAAATCCGTTGAGTAATTTTAAAGATTTAAGCATACAGACAAACAAACACGAAACAGAGACGACTTTATTTTGTACTATGTAGTGAAGCCGCGTCAAAATCCGTTGCGTAGTTTTAAAAATGTAAGCATACATAGGGACAGACAGCGGAAAGCGACTTTGTTTTATACTATGTAGTGATTAGGGTTTTGTTTGTTGCACCGTAATGCGACAGTTACGCAGCGTAATTCCTGTCAAGTCTGCATAATCCCTTAGTAATATATTTTTATCCATATCTTGAAAATTATCTATGGGTTAGATAAGATTAACGGGTATGCGAGTTGTCCTTAATGGTTATTTGCGAGACATAGTTTAATTGTGTGATTTGTGTTTTAAAATCAATTTTCAAAATGGGTGACGTTAATTTTGTTGGAAATGTAAGTTTAATTTTCAAAATTTAATGCTTTTTAAGACTTTTAATTAATAAAGCAATTTGTTTTTAAGACTAAAAGTTTTTTTTTAATAAAAAAATCCGTTCAGTAGTTTAGGAGTCCATCGCAAGCAACGCCCCGAGGTTTTAGCGCATTGTGCCAGTTTCCGTGGAAATTTTCGGGATAAAATATAACCAGTAACCTTCCCGTTGAATGTAGCTATCTATTACTGATTGGTAGTTTCTGAGATTAGCACTTACAAATAAACAAACAAAGTTAGAAACTTCTTTATCTACACTAATGTTGTAACATTCTACTTATGTTTCCAATACTTGACTTATAATTACTACTGTTATAGCGCAGACAACTAAAACACTCAATTTAAGCAATTGCACATGATGGTATAATATCCACATCGATATCGTAAAATCTCATTATAACATCGCGCCATGCGCGGCGCGCGCCCTGCGGCCCTGCGCGCGCAGCTGCGCTCTCATTGGTTACATTTTAATGGCGGCAAGTTCACTGTGACAATACACGTACGCGTGAATTTAATGTTTCGCAATGTGTTTTGTTTTTAAAATTTTGTTGGATTAATTGCATTAGTGAAGATAAAGTAGTGTATGCAACTGCATATAACACGGGTATTAAAACACGAGTGTGAGTTTACCGTAACGAATACCCTTATATGACAGTTGCATAAACTACTATTATAATATCAGTATAGATTTTCGTTTGTTTTATTCATAACAACACATTTACTAAGTTATATGTTCTACAATATAATTGCTAGTGATGTGTGTAAATAAAAAAAGAATTTTTGTCTTTTTTTTGCAGCCCAACGGCATCCAATTTGTCGATGGTTTCTACCAAGGAGGTGGCGGTTTCGCTGAGGGCGGCGGTGGTGTCAACTTTGTAGATGGGAGCGGTGGTGTCAACTTTGTAGATGGCAGTGGGGGTGTCAACTTTGTAGATGGCAGTGGGGGTGTCAACTTTGTAGATGGCAGTGGGGGTGGCGTGAATTTTGTTGAAGGAGGTGGTGGTATGGTGAGTAAAAAGTTACTATTTACAATCTTTTATGTAGTTTCACCTATCTTGGTGGCTATGGGCCTTGTTAGTAAATGCGTATTAAGAACATTTGAGCTATCAATTAATGGTTTGTCCCTTTCCGACATACGCAATTTTCCGAAGAGTAAAAGAGACAAAACGCAGTATAACATTGTTTTAGTTATTAAGGCGGCAGGTATCTAAATGTTAGTTTTTGATCCACTTCCCGGTTTCCTATTAATCTGCCATTTTGAATACCTACTAGTTGAATTTGGATGTCATTTCTTGATAATGACAATTAGTCCATTGAAAAGTTACATTTGGGGTTGCGTTTTTTAGAGGACGCAATTTTTATTTTTTTGATGTGTAGGGGGGGTCAGTGTAAAGCTAAAACTAAGTTTGTGGGGTCGCCACCCTTGTCCCACGGCCGCCATCTTGAAAATAGGGGTTGAAATGGTTTTTACGATATATCTCTTAAACTATTAATTTGATAAAAAAAAAATTAACATTTTTGTTGCAAATTAAATTCTCTACACATCAAAAAAATATAAATTGCGTCCTCTAAAAAACGCAAGGTAAGATCTAAAAAATGTAACATTTCGATGGACTAAATACTTAATATATACTCTATAGAACTATATTTTGACATCTCATTCCCGATTTGTTAAACAAAAACGTATTGTTACTTTTCAAACATGGCACGAGTTTGAGATCACCAACCAGCAGTAGTCAAGCGTGGTGATTACGACATCCTCACTGTACTGATATCTTCAGTGAGAAGAGAGACCTTTGCCCAGCAGTGGGACATTACAGGCTAATAAATTTTCACTTAGTTTTACTGCTATACTTATATCTAAATATTTATTAGCCTTTGGCGGCTCAATAACTCTGACAGGATTGGTCAGGTTGACCATCCACTCGATGAAGAAGAAGAAGAAGAAGTGTAATACTCATGTACCTAGAAGATCAATCTATCGACCAAAGAGGCTACAGGACACTCACTAAATCACGTTTATTTAAAAGTTTTTAAAACCCACTTTCTCTATATTTCCCAGGGTATGGCCAGGTCAGCGGGAGAGCCTTCAAAGGAGCCCGAGGAGGCCGAGCCCGAAGAAGAGGCGGAGGAAGAGACCGAATGAAAAGATTTTATATTCTGTGATATGGTATTGATAATAATTAAGTAATATATTCGTTTGTCTGAGATGGAGATAGGAGTTTTATTTTGATAGGCAATATCTACAGCTATCAATGTTAGAATTACTACTTTTAACCTTTATAAGGGGAGGGACAGATTGATTTCCCGACGTTTCGAGTGGGTTCATAATGAGTAAAGATCGCGTAGTAGGTAATAGGTACATTATTATGAGTAAAAATCGCGAAAGTTTGAAAGAGTTATCCCTTGTCATGGACTTTACCCCTATAGATAGTCTAAGGGCCGACACTGCATTAAGCGTGCGCCGCAGTTCGATACAAAAGTGAACCGTCGCGGGCGCCCACGGCGTGCGCACGCCGCGTGTGGCTTCGTACAGAAGTGACACGTCGCGTGCGCCCGTCGCGTGCGCCCGTCGCGTGCGCCCGTAGCGTGCGCCCGTCGCGTGCGGTGTCATACAAAAGTGAACCGTCGCGTGCGCCCGCCGCGTATGGCTTCGTACAAAAGTGACCCGTCGCGTGCGGTGTCATACAAAAGTGAACCGTCACGGGCGCCCGCGGCGTGCGCCCGCCGCGTGTGGCTTCGTACAAAAGTGACCCGTCACGTGCGCCCGTCGCGTGCGGTGTCATACAAAAGTGAACCGTCGCGTGCGCCCGTCGCGTGCGCCCGTCGCGTGCGGTGTCATACAAAAGTGAACCGTCGCGTGCGCCCGCCGCGTATGGCTTCGTACAAAAGTGACCCGTCGCGTGCGGTGTCATACAAAAGTGAACCGTCACGGGCGCCAGCGGCGTGCGCCCGCCGCGTGTGGCTTCGTACAAAAGTGACCCGTCGCGTGCGCCCGTCGCGTGCGCCCGTCGCGTGCGGTGTCATACAAAAGCGAACCGACGCGTGCGCCCGCCGCGTGCTCACGCTTAACGCAGTGTTGACCCTAAAGTAAGAGACTTACCAGTAATCGATGAAGTCAGATATCTCCATGCAGTCTACTTCCTTCCTGGTCTGCTCCTCCGCTATCCCGGAGTCCATGTCTTCTTCCGAGCTGGACCCTGAACCTTCCGAATCAGAGTCCACACGCACACTCATTTTATAAACAACTGCTTTAAACTGATAGTTCGGTTATGTTAACTGCACCGGTGTTAAGGGAGCAACTTGTTCCTGAAGGAGCACTTTCAATGACTTCGGATAAGTTGGTAACTGTTCGTTACTTTTTGAAACTAGTTACTCGTATATTACTAGTTTATAGTTCAAGTGTTTTAACTGCACAGGTGTAAAGAAAAAAGTAAATATTCTTAGAGAGCACTTCGAATGACTTCGGATAAGTTGGTAACTGTTCGCAACTTTAGTAACTAGCACTTTGCAACAAATTCTAATACAAATCAGTCAGGCACTTTAGTTTTGGTGTTTACATTACACTTTGATGTTTATATTAGTAAATTAAGATTTTGTACTTTCTTACTTAGCTAAATGAACTTCGTAACTAGTGCTGCAGAGCTCACTTAGTATCTTTTGGTCCGTTCCCGGGTTTTATAACGGTTTTATCTAAGTTATTTCACTACTAAATCACGTAATGTTTAACTTGTGTTAGTTTATAACTTTTATATTTTAGGTTTATAACTTTGGTGAGAACTGTTTTTTACTATATTTACCTATTCTTTAATGCTTTTTCTGTGTTTTATTTCATTACTAGTTGCGAATCTCAACGAAACTTGATTATCATCTACGCTGGTTGCGAAACAGGACTATATACATTAATTTCATTTTATACTATATATTTTAGTATATTTTCATTTTGGGTTTGGCGAAGGAGTATTACTATTATTTTAGCAACTAGTTGCGAAATAGGCCGAAACTGTAGAAACTGAAGTTTCACTTAGAATGGCACCAGATTTATTTGAGTTCTATACACGGTGAGCCTTAATAACCCGAAAGATTTAAACGACGTATTTGTGACCACAGTACGAGTAAATAATCGTATATCAACATGGGTCCAATTATGTGTCTTAATTAAACTACTATTTCAGTACAAATTAAATCATATTAATTGATCGCTTCTTTGTAAACAAACCTTTACTTCAGAGAGTGAGCGAGTTTTGATTAATCTCAGTTGAGAAACAGTTGAGGAGCGAGCATGACACTTAACGAATCACTCCGATATCATACGATGCATCAACCATGTGGTTAGTGCGTCTGCGTGTAAAAGTAGTAGGTGGCTACGTCACGCCTTTAGGGTGTGTTACAATTGAGATTTTCTTACTTGTGGTTTACTTGAAATAATTAATATCTCTTAAAATATGGGTTTTTGGACTATACGTTATATAACTTTATATACTCTAATTAGGCTCTAAAATCGTTGGTTTAAATCTTTCGGGTTATTAAGGCTCACCGTGTATAATACTTTCGAATACCTATGACAGTTACTTTTACACTAACTTTTACGAAAGGATGCGTTCTTCAAAAGCGGAGCAGAGCGGCGCGGAGCTCAATCACAATATATTGTACTTCACTCATTCCTATTGTTAAGCAACTTCAAGCACGGCCACCACTTGGATGGGCGGCCGACAATGGCATTTCTATCTGAGCGCTACCATGCTTCGGAAAGCACTATCAATTATCAATGCTGGTTGTTTCAATCTTTAGACCATCAGGCCATCAGACCATCAGACCAAATGAGGCCTTTAAGCGGTCTAATAACTCCGACACCAGGGTAAGCCACTAACTTAATCGAAAGTCACGAAGACAGTTTGTCAATTGCGATGCGTTGTGATTGTGCACTGCGTTGCTCACTGCAACACAGTTTTTAACTTCCGCAGCTGAGAACGTTACATTTATACAAGCCTCAGATTCAGACAAGCCTGTTGGCACAGTGGCAGTGAGAGCGCTTACTGTGTCGGGGGTTGCGGGTTCGATTCCCGCCCGGAGTCAACAATATATGCAGACATAGTTGTTGGCGACGACGTCTGGGTGTCAATTATATATTCTTATAAAGTATTTGTGTATGTATAAGTAGTAGTATCAGGTAATTAGATTCCATAACACAAGCTTAGAGCTTACTTTGGGTCTAATTAACCGTGAGTGAATTTGTCCGGGTATATTTATTTATTTATTTATATTTATTTATGTCTGTAAATTTGTTTGGTTATAATGTTCCTAAAAAATATTTTCATTTTCATTTTCATTTTCATCGGTCCATTGAGCTCCGGAAAGATCCGTTTCTAGAAATACATCCTGATCGTTTAAATGCCAGCCTTTGTCTTCGTCCTGTATGAATACAGGCCAGCCTGTAAGCCATCAATCAGGAAGATTGCTTTTATTCGGGTCACAGTATTTATAGACGGGCTTCAATGCGTTTTAAATGTCAGATGGATGTTATGGCTGCCAGCACTTGTGTTATACCTACTTGTTTTTATAGAGAGACTAGCTGTGCCCCGCGGTTTTACCCGCGTTGTGCCTGTTCCCGTGGGAATTTCGGGATGAAATAGCCCATAATCTTCCCGTTGAATGTGGCTATCTATTACACAAAGAATTATTCAAATCGGACGGATAGTTCCTGAGATTACCTCGAACATACAAACAAACAAACAAACTCACAAATTTTACCTCTTTATAATATTATACTTCTTCTTCTTCTTCTTCTTCTTCTTCTTCTTCTTCTTCTTCTTCTTCTTCTTCAGAAGAAGAATATTATACTAGTATAGAAAGAAGATAGTATAGACAAAAAAATAAAATAAAAAGTAGTTTTTGCGTGAAAGAGTAACAAACATAACACATCCATTCATCCATCAGCTCACAAACTCTCCCATCATCACTACATAGTATAACAAAGTCGCTTTCCGCTGTCTGTCTGTCCCTATGTATAATAAGATCTTTAAAACTACGCAACGGATTTTGACGCGTTTTTTAAATAGATAGAGTGATTGAAGAGGAAGGTTTATATGTATAAAAAATCCTGGAATTCCCACGGGGACGAGCACAACGCGGGTAATACCGCGGGGCGCTGCTGGTTTATAATACCTATTAATAGGATTGTTTTAGTTAAATACAATTAAATCTTTCAATACCTTCTTCATAAATTATATTCGTCACTCCACACTGCACAATGCTGTAATGTCAACGTAATGACGTCGTGACCTATTTATTAAAATTAAACTAGATTGAAACAAAAGAGAAGCGATGACAGCTTATCATTCTCACTGTACTAATACTAAATCTTTAGTGAGTGAAGCCTGGGACCTGTAATCTGCACTGATAGCTTACAGGCCGTTTTTTTAAAATACTGTTACCTAACTGAAATTGTGAAAATTGTGGGTAGTCAAATAGTAATGTATACTAATATTATAAAGCTGCAGAGTTTGTTTGTTTGAACGCACTAATCTCAGGAACTACTGGTCCGATTTGAACAATTCTTTCAGTGTTGGATAGTCCACTTAACGAGAAAGGGTATAAGCTATTTTTCATCCCGAAATTCCCACGGGAACGAGCACAACGCGAGTAAAACCGCGGGGCGCTGCTAGCCTATACTAATTCTAGTTTATCCGGCAAACGTTGTTTTGCCAAATAAAAATTAAAGGTTGGAGGGTGGTCCATCCCTTACTCACTATAAATTGAGAGGTAAGCTATCTTATCTTTCAAGTTGGATCAAAATTTCCCACGGTGTGCAAATCAAATTAAAAATCGGTTCAGTAGTTTAGGAGTCCATCGCAAGCAACGCCCCGATGTTTTACCTGCATTTTGCCAGTTCCCGTGGGAATTTCGGGATGAAAAATAGCCTATAACCTTCCCGTTGAATGTGGCTATCCATTACAAAAAGAATTATTCAAATCGGATTGGTAGTTTCTGAGATTAACGCGTTCAAACAAACACAAAAAACTCTGCAGCTTTTTTATATTAGTACCTACCTACCTATAGATTTGTAACTTTAAGATGGTAAGTACGAGTAGGTATATAAAAAGGGTTTTAAGATTTTTGTTTTAATTGATAACCGTTTCTTTGTATTCTACACTATCTACACTAATATTATAAAGAGGAAAACTTTGTTTGTTTGTAATGATTAGGCTCAAAAACTACAGGACCGTTTTTAAAAATTGTTTCACCATTCGAAAGCTACATTATCCACGAGTAACATAGGCTATTTTTCATCCCGAAATTCCCACAGGAATGGACACAACGCGGGTAAAACCGCGGGGAACTGCTAGTTTTAAATAAAAATGCACTTTCCTTTATCTTTTGTAATGTTGGTACCATAGATTTAGAATTTTTTTCGCATATCCTACATCTATGGTTGGTACTACAAACTTACTTTTTTGTTTTCGTTTCAACTTTTAAAATGACAGCACAGTTTGACACTATAGACAATTTTGTTTATTGTTGTTTTTTTTTTAATTTTATTTGAAAGATCCGTTTAAAAAACAATCGCGAGCCTGTTAGTTTTGTTGGGTTGCGTTCACAAACTGCGTTTAATTCGTTTTACTGTAACGGAACATAAAATCTATGGAATAGCTAACGTTATTACATTAAATCTTCGATCAACAATACACAACTAGATATCGGGTCTCGTACAAAATCAAAGCTAAATACTGTCCGCGTGGATGACGTGTGACAGCTTATTTTGTTTACCGAACTGAAAAAAAGTTTTAAAACAGTTCGAAGTTGAACCTAATTACAACCATGACACCTAGTAATAAAGTAGCAAATCTTATGAATAAAATAAGAGCTCACTTTTAAAATGAGACGTTATTCACCGAGACGTATTTTTTGCGCCGACCCGACATCTCGTTGTGTATTGTTGATCGAAGCATTAAATAGTGTAAAATAAAATTATGTTAGTACCCTATTTGCTCAGGGAATAATTTTATCAGCTGATACATTTAGAGTATAACTAACAAAAAAACTAACAATTTTTATATAAAACTTATAACACCTTCAATTTTATAATCTTTAGGTTAATAGGTGTTAAAAGGTTAATAAATGTCATTAACCTAAAACGGCGGGAATTCTAAAGTTATATAAATAAATAAATATACCCGGATAAATTCACTCAAGGTTAATTAGACCCAAAGATACATACACAGATACTTTATAAGAACATAACTATAATTGACACCCAGACGTCGTCAACAACTATGTCTTCACATATTGTTGACTCCGGGCGGGAATCGATCCCGCAACCGTCGCCACAGTAAGCACTCTCACTGCCACTGTGCCAACGGGCTTGTCAAATATATCCATAATGCAAGCTAAGAGCTTATTTTGGGTCTCATTAACCGTGCGAGAATTGGATTTGTTTATTTTTTTTTTGAATGCGTTTGCTGGCCTAAACTTGTAACTATTTTAAACATCCTCTCCACAGCTTTTCCTGTCCGCGTAGACGCCAAATGCGCGCTGCATCTAATAATACAAGGAGTTCGGTGCACTCGACCACTGCAGTGGGCATTGTTTAGCGCTAGCTCGCATTAATTAGGTCATGAATAATCTGCCTAGGTTTAAGGACTTGAGTATTTAAGACATATGTTACTGGACTAACACTAGATTTAAACTTAGATGTCAAGGGTGATTCACCCCTTCACTACATAGTATAAAATAAAGTCGTCTCTTTTTCGTGTCTGTCACACTGTTTGTCTGTCTGTATGCTTAAATCTTTAAAATTACGCAACGGATTTTGATGCGGTTTTTTGTAATAGGTAGAGTAATTCAAAAGGAAGGTTTTTATGTAAAAAAATTCCCGAAATTCCCACGGGAACGGGCACAACGCGGGTAAAACCGCGGGGCGCTGCTAGTAATTTCTATGTGGCAAAACAACGTTTGCCGAGTCAGCTAGTATGACTAACTAGCTGTGCCTCGCAGTTTTACCCGCGTTGTGCCCGTTCCCGTGGGAATTTTGGGATGAAAAATAGCTTATAACCTTCCCGTTGAATATGTCTATCCGTTACAAAAAGAATAAGTATTTAAAATCGGTCAAGTAGTTTTTAGTTTATTCATTACAAACATACACACAAAAAACAAATCCTACCTCTTTATAATAGTAGTGTCTATATTGTTGACTCTGTTGAATCGAACTCGCAACCCCCGACACAGTAAGCGCTCTCAGATGCCACTGTACCAACGTACCAACTATTAAATTTACGTCATACGTTGATGATCTCACCGTATTAGTACTTTCGTAAACACGATACTAATTACGTATGTTCTTTAAAATTATAAATCTAGGTATATTTAGTCTAAGACCGACGCCAAAACAGCTGCTCTAATTATCCATCACATGATTATTAATATCTATACTTAACGTATATTACAACGCATTTTATAATGTGCGTTTGAGGAAAATGGGGAAGATATTTAATATTTTTTACAGTACTAGCCGCACCCCGCGGTTTTACCCGCGTTGTGGAATTTAAGCACCGCTCGAACGATTTTGTGCAAACTTCACATAAACCATCTATAATCTATTTTTTTTGGATTGGCACAAATGTGGTTAAATGTCGTCAATTTTCCAGCCGAAGACGATTGCTTCTGAAGAGGAAAAAGGTTTAGAGATAGGGTAAAACTGAAATAAAATCACTAAACCTTTTTCCTCTTCAGGAGCAATCGTCTTCGGCTGGAAAATTGACGACATTAGTCCACAATATGTGCCAATTCAAAAAAAATAGAGTACCTATACTAAATAGTCCTCTCTGACACCAGGATTGGTCAGGTTGGCCATCCACTCGATGAAGAAGATTCCTGAAAACGGCCGAAGGAATAATGGCAAAAAGAAAACAAAGAAATTATTGTTTAACACATATTTATTCATACACACAATTCACTAAACAACTCAGCATTTGTTTCAACATATTAAATACTAGCAGAGCGCCCCGAAGTTTTACCCACGTTGTACCCGTTCCCGTGAGAATTTCGGGATGAAAAATAGCCTATAACCTTCCCGTTGAATGTGGCTATCTATTACAAAAATAATTATTCAAATCGGACTGATAATTCCTGAGATTACCTCGAACATACAAATGTTCGAGGTAATCTATTTTTACCTCTTTATAATATTAGTATAGATGAAATTACAGACATTGTATACCTAATTAAAACACTATTGTAGAGTTTCTCTTATGATATATTTTTGGATACTTGAGATAAAACATCACAAGTATTTCGGGTATAGGGTTCCGTACCCAAAGGGTAAAAACGGGACCCTATTACTGAGACTTCGCTGTCCGTCCGTCTGTCACCAGGCTGTATCTCAAGAACGGTGATAGCTAGACAGTTGAAATTTTCACAGATGATTGTATTTCTATTGCCGCTATAACAAATACTAAAAATTAAATAAAAAAATATTCAAGGGCTCCCATACAACGGAACGAAAGTACGGAACCTTCCGTGCGCGATTCCGACTCGCACTTGGCCGGTTTTTTTTAATTGCACGGTGTAAGGCCTGACAGCCAGCTGCCAGGACTAACAGCGTTATAAGGCCTCTAAACACTAAGAGCCTTAATCATAAACGCTTATTAGCATTTTAGCTATCAAATGGTTTGTCCCTTTCCAACATACGCTTTTTTCCGAAGAGCAAAAGAGACAAAACACTTTATAACAGTGTTCTAGTTAAGGAGTAAGTGTAAGTCCGTATACAGAAAGAATGCTGGAAACTTATAAGCGCTTACCGGCGCTTGACAGCGCTGGTCCGTTCTACACGAAGGAAGCAGGTTAAAGCAGTCCAAGCAAAATGTCAGACTCATCTGACGATGATTGGGTTTTGTTAGAATTATAAATGGCAGCGCCCAGCGCCGAACAGCGCGTGTTGAAGCTTGTCGGAACTCGTCGGAACTTGTCGGAACTTGTCGGCAACGTTCAGTGCTTATCGGCGCGCGTTCATATATTTTCCTGCGCGGGTTACCAGCGCTGTCAAGCGCCGGTAAGCGCTTATAAGTTTCCAGCTTTCTTTCTGTATACGGCCTAAGGCTATAAAGCCGGTTAGGCCGTCGGACTTGTTATCTGGTTCTTTTAGCCTCTAGCAGATAACCGGCCTTAACCTAACCTATTAACCTAAGCCATCAGGCAAAGGCAGGCAAGGCACGTGTAGTGTATCGAGACCTTTACAGATACATTTTAAACAACCAAAATAATAAATGTTTTGTTAAAATTAATAAATAAAATAAATACACCCGGACAAATTCACTCACGGTTAATTAGACCCAAACTACGCTCTAAGCTTGTAATATGGAATCTTACTAACTGATACTACTACATATACATACACAAATACTTTATAAGAATATATAATTGACACCCAGACGTCGCCAACAACTATGTCTTCACATATTGTGGACTCCGGGCGGGAATCGAACCCGCAACCCCCGACACAGTAAGCGTTCTCACTGCCACTGTGCCAACGGGCTGGAAATAAATTTATTATGTTTGTTTTTGGGCCCAATAAACACATTTTATTTCTTTTATTTATAGCCGTCAGTTCCGTGATGGTACTCTAATTTTGGTATATTATGCACATATTAATATTTTAATATCAAACACGGTAATTCAATAACTTTAATTTTGCAGTATTTCATAATTTAATACACATTTTTCGCCAACGATAGACGTTTAAAAAAAACTTGACAATTCTTAGTTAGAAACATGCAAAAAGTAGACATTTGTAATTAATAAATAATTAAAATTATGGTAACATACTAAAATAAACACTTTCTTAAACTATAACCTTCGATCAACAATGCACAACTAGATGTCGGGTCGGCGCAAAAAATACGTCTCGGCAAATAACGCCTCATATGAAAAGTGAGGCGTTATTCTCACTTATGTTATTCATAAGATTTGCTACTTTATTGCTAGGTGTCATGGTTGTAATTAGGTTGAACTTCGAACTGTTTTAAAACTTTTTTTTCTGTTCGGTAGTAAACAAAATAAGCTGTCACACGTCACCCACGCAGACAGTATTTAGCTTTGATTTTGTACGTGACCCGATATCTAGTTGTGTATTGTTGATCGAAGACTATAACACAAACCATGCAATAAATTTTCTATAGTACGACCACTACGCGAGTCTATACAATTGAAAAGAGACAGATATATTTATTGTTTCACCTTTTCTAAGCGGCTCAATAAGGCCCGTAAGTGCGAGCGAGATAGGTAGATAGAAATTATGTAGATGCGATTCCATTGAATCCATACACACATACATACATCCACACAAACTTTCGCATTTATAATATTAGTAGGATAATAGTGTGACCTCTTTTTAAAATAAATTAAATAGTGCCGAGAAAATTTAATGAATGAATTGAATGAACGAGACGAACCGTTCTTTGAGCTAAACAAAATCATTCACTTTTGACACTTTTGATTAGTAAATAAATAACTAGACATTAAAATTACATACAAAAAAAAACACATTTGACATAAGTATATGACCATAATTATTATACCACGGAGTTCTGTAAAGGTACAACTTCGATCAACAATACACAACTCGATGTCGGGTCGGCGCAAAAAATACGTCTCGGTGAATAACAGCGCACTTGAAACGTGAGCTCTTATTTTATTAATAAGATTTGCTACTTTATTGCTAGGTGTCATGGTTGTAATTAGGTTGAACTTAGAACTGTTTTAAAACTCTCGTCTCAGTTCGGTAGTAAACAAATGAAGCTGTATAAGTATATATCCACGCGGACAGCATTTAGCTTTGATTTTGTACGTGACCCGATGATCAAGTTGTGTATTGTTGATCGAAGTGGTATACACAGAATTGTCCACCAATCACCGCACAGTATTTTATCGTATCGTGTCGTATCAAGTCTCAAATCTCATTACCCGTAATCTTCAAGCACCCTTTAGTCTTAGTACCAATATTTAAAAACCTAATCCTTTTCAATTTAGTTCTTATTTTGTCTAATTTTTCTTTATTAGTTTGTTTTTTCATCGATTGTTTAATTTTTAGTTGCACTATCATGTACACATAAATGTCTTTATCGCATTTATAACATTTTCTCGGTATTTTATCTTTTACCCGAGCTATAACATCATTCCGTAAAAGTATATTGCCCGAACAATTTAGCTGATTGATGCAGACAATTTTGTGTTTATATTTTGATCTCTCTTCCGGGGCAGTTGAATCAATTGTTTCTATAATATTTACTATCTCCTTGTTCAGTGCTGATATCGGAGTTACTTTCGAGAACCGATTTGGTTTTAAGTCGGCTGCGATACAGTAGTGATCAGCTAACCCTTGATATGTTTTGAAAAGTTTGGAACATTTGTGACATTTGACAATTTGAGGGAGTCTGTGGTAGCGGATGAAATGTCTGAAAGTGTAATATTTTAAGTGACATAATCGACAAGTCTTTTTCTCGCTTTTATTTTTTTTAGTCGATGATTTTTTTAGTGAGCATGTTTGGTAGTGTCTCAATCTGACACTGTGCGGTCCTACGACGTAACAGTCACAATGGCGACACACGCCGTAGACAATCGCTTTCCTCTGATACTTCCAGTGAGTTGGTTCGTGCTGGATGTAGGTGAATCTGAAAATAATAGACTTTAATAATATTTTATATAAACTATATTTTCTTGCTAAGTGTTCATAAAACTATTATGACCGATTTTTTTCAACCAAAGACAATTTCTTCTTTTTTTTTTTTCCTTAACCTATATCGTCCCACTGCTGGGCAAAGGTCTCCCCCAAACTTTTCCATCTTTCCCTGTCCTTCGCAGTCTCCCACCACTCGCAAAATATATTTTTCCTCTATATAAAGAACTAGCAGCGCCCCGCGGTTTTACCCGCGCTGTGCCCGTTCCCGTGGGAATTTCGGGATGAAAAATAGCCTATAACCTTCCCGTTGAATGTGGCTATCCATTACAAAAATATTTTTCAAATCGGACCAGTAGTTCCTGATATTAGCAGCTTTTTAATATTAGTACAATACCTGTTCGGAAACAGAAGCCCACAGAACTTGCATGTAACAATACGAGGGTGTATTAAATCCGTGTAACTGACATTCTGTGTTGCCATATTTCCATTTTCTAACATAATATTCTTAGAATCACTAGATATAACTGTTCTATTCAACAGAGGAATGTCTAAGAAACCAGCCTCAAGCGGTTTCAATTCATCTTCAAACAGAATTCTAGTTTTAAACCCAGTCTCTCCGTTGGTCATATTATTGAAGTAACTATAAATATCTTGGCTATGATCAAACTCATTCTGAAATGCCTCATTACTCGGAAAGAGTTTACATTCATCTATATCCATACTGTCTATGCTATCCATATTATTCATAGCCCATTCCAGATCTTCATTTTCTAAGTCTAAATCTTTGACATCTGTCAAATATTCTTCATCTGTCATACAGTTGGCGCCATTTTCTACGTCACCTGTCAAACTGTTTCCGCCATCTTCAGTGTCAGTGTGATCTAAGATAATAGAGGGATTGTCTATTATGGGAGAGTTTTCTTCTTTTATTTGAGGTTGATGTTCTGTATTCGATATTTGCATGTTTAACCTATTTATGATGTTCGTAATATCATCTTCATCAGCGAGATCGTCTTCGAATTTTATACGGCTTTGTATTTGTGATGACGTTTGTAATATGGGGCTGGTATTATCTATGGTTTTTTCTAGCTTTATATTTCTTTGACTGGCTAATAGACTATCATCTAATAAAATTTGCTTTAACATTGGTGTTTTATCTATGGTATTGGTAAAATCATCTTTTTCTTCTGTAATTTCCTTTTCAGGGGATTTTTGTAATTTATTTTCTGATTTTGGATCCTTTTTTGATTGTTGTAAAAATTTTTGAGTATCTATATAAGAAAAACTTTCTTTAGAATTTGCAGGTACATCTATTTCTGCGTTAAGTCTATCTTTAGTCAATGTTAGTCCATCTTTAACTGGTTTTAATCTATCTATGGCTGGTTTTAGTCCATTTTGAGCTATATTTGTTCCTGTAGGTGGGTTTTGGCTGTTTTTCAAGTCGGAATGTATTTTTCTAATGTGTCGGTGCAATTTAAACTTTGAGATGAAGCACACTAGGCATGTTTTGCAGGTATAGATGGTGAGCTTTTGAAGCGGGATGATTATGTGTTTGCCGTTGTGTACTATAGATTGATACCTGGAATGGAAAGAGGTTTTATTAAAAAGGTTAGAAATAATATTATATTTAACTATCTCACTAAGGCAAAAACTCTTAAATCGCTACGCCCCGCGGTGTTACCCGCGTTGTAACCGTTCCCGCAGTAATTTCGGGATAAAATGTATCCCATATGTTATTCTGATGTATATTACCTACATTACTGTAAAGTTTGATCCAAATCCGTTCAGTAGTTTTTGCGTGAAAGAGCAACATACATACAAACATACATCCATTCATCTACACTAATATTATAAAGAGGAAAACTTTGTTTGGTTGTAATGAATAGGCTCAAAAACTACTGGACCGTTTTTAAAAATTCTTTCACCATTCGAAAGCTACATTATCCACGAGTAACATAGGCTATTTTTCATCATTGTATTTTATTTCGCACCAAATAGAATACAATTTAAAACCAACGTCATTTGTTTCTTAAATAATTTAAGGCGCTAAATTAAATTAAGAATCTTTGTGCAATCGACCCCAAAGATATTGGTACAGTGAAGTAAAAGTAAGCAAGTCCGGGTAGGTTAGTGGCCAACCCTGGAGTTTTTAGACCGCCTAAAGGCCTCCGATATGGTCTGACGATTAAAACAACCGCGACCGTAGAGATTAGAGAATTTTAAGTTGACGATTATAAATGACTAGCCGCGCCCCGCGGTGTTACCCGCGTTGTACTAGTTCCCGCGGGAATTTCGGGATAAAATGTATCCCATGCGTTATTCTGATGTATAACCTATATTACTGTAAAGTTTCATCCAAATCCGTTCAGTAGTTTTTGCGTGAAAGAACAACAAACATACATCCATCCTCACAAACTTTCGCATTTATAATATTAGTAGGAAGTAGGATTGTAATGATCTGATATAATAAAGTCATTTGAATTTTGAATTTTGAATTTTAAAGCATTCAAACATACAAAAACACAAACTCTTTACCTTAATTATATTAGTACAGGTTACCAAAATAACATAATTACCTTTGAATTGAAACTATGTTTACATACCACTTCGCTTTTATTTTACACTAGCAGCGCCCCGCGGTTTTACCCGCGTTGTGCCCGTTCCCGTAGGAAATCTGGGATAAAATGTAGCCTATAGCCTTCCTCGATAAATAGACTATCTAACAGTGAAATAATTATTCAAATCGGTTCAGTAGTTTCTGAGATTAGCGCGTTTAAACAAACAAACAAACAAACAAACAAACAAACAAAACAAACTCTTCAGCTTTATAATATTAGTATAGATTTTTATCTGACGTTTCTGCTCCTTTACAGGAACCGTGGTCACAGGAGACATCCGTAAACATAGTTTCAATTCAAAATGAGTAGTGTTCGTTTAAACTTAAGAAACCAGTATAATTACCTATTCTTAAAAACTTTATCACAGAACTCGCAGCTATGCTTCTCTCCCTTAACGAGGCTAGTATAAGAGTTTGCATTGACTTTACTCTCTTTTAACGATGCCAACAAGGACTCATCGTTACTATCGCAATCATTATCCGTTTTCCGTGACATTTTTAAAGAGACTTTGTTATAAGGGTGACATCCTTTAACTGTCTTCTTTAATTTAGTTGAATTTAGTTTTTCGTTTGTGTCAGATCTGTTGTTTGTTTTCCGTATCGTTGCTAAAGACAGTTCTTCGTCACTGCTAATGTCTCGTGTCTGTTTTCTTTTAATTTTGGAGCTGAAAATGAATCATTTTTAATTTAGATATTGCGATGACACATCGCAAAATATGACAAGCCTAAATAAAGTTCTGTGCTGTGAAAAATCTTGTAGTTATACAAAAGCCTGTTGGGATAGTGCTTACTGTGTCGGGGGTTGCGGGTTTTATTCAATGGAGTGGACAATATGTGAAAACATAGTTGTTGACAATGTCTGGGTGTCAATATATTCAAAGTATTGGTGTAGGCATATGTATTAGTATTATATAGTAAGTTAAATTTTTCTGAGTATATTTTTAATTTATGAATTAAGTTATAGTACAGCACATGTTTATTGTTTATTAATTAAGTTTTTTTTTTTATTATTCTTTTTACTACAATCTGTTGCCATGCTGGAACAATAAATAGTATGTTTGTCTGTGTATGTCATGGCATGCTCGGTATGTGACTATTAATTAAGTTGTATTTGTTTCTGTGACGGAATCGAATTCGCAACCCCTGACACAGTGAAGATTCTCCCATACCGCAGTGCTTGTGAAATTATTGTAGGATTCAGGAGTATTTTTATATAATTGACTTAGATTATAAGTATGGAGTATGTAAGAGAACATTAACTTAAAGCTCAAGAAATAAAATGTATAGTGAGTAGATGGGTGACTTTTTAAATATTGATCAAAAGATTTTATTATACTTTTATCCTGAAGAAAAAGTGTCAGTATAAACAATATTATTGTTTGTGATCTCGAAAGAGTAGTTATATAAATAACGCGAAAACAAATATATTACGTAGTAGTTGATTTTATCTAACAGTTATATCACGAAAAACGAGGGAAAGTAGAATAATATATGTGAAAAAAGAACTTACCGTTTCATTATGTGCAAATTGATAAATTAAATGGCAGCTTCCAAGAGATTCCTACCTCGAATTTATAATGTTGTGGAACTATCACGCAATTTTTTAAATCAGTTACAAATGAAGTTTATCGGTTACAATCAATAAACACAAGCCAACCGAAAACCAATATCGAACAACCACCATTTTTATTGTTGAATGTTGATATTTTTTTGACATTGATTGATTGATTAAAATCTGTCATTTTTCCCATAGAAAAACCAACCAAAGTCGTGATTTTTTATGTTATATCCATGTTCTCATCCTTACACAGATATCGCAAAGGTTGACGATGTCCCAGAACAAATAAATCAAGAATTACTTTCTATGAAAGTAATTATCGATTTCAATTCAATTCAATTTTTGATTAATGGCTTCTGCTGACATTACGTCGCAATTCCGCCAGTGTCAGTATGCTCGTTTGGCGTAAACAAGATGGGGATTGTTGTTCGGTAAATGTTGGATTAATTTAATCGGTGGGGAATGAATAATCCAAGCAGATTTGTACCTAAAACAAGACAAACACAAATATATACATATACGCTACAAATATAAGACAAAAAACATTAATATAGAGACTGCACATAGCACAACAAGAGGGAATAAACATGAAATATTTACAGTTTTAGTTTATTAGTATTTATATATTTACATATTATATTTAAAGAGGAAGGAAGAGTGGACAGAAGACATTGAATGGAGGTAGGACGGGGGATATCATCAGGGAGGGAACTGTACAGGGAATAGCGTTGACGGGGGCAGTTGAAGAAAATGTGGTCTAAAGTACCGTCCTCTAGACCACATTCACAAAGAGAATGATCCCTGATCCGGAGTTTAGCGAGGTGGACTGGGGAACAAGTGTGGCCTAGGCGCAACCGACAGATGGTGGAGGTTAACCGTTTGTTTACCATTTTGAGCTTAGCAAACCATGGTTTAGATGGTAAAGTCGGCTGAATTCTGCCAAACCATCCACCCTTTAAATTTCTTGACAAGTTCCATGCTATTGTCCAGGAATTTAGGAGAGACTGCTTAGCCAAAGGGGTCAGGTCGTAAGGATATAGTGAGAGGTGGTCAGGTAAGCCAAGAGAAACCGATTGTTTGGCGTAGGCGTCTGCAGCTTCGTTTCCTAATATGCCACAATGGCCTGGGATCCAAATTAGGGTGACGTCTAGGTTCTGTTGACTGCACTGGAACAACGTTTCGCGGATTTTAAGGATCGGAGGGAATCTGTTTTTTGACCGGAAAGGATTAGATACAATGGATTGGAGACAACTTTTGGAATCGGAAAAAATTACTGCTTTGGGGACGTTATGAGATAAAATAAATCTTACAGCTTCTAAAATGGCTATGGATTCACCTGTGAATACAGACGCGAGTTCTGGACATCTATGGCTGAGGACTATTTTGTATTTTGGAACCCAAACAGCTGTGCCAACTGGACTACTGTCCGAGAACTTCGAAGCGTCGGTAAACAACAAGAGAAAGTCATGAAATTCCGATGAAATTTTAGAATTAAAATAATTGTTAGGTTCTATGGTTACTTTATCTATACCAAAGTTCAAGATAACTTTGGGTTGATATATTAATGAATCAAAGGTAGCAGAGTAGATTGGATGGGTAAGGCACTGATTGACAGGGTATGGTAGGCGGAGATATTTCCTGTAACTAGTCACTAGACAGGGAACCAGCGAGCTTGATGAATTCTGGGAATCGTATAAATCGGTAAGTAATTTTAATTTGTCTAGTAGTCTATGGTTAGAAAGATGTAATAATTTGAAAAAATAATTGTCAGCCAATTGTTGTCGACGAATGGAAATTATCGATTTATTTCTTCTAAAAAGCCGGCAAAACGCAGGAGAACTCTTATTTTTACTGCCACTGTCATTGTTATTGTCAGTGTCAGACGGACGTCACTTTATATTTCCCTGTAGGTGTCTGTCACAGACCAGGAAGAAACTAAAGAGTGTCTGTTCTTGGTCTGTGGTGTCTGTGTGGTGTCGGTGTCGGTGGTGTCTCTTGTTTCCTGGTCTGTGGTGGTGTCTGTGCTCTGCTCTGTAGTTTCGTTTCGTTTCGTTGTCCGTTCAAAAAAAGTTGAAATTTATAATTTTAATAAATGATAACTAATAAGGATACCAATCAATTTACTATTTACACTGATTCCAACAAGTATTATTAGAATTAAAGTAGGACCTATATTTTACTACAATATCGCTTGCTATGGATGCAGGTAACAAACGAAGAGCCAAGATGCATGGTAAACAAATATATTTTTTACTTTGTTTACGTCGTAAACATTTTTAAAAATAAAAAAATCCGGAAATAATTAATTATTTTACTCTTTCTTACTACAAAAAAAGACGTTAACGACTTTTCCTAGAGTCAATTAACTTTTTGTTGAAATCCGCGGGAAAATTTTAAAACTACGCAACGGGTTTTGACGCTGTTTTTTATAAATAGATAGTGATTCAAGAGGAAGGTTTATATGTATAAAAACTCCCGAAATGCCCACGGGAACGGGCACAACGCGGGTAAAACCGCGGGCGCAGCTACCTAGTTCTGTATAATATATAGCCTATTTATTTACCTATTTTGTTTGTAATCATATACTTATAATCATTCAAGAAAATCCAGTCCAATTTTAAATTGTCATTTTAAAATCCTCTATTATCCTCTCTGTACTGATATCATCAGTGAGATGAGAGGCCTTTACCCAGCAGTGGGGCAATACATGCTAATACTGTCTTCCCTTCTTCCTTTTATCAGTAGAATCAATACTAGACCATTACATCGGTGATGTGCCCTACCCGATACCCGACAAGTATCGGCTAAACAGAATACTGATCGGTGAACAGTTGGCTTTGATTGTGGAGCAACAATTGTATGTGCCATGCAAGGTTGAAGATGATGGAGCTGGGTGAGTTGTTGACTGTTATGAACAACATGAAGTTTTCAATTTTATCGAGACTTTACCTGTTCTGCCGTGGTTCCACTTGCGATCCAATAGATGGTGCTAGTGTGAACATTTTGTAGATGGCTCTTTAATTATTTTCTAAGATTTGGTGGGGTGGTATACATTTAGTTTAATTGGCAATAATCTCTGGTTTATCTCCTGTTTATAATAGGAGTATACATAGATAGAATCTTCTTTCTTCTTTAAACTTCAGAGCTGGGCTCTTGTTGATGGAGTCTTTCCACTTTTCTCTATCATCTGCCATTCCCTTCAGCTGTTCGTACGACACGACCTTTGCTCTTTATCTTATAATATAAAATCGCTGAGATCCCGTGTCATTTTTCGGGATCAATCCCGAAATTCCCGAAGTATATATGTTACGGCTAATACCCGAAGTGCGGCTACACCTAGTTCTAACCGGCTAAAACTAGGTGTAGCCGCACTTCCGGTATTAGCCGTATGTCATTTTAATGAAAAGAGAGAGTTTAAACAAATGACATATATATGCACCTAGTTCTAACCGGCTAAAACTAGGTGTAGCCGCACTTCGGGTATTAGCCGTAACATATATATAATACACAAATACTTTTTAAGAATATATAATTGACAACTAGACGATGTCGCCAACAACTATGTCTTCACATATTGTTGACTCCGGGCGGGAATCGAACCCGCAACCCCCGACACAGTAAGCGTTCTCACCAAAGACCGGAACCGCTTACCCTAAAAGGGATTTAAATAGGGTATGCCACTGTGCCAACGGGCTTGAAATAAATTTATTATGTTTGTTTTTGGGCCCAATAAACACATTTTATTTTTATTTATTTTATTTATATACACTTAATATTATTTTAACATCAAACACGGTACTTCACAATAACTTCAATGTTGCTATATTTAATAATTGAATACACATTTTACGCCAAAGATTGACGTTTAAAAAAACTTGACACTTCTTAGTTAGAAACATGCAAAAAGAAGACAATTGTAATTAATAAATAATTAAAATTATGGTAACATACCGAAATCAACACTTTCCTATAATACTATAACACAAACAAACCATGCAATACATTTTCTTTAATACGATCACTACGAGAGTAACTATACAATTGAAAATAGATAAATATATTTATTGTTTCACCTTTTCTAACCTGCTCAATAAGATAGAGATAGATAGATAGAAATTATGTAGGTGCGATTCCATTGAATCCATACACACATACATATATCCACACAAACTTTCGCATTTATAATATTAGTAGGATATTAGTGTGACCTCTTTTTAAAATAAATTAAATAGTGCCGCGACGCGTTTTGACACTTGTGACAAGTAAAAATAACATTAAAAATTAAAGACATTAAAATTACATACAAAAAAAAAATTAACATTTGACATAAGTATATGACCATAATTATTATTGCACGGAGTTCTGTAATGGTACAGCTTCGATCACCAATACACAACTAGATTAAGATTTGCTACTTTATTGCTATGTGTCATGGTTGTAATTAGGTTGAACTTAGAACTTTTGTCTCAGTTCGGTAGTAAACAAATGAAGCTGTATAAGTATATATCCACGCGGACAGTATTTAGCTTTGATTTCGTATGTGACGTTATCTAGTTGTGTATGACAGAATTGTCTACCAAGGGGCCGTTCACAAAATACGTCACGCTATAATCAACTTTTTTTCACCCCCTCCCCCCTATTGTCACACTGTCTGTCTCACAATTTTTGTGACCCCCATGTAAATATTTCGTCACAAAAACTAAGACCCCCTGAATCATGATCAAAATTGTGAAAGAAGCATTTTGTTGAAAAAATAATTTAAATCACGTTGCCGTAGACCCCCCCGTCCCTCCTTGTCACATCTTGTCACACTCAGCAAACCCCCCCCCCCCCCTCTTGAACGCGAACGTATTTTGTGAACGGCCCCCAATCACCGCACAGTATTTTATCGTATCGTGTCGTATCAATTCTCAAATCAACCCTTAATCTTCAACCACCCTGTAGCCTTAGTACAAGTATTTAAAAACCTCATCTTTTTCAATTTAATTCTTATTTTCTCTAATTTTTCTTTATTAGTTTGTTTTTTCATTGACTGTCTCATTTTTAGTTGCACTATCATGTACACATGAAGGACTTTATTGCATTTAAAACATTTTCGCGGTATTTTATCTTTTACCCGAGCTATAATATTATGCCATATAAGTATATTGCCCGAACAATTTAGCTGATCGATGCAGACAATTTTGTGTTTATATTTTGATCTCTCTTCCGGGGCAGTTGAATCAATTGTTTCTATAATATTTACTATCTCCTTTTTCAGTGCTGATATCGGAGTTATTTTCGAGGACCGATTTGGTTTTAAGTCGGCTGCGATACAGTAGTGATCAGCCAACGCTTGATACGTTTTGAAAAGTTTGGAACATTTGTGACATTTGACAATTTGAGGGAGTCTATGGTAGCGGATGAAATGTCTGAAAGTGTAATATTTTAAGTGACATAATCGACAAGTCTTTTTCTCGCTTTCATTTTTTTTAGTGTATGTTTTTTTTAGAGAGCATGTTTGGTAGTGTCTCAATCTGACACTGTGCGGTCCTACGACGTAACAGTCACAATGGCGACACACGCTATAGTTAATCGCTTTTCTTTGATACTTCCAATGTGTTGGTTCGTGCTGGATGTAGGTGAATCTGAAAATAATAGCCAATAGACTTTAATCATATTATTTTTATATAAACTTTATTTTCTTGCTAAGTGTTCATAAAACTATTATGACCGAAATTTTTCAACCAAACACAATTTCTTCTATATCCGCAAAAAATATTTTTCCTCTATATAAAAAACTAGCAGCGCCCAGCGGTTTTACTCTCGCTGTACCCGTTCCCGTGGGAATTTCGGGATGAAAAGTAGCCTATAACCTTCCCGTTGTATGTGGCTATCCATTACAACAAATTTTTTTCAAATCGGACCTGTAGTTCCTGAGATTAGCGCGTTCAAACAAACTGCAGCTTTATAATATTAATATACATTTAAAATACCTGTTCGGAAATAGTAGCCCACAGAACTTGCATGTGACAATACGAGGGTGTATTAAATCCGTGTAACTGACATTCTGTGTTGCCATAATTCCATTTTCTAACATAATATTCTTACAATCACTTGATATAACTGTTCTATTCAACGGAGGAACGTCTAAGGAACCAGCCTCAAGCGGTTTCAATTCATCTTCAAACAGAATTCTAGTTTTAAACCCAGTCTCTCCGTTCATATTATTGAAATAACTATAAATATCTTGGCTATGATCAAACTCATTCTGAAATGCCTCATTACTCGGAAAGAGTTTACATTCATCTATATCCATACTGTCTATGCTATCCATATTATTCATAGCCCATTCCAGATCTTCATTTTCTAAGTCTAAATCTTTGACATCTGTCAAATATTCTTCATCTGTCATACAGTTGGCGCCATTTTCTACGTCACCTGTCAAACTGTTTCCGCCATCTTCAGTGTCAGTGTCATCTAAGATAATAGAGGGATTGTCTATTATGGGAGAGTTTTCTTCTTTTATTTGAGGTTGATGTTCTGTATTCGATATTTGCATGTTTAACCTATTTATGATGTTCGTAATATCATCTTCATCAGCGAGATCGTCTTCGAATTTTATACGGCTTTGTATTTGTGATGACGTTTGTAATATGGGGCTGGTATTATCTATGGTTTTTTCTAGCTTTATATTTCTTTGACTGGGTAACAGACTATCATCTAATAGAATTTGCTTTAACATTGGTGTTTTATCTATGGTATTGGTAAAATCATCTTTTTCTTCTGTAATTTCCTTTTCAGGGGATTTTTGTAATTTATTTTCTGATTTTGGATCCTTTTTTGATTGTTGTAAACATTTTTGAGTATCAAGTTTTTCTTTAGAATGTGCAGGTACATCTATTTCTGCGTTAAGTCTATCTTTAGTCAATGTTAGTCCATCTTTAACTGGTTTTAATCTATCTATGGCTGGTTTTAGTCCATTTTGAGCTATATTTGTTCCTGTAGGTGGGTTTTGGCTGTTTTTCACGTCGGAATGTATTTTTCTAATGTGTCGGTGCAATTTAAACTTTGAGATGAAGCACACTAGGCATGTTTTGCAGGTATAGATGGTGAGCTTTTGAAGCGGGATGATTATGTGTTTGCCGTTGTGTATTATAGATTGATACCTGGAAAGGAAAGAGGTTTTATTAAAAAGGTTAGAAATAATATTATATTTAACTATCTCACTAAGGCAAAAACTCTTAAATCGCTACGCCCCGCGGTGTTACCCGCGTTGTACCCGTTCCCGCAGTAATTTCGGGATAAAATGTATCCCATATGTTATTCTGATGTATATTACCTACATTACTGTAAAGTTTGATCCAAATCCGTTCAGTAGTTTTTGCGTGAAAGAGCAACATACATACAAACATACATCCATTCATCTACACTAATATTATAATGAGGAAAACTTTGTTTGGAGGTAATGAATAGGCTCAAAAACTACAGGACCGTTTTTAAAAGTTCTTTCACCATTCGGAAGCTACATTATCCACGAGTAACATAGGCTATTTTTCATCCCGAAATTCCCACAGGAATGGACACAACGCGGGTAAAACCGCGGGGCGCTGCTAGTCCATACATACATCCATCCTAACAAACCTTCGCATTTATAATATTATAAGAAGGATCCCTAAACATGCTTAGTAAACAAAAGCTGTCCGTTCAAAATTGTATTTTATTTCGCACCAAATAGAATACAATTTAAAACCAACGTCATTTGTTTCTTAAATAAGTTTAGGCGCTAAAGTAAATTAAGAATCTTAGTGCAATCGACCCCAAAGATATTGGTACAGTGAAGTAAAAGTAAGCAAGTCCGGGTAGGTTAGTGGCCAACCCTGGAGATTTTAGACCGCCTAAAGGCCTCCGATATGGTCTGACGATTAAAACAACCGCGACCGTAGAGATTAGAGAATTTTAAGTTGACGATTATAAATGACTAGCCGCGCCCCGCGGTGTTACCCGCATTGTACTAGTTCCCGCGGGAATTTCGGGATAAAATGTATCCCATGCGTTATTCTGATATATAACCTATATTACTGTAAAGTTTCATCCAAATCCGTTCAGTAGTTTTTGCGTGAAAGAGTAACAAACATACATCCATACATACATCCATCCTGACAAACTTTCGCATTTATAATATTAGTAGGATTGTAATGATCTGATTTAATAAAGACATTTGAATTTTGAATTTTGAATTTTAGAGCATTCAAACATACAAAAACACAAACTCTTTACCTTAATTATATGGGAAATTATAAGTCTAGCCACAAAATTATTTATTGGACACGTGATTAAACTTCTAATTTTATAACTAAGCAACGGGAATAATACCATAGCCTCTAACAATGTATGTTGCCTTCTAAATTACTAAGTCAGCCACAATTAACGAGCATCTAAATAATCGTCAAGTAAAGATCATCAATTGTAGTGAGTGTAATGTATTGATACCTAATTTAAGTCCTTGATAACTGGCCACTTATCAATTCAGCCCGCGGGCGTAGGTACTATTCGGTAGGTTAGGGTTATTTTTTTTTTAACTATGTTTTAATAGTGGCTAAGATAGTATTATTTAGATGCTCGTTAATTGTGGCTGACTTAGTAATTTAGAAGGCAACATACATTTTTGGGGGCGAAATATGATATTAAAAAGAAGCCTGTTTTATTAGCACCCTAATTATATTAGTACAGGTTATCAAAATAACATAATAACCTATTTTGAATTGAAAGTACGTTTACGGATACACTTCGCTTTTTTTAAAACATTTTTATCCGACGTTTCAGCCCCTTTACAGGAACCGTGGTCACAGGAGACATCCGTAAACATAGTTTCAATTCAAAATGACTAGTGTTCGTTTAAACTTAAGAAACCAGTATAATTACCTATTCTTAAAAACTTTATCACAGAACTGGCAGCTATGCTTCTCTCCCTTAACGAGACTAGAATATGAGTTACCATCGACTTTACTCTCTTTTAACGATGCCAACAATAACTCATCGTCACTATCGCAATTGTTATCCGTTTTCCGTGACATTTTTAAAGAGACTTTGTTATAACGGTGACATCCGTTAGCAGTCTTCTTTAATTTAGTAGAATTTCGTTTTTTGTTTGTGTCAGATCTGTTGTTTGTTTTCCGTATCGTTGCTAGAGACAGTTCTTCGTCACTGCTATTGTCTCGTATCCGTTTCCTTTTCATTTTGGAGCTGAAAAATGGATTTTTTCAAGTTAGATATTGCAATGACACATTGCAAAATATGACAAGCCTAAATAAAGTTTTGTGCTGCGAATAAACTTGTAGTTATACAAAAGCCTGTTGGGATAGTAACTTGTTGGGATAGTGTTTACTGTGTCGGGGTTTGCGGGTTTGATTCAACGGAGTCAACAATATATGAAGACATAGTTGTTGACGACGTCTGGGTGACAATTATTAATTCAAAGGATTGGTGTAGGCATATGTATTAGTATTATATAGTAAGTTCAATTTTTCTGAGTATATTTTTAATTTATGAATTAAGTTACAGCACATGTTTATTGTTTATTAATTAAGTTGTACTTGTTTCTGTGACGGAATCGAATTCGCAACCCCTGACACAGTGAAGATTCTCACATACCGCAGTGCCTGTAAAATTATTGTAGGATTCAGGAGTATTTTTAAATAATTGACTTAAATTATAAGTATGGAGTATGTAAGAGAAAATTAACTTAAAGCTCAAGAAATAAAATGTATAGTGAGTAGATGGGTGACTCTTTAAATATTGATACTTTTATCCTGAAGAAAGTGTCAACAAAAAATATTATTGTGGGTTTTCTCGAAAGAGTAGTTATATAAATTACGCGAAAACAAATATATTACGTAGTAGTTGATTTTATCTAACAGTTATATCCCGAAAAACGAGGGAAAGTAGAAAAATATATGTGAAAAAGAACTTACCGTTTCATTATGTGCAAATTGATAAATTAAATGGCAGCTTCCAAGAGATTCCTACTTCCTTATAATTTATAGTGTTGTGGAACTATCACGCAATTTTTTAAATCATTTACGAATGAAGTTTATCGGTTACAATCAATAAACATAACACAAGCCATTAGCCAACCGAAAACCAAAATCGAACAACCACCATTTTTATTGTTGACATTTTTTTGACATTGATTGATTAAAATATGTCATTTTTCCCATGGATAAACCATGATTTTTTATTCTAGATCCATGTTCTCATCTCATCCTTACACAGATATCGCAAAGGTTGACGATGTCCCAGAACCACAATAAATCGAGAATTACTTTCGTAGATGAAAGTAATTATCGATTTATTTCTTATAAAAATCCGGCAAAACCCAGAAGAATACTTATTTTTACTGCCACTGTCATTGTTATTGTCAGTGTCAGACGTCAGTTTATATTTCCCATTTCCCTGTAGGTAGGGGTGTGTGCTCTGTAGTTTCGTTTCGTTGTCCGTTCAAAAAAAGTTGAAATTTATAATTTTATTTTATGATAACTTCTAAGGATACCAATCAATTTACTTTAAACACTGATTCCAACAAGTATTATTAGAATTAAAGTAGGACCTATATCTTACTACAATATCGCTTGCTATGGATGCAGGTAACAAACGAAGAGCCAAGATGCATGGTAAACAAATATATTTTTTACTTTGTTTACGTCGTAAAGATTTTTAAAAATAAAAAAATCCGGAAATAATTAATTATTTTACTCTTTCTTACTACAAAAAAGACGTTAACGACTTTTCCTAGAGTCAATTAACATTTTGTTGAAATCCGCGGGAAAATGGTTATTGACCATTGAAAATTGAAAATGTTTTACTTTTTCTTTTACAGAGGAAAAGGCGAAAAGACCTAGAAAGGAGTGTGATTATGGTGATAAATGTTACAGGAAAAACCCGGTGCATTTTAAAGAATTCACCCATAAACATTGTAAGTACCACAAATATTATAATCACTCTAAAGTATAAAACAAAGTCGCTTTCCACTGTCTGTCCCTATTGTATGCTTAGATCTTTAAAACTACGCATCGGATTTTGACGCTGTTTTTTATAAATAGATAGAGTGATTCAAGAGGAAGGTTTATATGTTTAAAAACTCCCGAAATGCCCACGGGAACGGGCACAACGCGGGTAAAACCGCGGGCGCAGCTACCTAGTTCTGTATAATATAAAGCCTATTTATTTACCTATTATGTTTGTAAATATATACTTTTCACCATTCAAGAAAATGTAGTCTAATTTACAATTGTCATTTTAAAATCCTCTATTATCCTCTCTGTACTGATATCATCAGTGAGATGAGAGGCCTTTACCCAGCAGTGGGACAATACACGTTAATACTGTCTTCTTCATTTCTTTTTAGTAGAATCAATACTAGATCATTACATTGGAGATGGGCCCTACCCGATACCCGACAAGTATCGGCTAAACAGAATACTGATCGGTGAACAGTTGGATTTGATTGTGGAGCAACAATTGTATGTGCCGTGCAACGTCGAAGATGATGGAGCTGGGTGAGTTGTTGACTGTTATACAACATGAGGTTTTCAATTTTATTGAGACTTTACCTGTTCTGCCGTGGTTCCACTTGCGATCCAATAGATGGTGCTAGTGGTTTTTAAATAATTTTCTAAGATTGTTTAGGGTTGTTTGGATGTCCAGCCCACCTCTATAATGGGCAAATAAACTGCTGGTTATCAGAGTGCCTCTCAGACAATGCTAGTAAATTGTACAAATTCATAGCATTGTCTGGGTAGGCCATAGGCAAGTAACCATGAGGCTGACATGACCAACCAGGGTGGTCGAAGCCTTGATTTGGTGGGGTGGTATACATTTAGATTAATAGGCAATAATCTCTGGTTTGACTCCTGTTTATAATAGGAGTATACATAGATAGAATCTTCTTTCTTCTTTAAACTTCAGAGCTGGTCTCTTGTCAATGGAGTTCTTTCCATTTTTCTCTGTCTTCTGCCATCCTCTTTAGCTGTTCGTACGACACGACCTTTGCTCTTTATCTTATAATATAAAATCGCTGAATCTGTTGCTAAGCGCATAACTTCAGAACGACAGCACCAAATTGGATGGAATTTGGAATTGGATTGGAAATTGGATGATTCTTTTTTTAATGTGTTCCTTATTGTCAGGACAAGGTTTTTATATAAGAAAAATAAGGAGTAAAAATCTCAAAATTCCCACGGGAACGGGGGCGCTGCGGGTGAAACCGCGGGGCACTGCTAGTTTCAAATAGAATACTATTCACCCATAAACACTAAACAAGCAAACAAGAACAAAAAATATTTCGTATTTTTTGGAATAATTATGGAATAATATAATACAAGAAAACATTATTTCAGTTCTTCATCAGTGAAAGAAGACACAGAGACACTAAAAAACAAAGACAGATCTGGTCCTTCCAAAACAACAGAAGACAAGCAAACATCAAAAAACAAACATCCATCAAGTGATGAACAACCACAAACATCTTCCGATGTTGGTACAAGTTCACAACCATCAAACAAGAAGCTAACATCAGAAAAATTAGAAACATCTGCAGATAAACATCCATCTAGTGATAAACATCATCAAACATCGGGGGATGTTGGTGCAAGCTCACAGAAAAGACCTGCAAATAGTTTTCCTACTATGATTTTGACTTTGAAAAATAATTCGAAAAATGAAGACAAGACTCAAGGGAATACATCTATGGATTACAGAAAAGGTATAATTATTATCTTACCTACTTTAAGATCTCACATTTTTAGGGTTCCTTACCCAAAGGGTAAAAACGGGACCCTATTACTGAGACTTCGCTGTCCGTCCGTCTATCACCAGGCTGTATCTCAAGAACGGTGATAGCTATACAGTTGAAATTTTCACAGATGATGTATTTCTATTGCCGCTATAACAACAACAAAAATAAAATAAAACAAATATTCAAGGGGGGCTCCCATACAACAAACGTGATTATTTGCCGTTTTTAATGTACGGAACCCTCCGTGCGCGAGTCCGACTCGCACTTTCGCAAGCAAATAGTACCCCTATTTGCTTGCAGTGAACGTCAGAATTAGTTCTCGGGACACTCGCAGGGGCGCTTCAAATTGCCACACAAAATTAGCTGTCATTTGTATGGTAACAGCCAGTCCAGTGTGTAAATAATAGAGGTCAGTGATTGGGATACAGACTAATACTTACCTACATTCCAGATCCTGCCTACCGCCCAATAGTGAAGCCCACACGTCGAGCACAAGACTTCTTGACCGTGGTTAGACCGCCGGGCAATATGGCGGCCAAGCATGAAGCCTCAGCCCCCTACTACATATTCTACACTACTATAACTGCAGCTAAAGAAACGCATGGTCAACCATACTCAATCACTTTTCAAGGTATATGCGCAAGGTCTATACAAGCCCGTTGGCACAGTGGCATGTGAGAGCGCTTACTGTGTCGGGGGTTGCGGGTACGATTCAACGGAGTCGACAACTTGTGAAGACATAGTTGTTGACGCGGTCTGGGTGTCAATTATATATTCATGTAAAGTATTTGTGTATGTATATGTAGTAGTATCAGTGAGTACAGTAGACTAGGAGTCCATCGCGGACAAACAACGTGACACGTAATTTTTAGGATTCCGTACCCAAAGGGTAAAAACGGGACCCTATTACTGAGACTTTGGTGTACGTCCGTCCGTCCGTCTGTCACCAGGCTGTATCTCAAGAACGGTGATAGCTAGACAGTTGAAATTTTCACAGATGATGTATTTCTATTGCCGCTATAACAACAAATACTAAAAAAAGTACAAATATCTAAGGGGGCTTCCATACAACAAACGTGATTTTTTGCCGTTTACGGAACCCTCCGTGCGCGAGCCCGACTTGCACTTGGCCGGTTTTTATATATAAAGACTTATTTTTACAGAAATCCTGGACCACAGTTTAGGCGAGTTGAAGTGTTCACTACAAATCAACTTTATGGTCGAGATCGGATGGCTGTTGGCGCAGTACTATTTTGCTGGATACAGGTATGAATAAAATAGTATACACTATGCTTCGGAGGCACGTTAATCAGTCGGTCCCGGTTGTTCCGATCGTTAGATTATGTCGGAGGCCTTTAGGTAGACTTAGGGTCTGCGCACATTATAACAAATCAACGGCGACTCGACTCTATGTCAAATATTGAAATTAAAGCCCTGTGTCATATGTTCAAAATTTAATTTCAAAAAATTATATTAAAGTAGTGTACGACGAGTGGCCTACGCATCGTACACTAAAGGTCAACCCCGACACGTTTGTCACGCAATGACCACACGTTGTCCACGCAACGACCACACGCTGTCCACGCAAACCGAATTCAACCGAAAACTGAGGTTAGACGAGTTGTCTGTTGAATACGCATTACCCACTCGTTGGCACCGCGTTGTCCACTCGTTGACAACGCATTGCCCACTAGTGACCATGGGGTGGATCAACTAGTTGACTACTCATCGAGAGTGTGAGTAGAGTTGCTGCCGCGTTGGCGTGGAGTTATAATGTGCGCAGACCTTTAGGATGCGTTGCGTTTGAGGCGGAGCGGAGCTGTGCGGACCTCAACTGACCAATCACAACGCATTACGAACAGATTTTGACAGTTTCAATGCGTTCTGATTGGTCGATTCAGCTCCGCACAGCTCCGCTCGCTTCAATGGAAATACACCCTTAGCATTAGGGTCCTGTGTTTCCAATTTAGATATATAACCCTGAAAACAGTTGAGGGTAATAACATTTTTCTTGGGGGCTGGCCATTAATCACGTGAGACTCAAAAGGGGGTCAGGGTCACGAAATAACACAAGGGAGGAGGGGAGTGTGGTAAAAATATCACGTGTATTTATTTGTTCTTTGTACATACATTACATTCTTAGATTCTTTGTAGGTACTGAGCAATACACCATAATATGGAGGAGGGGTTGTAGTCTGAAACCTCACAATATATCACTAACAGGGAGAGAGGGTTAAAAATGCCAAAATATACTTAACTAGCAGCGCCCCGCGGTTTTACCCGCGTTGTGTCCATTCCTGTGGGAATTTCGGGATAAAAAATAGCCTATGTTACTCGTGGATAATGTAGCGTTCGAATGGTGAAAGAATTTTTAAAAACGGTCCAGTAGTTTTTGAGCCTATTCATTACAAACAAACAAAGTTTTCCTCTTTATAATATTAGTGTAGATGGACGGCCATGTGCTAGTATGTTTTAATTATTATATTTCAGTGAGAAGAAGCTAACGATATTGTACGGCGAAGAGAGCTCGGATCTCAAAACCATCAGCGCCAAGAAGCCACAAGTGGATGCGCATCATATCAAGATGCCCACCCCTTTTGGGACACACCATACGTAAGTATTGTATCATCTTCTGGGCTTATTCACTAACTAGCAGCGCCCCGCGGTTTTACCCGCCTTGTGTCCTTTCCCGTGGGAATTTCGGGATGAAAAATAGCCTATAACCTTCCCGTTGAATGTGGCTATCTATTACAAATTGAGTATAATACGTTATAGGCTATTTTTCATCCAGAAATTTCTACAGGAACGATAACAACGCGGATTGAACCGCGGAGCGCTGCTAGTCATTTATAAATCAAAAGTCATTTATTCAACGTCTTTAACTTTGGATTCACTTTTTGACATTTTAAATGTAAAAATGTATTAGCCTGTAATGTCCCACGACTGGGCAAAGGCCTCTCATCTCACTGAAGTTATCAGTACAGTGAGGAGGATTAGGCATAATCACCACGCTTGCCAAATGCGGGTTGGTGATCTCAAACTCGAGCCATGTTTGAAAAGTAGGAAACATGTTTTCGCTCGACCCGGGAATTGAACCCGGGACCTCAGTCTTGGCAGGCGAGCGCACATACCACTAGACCACCGAGGCGTTAAAAGGCGACTTTTTAAAATAGTTAAAATATTATTCTATTCTTATTGTTTCAGCAAAATGATGCTACTTTGTTACGAAGATGGATCTCTCAGAGTTGTGATATCTACGGCCAATCTGTACATAGACGACTGGGAGAATAGAACGCAAGGGTGAGTTAGTCTATGAGTAAATCGAATCAAAAATAAGGAGGTTCTACTTACTAAAATAAAAAAACTACTAGATAATTCTTATACTTTTATGCGAAAGTTACGCTTTCAAGTCAAAACTACTGAGCCGATTTTGATGAATATTGGCATATATGTATATTAGATAAGATTTCAGTGATGGTCATACGCTACTTTTAAAAAGTAGTAGTAGGGTACTCTGTAAGTTTTATAATTAATGAATGTATGTTACGGTTTCACTATTAAATTCCTGAAGAACAGATTTTAATAAGTATGAAAATATTTGATTGCTCTGCATAAAATAAGGTGTTCTATTTATAAGGTACCATTTTAGAACCTTTACTATTCATAACCTATATCAATGATCTTGTTTTTCCTTTGTCCCCGCAGCCTGTGGTTCAGTCCCCGCTGCCCCGAGCTGCCCCCGTCCGCGATGCCCCACGACGGGGATTCCCCCACTCAGTTCAAAAGGAGTCTACTCAAATATTTGAATCATTATCATTTGCCTGCTCTGAGTTATTACGTGGAAAGAGTAAAGAGATGTGACTTCTCTCATATTAAGTAAGTATTTGTATACGATTGCTCCTGAAGAGGAAAAAGGTTTAGTGATTTTATTTTATTCTTACCCTATCTCTAAACCTTTTCCTCTTCAGGAGTAGTCGTCTTCGGCTGCAAAATTGACGACATTTTGGTCTACATTTTGGGACAAGTAGAAAAAATAGAATATAGATAGGTTTAAGATAAAGCATTACTATAGTCTGTTTCAAAGTTCGAGATATTTTTTGTAAACAAAGAAATGTCAAGATATGTCACTGTCAATGAAGCAGGTCAGATGTGTGCAACCTTCGGTTAATTTAATATAAAATTAATAAAATTATTTATTACAAAAAATATTAATATATTCGTTACTTATACTAAATGAAACGGGTTTGTATAAAAAAACACATTCAAACCGCTCCATCCGTTTAGGAGTTCACTGACATACACACGTACAGTAGAATTATTTATACACATAAAGATATTATTTTCTAAGTAATAAATATTTTTCCTAGCGTATTCCTAGTAGCCAGTATCCCGGGTAGCCACTTCGACGCCGAATGGGGCATGACTCGCGTCGCGTCCATACTGCGACAACACTGTCTCATACCAACCGAACAGAACAGAAGTTGGCCGCTCGTAGCGCAAGCGTCGAGCTTGGGCAGCTTCGGGAAGGAGCCGAAGGTATATTACAAGAGCGATGGATGGATGGATGCGTGTCCTCTAAGCAAAGTTAAAGTAAAAAAAAGTCAGTTTTGGTCCCAAAGAAGCTCTTTTGAATGTTCAACCCATTCCGAAGAACGTTATACCTGTCAAAAGTCAAATATTTTAATTCAGTTTTGGCCCCATAGAGGCTCTTTTGAACGTACCACCCATTCGGAAGAACATCAGCAGAGAAGACTGGGCAAGAAACTCTGATGTACTGTGCTTTTTCTTTCTATTTTAAATAAAGATTCATAAAATACATCTTATATATAAAATTCTCGTGTCACAGTGTTCGTTCGCGTACTCCTCCGAAACGGCTCGACCGATTCTCATGAAATTTTGTGAGCATATTGAGTAGGTCTGAGAATCGGCCAACATCTATTTTTCATCCCGAAATTCCCGCGGGAACGGGTACAACGCGAGTGAAACCGCGGGGCGCAGCTAGTAGATATATAAAAAGGGGAAATTCGACATCATTGATATAGATTGTGAATAACAAGGGACCTAAAATGCTTCCTTATGGAACACCTAATTATATTTTTTTATTTACTATTTAAATAAAGATGAAGAGTTTGATTGTTTGTTTGTTTGAACGGCTTAATCACAGGAGCTACCAGTCCGATTCGAATAATTATTTTTGTATTGAATAGCTACATTCAAGGAGAAGCTAAAAAGTAAAGTAAATGCCCCATTGGGCAAAGGCCTCTCATCTCACTGATAATATAAAAAAACTTGAGAGGTGTCAAGGGACACCCGGATGGAACGAAGTTTATTTATTATCAACAAAAATAATCGTCGCGACACCACACTGTTCAATGCGAAATAGAAAGACGAAACGAAAATATCTAGCTTGCTTTCTATAAGAGAGAGAGAGAGAGAGAGAGACACAGAAACATGTGCATGCCAGAGAGAGACAGACAGAGAAACATGCGCGCGGCGTGCGCAAGTCTCTCTCGCGCATGTTTCTCTATCTGTCTCTCTCTGGCGTGCACAAGTTTCTCTGTCTGTCTCTCTCGCGCATGTTTCTCTGTCTGTCTCTCTCTGGCGTGCGCAAGTTTCTCTGTCTGTCCCTCTCTGGCCTAGAAAATGTCGTTACCATTTTTTCCGTCTAGCCCCCTTTCGCAACGCGCGATAAGGAACTTCGTTCCAACATGTCTTATATCTTTGTTCCAGTTATGGCTGACCGGTGATTTTCTCTTCAATTTTACGAAAATCAAAAATCAATCGCAGCTGTTATCATCTCCTCCAGAATTGAAACTAATATACCCTTCGTTAGGTAAGTGATTGTTCATTGCGATTGTTGACCAACGTGCAGCTCGACCTCTACTTGGATGGGTGGCCGATAGCGGCATTTCTATCTGAGCGCTACCGTGCTTCGGAGGGCACGTTAAGCAGTCGGGCCCGGTTGTTTCAATCGTCAGACCATGTCGGAGGCCTTTAGGCGGTCTAAAAACTCCGACACCAGGGTTGGCTACTAAGCTCTTCGATCAACAATACACAACTAGATGTCGGGTCGGCGCAAAAAATACGTCTCGGTGGATAACGCCTCATTTGTAAAGTGAGGCGTTATTCTCACTTATTTTATTCGTAAGATTTGCTACTTTATTGCTAGGTGTCATGGTTGTAATTAGGTTGAACTTCGACTGTTTTAAAACTTTTGTTTCAGTTCGGTAGTAAACAAAATAAGCTGTCACACGTCATCCACGCGGACAGTATTTAGCTTTGATTTTGTACGTGACCCGATATCTAGTTGTGTATTGTTGATCGAAGACTAAGCTACTCAAATTTAACCTCAGCTATCGGTGCAATGACGCCTCGGTGGTCTAGTGGTGTGTCCACTCGCTTGCAAAGACTGAGGTCCCGGGTTCAATTCCCGGGTCGAGCGAAAATATGTTTCCTACTTTTCAAACACGCCTCGGGTTTGAGATCACCAACCAGTTAGGCAAGCGTGGTGATTACGACATCCTCCTCACTGCACTGATATCTTCAGAGGCCTTTGCGCAGTATTGCGACATTACAGGCTTCTTCTTCTTCTTCATCGAGTGGTTGGTTAACCTGACCAATCCTGGTGTCAGAGTTCACAGGCTAAAGGTACTAGCAGCATTTTAAGTTTGTCCCTTTCTGACATACGCTATTTGCCAAAGAGCGAAAGAGACATAACACTAACTGTGTTTTACTCGTAGTTAGAGAGTGTTCATGAATAAGGCAGTTATACATTACTAGCAGCGCCCCGCGGTTCTACCCGCGTTGTGCCCGTTCCCGTGGGAATTTCGGGAATTTTTTTACATAAAAACCTTCCTCTTGAATCACTCTACCTATTACAAAAAAACGCATCAAAATCCGTTGCGTAATTTTAAAGATTTAAGCATACAGACAGACAAACAGACAGACACGAAAAAGAGACGACTTTATTTTATACTATGTAGTGATTTTTGTTTTGCTTTAGAGAATGTAAGACAATCCCATGACGATCTGTTGGGCGGTGGGTGTTTGCCGTATGCTGCCTCAGCTCACAGCAAACAGCCGTGGCTGAACCAATTTTTATAGTAAGTACTGGAGTCAACAATATGTGAAGACATAGTTGTTGGCGACGTCTGGGTGTCAATTATATATTCTTATAAAGTATTTGTGTATGTATATGTAGTAGTATCAGTTAGTTAGATTCCATAACACAAGCTTAGAGCTTAGTTTGGGTCTAATTAACCGTGAGTGAATTTGTCCGGGTATATTTACTTACTTTGATATTAATTTCAAATTAATTCAGTTATAAACATGGATACAGGGTAAGATGCCCGTTCCCCAGGATTTTCGGGTTAAAATGTATCCCATGTGTTATTCTGATGTATAACCCATAACCTATAGGTAACACTGTAAAGCTTCACCCAAATCCGTCACGTGGTTTTTTTCGTGAAAGAGTAACACACATACATCCATATCCATCCTTACAAACTTTCCCATCTATACTAATATTATAAAGCTGAAGACTTTGTTTTGTTTGTTTATTTAAACGCGCTAATCTCAGAAACTACTGAACCGATTTGAATAATTCTTTCACTGTTAGATAGTCTATTTATCGAGGAAGGCTATAGGCTACATTTTATCCCGAAATTCCAACGGGAACGGGCACAACGCGGGTAAAACCGCGGGGCGCTGCTAGTTTATAATATTAGTAGGATTCGCCTACCAAGACCTGGGTTGCTGAGTTTATTCCCGCCTGTAATCTCCCACTGCTGGGCAAAGACCTCTCATCTCTGTAGGCATCAGTACAGTGAGGTTTGTGAAGATGGATGTGTGTATGTTTGATACCCTGTCACGCAAAAACTACTCAACAGATTTGGATGAAACTGTACAGTAATATAGGTTATACATCAGAATAACATATGGGATACATTTTATACCGAAATTCCCGCGGGAACTGGAATAACGCGAGCCGCGGCTAGTAGTTCTAAAATTGCTTCCATTCCTCAGCCAGTGGAAAGCACACACAAGTTGCCGCAACCGGGCGATGCCTCACATCAAGTCATACTTACGAGCGAACGCTGACACGTCGAAATGCGCATACTACCTTCTGACGTCGGGCAACGTGAGCAAGGCCGCCTGGGGCACCGTGAACAAAGGAAACGCCGCGAACAGGATCATGAGCTGCGAGGCGGGCGTGTTGCTCATACCGCGATTCGTGGTGAGTTGGTCGACAAAAGTTGCTCCAAAAAAGTTGCTTCACAAAAGTTGCTCTACAAAAGTTGCACCACAAGTCAACAAAAGATGCCTCATTAAAGTTGCACCACAAAAGTTGCGCCATAAAAGTAGCGCCACAAAAGTTCCCCACAAAAGTTGCCACATAAAAGTTTCTCCATTAAAGTTGCCGTAAGTATTGAATAGCTATCCTATACATATTTCCTATTCTTAAATTGTTTCCCATTGTTCCAGATAAACGAAGATTTCTTCCCGTTGACTGGTAAAAATAAATTACAGCTTGCTTACGATTTACCACCCACTAAATATACTGCAGATATGTCTCCGTGGGTGTCTGACTATTTAATGTAAACACCGGCCAAGTGTGAGTCGGACTCGCGCACGGAGGGTTCCGTACATTAAAAACGGCAAAAAATAACGTTTGTACCCCCCTTGAATATTTGTTTTAATTTAATTTTCCGACTCGCACTTGACGATTATTTTATAGTGTTGTCTTTGTATAGTGTCGAACACAAGTAAAGTTACCAATGTTCTTTGATTATGTAAAAGTGTATTCGTAAATTGTTTTCCAATATTGTGATAAATAAATTATTTTCATTGATTTTTGTGTTTTATTTACCTCATCTCTACTAATACTAGCAGCGCCCCGCGGTTTTACCCGCGTTGTGCCCGTTCCCGTAGGAATTTCGAGATGAAAAATAGCCTATAGCCTTCCTCGATAAGTAGACTATCCAACATTGAAAGAATGTTTCAAATCGGGCCAGTAGTTCCTGAGATTAGCGCGTTCAAACAAACAAACTCTGCAGCTTAATAATATTAGTTTAGATACTAGCTGACCCGGCAAACGTTTTGCCATATAAAAATTAAGGGGTGGACCGTGTGCGTGACACCAGCAGGAAAAGTTGTGCTAGACAGATTTTAGTCTGATGAATAATTAGTGCGCTATCTCCTGTAAATGTGCGTGAAATAAAAAATTTGTGCGAATTACCATTTCGGAAATAAACAGAAAAAACTAATCCTGCTGGTGTCACGCTGCTCCAGCAGGAAGATTTTTGAACTAATGATCGGAGGGGTAAGTGTTGTATATCAGCGGATAGCTTATATTGGTGCCTAATTGTGCGCAAAAAATGAAATTTGTGCGACTCATGGTTTTAGAGATATTGAGTTTCCTGCTGGAGTCACGTTTTGACAAAACCTGTATCTCGGAAACTATTGAGGGTACGACCTTGGTTTAAACATATTTATGTAGCTCTTAATTTGTGCGAATTTGTGAAAGAATAAAATTATCAAAAATATTTCCAGGATAAGAGTAACCATGAATCGTAGAAATCAGGAAAAAACCTCCTAGCGCGTTAATTAGAGTATTTAAAAGCCCACTAAAGATGGTTTTTAGGTCGCCTTGTTATTGCTAACAACATTCTTAATTTTCAGGAAGGTGCATAAGCGCATTTTGAAATTATAACACTTTTACTGAAATCGTATTGAAATTGACTTTGCAATAAAACCACTCAACCAAAGATATGTAGGTATACATACAAAATTAGTGCGCATTTAGAATAACACAACCTGAAAATTTCAGCATCCTAGGTTTAGTATTTATCCAGATATATACAAAAACAAAAATGGCCTTAATTACTAGGTAACCCAACCAATTTCAACAGTCGCAAAAAAGCGAGCGCTTCATACAAGCAATGACATACATAAATGGGCAGTCTTATACCGAATATTTTGTCGGACAATGGCGCTCACAATGCTTATCGAGGTTCAAGTGTATTAATTATTATTTCTTTTAATAATAATGGCAAGAAGTGGCGAAAGGCGAAATGGATAGAATTGGGGGAGACCTTTGTCCAGCCGTGGGCCATATGAGGAAAATAAAAAAATAGTAAGTAATATAATTTCAAACCTATCCAATAATTATTATAGCTAGCTACTAGCGGCTCATCCGCCGAAATTTAAAGCGTTTGCATTGTCCACTCTGCAAAATTAATTAGGTACTTACAAAATACAAAAATATTACCTGTGATATTATTACCTTATGTACCTACCTAACCTATGCTAGCGAGTAACCCGTCCCGTGCCGCACCCCGCACCTCATACCACCCAAAATGGCTGGATCTATGAACAAACAATTCGTAGCTTTGCGCCAGCGTTTTTTTACGTGACGTGAGACAGTTAGTAGTCGCACAGTATGAGTAGGACAGACAGTGACAACGTGAAATAGTTTGCTATTTATGAGTAAAACAATGCCGACTGCTTGACCGGTGTGACGTCACCGAACAACTCACTCAGTACCCCGCGATCGTTGTTGTATGACGTTACAAGCGGTCAGGTAACTGACAGTGTTACGGAGGCTTTACGGAGAAGATATTTGGCATATCTTGTGACATTCCATCCAATTCCCCTTTAGTTGAATCCTCACCAAATTTCCACGGGATCTTTTAAAGCAAGTAATCATGATCAAAATAATAATTATTCCAATCGGTAATACGTCTATTATGTAATCCCATAGCAGGCATAAAATACAAGAAAATAGTCCCCGACGAAATGTGATTACCTATTATAAAATTATAAATATTATTATAAAATTATAAAAAGTACATTAACCGTTGTCTGCGCGACTGTCCAAAATATTCGGTATAAGACTGCCCATTTATGTATGTCATTGCTTGTATGAAGCGCTCGCTTTTTTGCGACTGTTGAAATTGGTTGGGTTACCTAGTAATTAAGGCCATTTTTGTTTTTGTTTATATCTGGATAAATACTAAACCTAGGATGCTGAAATTTTCAGGTTGTGTTATTCTAAATGCGCACTAATTTTGTATGTATACCTACATATCTTTGGTTGAGTGGTTTTATTGCAAAGTCAATTTCAATACGATTTCAGTAAAAGTGTTATAATTTCAAAATGCGCTTATGCACCTTCCTGAAAATTAAGAATGTTGTTAGCAATAACAAGCGACCTAAAAACCATCTTTAGTGGGCTTTTAAATACTCTAATTAACGCGCTAGGAGGTTTTTTCCTGATTTCTACGATTCATGATTACTCTTATCCTGGAAATATTTTTGATAATTTTATTCTTTCACAAATTCGCACAAATTAAGAGCTACATAAATATGTTTAAACCAAGGTCGTACCCTCAATAGTTTCCGAGATACAGGTTTTGTCAAAACGTGACTCCAGCAGGAAACTCAATATCTCTAAAACCATGAGTCGCACAAATTTCATTTTTTGCGCACAATTAGGCACCAATATAAGCTATCCGCTGATATACAACACTTACCCCTCCGATCATTAGTTCAAAAATCTTCCTGCTGGAGCAGCGTGACACCAGCAGGATTAGTTTTTTCTGTTTATTTCCGAAATGGTAATTCGCACAATTTTTTTACTTCACGCACATTTACAGGAGATAGCGCACTAATTATTCATCAGACTAAAATCTGTCTAGCACAACTTTTCCTGCTGGTGTCACGCACACGGGTGGACCACCCTAATCTATACTAATATTATAAAGCTGAAGAGTTTGTTTTGTTTGTTTGTTTGTTTGTTTAAACGCGCTAATCTCAGAAACTACTGAACCGATTTGAATAATTCTTTCACTGTTAGATAGTCTATTTATCGAGGAAGGCTATAGGCTACATTTTATCCCGGATTTCCTACGGGAACGGGCACAACGCGGGTAAAACCGCGGGGCGCTGCTAGTCACTATATACACTACGAGTAATATTATAAAAGAGGAACACTTTGTTTGGTTTTGTGATGAATAGGCTCAAAAACTACTGGACCGTTTTTAAAAATTCTTTCACCATTCGAAAGCTACATTATCCACGAGTAACATAGACTATTTTTCATCCCGAAATTCCTACAGGAATGGACATAACGCGGGTAAAACCAGGGGCGCTGCTATAGATAATAAAGCTGATGTCAATTTTTTGTTTGTATTTGACGCCGCTGCGTAACCGCTTTGCATAATTCCTAGTGCCCACATCTTCCTAGGCTAGTACTTAAGTAGGTACCTAATTAGTTACCTAATTCTTCCTGAGAAAATTACAATGGTATTTTCATGTGCGTGAGAAAGAAAGTCTTTTTAAATCCATCATATGTAGGCGTTAGATGGACTATTTTCAAAACATGTGGGCGCGTGGAGATTACGACTTACTTCCACTTCTTTATTGGTACTATCAGTGAGATGATGACTTAAGAGTTTGCCCATCAGTGGGACAATAAAGGCAACTAACATTGACAATCAGTATTGCGAAAATATACCAGCTGTACAGCGCGGTGGTTCCACCCGCGACCCAATAGATGTCGATAGTGTGAATCTAAACCACGATCTAAACCATCCAGGGTGCCACCCAAACGAATACAAAACAATTCATTCAAATTATTCCAGCCGTTTGGGAGGAATCCAGTATAATTCTACTGTACATACACATGTACAGTAGAATTATACTTACTAGCCGCGCCCCGCGGTTTCACCCGCGTTGTACCCGTTGCCGCGGGAATTTCGGGATAAAAAGTAGCCTATGTTCTTTCTCAGGCTCTGGCAAACTGTGTACCAAATTTCATTCAAATCGGTTCAGTAGTTGTGGCGTGAAAGCGTAACAGACAGACAGACAGACAGAGTTACTTTCGCATTTATAATATTATATAAGAATATAAGATATAAGAATATAAGATAAGATATAAGATAAGATAATAAGATATAAGATATAAAGATGAGGCATTGCCCCGCGGTTTTACCCGCGTTGTACCCGTTCAAGTGGAAATTTGGGGTTTAAGGGTAGCCTTAATCTTCATGTTGAATGTGGCTATCGATTACAAAAATAATTATCCCAATCGGACTGCTAGTAATAAAACTAACTGGCCCGACAAACGTTGTTTTGCTATATAAAAATAAAGGGGTGGACCACCCTTAACATTTACATCTAGGTATGAAAAATAGATATTGACCGATTCTCAGATCTACCGCTATGAACACAAAGCTTCATGCCAATCGGTCGAACCGTTTCGGAGGAGTTTGGCAACAAACAGCGACACGAGAATTTAAAATATTTGATTACAATTACCTCTTCTTCTTCTTCACCGAGTGGATGGTCATCCTGACCAATCCTGGTGTCAGGAGTTATTGAGCCGCCAAAGGCCTCTGACATGGCTCATGTAACGACTACTATCCGTAGAGAGTAACCGGGACCGACGGCTTAACGTGCACTCCGAAGCACGGAATCATCTTACTTTTCGCGCAATCAGGTGATTCAGCCTGCAATGCCCTAACCAACCTGAGGACAGTCTCACAAAGAGATTTTTGTGAGATATTGTCCTCACCGGGAATCGAACCCGGAACCTCCGGATCGTGAGCCGAGCGCTCAAACCACAAGACCACGGAGGCTGTTAGACTGTTAGACTGAATATTAGATTACAAATACCTCTTATAATACTTATTACTTCAAAAAGGTATACATTTTTGAACGCCTCGGTCTAATAGCATGAGCCTGCAAAGACCGACGCGTCGGGTTCGATTCCCGAGCAATGCATGTGTCCAATTTATATAGGTACTATTCAAACATGGCTCGGGGTTGAGATACCCGGTAGTAGACGCGCGTGATGATTACGACATCCTCACTGTACTGATAGTAGTAGTTAGTATGTATTAGCCTGTAACGTCCCACTGCTGGGAAAAGGCCTTTCTGAAGATATCAGTACAGTGAGGAGGATGTCGTAATCACCACGCTTGCGTAATGCGGGTTGGTGATCTCAAACCCGAGGCGTGTTTGAAAATAGGAAACATGTTTTCGCTCGACCCGCGACCTCAGTCTTGGCAGGCGACTGGAAATACCACTAGACCACCGAGGCGTGACTGTGTTTATAGCTGAAGTAAATAATCTAATAGATTAGTAGCCAACCCTGGTGACGGAGTTTTTAGACCGCCTAAAGGCCTCTTCTTCTTCTTCATCGAGTGGATGGTCAACCTGACCAATCCTGGTGTCAGAGTTATTGAGACGCCAAAGGCCTCTGACCTGGCTCATGTAACGACTACTATCCGTGGAAAGTAACCGGGACCGACGGCTTAACGTGCCCTCCGAAGCACGGAATCATCTTACTTTTCGGGCAATCAGGTGATTCAGCCTGCAATGCCCTAACCAAACTGAGGAAAGTCTCACAAAGAGATTATTGTGAGATATCCCCACCGGGAATCGAACCCGGAACTTCCGGGTCGTGAGCCGGGTGTTTAAACCACAAGACCACGAATTGATAAACCGCGACCGACTGCTTAACGCGCCCTCCGAAGCACGGTAGCGCTCAGATAGAAATGCCACTATCGGCCACCCATCCAAGTAGAGGTCGAGGTGCACGTTGCTTAACAACGAGTTCTATGCCTAGATGATTGTTTGTTTCAAACAGTTGGTTAACGTAACATAGGTACGCCCGTTAAAAAGTTATAATTTTTCGCACTGATAAATGTCTGTTTAATACAAAGCCTTGCTTCATAACTTAAATTAAAACAACAGCCTCCGTGGTCTAGTGGTTTGAGCGCTCGGTTCACGATCCGGAGGTTCCGGATTCGATTCCCGGTGGGAATATCCCACATAAATCACTTTGTGAGACTGTCGTCAGTTTGGTTAGGGCATTGCAGGCTGAATCACCTGATTGCCCGAAAAGTAAGATGATTCCGTGCTTCGGAGGGCACGTTAAGCCGTCGGTCCCGGTTACTTTCTACGGATAGTAGTCATTACTTGAGCCATGTCAGAGGCCTTTGGCGGCTCCATAACTCTAACACCAGGATTGGTCAGGGTGACCATCCACTCGGTGAAGAAGAAGATAACTTAAATCACAGTATGTTAAAGTTATTCGGGCGGTCAGTGGAAAGCTGTGTATGGTCGTTTTCTTTTAAGACTGACATTTCGTGTTAACGGTTACTGGCGCGTGGTCGTAAGGTGAAGCAATCCATCACTACATATTATAAAACAAAGTCCCCGGCCGCGTCTGTCTGTCTGTTCGCGATAAACTCAAATACTACTGCACAGATTTTGACGCGGATTTTTTAATAGATAGAGTGATTGAAGAGGAAGGTTCATAAATGTATAAAAATTCCCGAAATTCCCACGGGAACGGGCACAACGCGGGTAACCCCGGGCGCTGCTAGTACTTAATAAATTTACAGTGTCCAGTAAAAAAAATTAAGTATTTCTTGGACCTAGGTACGTCATAGAAATTCCTATCCTATATACATGGGGTACTTCTAATCATTACTTGTAAGATAATAAAAAATTATACAAAACAGCAAGTCCTAGTGTGTTATTAAAATAAACCACATTAAAAGCTAATTGGTATGGTCTGCAGAAAAGTACTTAAACAAAATATATTTTTAAAAACATTTTTTAACGGTAGTGTCAAGCGTCTTCTGTCGCCACGGTTCCTGTAGGAGCCGAAACGTCAGATAAAAATGTTAAATAAAAGCGAAGTGGATCCGTAAACTTAGTTTCAATACTAAATGAGTAGTGTTCGCTTAAACTTTGACAAGCCCGTTGGCACAGTGGCAGTGAGAGCGCTTACTGTGTCGGGGGTTGCGGGTTCGATTCAACGGAGTCAACAATATGTGAAGACATAGTTGTTGGCGACGACGTCTGGGTGTCAATTATAAATTCTTATAAATTATTTGTGTATGTATAAGTAGTAGTATCAGTGAGTTAGATTCCATAACACACATTACTTTGGGTCTAATTAACCGTGTGTGAAGAAAAAAAAAATAAAAAAAAAATTAAGAAACCGTAGGTAAGCGTTAAGTTAGGGCCTCGGGAGTAAGATGTGGGAAGTCTCTTTCCTCGCAGTTAGAGATGGTTGCACTCCCTTTCCTCCGAGGCGTGCTCGTCAACGCGAGCTGTCGGCGCCACTGGAGAAGCCGAGGAATGCCGCAAGGTAGCCCCGCGACTCTTGTCAGTAAGCCGCTGATGACGGAACACAGTAGGAGTTTTAGTGGGTATTTCTCGGCCCGTTGATCGCGTCGGGACGAGTCCCACATATCCCGGTCGTTTCCCCGAACTGCCGGGGATGCTGATAAACGCATTTCTCCTACTAAAAAAAAAGAAAAAGGTAAGCGTTAATTTAAATATATAATTGACACCCAGACGTCGTCAACAACTATGTCTTCACATATTGTTACTCCGTTGAATCGAACCCGTAACCCTCGACACAGTGAGCACGAACATATTGCCACAACAGGCTTGTCATTAATTATAGTAAGATCTATATTATTATAATTCAGTTCAGTTAGCTTTTAAGGGTTCCGCACCCAAAGGGTAAAAACGGGACCCTATTACTGAGACTTCGCAGTCCGTCCGTCCGTCTGTCACCAGGCTGTATCTCAAGAACGGTGATAGCTAGACAGTTGAAATTTTCACAGATGATGTATTTCAATTGCCGCTATAACGAGATTACGAGAAATACTAAAATAAAATAAAACAACTTAATTTTAATGTCTTTGGCTTTTTAGATCGTTAAACAAATAATTTGAATTTTGTATCGCACTGGCTTTTTTACTTTGAAAAACATTTTTTTTAAAGAATTTACTGTGTAACTTAAAAAATGTATCCTTATTTAATAATAATGTACGATGTTACTTTTCTTACTAACCGTACAGACACATATACATCGCTCCACCGATTACGTCGCTATATAAACTGATATTAGTACATACGACGGTCATATTGTGTTGGTCTGTAGAGGAGTGCTGTTAAAATGAGGGTATGAGACTATTTTTTATTTTTTGAACAACTCAAGAATAAGTAAAAAAAATATGTAAAAAAATATATTTAAAGACAAGTTTTTTAAATGTTAACTTAAGTTGTTTCTGTAACTAAAATTAAATAATCACTACATAGTATAAAATAAAGTCGTCTCTGTTTCGTGTCTGTTTGTCTGTATGCTTAAATCTTTAAAATTACGCAACGGATTTCGATGCGGTTTTTTGTAATAGGTAGAGTGATTCAAGAGGAAGGTTTTTATGTAAGAAAATTCCCGAAATTCCCACGGGAACGGGCACAACGCGGATAAAACCGCGGGGCGCTGCTAGTGATAAATAAAAGAAAATTAATAAATTAGATTTTTAATTCACTACAAATCGTAATTAAAACTTCAAAAAATATTTTAAAAATTTTCAAATAAAAAAAATATATTTTGTGCGATGTGAGAGGCCGTTGCCCAGCAGTGGGACATTTACTTTTGTGTTTTTTCAGTTAATATGTTTTTGGTGTTTCGTGCTCACTGTTGTGGAGGGATTAACTGACTTTTACGAACCCCAAACTTTCACAAGGAAAAGCGTGAGTACTAACTTAGTCTGTAAGGGCCTTCTTCTTCTTCATCGAGTGGACGGTCAACCTGACCAATCCTGGTGTCAGAGTTATAGAGCCGCCGAAGGCCTCTGACATGGCTCATGTAACGACTACTATCCGTAGAAAGTAACCGGGACCGACGGCATAACGTGCCCTCCGAAGCACGGAATCATCTTACTTTTCGGGCAATCAGGTGATTCAGCCTGCAATGCCCTAACCAAACTGAGGACAGTCTCACAAAGAGATTTTTGTGAGATATCCCACCGGGAATCGAACCCAGAACCTCCGGATCGTGAGCCGAGCGCTCAAACCACAAGACCACGGAGGGCCTTATTCATAAACGCTTACTAGCAGCATTTTAGCTATCAAATGGTTTGTCCCTTTCTGACATACGCTATTTTCCAAAGAGCGAAAGAGACAAAACACTCACTAACAGTGTTTTAGTTAGAGAGCGTCTATGAATAGGGCAGTTAATCACTACATAGTATAAAACAAAGTCGCTATTTTTGTCTGTCTGTTTGTCTGTCTGTATGCTTAAATCTTTAAAATTACGCAACGGATTTTGATGCGGTTTTTTGTAATAGGTAGAGTGATTCAAGAGGAAGGTTTTTATGTATAAAAATTCCCGATATTCCCACGGGAACGGGCACAACGCCGGTAAAACCGCGGGGCGCTGCTAGTATATTATAAAACAAAGTCCCCGGCCGCGTCTGTCTGTCTCTCTGTTCGCTCTCTTTGTGAGACTGCCCTCAGTTTGGTTAGGGCATTGAAATCTGAATCACCTGATTGCTCGAAAAGTAAGATGATTCCGTGCTTCGGAGGGCACGTTAAGCCGTCGGTCCCAGTTACTCTCTACGGATAGTAGTCGTTACATGAGCCATGTCAGAGGCCTTTGGCGGCTCTATAACTCTGACACCAGGATTGGTCAGGTGACCATCCGCTCGATGAAGAAGAAGACTACATATTATAAAACAAAGTCCCCCGCCGCGTCTCTCTGTTCGCGATAAACTCAAATCCCATCAAAAACATTCTGTAAAAAACTAGCCAAGTCTCGATGGAGCTGCTTGTTTATCTCTAAAAAGTAATTAAATCTAGACAAATTCGTGCCAAGTCAACGGCCAAGTCACACAACATTAACCATAAATAATAAAGAAATCGCAGTAAGGAACCTTAGACTTGGCACGACTTTGTCTAGATTTCATTAGTTTTTAGAGATACTCGTAAACAAGCAGCTCCATCGAGACTTGGCTAGTTTTTTACAGGATGTTTTTGATGGGATTTCACTTCTTTTTGAAGAAACGTGGGCTTATTTATTTATTTTATTAGATTTTCTTATTTGACACAGTTTTTTGAAATCAAATGAAGCGGCCCACCAAGTTGAATATTTTTTGTAAAGGCGGTATATGTCGATATCTCTAATAGTTTGGCTGGGCTCTTGTGTTTTCTAATCAGGGTCACCAGGTACTCCAGATCTTCGATTATCCTAGTTTTTATAGTTTTCCCTTTATGTGGCCATTAAACCCTAACTCTGTAACAAATTTCAGCTCTCTGAGTTTATGGTGAGTACTAGTTATATTTTGATGATCATGAGTGAGTGAGTGAGTCAGTGTCATAAATGCGAAACTTTGCTTTCGCATAACTTCGGTACTAAATGACATACAGACTTGAAATTTTGGATTTTAAGTATGTGATTATAGCTTACTGGATGACGAAAATTTCTACGTTCTGGTCTTATCCAGAGGTTCTCAAATAGGGGCCTGAAAATGCGGCGAAATGGTTCCAGTAAAGGATGGTACGGCAGTGCGCTACTTTTCGGGGGCACTGCCGTGCCCCTAGATACAACTGCACTTTGACGCGGTTTTTTAAATAGATAGAGTGATTCAAGAGGATGGTTTATCACTACATAGTATAAAATAAAGTCGTCTCTGTTTCGTGTCTGTTTGTCTGTTTGTCTGTATGCTTAAATCTTTAAAATTACGCAACGGATTTTGATGCGGTTTTTTGTAATAGGTAGAGTGATTCAAGAGGAAGGTTTTTATGTAAAAAAAATCCCGAAATTCCCACGGGAACGGGCACAATGCGGGTAAAACCGCGGGGCGCTGCTAGTATGTATATAAAATATGTTTTAATATATATTGATCGAAATGTGTGTAGTTCCTGAAAAACACGTGAATTTCGTATCATCAAACGTTTGTTAAAATTTTTGGACTTGAAAGGAAAAAAATGATTATTTATAAACAACTAGCAGCGCCCCGCGGTTTTACCCGCGTTGTGCCCGTTCCCGTGGGAATTTCGGGAATTTTCTTACATAAAAACCTTCCTCTTGAATCACTCTACCTATTACAAAAAACCGCATCAAAATCCGTTGGGTAATTTTAAAGATTTAAGCATACAGACAGACAAACAGTGTGACAGACACGAAAAAGAGACGACTTTATTTTATACTATGTAGTGATTAGATCGGTATTGCACACACCTTTAGTACCGCGTACCAGCCAAAGTAACCGTAACCCAAACTGCATAATTGGCCATCGTTCTCACCTGTGTTGGGAGCATGCGCTGACAAACTTTCAGCTTTTATAAAATGACGAAGTTCTGGGGCTCACAGGCTCTTGTGTAAATAACTAAGTCCTCAATAGTATATATCTATCCCGAAATTCCCGCGGGAACGGGTACAACGCGGCGCGGCTAGTAAAACAAATAATAGTGCCTAGTTCCCACTCTTAAAAGGAAAAAGGATATACAATTATAATATTATGAAAATGTCTTCTATGACATTCAAACCTAGTTTTATCAAAACATTGAGAGATTTTAATAATATTTTCGTTTTAAACTAATAGATTTATCTCTGTAATGTAAGCACGTTGAACTTATATACTACGTTTGATTGAGTCACTGTAGGTAATTGAGCAATAGACAATAGGAGGAAGTGTCGCCGGTATTTAGGGTGCTTTCAAATTATGCGTTTCGTGTCGGACCGCTGCGGTGCCGAAGCCGTGCGTTTGTCGTATTTTGCGGCGTCGGTACCGCGAAATAATTTTAGTACGCACTGTTGCCGCACTGCTCGATTTGTATGAAAACACGCGATCGTACGTTCACAATACGACAAACGCACGGCTTCGGCACCGCAGCGGTCCGACACGAAACGCATAATTTGAAAGCACCCTTAGAGTTATCAAAATCGGCCAAGTCGGACTCGCGCACGTAGGTTACCGTACATTAAAAAACGGCAAAAATCACTTTTGTTGTATGGGAGCCCCCCTTGAATATTTGTTTTATTTTATTTTTAGTATTTGTTGTTATAGCGGCAATAGAAATACATCATCTGTGAAAATTTCAACTGTCTAGCTATCACCGTTCTTGAGATACAGCCTGGTGACAGACGGACGGACAGACAGCGAAGTCTCATTGCAGTAATAGGGCCCCCCGTTTTTACCCTTTGGGTACGGAACCCTAAGTAAACGTTTTAGCATTTTATTTTGCCGGCGAGAATTTCGAGATAAAATATATGCCATGTGTTATTCTGATAGGTTCATCCAAATCCGTTCAGTAGTTTTTGCGTGGAAGAGCAACAAACATACATCCATCTTCACAAACTCTCGCATTTATAATTTTAGTAGGATAAGATATATTTGACACCCAGACGTCGCCAACAACTATATCTGCACATATTGTCGACTCCGTTGAATCGAACCCGCAACCCCCGACACAGTAAGCGCTCTCACTGCCACTGTGACAACGGGATTGTATAGACATCACAGAATCAACCCCACAAGTGTTGTATAAAATGTTCTGCCATCTGCCATGCATCCATCCATCCATCCATATGATAACTGGGAATAGACTAGCTCACAAACGAAGTTTGGTTACGTAACTTGTTTTCATAACCGACCTAATGAACGAAATGAATACATCACAATTAGTCGAAAAATGCAGTGGCGTGTGTCGACCGCACTCGATTAGTTAACAGAGCGAGCAGTTAAGTAATTACAGTATAATTAGGACTTGATTCGAAGACCTAATGATCTAAATATTTGTGTTTAATTATATATTAGCTAGTAACTTAACTACGGCCCTCGCTTTGATTCGGTTAAGCAAGATTTCGACAAGCCTTTTGGCACAGATGCATGTGTTCGCGCTTACTGTGTCGGGGGTTGCGGGTTCGATTCAACGGAGTAACAATATGTGAAGACATAGTTGTTGACGACGTCTGGGTGTCAATTATATCCTATCATATCCTACTAATATTATAAATGCGAAAGTTTGTGAGAATGGATGTATGGATGTATGTTTGTTACTCTTTCACGAAAAAAACCACGTGACGGATTTGGGTGAAGCTTTACAGTGTTACCTATAGGTTATGGGTTATACATCAGAATAACACATGGGATACATTTTATCCCGAAATTCCTGCAGGAACGGGTACAAAACGGGTGAAACCGCGGGGCGCAGCTAGTCACTACATAGTATAAAATAAAGTCGTCTCTGTTTCGTGTCTGTTTGTCTGTATGCTTAAATCTTTAAAATTACGCAACGGATTTTGATGCGGTTTTTTGTAATAGGTAGAGTGATTCAAGAGGAAGGTTTTTATGTAAAAAAAATCCCGAAATTCCCACGGGAACGGGCACAACGCGGGTAAAACCGCGGGGCACTGCTAGTATTCTTATAAAGTATTTGTGTATGTATATGCAGTACGAGTAGTATCAGTGAGTTAGATTCCATAACACAAGCTTGGAGCTTAGCACACTAGGGATATGTATTGTTATTATACTAGCAGCGCACCGCGGTTTTACCCGCGTTGTACCCGTTCCCGTGGGAATTTCGGGATGAAAAATAGCCTATAACCTTCCCGTTGAATGTGGCTATCCAATACAAGAAGAATTATTCAGATCGGATTGGTAACTCTTAAGATTAGCACGTTACAAACAAACAAAGTTACCTCTTTATAATATTACTAGCTGTGCCCCGCGGTTTCACCCGCAGCGCCCCCGTTGCCGTGGGAATTTTGAGATTTTTATTCCTTATTTTTCTTATATAAAAACCTTGTCCTGACAATAAGGAACACATTAAAAAAAGAATCATCCAATTTGGTGCAGTCGTTCTGAAGTTATGCGCTTAGCAACAGATTCAGCGATTCATTTTTACATTATAGATAGTTAGTATACTCGTAGATTGATAGTCATATTTGCCCTCGCAAATATCACAACAATATGGTAGGTACAGTCAGGAGCTTTAATTTGGGACCCATTTCCATTAATTGTTGTTAGAACATTCATAGTGCAATGACGTCGAAACTTTAGTTTGATAGAAACGTAAAGTTATCGATGGTAAACAATAAATATGACATTGATATTGCGATAAAATATTAGCTCTAAATAGCGTAAGTTTGCTACACGATATTCAACCTTAGGTGGGTCACAAATTAAAGCTCGTGACTGTGCTATACGCATCGCTTTCGTCCATTTATCTAATTTTAGTTTCCACGTTAGTACTCGTCCTACAAAGGATACCTAATGTATGTTTTCTTTCAGGGGGGCAGCTTATTCACACCTGTAGGACATACTTTATGGCCGGAAAATACGCAAAATAATCAAGTAAGTTTAAAAACAATATCTACTTCGATTGCTACTAAGTTTGATCTGCAGTGGGGTGTTATAGGACGATACTTTACATTAGTACTCGCTTGTGATCACGTGTACTCCTCGCTGTACTAACATCTTCAGTGAGAGGTGTTTGATCTGCAGTGGGGTGTTATAGGACGATACTTTACATTAGTACTCGCTAGTGATCACGTGTACTCCTCGCTGTACTAACATCTTCAGTGAGAGGTGTTTGATCTGCAGTGGGGTGTTATAGGACGATACTTTACATTAGTACTCGCTTGAGATCACGTGTACTCCTCGCTGTACTAACATCTTCAGTGAGAGGTGTTTGATCTGCGGTGGGGTGTTATAGGACGATACTTTACATTAGTACTCGCTTGTGATCACGTGTACTCCTCGCTGTACTAACATCTTCAGTGAGAGGTGTTTGATCTGCAGTGGGGTGTTATAGGACGATACTTTACATTAGTACTCGCTAGTGATCACGTGTACTCCTCGCTGTACTAACATCTTCAGTGAGAGGTGTTTGATCTGCAGTGGGGTGTTATAGGACGATACTTTACATTAGTACTCGCTTGTGATCACGTGTACTCATCGCTGTACTAACATCTTCAGTGAGCGGTGTTTGATCTGCAGTGGGGTGTTATAGGACGATACTTTACATTAGTACTCGCTTGTGATCACGTGTACTCCACGCTGTACTAACATCTTCAGTGAGAGGTGTTTGATCTGCAGTGGGGTGTTATAGGACGATACTTTACATTAGTACTCGCTTGTGATCACGTGTACTCCACGCTGTACTAACATCTTCAGTGAGAGGTGTTTGATCTGCAGTGGGGTGTTATAGGACGATACTTTACATTAGTACTCGCTTGTGATCACGTGTACTCATCGCTGTACTAACATCTTCAGTGAGAGGTGTTTGATCTGCAGTGGGGTGTTATAGGACGATACTTTACATTAGTACTCGCTTGAGATCACGTGTACTCCTCGCTGTACTAACATCTTCAGTGAGAGGTGTTTGATCTGCAGTGGGGTGTTATAGGACGATACTTTACATTAGTACTCGCTTGTGATCACGTGCACTCCTCGCTGAACTGACATCTTCAGTGAGAGGTGTTTGATCTGCAGTGGGGTGTTATAGGACGATACTTTACATTAGTACTCGCTTGTGATCACATGTACTCCTCGCTGTACTAACATCTTCAGTGAGAGGTATTTGATCTGCAGTGGGGTGTTATAAGACGATACTTTACATTAGTACTCGCTTGTGATCACGTGTACCTACTCCTCGCTGTACTAACATCTTCAGTGAGAGGTGTTTGATCTGCAGTGGGGTGTTATAGGACGATACTTTACATTAGTACTCGCTTGTGATCACGTGTACTCCTCGCTGTACTAACATCTTCAGTGAGAGGTGTTTGATCTACAGTGGGGTGTTATAAGACGATACTTTACATTAGTACTCGCTTGTGATCACATGTACTCCTCGCTGTACTAACATCTTCAGTGGGAGGTGTTTGATCTGCAGTGGGGTTTAATAGGACGATACTTTACATTAGTACTCGCTTGTGATCACGTGTACTCCTCGCTGTACTAACATCTTCAGTGAGAGGTGTTTGATCTGCAGTGGGGTGTTATAGGACGATACTTTACATTAGTACTCGCTTGTGATCACGTGTACTCCTCGCTGTACTAACATCTTCAGTGAGAGGTGTTTGATCTGCAGTGGGGTGTTATAGGACGATACTTTACATTAGTACTCGCTTGTGATCACGTGTACTCCTCGCTGTACTGACATCTTCAGTGAGAGGTGTTTGATCTGCAGTGGGGTGTTATAGGACGATACTTTACATTAGTACTCGCTTGTGATCACGTGTACTCCTCGCTGTACTGACATCTTCAGTGAGAGGTGTTTGATCTGCAGTGGGGTGTTATAGGACGATACTTTACATTAGTACTCGCTTGTGATCACGTGTACTCCTCGCTGTACTGACATCTTCAGTGAGAGGTGTTTGATCTGCAGTGGGGTGTTATAGGACGATACTTTACATTAGTACTCGCTTGTGATCACGTGTACTCCTCGCTGTACTGACATCTTCAGTGAGAGGTGTTTGATCTGCAGTGGGGTGTTATAGGACGTTGTTTTGCAGGTAGAGCCAGGCCGGCGGCAGCCTTCTGTCTTATTCTCTCCGGTTGTGTTTGGAGCGCCTCAGAACGACCCCCAAAAGGCGGACCAGTGGCCATCACAACCAACTTCTGGATCCACGTGGAAAGGTCAGTTATAAACTTACATACTTTTTAAACTCTAAAGGCAAACACTGCGATAAGCGTGTGCACGCCGCGGTTCCATACAAAAGTGAACTGTGGCGGGCGCCCGCGGCGTGTGGCTTCATAAAAAATTGAACCATCGCGGCTGCCCGCGGCGTGTGGCTTCATACAAAAGTAAACCGTCGCGGGCGCCCGCGGCGTGTGGCTTCATACAAAAGTGAACCGTCGCGGGCGCCCGCGGCGTGCGGCTTTATACAAAAGTGAACCGTCGCGGGCGCCCGCGGCGTGCGGCTGTATACAAAAGTGAACCGTCGCGTGCGCACGCTTAACGCAGTGTCGGCCCTAAAGGTCATATTAATAAACTTTTTAGCTATCAAATGGTTTGTCACTTTCTGACATACGCAATTTTCCGAAGAGCAAAAGAGACAAAGCATAGTGTTTTAGTTACAGCGAAGTCTCAGTAATAGGGTCCCGTTTTTACCCTTTGGGTACGGAACCTTAAAAAATGACAACGATACGTTGTTTATGAATTCCAATGCGCTGTAATTGGTGAATTAAGCCCTACATAGCTTCGCTCTACTTTAATTGAAATGCACCCTCATTCCACCCTCTTTTATGTCATCTCTAGCGCGGGTTCACTATTCACCCCGAAGAACATCGCAGAGTCACTGGATTCCACCCCGTAGTGAATCGTGGCAAGGTGACTATCCCGGTTTTACTGCAGGATATCACTCATGTTATTATTCTCTTCATTTTATTTTCTGTGGGATAAAAAAAATTTTTTTTAAAGCAATATTTTTCTTAATTTTTAACCCCCGATGCGAAAAAAGGGGTCTTAGTGCTTGCCCACGTTGACTCGCGGGCGCGGTGGCGGGCGCGGTCACGAAATATCAAACATATGACGTGATTTCCAAGTGTTCACGTTCAAAACGCACGTGCGGTGTAAGTAGCGAGCTAACTAGCGACTAGCGCGTGCGGCGCGCTCGCTCCAATTTCAAACGCTTGAGACGTTTGTGTGTGTTCACGTCAAACTAGCGGTGGCGCGCGCGATTTACTCGCGACGTCAGGTAAGTTCAACCAGTTTGAACTTGCCGCTAGAAACGATAGCGCGTTTTTATCATGACGTTCAATACAGAAGAGTTTATTAGTGCTGTTCAGGCTAGAACTCCTATTTGGCAAAGTAAACACAGTCATCATATGAATAGAAATGTTTTTAATAAGGCTATGGAAGAAAATTGCTGGAGAGTTATCCCGTGACCACGAGCGGTGTGATCCGCTCGAAACGTCGGGTACGTATTTTAGTAAAATACGCTAAATTCTAACGCGATACAGACCCGTTTCATTTAGTATAATGTTTCCTGATATGTTTACGACCTCTGACAATACGTCACACTCGCGCGAACGCCTGGCGGTTAACGTGAACACGAGCTCGCAACGTTTCCCGCGCCCTCCACCGCGCCCGCGCCCGCGCTTTCAACGTGGACAAGCACTTATAGCTTTGACGTTGATGTGTGCGTGTGTGTTAAATGGATGAACTGATTTTGATGCGGTTTTTTTTTCATTTTAAAGCCAGTTTTGTTGCGGTGGTTTTTAGCTGTGGTAAAAATCGGTGAAAACGTTTTTGATAGAGTATTTTTTTATTTAAAACTAGCTGTGCCCTGCGGTTTCACCTGCATTTTTTTCCTCACTGCTTCCTTCCCTGGACTTTCATGAATATTTCAAGACCAGAATTAGCGAAATCGGTTCAGCCGTTCTCAAGTTTTAAGCAGACTAACGAACAGCAATTCATTTTTATTCCTTTTATTTTTAAATTTCACATGTCTTCTGTGGGATGACTTTTTGTTATTAATCTTGTTTTTAACCCCCCACCTAAAAGAGGGGTCTAATAAGTTTGGCGTGTGCTTTTGTGTGTTGTTGTCTGTCTGTGGTATCGCAACACCAAAAGGAATGGACCGATTTCAATTAAGTTTTTTTAATTTGAAAAATACATGGGAGTGATCTTAGCAAATCTATGAGGAGCATTGACAATAGAAATACATATTTAATAAATTCTTCTTTACACTCGGCGATATTATTTTTTTCTTGGCCTAAACACATCTAATACATTCTATGCTTTAATCGGTGATTATCATTGAGTTGGAATCCTATAGAGTCGCAATCAGAAAAAAAATGTCCGCGTTAAAACTCGGCGCATGACGCAGTGCGCCGAGTTTGCGTACAAGCGAAATTGAACACTTAAACAAGTGACATAACGTCTACATTCAAGCAAGTGTCATTCTCATTGCAAACGATATAAAAACAATGAAATAATGACAACGATATTATGACAACGGTGCTCGGACATTTTTTGAGTGGTGTCAGCTAAAGATTGTGACTATTGCCTAGGCCGCACACATCGCGATAACCCGAAAATTCGCGTTATTCCGATATGTGTAGCCGAATATTCGCGTATACTTCGATGCTTCGTGATAACTTCGCTCCGCTGTATAATCTATTTTTTTTTTGGATTGGCACAAAATGTGGTTAAATGTCGTCAATTTTCCAGCCGAAGACGATTGCTCCTGAAGAGGAAAAAGGTTTAGTGATTTTATTTCATTCTTACCCTATCTCTAAACCTTTTTCCTCTTCAGGAGCAATCGTCTTCGGCTGGAAAATTGACGACATTTAACCACATTTTGTGCCAATCCAAAAAAAAAATAGATTATACAGCGGAGCGAAGTTATCACGAAGCACCGAAGTATACGCGAATACGCGAATATTATATGCCAATCCAAAAAAAAATTAGTATAAGTAAATTCTCGCAGATCAAAGCGTTTTATCGCGATGAACTTACCACACTTCGGTCGGCCGCCAGCCATAGTGCGTAGCGGACGTGTTAAGTGTATAGGATTCTAACTCAATGGCGATTATGCACAGTGTTTCTTTTTCGGGGCATACAGACATAAAAACTTCACTATGACCAGCGACTACTTTTTTTCAGAATTGGAGGCCAAGTCGAAACCGAACTTACCTCTCTGGGAGAACAGCATCCCTCCCAAACATCATAAAGAGAAGGAAGCCAGCATCCTGCATCACAAACAATCTTTGAATTCAGGTAAATATACTAAGAAGGGCTTTTTCATAAACGCTTTTAACAGCACTTTAGCTGTCAAATGGTTTGTCCCTTTCTGACATACGCTATTTGCCAAAGAGCGAAAGAGACAAAACACTGTTTAAGTTAAATATCGTTTATATATAAGGTGGTTAACGTACAGCAGAGCCCCGCGGTTTTACGCGAATTCCCGTCGGAATTTTTGAAGTGAAAACTTCGTAAGACGTTTTGACGTTAATATTCCAGTTTTCACTTCTGCCGGCACTCCCGGAGTGCAACCCGGTGATTGTTTATAATAGATAGCCACATTCATCCCAAAATTCCTACGGGAACGAGTGTACCACCCAAAATCGGCCGAACCGTATTTAAAACTTATTCTATTTATCCCCAGACGGTAGTTTCCGCTTCGAATACGCATCTGACAACGGCCTGGCGGCTGGTGAGAGTATTGAGCCGGATGGGAGCCGCGTGGGGGCGTACCGCTACCAGGACCCCAGCGGGACCCTCGTCACGCTCAAGTACCGCGCCGGCAAGGAGGGGTTCCAGGTACGGGAGGGACATATAGGGGTCTAAAAAGGGACTTAAAAAGGGATTCACAGTAGGATTATTAACGCAACGACATACCGTAGACCGTAACTGTAGACCGCAGATAGACCGCAGGTAGACCGCAGCAGGTCATCACGCTCAAGTACCGCGCCGACAAGGAGGGGTTCCAGGTAGGAGGAACATATAGGGGGTCTAAAAAGGGACTTAAAAAGGGATTCATAGTCGGACTATAAATGCAACGACATACCGTAGACTGTTTCTGTAGACCGCAGATAGACCGCAGGTAGACCGCAGCAGGTCATCACGCTCAAGTACCGCGCCGGCAAGGAGGGGTTCCAGGTACGGGAGGGACATATAGGGGTCTAAAAAGGGACTTAAAAAGGGATTCATAGTAGGACTATAAATGCAACGACATATTGTAGACCGCAGATAGGCGGCACGTAGACCGCAGGTAGACCGCAGGTAGACCGTAGGTAGACGGCAGGTAGACCGCAGGTAGACTGCAGGTAGACCGCAGGTAGACCGCAGCAGCTCGTCACGTTCAAGTACCGCGCCAGCAAGGAGGGGTTCCAGGGGGGGTTCATAGTATAACTATGGAGGTATATCTGGTAACAGCAGACCGTAGGCAGTAACTGTAGACCGCAGGTAGATAGACCGCAGTTAGACCGCAGCAGCTCGTCCCGCTAAAACTCCAACACCAAGTTTGACCTTAATCCTACTCTAACTAACTTTTTAATCATCATCATCATCATCATCATATATATAAAAATCAATGCCACATTTCGTTGGAACTGAACTCCTCCTAAACGGCTGGACCGATTTGAATGATATTTTTTGTATGCGTTTGGGTGGCTCCCTGGATGGTTTAGATTCACACTAGCGACATCTATTAGGACGCGGGCGGAACCACCGCGCGGGACAGCTAGTTATCATACTAATATTAAAAAGCTGAAGAGTTTGTTTTGTTTGTTTGTTTGTTTGTTTGTTTTATCGAGGAAGGCTATAGGCTACATTTTATCCCGGATTTCCTACGGGAACGGGCACAACGCGGGTAAAACCGCGGGGCGCTGCTAATCATATATAAAAATCAATGCCACTTTTCGTTGTAATGTTATAACTCAAGAACGGGCTCACCTATCCAAACCAAATGTTTAGGCTTTGTTCGGACTTTAGTAGATGGTTTATGTGAAGTTTGCACAAAATCGGTCGAGCGGTTCTTAAATTCCCGCGGGAACGGGCACAACGCGGGTAAAACCACGGGGCGCAGCTTGTATATTGTATATTCTATTTCAGATTATATTGTACACCAGCATTGTATTGTATATACCTATAATCTGCTGCAGGCTCTGTTATTTTGATATACTGGCTTGTATAATCAAATCGCAATTAATTTAAATCAGTGCTTTATTGTTAGTTTTATTTCTTGTATGTTTGTTCTGTCAGTGTTTCTTTTCCCTTAATGCTAAAATGTTTAACGGCTACCCGCGATACAGGCTAGCCCAAGTGCGGGAGCCAGTGGATATGTAATTTTTAAGTTTAAGCTTTTTTGTCAATAAATATTTTTCATTTTCATTTTCAGATTCTGGAAGGGTCTCATGTTCCCAAGAGCATCACTCCAGTTGCACCTAGTACGGGAGGTAAGCATAGACATCATCTATATCTTTCTATCCTATTAATATTATAAATGCGAAAGTTTGTGAGGATGGATGTTTGTTACTCTTTCACGCAAAAACGAATGAACGGACTTGAATGAAACTTTACAGTAATATAGGTTATACATCTTAATAACACATGGGATACATTTTATCCCGAAATTCCCGCGGGAACGGGTACAACGGCTAGTGCTATATACGAGTATGATTGGTTGCTGCCAAACGAAACAGGTTTGATTTTTATCAATATCAGTTCAGTAATTTTTACGTGGAAGAAGAACATACGCTCAAACATTTAGACAACATAATTATAAAACAAAGTACTCAAAAGCTATCTATCTGTATGTAATCAATTTTCTCAAAAACTACTGATTTTCATGCGGTTTTCACCAACATATAGACCAGGGCCGAAGCCTTTAAAAATGGTAAAAAATGAAAAAAAATTACAGTAGGATGAAACCCATTGGAAAAGGAGGGAAATATGATCAAAATGAAAGGAAAAATAAATTACAGACGATCCGAGTTCGGGAAGTGGGAGGGGGTGAGTTTTTAAGGGTAAAAAATGGTTTATCTTGATTTCCGGCAAAACTACAAGTCCTATAGAAAAAGTTAAATCGCAAAGTTGTAGGTAATAAAAAGATCTACAACTTATCTATAACTTATCGACCCTGGTCTAATATAGAGTGATTCAAGAGGAAGGTTTGTGACTAGTTTTCATGCCAAAATTCCCAAAGGAACAGGTATAACGCGGGTAAAACTGGGTAAAAACGGGTAACACAACAAAGCTACGATCAACAATACACAACTATTGTTGATCGAAGCAACTTCTTCATCGAGTGGACGGTCAACCTGACCAATCCTGGTGACATAGTTATTGAGCCGCCAAAGGCCTCTGACATGGCTCATGTAACGACTACTATTCGTAGAAAGTAACCGGGACCGACGGCTTAACGTGCCCTCCGAAGCACGGAATCATCTTACTTTTCGGGCAATCAGGTGATTCAGCCTGTAATGTTCTAACCAAACTGAGGACAGTCTGACAAAAAAAATCGAAGCAACAAAGTAATGTTTTATTGCAGACAGCCACAACCAAGCTGCCTACGCTCAACAAAAACAACAGTACGAGTTGCAACAGAAGTACAACATGCACAAACTGGTGAGAAAATCTATATAAATAAAAATGAATTGCTATTCGTTAGTCTGCTTAAAACTCGAGAACGGCTGAACCGATTTGGCTAATTTTGGTCTTGAAATATTCATGAAAGTCCAGGGAAAGTTTAAACGGTGAGCATTGTCTGAATAAATGCGGGTGCAACCGCAGGGCACAGCTAGTATAAAATAAAATTAATGGCCACAAAATATAAGAAAAAGACAATCCCAAGTTACTTCAAAGGGTTCTCGTGTCACAATGTTGATGACAAGCCTGTTGTCAGTGGCAGTGAGAGCGCTTACTGTGTCGGGGGATGCGGGGTCGATTCAACGGAGTAACAATGTGAGACATAGTTGTTGACGACGTCTGGGTGTCAATTATATATTCTTATAAAGTATTTGTGTATGTATATGTAGTAGTATCAGTTAGTTAGATTCCATAACACAAGCTTAGAGCTTAGTTTGAGTCTAATTAACCGTGAGTGAATTTGTCTTCGTAACCAAAATCATCTTTCGCAGCTTTCTGAAGTGCTTTTTGTTTTCCAGACGAACCCCATCCCGCCGGCTGACGGTAAATACTTCATCCAGGATGTGTACCTGGACCCAGGGAATCAGGACGACGGACAGGTAACGGCAGCTAAGGGCCGGCACTGCGTTAAGCGTCCGCACGCCGCGGTTTCATACAAAAGTGAACCGTCGCGGGCGCCCGCCGCGTGTGATTTCATACAAAAGTGAACCGTCGCGTGCGATGTCATACAAAAGTGAACCGTCGCGTGCGATGTCATACAAAAGTGAACCGCTGCGTGCGCCCGTTTAACGCAGTGATGACCCTTAGACCAATTCTACCGTTGCTATTTCGAACGAGTTAGCTATATAGTTTCAACTGAACTGAGTTAGCTAGCTAGCTTAGTTGAGAAAACTAAAGATTATTATTTTTTTTGTTTGAACGTGCTAATCTCCGAAACTATCCATCCGATTTCAATAATTATTTTTGTAATAGATAGCCACATTCAACGGGAAGGTTGTAGGCTATTTTTCATCCCAAAATTCCTACGGGAGCGGGTACAATGGAGGTAAAACCACGAGGCGCTCAGATTTGTCATTCCCGAGAGTAGCCCGAACATACAAACAAACAAAATTAAATACCTATAACATCACTATCACTACATAGTATAACAAAGTCGCTTTCCGCTGTCTGTCTGTCCCTATGTATGCTTAGATCTATAAATCCACGCAACGGATTTTAATGTAGTTTTTTTTAATAGATAGAGTGATTCAAGAGGAAGGTTTATAAGTATAAAAAATCCCAGAATTCCTACGGGAACGGGCTCAACGCGGGTAAAACCGCGGGGCGCTGCTAGTACTCGTATTATTAGTATGTATATAATTCATATTTCTTTATTTTTATCTTTACAGTACAGAGAAAAAGATGGCGACGTGGTAATGAGTAATGTCCCTCACAGTTTCGGCGCGGGATACGAATTCTCGTTTCGAGGATAAACATAGATTGTAGTCGCAAACCATAGCTAAATACCGTAGATAAGACATATTACTGTATCTTCAAAGAAATGACAACTGTCAAACCATTGTCAAACCACTGTCACATAACTGTCAAATAAGTATCGAACTGTTATATAACTGTCAAAAGTCTGTCAAATAACTGTCAAATTATTGGAAAATTTTGACGATAAGTTTTTAAGGGGTGACTTCAAAGCAATTATGTATGAGTACTACCTTTTTTGAAAATGGGTTAAGAACGGGACCATACCGCAAGCATATCCTTTCATATACCGAAAGAATTATCAAAATCGGTTCATAAACGAGGGAGATATCAGGTAACAAACAGACAGTCGAATTGAGAACCTCGTTCGGTTTTTGAAGTAAAGTGAGTGCTGTCATTTCAGTGAATATACAGTAATCTTAGTTTAATTGTATAAAGTCACACAGTTATTGAGCTTGCAGTGAATATTGTAATTTTGTAATAAAATTAATAATGGGATTTTGTATTTTATTTCATACCTCTATACTGATATCTTCAGTGAGACGAGAGACCTTTGCCCAGCAGTGGAATATTATACATACACTTATTGTAGCAGTCGTGACGTAGTTTGATAACGTGATGTAAAAAAAAAATTGTGATTGTTAAGCAACGTGAAGCTCGGCTCCTACTTGGATGGGTGGCCGATAGCATGTTTATCTGAAAACTACTTTTCATACATGGCTCGGGTTTGAGATCACCAACCCGTTAGGCAAGCGTGGTGATTACGACATCCTCCTCACTGTACTGATGTCTTCAGAGATGAGAGGCCTTTGACCAGCAGTGGGACATTACAGGCTTACATATATATCAATCTAGTTTTTAACAACTATTGATAGTAGTCGTTACATGAGCCACGTCAGAGGCCTTTGGCGGCTCAATAACTCTGACACCAGGATTGGTCAGGTTGACCATCCACTCGATAAGAAGAAGAACAAATATTGACACAAAATTCAAAAAATTCTCAGTAAAGTTATTTCTAAAACAGGCTAAAAATAAAAAGTATAACTAAAAATTTATCGGGAATTCCCATTTCTATTCCCGCAACGCACTTAAACGGGAATTTATTCCCAATACCAGCGCCATTACCCACAACCATTGTCACCCTACTATACACTTCCCTATCACATCAAACAAAGCCTTAAGTAGAACGAATAGAACTCAAAATTGAATACCAATGTTGATGATGTTATAGATATTATTTTGATATGGGAATTTCGTCTTTATGTCCAAAGAGTAAGGATGATTTTGACTTGATAAATGTTTGGTTTTGAAATTAAGTTATCGGGGTGTAGAGTGAGTATGGATCGGAGAATTAATGGGATAATTCTAGGTACTTATATCTATAAATATAAAAAACAATGTCACTTTTCGCTGTAATTTTATAACTCAAGAACTGGCTCACCTATCCAAACCTTTTTAGGCTTTTAGGTTTAGGCTTTGTTCGGACTGTTTAGTAGATGGTTTATGTGCAGTTTGCACAAAATCGGTCGAGCGGTTCTTAAATTATAAAAACATCATTCAAATCGGTCCAGCTGTTTAGGAGGAAATCAGTGACATACACACGTAGAGTAGAATTATACATATATCCTATCCTACTAATATTATAAATGAGAAAGTGTGTGAGGATGGATTTATGTATGGATGTATGTTTGTTGCTCTTTCAAGCAAAAACTATTAACCGGATTTGGATGAAACTTTACAGTAATATAGGTTATAGTTACATCAAAATAACAAAAAGGATACATTTTATACCGAAATTCCTTCGGGAACGGGCCCAACGCGAGTGCGGGGCGCCGCTAGTATATATATATAAAGATTAAGATATAAACCTAAACCTGTTGCCCTGAAATTATCCCGCAAAACCCTTTTTCAAAGTGTCCCTACACAAACAAGTCGGCACGCTCTGCGCGCCAGATATTTAATAAACTCGACTCTCTCCGATCCTACATTCCTGGTCCTTCATATGTATTCCATTATACATTTATTGCTTAATACGGGTATAAATAATAAATGAATAGGTATTACTTAAAATTAAAATTTCACATGTTTTTAGTACAGCGAGGAACGTAATCACAAGCGACCACTAATGTAAAGCTCTATATTTCTATACTAGCAGCGCCTAGCGCGGTTTTACCCGCGTTGTGCCCGTTCCTGTGGGAATTTTGGGATGAAAAGTAGCCTATAACCTTCCTTTTGAATGTGCAATCAAACAAACAAACAAACTCTGTAGCTTTATAATATTAGTATAGATAGCCGCGCCCCGCGGTGTTACCCACGTTGTACCCGTTCCCGCGGGAATTCCGGGATAGATATATACTATTGAGGACTTTTTTGTAGATCTTTTGAAGACCATCATCTTTGTAATATATACTTTTGGTGTATGATCAACGTATGCGAGCATAAGAGCTCGAAAACGCATATTTTCATCCGACTTGCTTCAAATTTATCGTCACTGCTCAGCTCCTATGTGTCTTAGCGTTATGTTATATAGCCTATAACCTGCCTGAGAGTATGGACTACAACCGTACTAGGTTTGGTTAAAATCCCTTCAGTAGTTTTTGACCCATGCGTGCACATACAGACAGACAGACCAACAAAAAAATTACTGATTGGATTTTTGGCATCAGTACCGATCACCATTCATCCTCCAATATTAATTTTGAATATATATTCAATGTACAGAATTGACCTCTCTACAGTTTTATGATAAGTAATAAGTAAAGATATAATAATTCTTCCTCACTGTACTGATATATTCAGTGAGATGAGTGAGAGGCCATTGCCCAGTTAAAAATATAATTAAAAGCTTAATTATAATTTTTAATACATGCATTTTACGTAAAAACATAATATTAAAAGTAAAAAGTTATTTTGTGACTTTTAATTCGCCAATAGGAAGGCAATACTATCGCTATGACCATTCTTAGTCATAGACTCGTCTATTTATGAGGCTATCAGGATCCATACTATTCTAAGTCAAAGTACGTCTTTTGAAAGTATTACTTTTGACTAATACTTAGCAACGACTATTTATCTAAGCCTTAATCATTTTCCTAAGCCTATAGGAAGTATCTAAAGAAAGGAATCTATTGAAACAGGAACTTGTTGCGTTCGCTCTCGCTGTAAGCATCCATGACGGTTGCTAGGCAACGCGTGACTTTGTTCTATTGAGCTAATTCAAGGCTTCTACTCTCTGCTATCTATTTTACAGCGCCGAAGCAGGGCCGGATTGTGATTTTTTTGATGAAAAGTATTTTGTTATGTTAGCCCTTAAGGTCCTGATATGTAAGTTATATTTATTATTATTTGACAAGCCTGTTGTCACAGGGGCAGTGAGAGCGCTTACTGTGTCGGGGGTTGCGGGTTCGATTCAACGGAATCAACAATATGTGAAGACATAGTTGTTGACGACATCTAGGTGTCAATTATATCGTCGTCTCTTTTTCGTGTCTGTCACACTGTTTGTCTGTCTGTATGGGTAAATCTTTAAAATTACGCAACGGATTTTGATGCGGTTTTTTGTAATAGGTAGAGTGATTCAAGAGGAAGGTTCTTATGTAAAAAAATCCCGAAATTCCCACGGGAACGGGCACAACGCGGGTAAAACCGCGGGGCGCTGCTAGTATTCTTATAAAGTATTTGTGTATGTATATGTAGTAGTATCAGTGAGTTAGATTCCATAATACAATAGACCTAGAGCCCGTGAACCCCAGACCTTCGTTATTTTATAAAAGCTGAAAGTTTGTCAGCGCATGCTCCCAACACAGGTAAGAACGATGGACTAATAATGAAGTTTGGGTTACCGTGGCTTTGGCAGGTAAACGGTACTAAAGGTCAATGGTCGAAAACACCAAGTTGGCCATCGATTTCGATGTCAGACAAATTTTTATTAAAGCTTGACAAGTTGGTGAAAACTGAATGAAAATGCGTTCAGCAGTTTTAAGCAAATAGATTTAATATGTATACACAGACAGCTTTACTTAATATATACAGGGACTTTGGTTTATAGTCTAGAACCTTATTTCTCCATTACATTCAAATTCCTTAAACGTCAAATCCGCCCCTGCTGCCCCCATATACGCATTCAACAGTCAGAGTGCTATCGCTATCTCTCTCGCTCGCTGTCCGTCTCGCCTCTCGCTCTAACACTTAACACGACCTTTGGGCTCGTCGAAATGAACAGAAAGGTATTGAGTCGACATTTTGAGTTAAATGGCCTTATTCATAAATGCTTATTAACATAATTTCAGCAGTCAAATGGTTTGTTCCTTTCTGACATACGCTTTTTTCCGAAGAACAAGAGAGACAAAATATTTTGTCAAAAGTGTGTATATAAAAAAGCCCGTTTCCTTGGTTGTTAGCGATGTTTGGTAGAAATCGGTATCCGTTTTTGAGGGAATTTTAAAATTATTTACTAATTTAATGATATCTATATTAAATGGCAATCCTGACTGACCGTACAACTTTCCCGTTGAATGTGGCTATCCATTACAGAAATAATTATTCAAATCAGATTGATAGTTTCTGAGATAACTCTTACAAACAAACAAACACAACTAGAAACTTTACCTCTGTATAATATTAGTATAGAAAACTGCCTGCTCCACGCCTTTTCTAATCCCCTCTCACCACTACACAATTCCGCACTCAATGACGTCTGCAGAGCATACGACACACTGCACAGTGCGATGCTACGCTATCTTTACGAAAGACCGTAAATAAAGTCAGGTCAGTCAGTCAGCCCGATGTCACAGTGGCAGAGAGCGCTTACTGTGTGCGGGGTGGCGGGTTCGATTCCCGCCCGGAGATAACAATATGTGAAGACATAGTTGTTGGCGACGACGTCTGGGTGTAAATTATAGGTATATATTCGTATAAAGTATTTGTGTATGAATATCTAGTAGTATCAGTGTGTTAGATTCCATAACACAAGCTTAGAGCTTACTTTGGGTCTGATTAACCGTGTGTGAATTTGTCCGGGTAAAAAAAAAAAAAAAATTGTCAAACAACACATTGACATTGTCAAACAACACATTGCCATTGTCAAACAACACATTGACATTGTCAAACAACACATTGCCATTGTCAAACAACACATTGACATTGTCAAACAAAACATTGAAATTGTCAAAATCTTTTCGTAATGCTTTGTGATTGGGCAGTTGAGGCCCGCACAGCTCCGCTCCGCTTCAAAGGAAACGCATTTAAAAAAAATATTAGCCTGTAATGTCCCACTGCTGGGCAAAGGCCTCTCATCTCTGAAGATATCAGTACAGTGAGGAGGATGTCGTAATCACCACGCTTGCCTAACGGGTTGGTGATTTCAAACCCGAGCCATGTTTGAAAAGTAGGAAACATGTTTTCGCTCGACCCGGGAATTGAACCCGGGACCGCACTTACATAAAAAATTCATTTCACCCAAAATATTAATACCGTATTAAATACTCTAAACTTCGCTTATTATAGTCTGTCATCGCTCAGCTTCACTGGAGTCTGTACTTAACGAAAGCATTAAACTGTAGTGGTAGCGGATAAGCCATTAATCAATCAAACCCATAGACACATTATCCTGCGGTAATTATAACCATAGACATTACTATTCTATATTTAGAGACCATAAACTAAAATACGCCGTTTTACCTACTTTGTTTTGGAATAAAAATTTGAACTACATGGGGTTGCCACGGTGCGAGTGATGATGACAAGGGTTTTTAATAACCCATAGACACATTATCCTGCGGTAATTATAACCATAGACTTTACTATTCTATATAAGAGACCATAAACTAAGATACACAGTACAGTTACAATGTACAGTTTTGGAATAAAAAGTAGCCTATGTCCTTTCTCAGGCTCTGGACTAACTGTGTACCAAATTTCATTCAAACGGGTCAGTAGTTTTGGCGTGAAAGCGTAACAGACAGACAGACAGACAGACAGATAGACAGACAGACAGACAGGCAGGCAGACAGACGGACAGACAGACAGAGTTACTTTCGCATTTATAATATTAGTTAGAATTGATTTTTGTTGATGAGTACGATCGTATATGAATTATTCTATAGTGCATTAATTACTTCAATTTTTCATCAAAACTGTATTTTGTTGTGTTTAGCTATAACTATTATAAAGCAAGTTTAATGAGTCATTTTTAAAAGGCCTCTTATCACTGAAGCTATCAGTACAGTAAGGAGGATGTCGTAATCACCATCTTCTTCTTCTTCAGAAGAGAAGAAGAAGAAGAAGTAATCACCATGCGTCCCTACGATTGGTTTGAATATCCTAATATCATATTTTTACTACCCAGCCATGCGTTGCGATATGATATACTAGTCGCGCCCCGCGTTGTATCGGTTCCCGCGAGAATTTCGGGATGAAATGTATCCCATGTGTTATTCTGATGCATAACCTATATTACTGTAAAGTTTCGTCCAAATCTGTTCTTTAGTTTTTGTGTGAAAGAGTAAGAAACATACATTACATCCTCACAAACTTTCGCATTTATAATACTAGCTGCACTCCGCGGTATTACCTGCGTTGTACCCGTCACGGCGGGAATTTCGGGATAAAATGTATCCCATGTGTTATTCTGATGTATATCCTATATTTCTGTAAAGTTTCACCCAAATCCGTCCAGCAGTTTTTTCGTGAAAGACTAACAAACATACATAGTTACATCCATCCTCACAAACTCTCGCATTTATAATATTAGTAGGAAGTAATGATTATCAATAAAATATATGGAATGCTTCGTTTTATGGTACACCATTATATGTTTTATTTGTGATACATGTGTGAGCTATAAAATATATTCCAGTTGTTGCCCACCCGGAATTTTTAGACCACGAAAAAGTTTTATTCATTAATTTAGAGTAAGGTAGTGGCCAACCCTTGTGTCGGAGTTTTTAGACCGCCTAAAGGCCTTCATCCACGAGCCTAGCTCTAAAATTAATGATGATGAAAGGCCTTTAACGTGGTCTAACAACCGGGAATGATACTAACGTTTTTCCTTGGATACTAGGATGGGCCGATACTGGCATAATATCTTTCTGAGCGCTACCGTGCTTCGGAGGGCATGATAAATTGTGGACCGGTGGCTACAATCGTCAGACCATGTCGCAGGCCTTATGTAGTCTAAAAACTCCGACACCGATTGGCCCATAACCTCTTACTCCAACTTAATTCATACTTCACTTCACATAGTATAAAACAAAGTCGCTATTTTTGTCTGTTTGTTTGTCTGTATGCTTAAATCTTTAAAATTACGCAACGGATTTTGATGCGGTTTTTTGTAATAGGTAGAGTGATTCAAGAGGAAGGTTTTTATGTAAAAAAATTCCCGAAATTCCCACGGGAACGGGCACAACGCGGGTAAACCGCGGGGCGCTGCTAGTAATTTATAACTCGCTCATTCGCTCACATTCTACTGATCTCATACTTGTCGCTCGCTTATTTGCACAATTAAAACGAACAATTTAAAATCCCTTTTCTCTTCAAATAAAGGGAGAGGATTTTTCCGGAATGTTTTTTGAAGTCACACTGACTGCTGTACTCAGAAACGTTCAGTAAATGGACACTTAACTAATTGGTGTTTTTTCATACATTACACATGTCAAAATCAGTAATTGAATTCTACTAATATTTAAATGCGAAAGTTTGTGAGGATGTATGTGTATTAAGTTTGTTTGTCTTTCACGAAAAAACTACTCAACGGATTTGGATGAAACTTTACAGTAATATAGGTTATACATCAGAATAACACATGGGATACATTTTATCCCGAAATTCCCGGCTAGTCTCTACTAAGGAAGTATTCGACGTCTCCGAGTACGGGCGTAAAACAACGATTTTTTTAAAAGTTATTGATTGCCGTATTAAAACACTAAACTGAGATAAATCTATTAAATGGCTATTTGTTCGTAACAGCGTTAAAAAAGCGCTTTAAAGTTTAAACAGACTTTCCTGGCTTTTAAATGAAAATGTCTGAAGTTTTGCTGTGAGATATTTTTATTTAGATTACATAGAAAAATCTGTGTATTGTAACAATATGGTACTTTTAATTAAGGCCTTTCGACGGTCAATAAACCAGTGTTGGCCACTAGAACTCACTTATTTTGAAATATGAAATTTTCACCCAACCGAATTTTATTTAATAGTAGTTCAAGAACACTCCCCATTAAAACTTATTTCAAACAAAAACGCATCTAAATTTAACATGCCGGTAAAAACTACAATGTCACATACACGCCAAAATAACACTCCTCTTTTTGCGTCGTGAGGTCAAATACAAAAGTATCTATTTTGCTACGAGACTCTGTAGCTCCATAGCGTTGGCTACAAGTGTTCGTAGAAGCGTAGCGTTTGCTACGGGACCTCGTAGCTCCGTAGTATGCGTCGTAGCTATTGGTAGGTACTACTGCATATACTACATACATTACACAAATACTGTTATGAATATACTAGCAGCGCCCCGCGGTTTTACCCGCGTTGTGCCCGTTCCCGTGGGAAGTTCGGGTTGAAAAGTAGCCTACAACCTTCCCGTTGAAAGTGCCTATCCATTACAAAAATAATTATTAAAATCAGATTAGTAGTTTTTAAGATTCGAACATACCAACTTAATTACAAATTTTACCTCTTTACAATAAGTATAGAATTTCAAAGTCTAAAAGCAACCGAAGTCAAATAACGTAAGCACTAAAAGGAAGGAATCCTACTTACAATGCTAGAAAAAGACGGGTATATTTAATTACGAGAGTGCGAGCGAGACTGCGATATAAATTAAGGACCTCTTCTTTCGGTCGCAGTGAATAAGGTAGTACATAGTTGCATTTTTTCGTTAATTTTCATCTCTCTTTATCGAGTCTCACAAAATCTCACAAAAATCACTTTGCGAGACTGTCCTCAGTTTGGTTAGGGCATTTCAGGCTGAATCACCTGATTGCCCGAAAAGTAAGACGATTCCGTGCTTCGGAGGGCACGTTAAGCCGTCGGTCCCGGTTACTCTCTAAGGATAGTAGTCGTTACATGAGCCACGTCAGGGGCCTTTGGCGGCTCAATAACTCTGACACCAGGATTGGTCAGGTTGACCATCCACTCGGTGATGATGATGATGATGGCAAATAGGGCACCGCACCACTCCGCTCCGCTTCAATGGAAACACACCCTTATATTCGTAAATTCGTGTTGGTTAGTGGCTAACCTTGTTGTTGGCTTTTTAGACCGTCTTATGACCTCCTACGTGTGGACTAATGGTAAAACACTACACCATCATTGTTGAGCTGTATACAACTCTAAAGGCCGACACTGCGTGCGCACGCCGCGGTCATACAAAAGTGAACCGCCGCGGGCGCCCGTCGCGTGCGGTTTCATACAAAAGTGAACCGTCGCGGGCGTCTGCGGCGTGTGGCTTCGTACAAAAGTGAACCGTCGCGTGCGGTTTCATACAAAAGTGAACCGCTGCGCTGCTTAACGCAGTGTAGGTCCTAAGTGGGGCAGTTAACAAAATGTACCTCTTACAAAATTTATGTTCAGTATGACTAAAGGGGTGGCGGAAATACTTCACTTACTAGGGCAGCTTGATCACTTATTCACCCAAAACATATTCTCCAAAAATCACAAAAAACGCAACTACAGCCTTCCACCCGAAAAGCTTCAAACGCGCACTTTCAGCTAACTTATCGAAGACCTGTGGCTTTCATTCGAAGCTAACACCATTTTCCACCCTATCTAACAAGACTTAAAAGCTAAAATCGTATCCACAACACAGTGACCCAAGAAACCTTAAACATACAATTCAAAATCACCTTTAAGTCTAGCTAGATAGAAAAGAAAATCGCTTAAAAAACCTTCGCAGATTTGATAACATTCGTCCAAATTAACAAGAGCTCTCCCCCCTCCCGTAAACGCGAAGGAAATGGCAAATATAAGGGAGAATCGTTGGTCAATGACAGGTCTTTGCTTTTTGGTCGGTGTTTGAATTTCGAACCCTCTATTTGGAATTATCAGTGTCGCTCGGGCAGTGAGCTAGAACACACGTCTGCAAGATAACAGCATATAATTTAATTATGGGCATCTAGAAGAAACCAAGTAAGTAATTCTAATAATTTCTACGGATAGTAGTCGTTACATGAGCCATGTCAGAGGCCTTTGGCGGCTCAATAACTCTGACACCAGGATTGGTCAGGTTGACCATCCACTCGGTGAAGAAGAAGAAGTAAACCTATGAATAAAAGTATTCTCTAACAAGTTAAGCTACTATTCTACGATCGCGTAGTTTAAATTAGCGATGTTAAGCAGCTCGGATGGGTGGCCGATAGTGGCATTTTTATCTGAGCGCTACCGTGCTTCGGAGGGCACGTTAAGCAGTCGGTCCCGGTTGGTTCAATCGTCAGGTCGTATCAGTATTCGTAGTCGTAGTCAGTCCATGTCGGAGGCCTTTAGGCGGTGTAAACTCCAACTCGTATTTTCAACAGATACAATATACTAGCAGCGCCCCGCGGTTTTACCCGCGTTGTGCCCGTTCCTATGGGAATTTCGGGATGAAAAATAGCCTATAACCTTCCCGTTGAATGTAGTTATCCATTACAAAAATAATTATTCAAATCGGACTGGTAATTCGCGAGATTACCTCGAACATACAAACAAACAAAGAAACTTACAAATTTTACCTCTTTATTACATATATTAAGTATAGATGTATAACTTACTTGCCGCGTCCCGCGGTTTCACCCGCGTTTTAACTGTTCCCGCGGGAATTTTGGGATAAAATGTATTCCATGTGTTATTCTAATATAATACATAACCTATATTACTGTAAAGTTTCATCCAAATCCGTTCAGTAGTTTTAGCGTGAAAGAGCAACAAACATACATCCATCCATACATACAAACATCCATCCTTACATTCATCCTCACAAACTTTCGCATTTATAATATTAGTAGAATAAAGGTAGGTAGTGTATATTTAACTAGTAGCCCCTCACGGCCTTACCCGCGTTGTACCCGTTCCCGCGGGAATTTCCGGATAACACATGGGAATAATATATCCCATATATTATTCCATTAACACATGGGAATAATATATCCCATATATTATTCCCATGTATAATCTATATTACTGTAAAGTTTCATCCAAATCCGTTGAGTAGTTTATGCGTGATAGAGCAACAAATACTAATATTATAAATGCGAAAGTTTGTGAGAATGGATCGCAAACTTTCGCATTTATAATATTAGTTAGATGCTTTGCGGTTAGTTATTATTAAAATTAAACCTACAAAGTTGTTTCAGCAGATTTAATCCGTAGATTAAAGATTGAAACATTTCTGTGGTTTTTATAATATTACTAGCAGTGCCCCGCGGTTTCACCCGCAGCGCCCCCGTTCCCGTGGGAATTTAGAGATTTTTATTCCTTATTTTTCTTACATAAAAACCTTGTCCTGACATTAAGGAACACATTAAAAAAAGAATCATCCAATTTGGTGCAGTCGTTCTGATGTTATGCGCTTACCAACACATTTTGCGATTCATTTTTATGTTACAGATAAGATAAGATATTTTAATAGGTTACTTTTTATCCCCTAACTCCCTCGGGAACGGTTCCTTTGCAGTTTAAACTGCGGCGAAGTTTAAACCGTCCATCTTTTCTCTTATAATTTCGCTTTAATCTTCGTAACAACTAAACGGGAATTGATTTCCCGAGGGATGTTCCATTGAGAAAGATTACCTTTTCTGCTGTTCCGTTTTGAAATATTATTGTAGATTTTATTGTTACCGCTCCGTGGTTTTACCCGCGTTGTACCCGTTTCCGTGGGAATTTCGGGGTAAAAATTAGGATTTAGCCTTCTCTTGAATGTAGCTATCTAAAACAGAAAGAATTATTCGAATCGGACAAGTAGTTTATGAGATTAGTGCGTTCAAACAAACAAAAACTTTTCAGTTTTATATATTTGTACTAGCAGCGCCCCGCGGTTTTACCCGCGTTGTACCCGTTCCCGTGGGAATTTCGGGAATTTTTATACATATAAACCTTCCTCTTGAATCACTCTACCTATTACAAAAAACCGCATCAAAATCCGTTGCGTAATTTTAAAGATTTAAGCATACAGACAAACAAACAGACAAAAGTAGCGACTTTGTTTTATACTATGTAGTGATAGTAGAAGGTATGAACGCGTTACAGTCCCATTTCTTCTAGAATAATTAGTGTAATGTAAAATCGCGTGATTTAAAAATAAGTTAGTGGTCTTGTTGGAGTTTTAGACCGCCTAAAGGCCACCGACGTGATCTAACGATATCCGTCAACATCACACACGTGCTGTTTAACTGCACACGACATCCGTTACTTCGACGCCTACCTAATCGACGTAATTTTTCATATATTTGTGTCAAAATCACTCGTCAAATTATACTAAGGACGCATTTGACGTGTCTAAGTGCGGGCGTTAATATTTAAAGCATTGGTTGTCTAGAAAACTGATTCAATTTAATAGCCATTTAAAATTAAAATCTTCCAAGTTTAAATTCAACAATAGAATCAGTTGACAATCAAAATGGCTACCGGAAATGAGCGCGCTAACGACTCTCTTCCACGCAAAATGGAGGCGCTTCCGGTGCGCTCTTTGTCATAATTCCAATCGTAAATTACTTTGCATTTGAAGGGGTAACCGCTTAAATTAAATTATCTATTTTAGAAATGTTTTATGGTATACATATTTCTTCTTAAATATCTGGTGTTGTAAATATAATCTAACACGGTATTCCGTATAATAATCTAACATCTCGTTTAAATAATATTACCAAATAAATCATAAAACTGAACGATGGATTTCGTTCAAAGAACGTTTCCCCCATTGTCTTTCATTCGTTCATTCATTATATTCGGTAGCCATATTCAAGAGGAAGGTTACAGGTTTCTTTTGGAACGAAGTTCCTTATCGCGCGTAGCGAAAGGGGGCTAGACGGAAAAAAGGTAAAGACACTTTTGAGGCCAGAGGGGGACAGACAGAGAAACTTGCGCACGCCAGAGAGAGACAGACAGAGAAACATACGCGAGAGAGACAGACAGAGAAACTTGCGCACCCCAGAGAGAGACAGACAGAGAAACATTATCTGTCTGTCTCTCTCTCTCTCTTATAGAAAGCAAGCCAGATATTTTCGTTTCGTCTTTCTATTTCGCATTGAACAGTGTGGTGTCGCGACGATTATTTTTGTTGATAATAAATAAACTTCGTTCCATCCGGGTGTCCCTTGACACCTCTCAAGTTTTTATTATCTGACGTTTCGGCTCCTTTACAGGAACCGTGGTCACAGGAGACTTAGGTATTATGCGTCTATACAAGAAAAAGTAAAAATATAGCTGCGATATTTATATGTATTATATGTATAGATGTATACATTATACTGATACTTATCCCGTTTATCCCGCAGTATGGGCGCCGCGTCCGACGGGTTCGGGATGACCCCCGGCATGGGGTGGCGGGAACGGATCGCCGCCTGCCGCGAGTCCCGGAAGCTGGTGCTGATCATCGTAGCTATAGCACTGCTGTTGGACAATATGCTGCTTACTACTGTGGGTGAGTAGCTTGTTTTCTGAAAACTGTTTTTTAATTCCGTAAACTGTTTTTTAATTCCGAAATCTGTTTTTTTATTTCGGAAGGGTTTTTGTGTTTCGAAATCTGTTTTGTGTTTCGAAATCTGTTTTGAGTTTCGGAAAATGTTTTTGAGTTTCGGAAATTGAATTTTTGAATTCCAAAAATTGTTAAAATATCTTTGAATTTTTTGTGAAAAAAAGATGAACAAAAAACTAAGGAGAAACGAAGACTGAAAAAACTATGAGGGTTCCATTGTCAAAATCTTTTCGTAATGTTTTGTGATTGGTTGATTGGCTCCACACAGCTCCGCTCCGCTTCAATCAAATTGTGCTTAAGACTTTATGGTCTGTTTTCGAAAATCCTTTCTTAGTATGCACTTACGTCACTTGAAGAACCTTCCTGCCAAATTTAATGTTTCTAGGTGTAGCGGTTGAGGTTGTGCGTTGATTATCAGTCAGTCAGTCAGTCAGGACTTTGAATTTTATATATGTATATAGATTTTTTAGAATCGTTTCGTTTATCTCGTGACCACGAGCGGTGTAATCCGCTCGATACGTCGGCTACGTATTTTGAAAAATATGTTATATATTCTACGCGATACAGACCCGTTTCATTTAGTATAATATGTTAAAGACCTTATCAACTATCACAATTTATCTGCGATCGAAATATTGTACCGAAAATTTTTAGACTGACTTAAAACAGACTTGCAGTCGAGTCTGTCAAACAAGTCAAAAACAGTATACATAGTCTGCGCAGGTCTACTTAAAACAAAGGATTTTTACTTGTCAGCAACATACATTACACTTGCGAGATAAGGACGCGGACGGTTTCTCATGAATTATAGATTAATACCACTCAGAGTATTGCCTTCGGGTATCCACTTGCCTTTTTAAATCGACCAGTATAGTTCCGAAACTGCAAGAGTTACGATTTTTCTTCTTGGGAACTATGTCACTGATTTTAGAAATAAGAAGAACTGAATTAGTGAGTTTTTTCGGAAATTTATTCGAAAAAAAATAAATAAAAAAATTACTGATCTGTATAAAAATTGGCGGAACCACGTCACCGATTTTAGAAATACGACGAACTGAATTAGTGAGTTTTTTCGGAAATTTATCTGAAAAACTTGATATAAAAAATTAACTATAAAATTCAGGTGAGTTTTGTATAAAAATTGGCTCAGAAATAGATTAGAGTCTAGAATAACATAGAGTATTTTTATCTCAAAATACCGCATGATTTTTTTCGATTCTTTTTCCAAAAAAACATCGAGTAAAAAAATTGCTAAAAATTACTTATCGTATCTGTATAAAAATTAGCACATAGAACTAGCCGCGCTTCGCGATGCTATCCCGCGTTATCCCCAGTTATCCCGTGTTATTACCCGTTTCCGATAAAATGTATCCCATATGTTATTCTGTTGTATAACCTATATCACTGTAAAGTTTCATCCAAATCCGTCCAGTAGTTTTTTCGTGAAAGAGTAACAAACATACATACATCCTCACAAACTTTCCCATTTATACTTAATATTATAGGATAGCATTATTATCCCAAAATTCCCACTTTACAACGTACTGTAATTAACTGTAATTAATACCGTATAAAGCTAGTAGTAAATATCTTATAACTCGTAAAGCATAACCTCGCTCATTTGAAGTCGGAAGGGGGTTCAATTTCCCCGCCGTGGCCGTCGAGATCAAAGTGAAACTCACTTAGGCGCCTCATCAAAGGAGCCGACGTAGTGATGGAACAAAATGAGGTGTTGATACAGTGTGTCGGTAAAGATTGTCGATAAAATATGTCGGCACAAACTCTTTAGTGCTTTTAGTAAAGTTATCTTCTTGTATTTTATATATCAAGGATTTGTAATTCAATTTATATCCTACTAATATTATAAATGGGAAAGTTTGTGAGGATGTATGTATGTTTGTTACTCTTTCACGAAAAAACTTCTGCACTGGTCGGCCTTAATAAAAAGTCTATTAAACACTAGCCGCGCCCCTCGGTGTTAGCTGCGTTGTACCCGTTCCCGAAGATAGATAGCTATTACATACAGATAGATAGCTTTTGAGTACTTTGTTTTAAAATAATATGTTGTCTAAATGTTTGGGCGTATGTTCTTCTTCCACGTAAAAAATACTGAACTGATTTTGATAAAAATCAACCCTGTTTCGTTTGGTAGCAACAATCATATATAGCACTAGCCGCGCCCCGCGGTGTTACCCGCGTTGTACCCGTTCCCGGGGGATTTTTGTGATAAAATGTATTCCATGTGTTATTCAGATGTATAACCTACATTACTGTAAAGTTTCATTCAAATCCGTTGAGTAGTTTTTTCATGAAAGAGTAACAAACATACATCGTGTAAACTGTCGCATTTATAATATTAGAAGGATTTCATTTCATCGATAAATGATTCTGGACTCGACCCTACGTAAGTAATATAACTTTTAACAACGCCAAATTGTATTCAAATACCCTTTGAACCTTTTTAGGTCACGCCGTAAGTACCTTACAATATACATCTACAGGTTTTACTTCCCCGTTGAGCCATGTCAGAGGCCTTCGGCGGCTCAAAAACTCTGACACCAGGATTGGTCAGGTTGACCATCCACTCGATGAAGAAGAAGAAGAAGACTTCCCCGTTGTGCTCGTTCCCGTGGGAATTTCGGGATTTTTTATACATATAAACCTTCCTCTTGAATCACTCTATCTATTTAAAGAAACCGCGTCAAAAATCCGTGCAGTAGTATTTAAGTTTATCGCGAACAGACAGCGCTTACTGTGTCGGGGGTTGCGGGTTCGATTCAACGGAGTCAACAATATGTGAAGACATAGTTGTTGACGACGTCTGGGTGTCAATTATATATTCATATAAAGTATTCGTGTATGTATATGTAGTAGTATCAGTTAGCTAGATTCCATAATACAAGCTTAAAGCTTAGTTTGGGTCTAATTAACTGTGAGTGAATTTGTCCGGGTACTTATATCTATTTATTTTTATTTAAAGTTGTGGATCAAAAGTAATATCAACATCCCATCCCTTCACTAGTACCCTCACCCTGCAATATCTAATTTATATCTGTGAAACTCATCTCAATTGGTAGACGCCAACTTTCAATACAATTATAAAATATCGCAGTATATTGCTCAACAGCGCCCCGCGATTTGCCCGCGTTGTGCCCATTCCCGTGGGAATTTCGGGATGAAAAATAGCTTTGAGGCTTTCCGTTGAATGTGACTATCTATAACTAAAATAATTATTGAAATCGGATTGGTTGTTTCTGAGATTAGCGCGTTCAAACAAACAAAAATTAAAACTCTTCTGCTTTATTATAATACTAGCAGTGCCCCACGGTTTTACCCGCGTTGTGCCCGTTCTCATGGGAATTTCGGGATGAAAAATAACCTATAGCCTTCCTCGATAAATGGACTATCCAACACTGAAAGAATTTTTCAAATCGGGCCAGTAGTTCCTGAGATTAGCGCGGTCAAACAAACAAACTCTGCAGCTTTATAATATGAGTATAGATAAGTAGCAGCTATTTGGATGGATGGCCGATAGTAGCATTTTTATTTGAGCGCTACCGTGTTTCGGATGTCACATATTATCGGTCCCGGTTGCTTCAATCGTCTGACCATGTCGGTGGCCTTTTGACGGTCTAAAAACATCCGTAACCTGCAATAAACATAAGTAAGTTTCGATATGTAAGTGCATGGCCAACTTCCTCTGTGGTCTTGCGGTTTGAGCGCTCGGCTCACGATCCGGAGGTTCCGGGTTCGATTCCCGGAAGGGACAATGTCTCACAAAAATCTCTTTGTGAGACTGCCCTCAGTTTGGTTAGGGCATTGTAGGCTGAATCACCTGATTGCCCGAAAAGTAAGATGATTCCGTGCTTCGGAGGGCACGTTAAGCCGTCGGTCCCGGTTACTTTCTACGGATAGTAGTCGTTACATGAGCCATGTCAGAGGCCTTTGGCGGTTCAATGACTCTGACACCAGGATTGGTCAGGTTGACCATCCACTTGATGGAGAAGTGGCCAACTTTGTGCATAGACGGTGAAACAACCGAGCTAGCTTTAGTTGCAATAACTAGAAAGTCATTATAAAGTCCACCTCTTTTCTAACGAGATTTAATATTTACATTCTACAAAGAGTTTTAGTCAAAGAGTATTAATTCATTGTAAGAGCTTTGTGGCTTTTGTTCTCTGTGCTTTGATAACTTTAATTACAAACTAGCAGCGCCCCGCGGTTTTACCCGCGTTGTGTCCATTCCTGTGGGAATTTCGGGATGAAAAATAGCCTATGTTACTCATGGATAATGTAGCTTTCGCATGGTGAAAGAATTTTTAAAAACGGTCCAGTAGTTTTTGAGCCTATTCATTACAACCAAACAAAGTTTTCCTCTTTATAATATTAGTGTAGATTGAGTTGGAATTAAATACTGTGGGAAATTCGGGATAAAGGTGGTTTTTACTTAAATGTATAAACGTAGCGCTTGTGACGTAGTTTGACTAAGCGATCTTAATACATTGCGATTGTTAAGCAACGTGCAGCTCGACCCCTACTTGGATGGGTGGCCGATAGTGGCATTTCTATCTGAGCGCTACCGTGCTTCGGAGGGCACGTTAAATTGTCGGTCCCGGTTGTTTCAATCGTTAGACCATGTCGGAGGTCTTGAGGCGGTCTAAAAACATCCTTAACCTCCCGCCTGCAATAAACATAAGTAAGTTTCGATATGTAAGTGCATGGCCAACTTCCTCTGTGGTCTTGCGGTTTGAGCGCTCGGCTCACGATCCGGAGGTTGCGGGTTCGATTCCTGGTAGGGACAATGTCTCACAAAAATCTCTTTGTGAGACTGCCCTCATTTTTCAGAATCACCTGATTGCTCGAAAAGTAAGATGATTCCGTGCTTCGGAGGGCACGTTAAGCCGTCGGTCCCGGTTACTCTCTACGGATAGTAGTCGTTACATGAGCCATGTCAGAGGCCTTTGGCGGCTCAATAACTCTGAAACCAGGATTGGTCAGGTTGACCATCCACTTGATGAAGAAGAAGAAGTAAAATCCTATCTATATATCCTATCCACGATCCTATCATACTAATATTATAACTATTCGCATAAACCTAAGAAACCGATCTTTATTAAAATTTAGATTCTATTTCTATTTTTATAACGTCTACTTTCCATCGACAAAGGTCTGGTTAAATGTTTTCTATATTCACGTTTCATGATCAAATTATCTATGCTCCTATCCCGCTAGGAATCCAATTATCCCCTACCATTGTCAGATGTACTCGAATCAAGAGCTTGTTGCGTGAAACTGACAGGTTTTTAATGACTTTCACCGTTCTCGCTTCGATATTACGCGGTAGTTTTATTTATAACGAGTTGTTGTAGTAGGAGGCTATTTTTATATTTTAGATGTTCGATTACGTATTTTTATTCATGTAGCCTTAGTGGTATGTGCCTTGCCTGCCAAGACTGAGATCTCGGATTCAATTTCCGGGTCGAGTGAAAACATGTTTCTTACTTTTCAAACATGGCTCGGGTTTGTGATCATCAACCCGCATTAGGGGCGCGTGGTGATTACGACATCCTCCTCACTGTACTGATATCTGAGGTGAGATGAGAGGCCTTTGCCCAGCAGTGGGACATTATAGGCTGATACTACTACTTTTACAGCTACGTTCATGTATTTTTATTTGTACTGATACCCTCAGTGAAATATGTTTTTTCATAGTTTAGTAATATCTTCAGTGACTCGAGATCCTTTGCCCAGCCGTGGGAAATTACAGTATAATACATTTTTCTTGGTTTGTTTCTATATTAGGTACCTTTTTTTTCTCTCAAGTGTTTACTCTCCCTCCGTTTTTCTCTCTTTCTCTCATCCTTAAAAACCCATTATATCTATCTGTCTCTTCAATGAAAACTAACTCTCTCTCCCTCTCCCCAGTGCCAATAATCCCGGAGTTCCTGTACGACATCCGGCACCCGGATGCGCCGCTGTCGATGTCTCTCGACGAGGTCACCACGGTCCCGCCGCCGCCGACGCCCTACTGCCCCTGTTTGGAGAAGAATATCACTGTAGCGGAGAATATTACGCATAGTGAGTATTAATGGTTATTACAACCCGATTATAAATAAAATAACTACTTTTATAGATGAATAAGTTTCAATTTCAAATTGTGATTGTTATTTACGCCTCGGTGGTCTAGTGGTATGGTGAACTCGCCTGCTAACACTGAGGTCCCAGGTTCAAATCCTGGCTCGAGCTAAAACATGTTTCCTACTTTTCAAACATGGCTCGGGTTTGAGATCACCAACCCGCATTAGGCAAGCGTGGTGATTACGACATCCTCCTCACTGTACTGATATCTTCAGTGAGATGAGAGGCCTTTGCCCAGATGGGCATTACAGGGTAATACTTTACTACTACTTGTCCCCCAGTCAACGTGACCGCGGAGAAGGAGGCGCGTCATCAGGAGCTGATCCATGAGACCGTGGCCGTGGGGGTCATGTTCGCCAGCAAAGCGCTCGTGCAGCTCCTCGCCAACCCCTTCGTTGGACCTCTCACTCATAAGTAAGTACTGCCTCTCCACTCCCCTCCACTCCACTCCACTCTAATCCGCTCCACTCCACTGCGGTCTACTTCACTCTGTTGCACTCCACTCCTCTCCACTCCAGATCAGAAACAGCCGTGGTAGGCAGAAAACCACTCCGTTCCACTCCAGTTCACTTCCTCCTCTCCACTCCACTAGTTTATACTAATTATTTATTAAAAATGGCCGCGGTGGGCGTCGTAATCAAGAAAATATATTAAAGAAAAATGACTGTATGTATCGCGTTACAATCATATTTTAAAAGCATTCCACCGCGCTACTATACTAGCCGCGCCCCGCGATGTTACCCGCGTTGTACCCGTTCCCGCAGGAATTTCGTTATAAAATGTATCCCATATGTTATTCTGATGTATAACCTACATTATTATAAAGTTTCATCTAAATCCGTTCAGTAGTTTTTGCGTGAAAGTGCAACAAACATACATCCATCCTCACAAACTTTCCCATTTTATGATAGGAAGTAGAATCGTACTCAGAAACACTCAAAATTATTGTGCTTTGTTTTACGGGATCTCACATGAGTGTGTTATATTATATTTTACTAGCAGCGCCCCGCGGTTTTACCCGCATTGTGCCCGTTCCCGTGGGAATTTCGGGAATTTTTATACACATAAACCTTCCTCTTGAATCACTCAGTGATTATATTTATTTGTTTTTTTCCTGATTGTTGCATGATTTGTTGTTGTTTTGTTAACTACAGTTTTTGTTGTGAATAAATGCTATTCTATTCCAGGATCGGATACAGCGTGCCCATGTTTACTGGATTCATTCTGATGTTTCTCTCGACCTTGAGTAAGTAAACACATATGTTTTATCTAAGATTTGTATCCACAGACCCGGGTTCAGATGTAATTGGGCACTGATCCCATCAACACGTATATATTTAAACCATTTCAAATACTACTTTCAAATAACATTTTGTATTCTTTCGTTCTTTACAATACAGCTCAAAAGAGGCGTTACTACTAAAAATAACCTCTTTTATTCAGTGAAGCGTATTTGATGGTCAACTCCATATTATACTCCTACTTATTTCCAGTATTCGCCTTCGGAAGATCGTACAGTGTTCTGTTCATTGCCCGAGCGCTGCAGGGGATAGGATCTTCGTGTTCCTCCGTCTCAGGAATGGGCATGCTGGCGGAGAGATACCCAGACGACAAGGTAATGTACCAACTTAGCGCTCATGGCCATTGAGTTATATGGCCTGGAACTGCGTTCAGCGGGCGCCCGGACGGGCAACCGTCGCTTATCCACGCGCGTGGACTCTGTGGGAACGCGACGGGTTCATACAAAAGTGCTAAGTCGCGGGGATTCGCGGGCGTAGCGGGCCCAGGGGTGCGGGGGCGGGGCACGTCCGGACGTAGCACTTTTGTATGAAACAGCAATAGTGCCCGCTTAACGCAGTTTCAGGCCTTTGACGTACATATAACTCAATGCTCGTGGCGTAGTTAAGCTTAGCGTTATCTCTTTGCGATTGTTAAGCAACGTGCAGCTCGACTCCTACTTGGATGGGTGGCCGATAGCGGCATTTCTATCTGAGCGCTACCGTGCTTCGGAGGGACGTTTAATTGTCGGTCCCGGATGTATCAATTGACAGACCATGTCGGAGGCCTTGAGGCGGTCTAATAAGTCCGATACCAGGGTTGGCCACTAACCAACACTTATTAGATTACTTTATTACACTTTACTTACTGACTCGCGCCTCGGTAGTCTAGTGGTATGTGGACTCGACTGCCAAGACTGAGGTCTCGGATTCAATTCCCGGGTCGAGCGAAAACATGCTTCCTATTCAAACATGGCTCGGGTTTGAGATCAACAACCCGCAGTAGGCAAGCGTGGTGATTACGACATCCTCCTCACTGTACTGACATCTTCAGTGTGATGAGAGGCCTTTGCCCAGCAGTGGGACATTACAGGCTAATACTTACTTACTAATTGGTTCTTGACAGGAGCGGGGTAACGCGATGGGTATCGCTCTAGGAGGGCTGGCTCTCGGAGTACTCATAGGACCGCCCTTTGGTGGTCTGATGTACGAGTTCGTTGGGAAGACGGCGCCGTTTTTAATGCTCTCCGCCCTGGCTCTTGGTGACGGATGTAAGTATTTTATTCTTCAGAGTTAGAATTTGGACTCAGAGTTTGTTTCCGTTAAAGAGGAGTGGAGCTTAAAGGTTTAAATAGTTTTATTGAATCTCTAATTGATTGAAATTCCCCGCATTTTGGGGAAATTTTCACACATTGGCAACGTTGATTATGTGGTGTGCAGTCGGCAGTGAATTAGCGACCGCAGACTGCACTGCGGACGACTGCAACGCCCTGCTGCCTGCTGTCTGTAGTCGACTGCTGCAGTCGGTTATCCAAATCATACCTTTAAGGTAGGAGTTGGATCGGCGACTGCAGCAGGAAACTGCAACTGCAGACACAGCTTCACTACTACTTTCTATGAGCGTTATTATCCACCAATCACAATGCTATTGTCAAAATCTTTTCGTAATGGCTGTGATTGGACAGTTGAGTTGTACTGACCGCACAGCTCAATGCTAAAAACGCATTTTTCAGCCGAAGATGTTACCGTCTGAAAAAGAAAAAAAAGACGTGTGGCACTCGGGGACTGCCGCGGTAAAGCTATTGCATAGTTATTTTTTGTATCACTAGATGGCGTTAGTGGGGAGCGTGAGGTTTTTTCACGTGAGGTTTTTTCATTACGGAATTTCTGGATTCGGTCCCCGCGCTCAAGGCCCGCGATAGAAGCTATGCAATAGCTTAAAAGGTTTAGTGATTTAATTCCATTCTTCCATATGCTACCCTTCAAAGATAGAAACTTGAATAATCTTCCATATTCCTTTGCAGTGCTGCAGCTGATGATCCTGCAGCCGGGCGTGGTGCGCCAGGAGTCGGAGCCGCCCTCTCTGAAGGATCTCGTCATGGACCCCTACATCATCGTCGCCGCTGGTGAGGATAATCTCTCTTTCTCTCTCTCTCTCTTCCTGTAATATAATAATAATAAATACACCCGGAGGAATTCACTCACGGTTAATTAGACCCAAAGTAAGATCTAAGCATGTGTTATAGAATCTAACTCACTGATACTACTACATATACATACACAAATACTTTATAAGAATATATAAATGACACCCAGACGTCGTCAACAACTATGTCTTTTCATTGACTCCGGGCGGGAATCGAACCAGCTACCGTCTCTACGCTACGCTTTCACTGCCACTATGCCAACGGCATTGTCAAAAATGAAATGAAACCTTCACCCTCTTGTCCCCAGGCGCCATAACGTTTGCCAACGTGGGCATCGCGATGTTGGAGCCGAGCTTGCCAATCTGGATGGCTGACACGATGGAGGCGCACCGCTGGCAGCAAGGAGTCGCCTTCCTGCCCGCCAGCATCTGCTATCTCATCGGTGAGGACTTCTTTAAGAACAAAATGTTGATTTTGATATGTACTTGTCTAATGGGTGACAGGAAGTTCTTGATACAGCTGAATGGAAGAAATGGGACGCCTAGCAACACTTAAGGCTCATCTATATATATAAAATTCAAAGTCCTGACTGACTGACTGACTGATAATCAACGCACAGCCTCAACCGCTACACCTAGAATCATGAAATTTGGCAGGAAGGTTCTTCAAGTGACATAAGTGCACACTAAGAAAGAATTTTCCAAAATTCCAACGGGAACGGGCTCAACTCGGGCAAAGCCGCGGGGCGCTGCTTGTATCATAATATAATAATAACTCTGTAGTCTATATAATTTCATAGTCTATTCTCTATGATGTTCTTTCTTTAATCTTTTGCGTTGTTTGCTAAGCTAATTCTTTTATCAGGTACAAATCTATTCGGTCCACTGGGTCACAAGATGGGAAGGTGGCTGGCAGCCTGCTCTGGGCTGGTCATAATTGGAATTTGTCTTATCCTGGTAAGTTGGAATCTGTGAGGAGCAATAGCATAATAGCGTTTTTGATGTCATTGACACGTTTGCTGGCATAGAAAATAGCCTTTTTGATGTCATTGACACGTTTGCTGGACTAGAAAATAGCCTTTTTGATGTCATTGACACGTTTGCTGGCATAGAAAATAGCCTTTTTGATGTCATAGACATGTTTGGTGGACAAGAAAATAGCCTTTTTGATGTCATTGACACGTTTGTTGACATAGAAAATAGCCTTTTTGATGTCATTGACACGTTTGCTGGACTAGAAAATAGCCTTTTTGATGTCATAGATGCGTTTGCTGGCATAGAAAATAGCCTTTTTGATGTCATTGACACGTTTGCTGGACTAGAAAATAGCCTTTTTGATGTCATTGACACGTTTGCTGGCATAGAAAATAGCCTCTTTGATGTCATAGACATGTTTGGTGGACTACGAATTGATGATTTTTTGTAATTTTAATAAGTATTTTCAGTCCGTTGCACCGTCAAGCTGCAGTTGTCTCTATCGCATTTGATAGCCCGCTTGTTGGGGCGCTGCGCGACAGCAATAGATTTAAGAAATACCTATTTTTCTTTTCTCTACTTATAATACTCGTAATAAGTAATTTTTATAATAAATATTTACAATTTGACTCACTTACCCCACTCACCCCTCACCCCCAGATCCCCATGGCCCGGAAGCTGGAGCACCTGATCATCCCCAACGCCGGCCTGGGCTTCGCCATCGGCATGGTCGACTCCTCCATGATGCCTGAGCTTGGTTTCCTGGTGGACATCCGCCACGCCGCCGTCTACGGCTCCGTGTACGCGATCGGAGATACTGCCTTCTGCTTGGGGTATGCTGTTGGTGAGTGGTTTGATATATTTTTAAAGGTTTTTAATGACTTAAGGGTTTTTGAAATGACTTAACAGTTGGAGGAGATTCTCACGCCTTTAAACAAAATATACAACTTGAGAGGTGTCAAGGGACACCTCTCTCTGGCGTGCGCAAATTTCTCTGTCTGTCTCTCTCGCGCATGTTTCTCTGTCTGTCTCTCTCTGGCGTGCGCAAGTTTCTCTGTCTGTCCCTCTCTGGCCTAAAAAGTGTCGTTACCTTTTTTCCGTCTAGCCCCCTTTCGCAACGCGCGATAAGGAACTTCGTTCTAAAAACTGGATCAAAATCGGTCATTCCGTTTAGGAGCTACGAGCCACAAACACACAGATATAAATAAGTAAATACACCCGGACAAATTCCCTCACGGTTAATTAGACCCAAAGTAAGCTCTAAGCTTGTAATATGGAATCTAAATAACTGATTCTACTACATATATATACACAAATACTTTATAAGAATATATAATTGACACCCAGACGTCGTCGCCAACAACTATGTCTTCACATATTGTTGACTCCGGGCGGGGATCGAACCCGCAACCCCCGACACAGTAAGCGCTCTCACTGCCACTGTGCCAACGGGCTTGTCAAATAATATGTTAAACTTATAACAGCCGCTTTTGACAAAGTAAAGTAAAGTATTAGCCTGTAATGTCCCACTGTTGGGCAAAGGCCTCTCGTCACACTGAAAATATAGCAATAACATTTTAGGTTCACAGACTACCTACACTGATTCGCTATTCGTCGTTTTAAAGATGTTTTCGTTCATTCAATGAGCTTATTTTGCAGGTTTGATTCAGCGTCAGCTGTTAAAATTAGAGATTAAATCAAAGCTACTTTTTGCCATTCATAAAAACACTCTCTTCACTCCAGGCCCAGCGTTCTCCGGCGCGCTGATGAACAGCATCGGCTTCGAGTGGATGTTAGTCATTATTGCGATCCTGAACTTCGCGTACGCGCCACTACTGCTGCTGCTCCGGTCACCACCAGCCAGGGATGAGAAACAGGTTAGGACTGTATGATATGTTTTTACATTCATCAGATTATGTTAGTTCTAATGTCCGTGCTTCGGAGGGCACGTTAAGCTGTCGGTCCCGGTTACTGTCTACGGATAGTAGTCGTTACATGAGCCATGTCAGAGGCCTTTGGCGGCTCAATAACTCTGACTCTGACACCAGGATTGGTCAGGTTGACCATCCGCTCGATGAAGAACTAGGTATTGTCTCTATCTACCTAAAAACATTGTTTCGGTCTTTAATTCATTCATTCATTCATTCATTCATTTAGAGTATGTTAGTGGCCAACCCTGGTGTCGGAGTTCTTACACCGCGTTCCTTCGATCAACAATACACAACTAGATGTCGGGTCGGCGCAAAAAATACGTCTTGGTGAATAACACCTCATTTAAAAAGTGAGGCGTTATTCTCACTTATTTTATTCATAAGATTTGCTACTTTATTGCTAGGTGTCATGGTTGTAATTAGGTTGAACTTCGAACAGTTTTAAAACTTTTGTTTCAGTTCGGTAGTAAACAAAATAAGCTGTCACACGTCATCCCCGCGGACAGTATTTAGCTTTGATTGTGGACGTGACCCGATATCTAGTTGTGTATTGTTGATCGAAGCATTAAAGCGGAGCGGAGCTGTGGGGAGCTCAATCCACCAATCACAACGCATTGAGACTGTCAAGACATTGACGTCATCAAAATCTTTCTATAATGTAATTAATATAATCTTTAATTAATTTCCAGAGTCTTATAATAAGCGACAAATCGTCCGTACGATACGTGAGCTACCAAAATGAGGAAGAAGAATAAATGCCCGCCAAAACGACGCCATCTTGAATCGCCATTTTGTTTTTATTTTCTTGGGAGTGATATGTTCGCTTAGTAAATAAGTGCCAATGCTACGTGCCATATCTAGTATAAATTAATATATAAAAATATATAATATATGAATACTTAAAAGATATATTTCTCGGTGTTTTAGCGACCAATATATATATAAAGTAGCGTGTTTAATATATACTGTAGTTTTTGATCTGGAAAAGTATTTACCAATGTCTTCTGCATGTCTTTCGAAAATTGAGCAAAATTCTTGGACCCCTATATGATAATTAATGTAGAACCACAGAAATGACAGTTTCGGTACAAATATTACTCGTTTGACTATAAATAAGTTAAAAATTGTATTGAATAGTTACAGTAATATGCTGGTATAAATTTACCGTCAAAGTGTCACTATAAAAAAATAGTGATGTACTTATTTCGAATCGATTCTAATAATCGAAACTTTTCTAATCGGTATGGCGAATATGGTTATCGATATAATATCGATACAGTGTTGTAACAACATGATACAAATATATATTCCTTTATAAACTTATATCAAAAACATATATGAACTAAAAATTGGGTTCTCACTAAAACATACATATAAAAAATATATACTGATAATATAAAAAAATATCATATTAAATATCAAATATTCCCTTTTCTCTATAATTTTTGTATCCATTTATCCTCTTCCTATTTAACTTGACCAATTTTCTCTCAAAATATCTTATATACATTTGAAAACATATATTTTATATGCTGTATTTAGCTTAGGTATATATACATTGCCGTATCGCCAGGGTGAGTTTTAGTATAAAAAATATATACAATAAATGTCTTTAATATACATTTTCATGTATAATCTCCAATATACATACATATAATATATATATACATTTCTAGTATTATATCCCTTTTAATTGTAAATTGGGCGATAAATATCCCATCTTTGGAGATATTAAAATGTAGTCTCATATAGAAAAACACCATGTATTCGTATACACATTAATTGTTTTTAAATATATATTATGACATATAAAATAAAATGTCTGAAAACCATGTAAGTAAAATGATTTAAAATATATATATATACTGGTTTCTCAAGTTTAAGCTAACACTACTTATTTTGAATTGAATCTACGTTTACAGATATACTTCGCCTTTTATTCGCTTTTTATGTCTTCTGTGACCACGGTTCCTGTAAAGGGACCGAAACTTCAGATAAAAATGTAAAATAAAAGTGTATCCGTGAACATAGTTTTCTATTCAAAATATATATACATATATTAAACCGACAAAAATTAGGAGTGGACAGCAAAAAATATGATTTTATATACAACAAAAATTTTAAAATACCATTAAAAAAATACTTATGCATTTAAACAAAACATATTATAATCTACTATATAAAAATAAGTCGGGTTTTCCTCCCTGACGCTATAACTCTAGAACGCACGAACCGATTTCCACGGTTTTGCATTCGTTGGAAAGGTCTCGGGCTCCGTGAGGTTTTTATAGAATAAAAATCTCTAAATTCCCACGGGAACGGGGGCACTGCGGGTGAAACCGCGGGGCACAGCTAGTTATGTATAAATTTCAAAATTAAAATCGTTTTTGCTTACGTGACTAATACAATATGTTTGGAAAATATAAAATAATAATAATTTTAGACAATAAAAAAACGTTTTTGCCGTTTCTATACGATGAAGACAATAATGTAATTTTAATTTATTTTGTATAATATGTCTTTTTGTAAAATATATTGGGATTTATCCCATTTTTAACGTAACTCTTTGACAGGGGCTATATTTATATTAAATAAATTAATTGATTTTTATATTTATTTATTTCATTAAAAAAGTAATGTTTCACTTCCCCAAAACATTTTAACTCTTTTTTAATACAAATGGGTTTATTTATTTTAAATATTTTTTAAATGTTCATAAATTTTCAAAAATTTTCATAACTTTTCATAAATTTTCATAAATGTTCATAAATTTTCGTAAATGTTCATAAATTTTCGTAAATTAACTATAAAATATAAATATAGCCCCTATATTTAAAAGAGGTAGTATGTGTACGACCTATTTTTGAATTTAAATTTAAATTTATTGGACCAAAAGATAAAATTTCACGCTTACATAACTTCACGCTTCCTCATTCCAAACTTACTGTAAAATCAAGGAAATGGCCGTGATTCTAATAAAAATTATCTAAAGAAAAAATAAAACTGGCATTATAGCTATGTTTTCCCTGATAATACAATAATTTTGTTAGTAAAGGCATTTCGCTCAAACTGATTTCGAATTATGTTTTGAAAAATACTGTAATTTCAAAATACCATCAAATATGAATGATATAAAAACATTTTAAAAGAAATACGAATTTCAATAGTAGAAGAAAAATAATCTTTCACAAACTTATATTCTCAAAATTAGTTTTTTCAAACTCCTATCATAATCATTGAATATAATCAATTTAGGCTTAGTAATAATTAATAAGTCATCTTAATAATGTAGATCATGTTAATAATACCAACTTAATAGTAGACGGTTTTAATAATATCATTATTAATACAAATAATTGCTAAGATTCTATCTACTAATCATTAGCGTATTAAAAATATCAACTTTTTATAATAATCATTTTTAATAGTTGATCGTAATAATAATATCATTAGTAAAAATAAAATAACGTTTTAACAATAATGTTGTATTAATAAAAAATAATAATGGTTTAATCTCCAATGCTTTTAGAGGTCATTATTTCTGACCGTTTGACAGGCGCTGTCAAATATATCTTACTTAGTAATGATAATAAATAATAATGTAGATTATAAAATTGTTTAAATGAATAAAAAATATTTTTTATGCAATAGATCGCAATGGATACGGTTTCTTCAATTGTGTCATAAATATAGCAGTGAATTAAGATAAAAAAGTAGATTTATCGATGCTTTCTAAGGCACGTTAAATTATCGGTCCCGGTTACTTCAATCATAGGACCATGTCCAAAGCTCTGTTGGTTTTTGTCTGTCTGTTGAAGACGCTACAATTGGCCACTATGCCTTAGTGGCCTTTAATTCATCTTTAATTCATTTCCAGTAGGTTAGTGGCCAACCCTGGAGGTTTTGACCCGTCTTAATGCCTCTTACAAGTTCTGAGCACCTAAAACTAACATTTATTTAACTAACACAAAAATGCAGTTAGCGCTATCGCTAACTGTAAGTGTGTAGATCTATATGTACACACTTATTAACTAACATACCGTTACATAGTCTCAGTTGGCATAGAACCTAATTTATTTCGATGTTTTCCAAATTAAATGACATTTAAAAAATGACACATTTCGTTGTATCTGTATGGCTGCAGATGCACTGAATATGACATTGTTGAAACATATCCCTTGTGATGTTAATTAGATTCAGTTTTAATAGACTTCAAAAAAAGAAGATTTTTTTAAATATTTTTTTATTTTTTTGTACTTGTATATTTTTCATTTTTCTAACCAAATACATCATACTGCCACCCTCAAAGACGTCCAATAAATCCACACATCACTAATCGATATAATGTTTCATTCATTAAATGTCAAAATCACTCATTAAACCTCAAAGAAGCATTTGACATCTCTGAGTTTGGCGGATAGTCACCATGTCATGATGGTTAGATTTTATTTTAAAGATTATTTGAAAGTAATTTAAAAAATAAAATGCATAAATAAATTAAGTTCAATCATTTGTAAGAAATACATTCAATTTATTTTAAAATTCCTTAAGTTAATTTTAAAAACAAAATATTATTATTTTTAACATCTTATGAACTTTATATCACTTATATTATTAATAAAGACGATTGATCTTAATTATTAAACCATTTGACGTTGGATTATTCATATTTGATGGCAATTTTTTTTTTTTCAGTAATTCGTTTCCATAATACTTATTAAAATTTTACATTACAAACACGAATATGATTTAATAATAAAACATTATAAAATAATAATTATTAAATAATTTATAATTATTGTAATTCTGTGACAACTCTGTATTTGTGGGAAATGTATTATTTTTGACATCTCTTCATTAACTGTTCATTCTTACCCTAATTCAAGTACTCAATCTCATATTTGTAGTATCAATCTAATACACACAAGTATTATTTAACTTAGTAGATATTAATAATAATATTTAATCATTATGATAATAAGAAAAACGGAGCTAAAAGTGTATCTTAGTAATAATTAACGGTATAATGTAAAATAATAATAATGACATATTATTATCTTGAAAAATAATAATGATACGATATTTTTAATAATAAGTAGTGATTTTTGCCATTATATGAACGCTATTTATGAAAAATAATAAATATGTTATTAATTGTGATAGTTTTAAGTGATATTTTTATGCTTATTGTAGAATTTATTAATATATTTCAAACGTATATTGAGAATGTAGATGAATTTTACAATATATTATGAATGTAGTGAAGTTAACGGTGTGCTTAATAATAATAATCGTTAGACGTGACAAATAATAATGATATTTTATAATTTTTATTTTGTTATATTCTGAGTTATTATTATGACTATTATTGTAACGAAGAAAAAGGCATTACTGCCGATTCACCGTTTTTTTGTTTATGTTAATTACAATTATTATAATGAGACATAAGCAAGGGTTTTATTATATAAAAAAAAAAAAAAAATATTTCTGGCACATTATCACATATTATTAATAATAAAATGGTAGTCATAATAATAATTATTAAAAATGTTATTTAATATTATTATTGTTTAATAAAATGTGGGTGTATGAACTATATTTTTGTTTTATTTATCCGCTAGCCGCGCCCCGCGGTTCACGCGCGTTGTACCCGTTCCCGCGGGAATTTCGGGATTAAATGTATTCCATGTGTTATTCTGATGTATGAACTATATTACTGTAAAGTGTCATCCAAATCCGTTCTGTAGTTTTTGCCTGAAAGAGTAACAAACATACATACATCCTCACGAACTTTCGCATTTATAATATTTTATTTTACCATTGCCTATAAATGGCTAGTTATAATTTAGCGAGTTTACTATCTTGCTTGTAAACTCGCCCAAGCTATACGGACGCCTTGCCCACACCTTAGGCATGTGTTATCAACGAAATAATCAATAATTATCAGCCGTTATCGTCACTGATAACAAACTTACTAGCATTCTCTTGTTATGTTTTACATATCATTTAGGTTTTGCATAGTTACTTTTTATGGGAGAAAAGTAAGTAAAGTAATGTCCCACTGCTGGGCAAAGGCCTCTCATCTCACTGAAGATATCAGTAGTGTAACTAGTATATAATAGTAATGTAATGTTAAACCATTGTTCAACGTCAGCAGTTTTGTGATTCTTTGCAAATAGTGTATTTATTCGACTTTCAAAATTTGGACATTCTTGATTTGTGTATCATTCGTTAATTATTAATCAGCTAGGCTTCCTAACTAGGCTTTTTTTAAACCAATAAATTTAACCAGTTACAAAAAGCGGTAGGTAGTGATAAAAAATCAAATTAAAAATAAAGTATTTTTTAAGAAAATACTAAAGGATTTTGGACTAATCGGTAAGTAACTTTCTCTCTATGTTACTAAGTATATTAAAACGATTGCCTTAGGGAAGTTTCAATTTAGGCGGATTTCGACGTCTTGCTGCATGTTAGGAGTTAACAGGATTTAACTCCTGTCTACGTCTTCCTACATCCTACTAATATTAAGCTATTGCATAGCTTCTATCGCGGGCCTTGAGCGCGGGGACCGAATCCAGAAATTCCGTAATGAAAAAACCTCACGCTCCCCACTAACGCCATCTAGTGATACAAAAAATAACTATGCAATAGCTTTACCGCGGCAGTCCCCGATTGCCACACGTCTTTTTATAAATACGAAAGTTTCTGAGGATCTATGTATGGATGTATGGATGTTTGTTACGCTTTCACGAAATATCTACCGCATTAAAATTGTCAAACAACGCATTGACATTGTCAAAATCTTTTCGTAATGCTTTGTGATTGGTCAGATGAGCTTCGCACAGCTCCGCTCCACATCAATAAAAACGTACTTTAAATCTGCTATCCAAAGAGATATGTTATTAGGACTGGCTGCCAATATATTACGTCAGTATGGCTGAATGTTAATTCATAATTTAATTCACAGATAATGAGCGATATCTGTAATAATAATCGTTATCATTTGATAGGCGAGCTGTTTTGATGGAACTTGGACACAGTCGACTGTTGAAATACATCGTACCCAATACTGACACGTAAGTTTTTGAAAAATAGTTAATTCAATAGTTATTTGTTTAAACGGGAACTTACGTACGACGGAGGTTACTGTTGAGAGTTCCTCAACACGTTTCGGTCACGTCCGGTGACCTTCATCAGGAGGTGGGTGAAGCGAGAGCGACAGCGTCTCTCCCCGCACTATCATATATCCAGCATTTCAATGGTTTTACACACTAACTTAAAATAGACTAGCGCCTGTACACAGAGACATGAAATGCTTCCTCTGTAGAGATTTAATGAGTGATTTTGACATATTGTAATGTATCTTCTTCTTCATCGAGTGGATGGTCAACCTGACCAATCCTGGTGTCAGAGTTATTGAGTCGCCAAAGGCCTCTGACGTGGCTCATGTAACGACTACTAACCGTAGAAAGTAACCGGGACCGACGGCTTAACGTGCCCTCCGAAGCACGGAATCATCTTACTTTTCGGGCAATCAGGTGATCCAGCCTGCAATGCCCTAACCAAACTACACACAAACAGTCTCACAAAGAAATTTTTGTGAGATATTGTTGTCCCCACCGGGAATCGAACCCGGATCCTCCGGATCGTTAGCCGAGCGCTCAAACTACAAGACCACAGAGGCTGTCAGTGTATGAAAAGTTACGTCAATTAATAAAGTGTTGATTTAATGGCCGTGTCTGAGTACGGGAGTGTGCAGAAGTAATTGTCAAACATTTCGATCAACAATACACAACTAGATATCGGGTCACGTACAAAATCAAATCTAAATACCGTCCGCGTGGATGACGTGTGACAGCTTATTTTGTTTACTACCGAACTGAAACAAAAGTTTTAAAACAGTTCGATGTTCAACCTCATTACAACCATGACACATAGCAATAAAGTAGCAAATCTTATGAATAAAATAAGAGCTCACTTTTCAAATGAGGCCTTATTTACCGAGACGTATTTTTAGCGCCGACATAGTTGTGTATTGTTGATCGAAGGTCAAACATTTCAATCCCTATCAAATAACCTATCTTGTTGTCTGCAACTGTCACCTAATTAGGTATCTAGATATAGATGACACCTAAAATGAACTAGGTGTCATTAACAAGTACTGGCTACTGCAGCTGTCACCTAATTAGGTGTCTAAGTATAAATGCCATCTTATATAAAGTAAGTTTTATTAATTAGGTACTATATTTTGACAATTACAGGCTCAAAATGGAGGATAACAGCCCCCAAGTCGAAGGGGAGGTACCAGCAACTCAGCAGATGAGAGGAGCGCAAAATAATGGTTCGACATCAACCAGTACGAACGGAGTAAGTTTGACATTTATCTATCTGTCTATTTCTCTATGGCTTTCAAAGTCAAAGTCAAATATTTCGTTTTGGCTCAACCTAAGGCACCTAAGCTCTTTTGAACGTACCACCCATTCGGCTGTGTTCTTGTCAAGTCTGAAGTCACATGACATTAGACAGTATTGTTCAACTAGCAGCACCCCGCGGCTTTGCCCGCGTTGAGCCCGTTCCCGTAAGAATTTTCGAAAATCCTTTCTTAGTGTGCACTTACGTCACTTGAAGAACCTTCCTGCCAAATTTAATATTTCTAGGTGTGGCAGTTGAGGCTGTGCGTTGATTATCAGTCAGTCAGTCAGGACTTTGAATTTTATATATATAGATAGTTGTCAAATACAAATCTTTAATCCAACAGAAAAACTAAATGATAAGATTTTTTTGAAATTAATAATATTCTTTAAAAAATGCAAATTAATCATCCCCTTTGTTGCACCGTGGCACTATATTATACTAATTTTGTGATTCGTCTTAGCGCGTTCATTCGTTCAATAACTTCACTACATACTATAAAACAAAGTCGGTTTCCGCTGTCTGTCTGATGCGGTTTTTAAAATAGATAGAGTGCTCCAAGAGGAAGGTTTATATGGATAAAAATTCCCGAAATTCTTACGGGAACGGGCACAACGCGGGTAAAACCGCGGGGCGCTGCTAGTATAATATAAAACTCTATATTATAACGAAGATACGATAACGTATCATCATACTAATATTATTAAGAGGTAAAATTTGTGAGTTTGTTTGTTTGTTTGTATGTTCGAGGTAATCTCAGGAATTATCAGTCCGATTTGAATAATTCTTTTTGTAATAGATAGCCACATTCAACGGGAAGATTATAGGCTATTTTTCATCCCGAAATTCCCACGGGAACGGGCACAAAGTGGGTAAAACCGCGGGGCGCTGCTAGTACATATATTATACTAAAGTAGCATGGCATAGCTCTAGCTAGCTAGGGGCACTCTTTTAATGAATTGTCGGTGCCGTTTGTTTTATTGTTATACTACCTATGTCGTCATCCTCTGGATTGCGGTCTAAAAACTCCTACACCAGGGTTGGCCACTAACCTATCCGAACTAAGTGAATGAATGAGACCAAGTAAACAAATTATTTCATTCATTCACTAGCTGTGCCCCGCGGTTTCACCCGCAGCGCCCCCGTTCCCGTGGGAATTTTTTTTTATTCCTTATTTTTCTTATATGAAAACCTTGTCCTGACAATAAGGAACACATTAAAAAAAGAATCATCCAATTTGGTCCAGGTGGTGTTGAGTTATGCGCTTACCAAAACATTTTGCGATTCATTTTTATATTATAGAAGATTACACATGACACTGACCAAATCTAACTTACTTAGTAAATGATTGAGTCGTAGTAGTATACAATTTACGATACAAGTTCATTCGTTCATTCGTTCATTTAACATACCGTTCTTCTTATAGATGAGCGGGACCGGCGAAATAGACACATTTCACTCTGAGCCGGTTATAAAAGTAACCAAAACCGAAGCAACGTTCACTAAAGGTGATTTGAAATTACAGAAAATCACAGTCACAGAAGACATATCTGTCAATTTTCAATATTTGTTCAAAAAGAATACAGTGCCGGGGAAAACTGTAGTGACGCAAGTGCAGAAGTTTGAATACAATTATTAAACACTTTTTGATTAATTTGAGTTTCATTGTACAACCCGCAGTCGAGCGTGGTGATTACGACATCCTCACGGTACTGATATCTTCAGAGATGATAGCTCTTTGCCCAGCAGTGGGACATTATAGGCTAACCACTACATAAACGCTCTATAACTAAAACACTGTTTTAAAGTGTTTTGTCTCTTTTACTCTTTGGTAAATAGTGACTCACGTGATAGTGATAGCTAAAGTGCTTTTATGGATAAGGTCCAATGTCAATTGATTTAACGACATTCTTCGCCAACTAGCCAGCTTGTATACTAATCTATATCATAATACTAGCTGTGCTCTGCGGTTTCATCCGCATTTATTGTCAATGCTTACCGTTTAAACCTTCCCTGGACTTTCATGAATATTTCAAGACCAAAATTAGCCAAATCGGTTCAGCCGTTCTTGAGTTTTAAGCAGACTAACGAACAGCAATTCTTTTTTATTTATAGAATATAGATAATTTTAAAGTTTATTTTCTGTTTGAACGAGCTTATCTCAGAAACTATCAGTCCGATTTGAATAATTCTTTTTGTAATGAATAGCCACATTCAATGAGACGGTTATAGGCTTTTTTACCCCAAAATTCCCACGGGAACGGGCACTACGAGGGTAAAACCGCAGGGCGCTCCTAGTTTGATATAATGTCTAACTAAAGAATACTTTCGACCTTGACAAAGTTTTAGACCGCCTGAAGGCCTCCAATATGAATCATAGTCAAAAAAATAGATAATCACTACATAGTATAAAATAAAGTCGTCTCTGTTTCGTGTCTGTTTGTCTGTATGCTTAAATCTTTAAAATTACGCAACGGATTTTGATGCGGTTTTTTGTAATAGGTAGAGTGATTCAAGAGGAAGGTTAAAAAATCCCGAAATTCTCACGGGGACGGGCACAACGCGGGTAAAACCGCGGGGCGCTGCTAGTTAAATATAAATTGGAGATATTGAAGGGTCTTATCTCCAGGAAGAGATAAACTGTAGATAGTAAATTTATTTCTAGACATTGTATGTGTTTTGAATATTTCTGATTATTATAATTATTACTAGCAGCGTTGTGTCCGTTCCCGCTGGAATTTCGGGATAAAATATATCCCATGTGTTATTCTGATCTTCTTCTTCATCATCGAGTGGATGGTGAACCTGACCAATCCTGGTGTCAGAGTCATTGAGCCGCCAAAGGCCTCTGACATGGCTCTTGTAACGACTACTATCCGTAGAAAGTAACCGGGACCGACGGCTTAACGTGCCCTCCGAAGCACGGAATACTGTATAGTTTTATCCGAATCCGTTCCGTACTTTTTACGTGAGTGAGTAACAAACATACATACGAGTATATATACATCAGAACATGGGATACATTAGAACGGGTACAACGCGGGAAACACCGCGGGGCGCGGCTAGTATTCTATACATCCAATCCCTTGTAAAAGCAATTTTTCCTTACAACTGGTTCCATTTGATCCTCAGAAGCCGTTAATCATCAGCTCGTACACGGAGGTGTTTCCGGAAGGTGCCGGGAAGGTCCGGAGACACAACCAAGTGTACGGAGACGAAAAAGTGGAAAATGAAGGTAGGTTCTGCGATAAGCGTGCGCCCGTCGCGTGCGCACGCGGCGGGAGCACGTGGCGGGCGAACGTGGCGGTTCACTTTTGTATGACACCGCACGCGACGGTTCACTTTTGTATGACACCGCACGCGACGGTTCACTTTTATATGACACCGCACGCGACGGGCGCACGCGACGGGCGCACGCGACGGTTCACTTTTGTATGAAGCCACAGGTGGCGTGCTCACGCGGCGGGCGCCCGCGACGGTTCACTTTTGTATGGAACCGCCTCGTGCGCACGCTTAACGCAATGTCGACCCTAACTCACAGTTTCTGATGTTTCGTGTGCCCATAAATCTAAAAACATGTTGAAGATTTTACTATTAATTGAAACGTACGTTGATGTCATTATTATTTGTTCAAACGGGAACTTACGTACGACGGAGGTTACTGTTGAGTGTCTCTCTATACTGTGCGGGGAGAAACGCTGTCGCTCTCGCTTCACCCACCTCCTGATGAAGGTCACCGGACGTGACCGAAACGTGTTGAGGAACTCTCAACAGTAGCCTCCGTCGTACCTAAGTTCCCGTTTGAACAAATAACAATGTTGAAGTTTGCATGTTTATGAATTTGGTAAGACTTTTTGATTCAAGAACCGATTTTAATGATTCCAGCAAAACAGCTAGAAGAGAAACCAAAAACCAAGATCCCAGTATCCCGTTTGAGACAAACCGTAGAGAAGGTGAAAGAGGAAAGAAAGAAAGCCAAAAAGGAAAAGAGAAATAGTTTGGTAAGAATTTATATCGTCTGTTTATTTCACTACTCATAAATATAACATACTAGCAGCGCCCCGCGGTTTCACCCGCGTTGTAACCGTTCCCGCGGGAATTTCGGGATAAAATGTATCCCATGTGTTATTCTGATGTATACCCTATATTACTGTAAAGTTTCATCCAAATCCGTACAGTAGTTTTTGCGTGAGAGAGCAACAAACATACATCCATGCACACAAACTTTCGCATTCTTCTTCTTCTTATAAAATATTAATAGGATAGGATTAAAAATATTCTTTTAAAAACTCTTCTCCCAAACAGACGGAGAAAGAGAAGCCCGCCCGTCGTTCTTCAATACCAAAACTAATCAAAACGAAAGACGACAAAAAACAACCAAACACTGAACAACCAAAATCCCCAGACGACGAATTCGACAAACTTTACCAAGAAGTTGTCAAAACAGATGAAATAGAAATCAAGAATGACGACAAAGACGTTGAAACTGAATTCGACAGTCTAATACAAGACTACGAAGAAAACAAAATACAGCCTATTGACGTTGAAAAGATCAAAAAGTCAAAAATACCATTTTTGACACGCAGAAGTCTTCAGGATGGAGAGAGTGGTAACGAAGCTGATAGAAGGAACAAAATAATAGCTGCCAGAGACAAAGTGAGACTTAGAAAGAGTATCTCAAGAGATGAAATCCAAATTGATGAAAAACTGGTGAAAGATTTGAAAGAAAATAAGATTAGTATCAAAGATATTGGTAATGATAGTGAAAAAAGCGTTGAAAAGACTAAAAAAGAACGCAAAGTTGTTGAAAAAACTGTGCAAAAAGAAGTCACTGGTAATATTACAGATGATACAAAAGCTAAAGCTTCTAAAACTACCAAAGTGACAAAACAAGAAACTGTTATTAATGTCATTACTGAAAAAACAATTAAAAATACTGAAATTCCTGTTGTAGAAGGAGCAAAAACAGAGAAAAAGTCGAAAAAGAAATCTTCAAAGAAGAATAAAAATAAGAGCAAACAAAACAATAATGAAATGGGTACTGACACTTCAAAACTAGATACTCAAAACCATAGTACAGAGAAAATAACTGAAAATACAATTGAAATAGAAGAAAAAGATGCAAAAATTGAGGAAAATGTCGAAGCAAGTGAAATTCTTGTTAAAGTTACAGAAAATATTGAAAAAGAGAATACAAAAGAACATAATATTGTAATGAGTGATATAGAACAAAGTCACAACGATACCAAAATAATAGAAAGTGTTCAACAGTCCATCTCTATGGAAACAGAACATAATATTATAATAAGTGATGTAGAAAAAAGTCACAAAGATACGCAAATAACAGAAAGTGCTGAACAATCAATCTCTATGGAAGAAACCGTAGACAATGAAACTCTTATTAAAGGTACAGAAAATACTGAAAAAGAGAATACAACAGAAAATAATATTGTAATAAGAGATATAGAACAAAGTCACGAAGATACCAAAATAATAGAAAGTGTTCAACAGTCCATCTCTATGGAAACAGAACATAATATTAAAATAAGTGATATAGAAAAAAGTCACAAAGATACGCAAATAACAGAAAGTGCTGAGCAATCAATATCTATGGAAGAAACCGTAGACAATATAGAAACTGTAACCTCTTCTGTAGAAACCATAGACACTGCTTCTATAGAAAAAGTCACAATAACTACAAATGTCATTGAAATCATAAATGAATATGAAGACAAGAAGGAAACACAAGTTGAAAGTGATATTAAAAATATGACACAAGAAAATAATATAGAAAAATCAAATATGGCTGCCATAGATACTGTAGCACTTAACGATGAAGACATAAAAGATGAATTAGAAAGAAAACTAGCTAATGAAAAGGATATCATCAAATATGACACAGATTTTGATACAACCAAGATAGAAAATAGAATTTCAGCCCAAGAACTTAGACGAAACGAAATTTTGGGAAGAAGCCTTCCTGAAAACAATGAAATACAAACAAAACCTGAAATCAAAAATAATATAACACCAAAAACTGAAAAAATAACTTATCATTTCGAACACAACACAAATCGTACTAAAACTATAACAAAAGAAGATTTTTCAGCAAATAAAATCCTAAACAAACAACTGAACGAACAGAAAGAGACAGAAGATACTTTCATTCATAAGAAAGAAAGAGAAACAGCTATTAAATCAATCACTGTTAAGAGTGAAACAAAACACATTAATATTGATTCCAAATTCGAATCCAATATCAAACTTGAACTGTCAAATATTGATGTTAATCCAGATAAGAAAGAGATGAATGATGCCCCAAAACCTGTGTTAGACAAAGAGAGGGATAAAGATGACGTAACATTAAAAGGGAACGTTGGAAAGCTTGTGAGAGAAGAAAATATTGAAGATGGAATTGATGAGAAAGTATTCAATGAGGTGCCGAAAAAGAATTCCATTTTATCAAAAATTGCTTTATTCGAGGTAAGAACTATCAATTTTGATATTAATATTTTACTAATATATAATACAAAAATGAATCGCTGAATCTGTTGCTAAGCGCATAACTTCAGAACGACTGCACCAAATTGGATGATTATTTTTTTAATGTGTTCCTTATTGTCAGGACAAGGTTTTTATATAAGAAAAATAAGGAATAAAAATCTCAAAATTCCCACAGGAACGGGGGCGCTGCGGGTGAAACCGCGGGGCACAGCTAGACTCTATAAATAAAAATCAATGCCACTTGTCGTTGTAATTGTATAACTCAAGAACGGGCTGACTATCCAAACCAAATGTTTAGGCTTTGTTCGGACTATTTAGTAGATGGTTTAGGTGAAGTTTGCACAAAATCGGTCGAGCGGTTCTTAAATTCCTACAGGAAAGTTCACAACGCGGGTAAAACCGCGGGGCGCAGCTAGTTACTAATATTGTTAATTTATTTATTTATTAGAAATCTTAAAGCTAATTACATAAGGTTCCTTTTGTCTTAAATTCTCATGGAAATGGTATGCTGCGGGTGAAACCGCGGGGATCAGCTAGTAAAAGTATTAGCCTGTAATGTCCTACTACTGGACAAAGGCCTTTCATCTCACTGAAGATATCAGTACAGTCTTTTTCTCTTCATCGAGTGGATGGTCAACCTGACCAATCCTGGTGTCAGAGTTATTGAGCCGCCGAAGGCCTCTGACATGGCTCATGTAACGACTACTATCCGTAGAAAGTAACCGGGACCGACGGCTTAACGTGCCCTCCGAAGCACGGAATCATCTTACTTTTCGGGCAATCAGGTGATTCAGCCTGCAATGCCCTAACCAAACTGAGGACAGTCTCACAAAGTGATTTTTGTGAGATATCCCCACCGGGAATCGAACCCGGAACCTCCGGATCGTGAGCCGGGCGCTCAAGCCACAAGACCACGGAGGCTGTTATCAGTACAGTGAGGAGGATACAATTCAATTTTGAAATGTAGATGCTATCATCAAAATTTCTAATCCAAGCGAAAATGTATGTGTAAATTCCCTAATTATTTATCTTTTTCAGAAACAAGACTCTAAAACCATTGAAATAAAGTCTAAAATTCCCAAAACCAACAAACTGCCTAAAATTCAAACCAAAACCAATGATAACAGAGTACATATACACACTCCTCTTATAGTCGATGAAGTTATCAAGCCATTTGCGACTCTAGATGACGCTAAAATTGAAGAACTTAAGGATGAAAATCCTGTGGCAGCTATCAATGAGGAAGTTCTAACTAAAGTGTTTACAGAAGGACATACAATAAATGAAATGGTATCAAGTGAAATTGATGTTAAAATCAATGGTGATAGAGACGAAATTCCTTTAACAACTGAGAACGTGAAAATTGCTGATATTAACAAGGATGATTCTGTCGATGATTCTGATAAGACAAGCGATAAAGGATTCAATGTCTTTAATTATAAAGATGATACTCCTTTGGCAGAAGAAAATACAGTTGCAAAAATTAGCAGTGATAGAGTAAATAAGTTGGATCGAAAAATTGACCTTATTCTGCAGAGGAATAGAGATGAAAATCCTTTGATAGCTAAAGAGATAGTAACTACTGAAGTAGAGAAAGCAAATCTTGTAATTGAGGATGTTCAACTCTATGAAGATGAGAATAAGGTTCAATATTCGAAATCAGTTGAAGAGATCAGTATTACTAAAGATATTGCAAACGAAATTGAACCTAAACTAAACAGAAATAAAGACGATATTCCCAAAATGTATGACGCACCACTTATAATACCTAAATACACACCGGTAAGAGAACTTTTGGGCAAATTTGAACTTAAACGTAATAGTAATAATGATGATATTAAAGTAACTAAAAGTAAACGAGCTGATATACCAGCTTTTAAGACTAACCTTGAACCTAAACATGAAGATATAAAGACGAAAATTGTTAAACAAGTTCAAGTAGAAGTAGCAAAAACAACTAATTATGAGAGTACATACAAAAATGAACTCAAACCCAATAATAATAAGGTTTACGAAATTTCAATTGAAGAAAAGATTAAGAAGAATTCAGTAACAAGCCAGATTGAACCGAAATTTGATACAAATAAAGTAGATATTGAAAGTGACGGAGTTTTTGAAGAAAATATTGAAATAATTGAAAACAGAGACAGTATTAATGGCAAAGATTTTAATCATTACGACAAAAAGAGCAATCCTGAAGCTATAAACGGTGATTATAGTGAACGAAATAATGATTTCAATAACGTTAAAGTTGATTTTAACGAGAAAAATGACATTTTTGACCCAAAAAATGACGATTTCAACAAAAATAATGACAAATTTTATATCAAACATGATAAATATCGAATTGAAGGCAGTAAAATGAGAGAAAAACGTGATTTCAGAGCAAAATCAGTCGCTGAAATAGATTTAGGAGATGCATTGGTGGGGAAAGTTAGCAAAATAATACATAGGATGAAGTCTTTAGATCGAGTCGAGATGGGGAAGAAGGAAATGATAAATATCAAGGAATTGCCGAGAAAACTCTCTGTTATGGAGAAGATAGCGCTTTTTGAGGTAAGTTTCTTTAGAATTTATTAGCATCCTGCGTTTGACCCGCGTTGTGCCCGTTCCCGTGGGAATTTCGAGTATAAAAAACACTTGAGTGGTGTCAAGGGACACCCGGATGGCACGAAGTTTATTTATTATCAACAAAAATAATCGTCGCGACACCACACTGTTCAATGCGAAATAGAAAGACGAAACGAAAATATCTGGCTTGCTTTCTATAAGAGAGAGAGAGAGACAGACAGAGAAACATGCGCACGCCGCACGGCTTACAAATAGCTTATTATAGCAAAAAGCATCGTTACAACTTTTCGTCTTAATTTTTTCCGTCTAGCCCCCTTTCGCAACGCGCGATAAGGAATTTCGTTCCAACAGCCTGTGACCTTCCCGTTGAGGCTATTCATTAGAAAAAGAATTATTCAAATCGTTTGATAGTTTCTTAAATTAAGCCTTATATACAAAGTTAGAAGTTTTACCTCTTTAAAATTCGCATTTATAATTTACTAGCAGCACCCCGCGGTTTTACCCACGTTGTACCCGTTCTCGGGGGACTTTTAAACATATAAACCTTTCTCTTAAATTATTCTATTTATTTAAAAAAACCGCGTCAAAATCCGTTGCGTGGTTTTAAAAATCTTAGCATACATAGGGACAGACAGCGGAAAGTGACTTTGTTTTATACTATGTAGTGATGATAATATTAGTAGAATTTAGTCGCTAAATTAAATTAAGAATGCTTCAGTTAAGATCTTGAATTCGGTAAAAGGCCTAAATGATATCCCAACTTCCGGTGAATGAACGATATAACATTATTTGTTATCTGTGGCATGAACATAGACAACAAAATAATATGTCAAAAATATATATTTCTTTTTGAGGGTAGTTAATGATTTTATAATTACCGACATTTTTACAAAAAAACAGATATCTTTAATAAAACAAATATTTGAGATTGAAAATGTATTGTATAAAAGTTGTTTTATTCTTTGTTATATTGGTAAGTTTTATGTTTCAATTTAATTTTCAAACATGGCTCGGGTTTGAGATCACCAACCCGCATTAGGCAAGCGTGGTGATTACGACATCCTCCTCACTGTACTGATATCTGCAGTGAGATGAGATGCCTTTACCCAGCAGTGGAATATAACAGGCCAATACTTTTTTCAATATTTTGCTCCTACTAATCTTCTTATATATAAAATTCTCGTGTCACAGTGTTCGTTCGCGTACTCCTCCGAAACGGCTTGACCGATTCTCATGAAATTTTGTGAGCATATTGAGTAGGTCTGAGAATCGGCCAACATCTATTTTTCATCCCGAAATTCCCGCGGGAACGGGTACAACGCGGGTGAAACCGCGGGGCGCAGCTAGTACACATTATAAATGTGAAAGTTTGCGAGGATATACGAGTATGTATGGATGTATGTATGTTTGTTACTCATTCACGAAAAAACTACTGAACGGATTTGGATGAAACTTTACAGTAATATAGGTTATACATCAGAATAACACATGGGATACATTTTATCCCGAAATTCCCGCGGGAACGAGTACAACGCGGGCGCGTCTAGTAATTAATATATTGCAAGCCAGCGATGAATTTCAATTGCAAAATCATGATTTTTGCAATTCTACAGTTAAACATTAAAACAATAAATTTTTTTTTTGTCTTTTACAGAAGAAAACAAGCACTCCAGTCAAAACACACAACACATTTTCATCTTTACCGACTCTAAAGACACCGGCGGAAACATCTGAAGTTGACATACAAGATAAAATCAATGAATTATTGACCGCAAAGAAGTATGGCCGGGTCGAGGTACCAGAGGTTGAGTTGGCGAATGGAGTGAGAATGCCTGTTCTGGCGCTGGGCACCGCCTTGGTAAGTCAATTGATAGAATAGAAAAGAATATAAAACTTGAGAGGTGTCAAGGGACACCCGGATGGAACGAAGTTTATTTATTATCAACAAAAATAATCGTCGCGACACCACACTGTTCAATGCGAAATAGAAAGACGAAACGAAAATATCTAGCTTGCTTTCTATAAGAGAGAGAGAGACAGACAGAGAAACATGTGCACGCCAGAGAGAGACAGACAGAGAAACGCGCATGTTTATCTGTCTCTGTCTCTGGCCTAATAAATGTCGTTACCATTTTTTTCCGTCTAGCCCCCTTTCGCAACGCGCGATAAGGAACTTCGTTCCAATAAAAGCATTTATTCTCGACACACACACACTCATAGAGAGACAATTGAACGCATACTGTTTTACTATTAATTGAAACGTACGTTGATGTCATAATTATTAGTTAAAACGGGAGCTTACGTACGACGGAGGTTACTGTTGAATGTCCCTCAACACACCGCGGCGGCCGGCAGTGCGGGGAGAGACGCTGTCGCTCTCGCTTCACCCACCTCCTGATGAAGGTCACCGGATGTGACCGAAACGTGTTGAGGGACACTCAACAGTAACCTCCGTCGTAACGTAAGTTCCCGTTTTAATTATGAACGCATACTGGTTTCTAAGTTAAGTTTTACAAGTTTCAAAGCGAGATACCCGCGCAAGTAATCCGCGTGCTCTGTGGCGCGCGCTGTTCACTCGCGCATGTTACTAGACCGGGTTCCGGCATGCGCAGGCGCGACGCTGTTTTTTAATCTTCTTCTTATCGAGTGGATGGTCAAACTGACCAGTCCTGGTGTCAGAGTTATTGAGTTGTTTTTTTATTGTTTCTCTGTTGATGTTGTAACGTGACCATTGAGTTAGAATCGTATGCTACTATACTTTTTATACCGGAAAACACGGAAAACTAAAAACAAAGCAACTTAACAAGTAGCTTACGAATGTTACTCGCATCTTTACTTGCTCCAGTAACATGCACCGTGTACAAGCACCCTTATGGTAGCCATACACGAAGCGATTTACTTGCGCCAGTTTAGGCGTTGTCCTAATAGAACGCGAATGCGCGATGCGAGCGATGCGAACATCGCGTGTTTTAAACATTTGAGACCGCGTCGTGCGATTGTCAGTTAGGACACCTATTAGAGTTCAATATGTTTGATCGCGCGTTGGTACGAGTAAAATTCGCGCGAACTTACGATGATCGCGCATTCGCGTTCTATTAGGACAACGCCTTAGACTTGCACAAGTAAACTTTAACGTGTATTGGAAGATACTTGCGCAAATTACTCCAATGTTATTTATATGTATAGATGACTGTTTTAAACTTCAGCTCGACCCTCGACTGACGAAGTACATCATCCGAGCAGCCATAGACTTAGGGTACCGCGCCATAGACACAGCTTATATCTACGGGAATGAACGAGAGGTGGGAGAGGCGATCCGGGAGAAGATTCACGACGGAACTGTCAAACGGTACGCAAATAACTTTACACCACAGAGTACAGTGAAAAGATATATACACCCGGACAAATTCACTCACGGTTAATTAGACCCAAAGTAAGCTCTAAGCTTGTATTATGGAATCTAACTCACTGATACTACTACATATACATACACAAATACTTTATAAGAATAATATAATTGACTCCCAGACGTCGTCAACAACTATATCTTCACATATTGTTACTCCGTTGAATCGACCCGCAACCCCCGACACAGTCAGCGTTTGTTTGTTTGTTTGAACGCGCTAATCTCAGGAACTGCTGGTCCGATTTGAAAAAATATTTTTGTAATGGATAGCCACATTCAACGGGAAGGTTATAGGCTACTTTTCATCCTGAAATTCCCACGGGAACGGGTACAACTCGGGTAAAAATTCGGGGTGCTGCTAATATATATACAAATGTCCACTCCAGCGAGGAGCTGTTCATCGTCTCCAAGCTGTGGAGCACGGCGCACCGCACCGAACTGGTGGAGGCGGCCTGCAGGGCTTCGCTGGACGCCCTCGGGCTTGACTACGTGGACTTGTATCTGATACACAACCCTATGTCTTTTAAGGTAAAAGTTAAAATTGATAGTCTTTTTTAAACATACACGATTTGAACACATAGTTTAAACGTACTCACACGGGTTTTTTCCCGATAGAAAGTTAATAAAGCAAGTAATAACTTACTTTTTATTTCCCGACGTTTCGAGGGGATTGCACCTCTCGTGGTCGCGGGTGAACTGAGGACATTGGAGTTACCGCTGTGATGGGAGGGTAGGCGTTCCAAGTGTTGGAAGTCCTCACATGGTCAATGTTAGAAATAAAAAGTAAAAATTTTAAGCAGACTAACGAACAGCAATTCATTTTTATTTTTATAGATAGATAAGTATAGATATATCCTACTTGTCTAGTCTTCTCTTCTTCTTCTTTTTCTTGTCTAGTCTTCTCTTCTTCTTCTTCTTGTCTAGTAACTCCAAAGTTTCCTCCCAGGAAGGCCCCAACCCCGTACCAAAGATAGCGAACGTCCTCCAATACTCGACCTCCGACTACATCGACGCCTGGTTCGGGATGGAGGGGGTCCTCAAGAGGGGGTTGGCCCGCGCGGTGGGGGTGAGCAACTTCAACTCGGCGCAGATACAGAGGGTGGTCGACAGAGGCAGTGTGAAGCCGGTAGTCAATCAGGTAGGAGGAATTTTGGTGTAATATTGATGGAGGTAGTATAAGGGGCTGGCTTGAGCTGTATGAGTGAGATGTAATAGGGGTAAATTCCGTGCTTTGAAAGGGCACGTTAAGTCGTCGGTCCCAGTTACTCTCTACGGATAGTAGTCGTTACATGAGCCATGTCAGAGGCCTTTGGCGGCTCAATAACTCTGACAGGATTAGTCAGGTTGACCATCCACTCGATGAAGAAGAAGAATGAATGAATGAACGATTTATTTCCATCTCCAGGTGGAATGCCACCCCTACCTCTCCCAGCAGCGTCTCCACGAGTTCTGTGAGGATCGTAATATCACTCTGTCGTGCTACGGGGTGTTGGGGTCGAAGGGGACCCCCGCGCCGCTGCGGGGCCCCACGCCGCCCGCGATCGAAGACCCCCTGGTGCAGGTGATGGCGTCTGGACTGGGGGCCAACGCTTCACAGCTGCTCATCAAGTAAGTGCTGGAAATTTTATAGTCATTTCGAAATAAGCAGTACCTTATATAACACTAGTAGCACGGCTCGGTTTTTACCCGCGTTGTACCCATTCCCGTTGGAATTTCGGGATGAACAAAAAGCCTATAGCCTTGCCGTTGAATTTGGCTATCCATCGCAAAAAGAATTATTCAAATCGGATTCGTAGTTTCTGAGATTAGCGCGTTCAAACAAGCTTTATTATATAAGTAATAGATAGTATACGAGCAGATGAACTCATAATATAACCAAATTTGAAAAAAGAGGTTATTGTGTTTTGTTCATGATATTACCAATTTTGATGATTCTTTTCCAGATATCAATTAGACAGCGGTCGCACGGCGGTCGTTAAAGCGTCATCGGTTGCCCACTTGTGGGACAATCTACAGTGCTTCAAACTCAACCTCACATCAACGGAAATAGATGCGCTGAACGCATTGAATAAGAATAGGAGGACTTTTACATTCATTGGGTAAGTAATGTCCCACTGCTGGGCAAAGACCTCTCACTGAACATATCAGTACAGTAAGGTAGAGTCGGTTAGTGGCCAACCCTGGTGTCGGAGTTATTAAACCGCCTAAACGACATGTCTAACGCTGAAACCACCGGGACCGACAATTTAACGTGAAGATCAGGCTGTGTGCAGATAGAAATGCCACTATCGGCCACTCATCCGAGTTGGGCCGAGCTGCACGTTGCTTAACAATCGCGATTAGTTAACATCGCTTAGTCAAGACATAAGCGTACTGAAAACTAATCTTCTTCTTCTTCATCGAGTGGATGGTCAACCTGACCAATCCTGGTGTCAGAGTTATTGAGCCGCCAAAGGCCTCTGACATGGCTCATGTAACGACTACTATCCGTAGAAAGTAACCGGGACCGACGGCTTAACGTGCCCTCCGAAGCACGGAATCATATCTTACTTTTCGAGCAATCAGGTGATTCAGCCTGCAATGCCCTAACCAAACTGAGGAAAGTCTCACAAAGAGATTTTTGTGAGATATCCCCACCGGGAATCGAACCTGGAACCTCCGGGTCGTGAGCCGGGCGCTTAAAAGCCACGGAGACAACGCCTAGAGGTCTGACACTCCAAAGCAAATAAATATTTCATTATTAATGTAAAATGTACATTTTGATTTTTCAGAATGGGAGACACGCACAGGAATTACCCTTTTAAAGTAGCTTTTTGAAAATATTAACTTAATTTAATAGTTCCTAAGTATGATAATAAGTTTCTTAAAATATATGGACCAATAGTTACCTAATGACTAGGATGATAAACTTAAGTACCTAATAGTAATATCTAATATCTGTAATGTACCACTGCTGGACAAAAGCCTCTCATCTCACTGAAGATATCAGTACAGTGAGGATGTAATCACCACGCGTCTACTGCGGGGGATCTCAAACCTGAGACATGTTTGCCAAGTAAATATGATAGATAATTTATTTCCATATCAAAAATATACAATATGCCATAACATGCTATTCTCGACCCGGGAATTGAACCCAGGACTCGTCAGGGCGTGCCTATGTCACTACACCACCTACATAGCTAAGCGATTAAGTAAATAAGTATTACCCTGTAATGTCCCATAGCTGGACAAAGGCCTCTCATCTCACCGAAGATATCACAGTACAGTGAGAAGTGCTAGACCATTAAGAAATAAGAAAAAAGCATTTTGTATATAATATTTGTACATATTATATTTTTTTACGTTTGTTTTGTAATTATAAAATAAAACAATTTTGACAATACAAAACATATTTATTACTTAAACATATTAATTATTTAGTGCCATCGCTTTCCTTCGGGTGAAAGGGCCACCCCCTTAGGGGTTGAACTTCACAAATCCATTCTTAGTTCTCACTTACATCATAAAGGAACCCATGTACCAAATGTCAAGTTTCTAGGTACAACAGTTGTCGGCTGTGCGTTGATATGTATAGTCAGGTTTGCCTTTTATATTTATCACTACATAGTATAAAACAAAGTCGCTTTCCGCTGTCTGTCCCTATGTACGCTTAGATCTTTAAAACTACGCAACGGATTTTGACGCGGTTTTTTAAAATAGATAGTGATTCAAGAGGAAGGTTTATATGTATAAAAAATCCCGATATTCCCACGGGAACGGGCACAACGCGGGTAAAACCGCGGGGCGCTGCTAGTTCCTTATTACATAGTTTTGTATTTGTACACATATGGAAGCTATTATTTCTTAGCTTGTAAGCAAGTGGTGATAATTTTATCTAAATGTAATGTGCGTTCGTCAGTGTCCACTGTTGGGTCTGATAGCTTCTTGTGAGCTTCTCTGATTGTCTTCAGATTAGTTTCATCTGTGAACAAAAACAATTAGGTATCATTTAATCTATAATATAAAAATGAATCGCTTAATCTGTTGCTAAGCGCATAACTTCAGAACGACTGCACCAAATTGGATGATTCTTTTTTAATGTGTTCCTTATTGTCAGGACAAGGTTTTTATATAAGAAAAATAAGGAATAAAAATCTCAAAATTCCCACGGGAACGGGGGCGCTGCGGGTGAAACCGCGGGGCGCAGCTAGTATTACCTATATATTCCAAATCGAAGGACATTTTGTGATGGAAGGGCGCCACCGGCGATATTTTATTCTCTAGGCGCCATGACAGCTCTAACAAATTAGCGCATTTCAGCAAATATCCACCGTCTGCCTGAAAAAAGATAAAAAAACAGTCGGAAATTAATCCCCAAATACCCAAGAGTTACGTTTCCAGTCAAGCTGAGCCGAGCTGTGCGGACTTCGATCAACAATACACAACTAGATGTCGGGTCACGTACAAAATCGCCGATATCAACTTTGGACACGGCTTGTAGGCTAATATTTCTCCGATTCTCCGTTACACTTTTACTGTTAAGGCTAGGATATCCCAGCCATTTCGGTCACTGTCACTCTGGGTAGAAAAGAGCGAGAAACACTACGGCGCGGAAATGGTGGTGGTAGAATTTTGCGACTCATTTTTAAGAATCACCACCTTTCGTTGGATTGAATCGAAATTTTACTCCAGCAGTATTGAGTCATAGTTTATTTTACATCACTCAAATTAATTTTAGAAATATGCGTTTGAAATTGTTTAACAAACTAAGTGTGAAAGTAAGGTATAAAAGACCCAACTTTGTGATTTTTTCTATCGAGGAAATTAATAGTCAACGTGTTTCGGAAACAGTAGTATGATTAAACATATGATCAAGATTAAAAACAAACAAAAATTGTTCTTGTAACGTTAAGACTTTTGGCTAAAAATTTTTTTATAGTAGCCCGTTTTAGGAACTCATAGGCCCTTAATTATTTAAAAAATACTTACTAAAGGTTCCATAAACAAACTGCTGGCGTATTTGTCGGCTAGACGAGCTAACGTCGATCTTCGAGAGCGGTAGGCCGAGGCGTAGCTTGACAGGACCTGAAACAACACATCGTATTAGCCTGTAATGTCCCACTGCTGGTCAAAGGCCTCTCTTCTCACTGAAGATGTTAGTACAGTGAGGAGTAGGCGCTATCCAAAAAAGAGGTAATAAAAATTCTTGTTAAAGGAGATGATTCAAGTTGCATACAAAAAGTAACCAAAAAAAAAAGTGCCGGCCAACAAAAAAAAATGTATGTATATTTTAGGGAATGACATTCTAAACATTTTTTCTTTTGACAACTAAAAGCTATGATCAATTTTTTTTAAGTTATTTGATATAGAAATCAACGATAAAAAAATGTTCGGTCCCTTGAGATTCGTTAGATTTTACACTGTACCTAACGTACATAAGTCTAACTACACCTTGCTTATTGTAGTTTTTGTAAAGATATAGAATGTATTCAATTAAGGGCTTATGCATATATAGAACAAACAGGTAGTTCCAAGCATATGAAGGCGATCTAGCGTTGTTTATAGTTTATTACAATTATTTATATTGATGATATATTGATATGCTCATTTATGATTTTTGATGTCGCCTATAGGGTTCAAAAGTTGGTCGTAGAGATTTACCGTCTTGATAAAAAATATTTAAAACATCATTTTCCATACGATAAAAATATTTTTTTTCATTGGCCGGCACTTTAATTTTTGGGTACGATTTGAATCATCTCCTTTGATGTCTATAATTATTAATTAATTTTGCTCGTTCCCGTGGGAATTTCAGTATAAAAATAGCCTATAACCTTCCCGTTGAATGTGGCTATCCATCTATCTATAATATAAAAATGAATCGCTGAATCTGTTGGTAAGCGCATAACTTCAGAACGACTGCACCAAATTGGATGATTCTTTTTAATGTGTTCCTTATTGTCAGGACAAGGTTTTTATATAAGAAAAATAAGGAATAAATATCTCAAAATTCCCACGGGTACGGGGGCGCTGCGGGTGAAACCGCGGGGCACAGCTAGTTTGAAATATAATTATTCATATCGGATTGGTAGTTTCCGAGATTAACGTGTACAAACCAACTCTTCAGATTATTAGATTAGTATCAATGAATGAAATATACCTCAACCGCGTCACTAGGTGTCTTCGTCTCTGGTAACACTGATTTTGATAATTCTGCTTCTTGAGCCGGCTTTACTGGCAACACCTGGAGACCTCTGAACAGTAATGGCGCGAACTTTTTATTCTGAAATGATTATTTGTGACTTAGGATGGTTTGTTTTATCTTTAAGCTACTTCAGCATCTGAAAGAGTGTCAAACATACATCCATCCATGCTCACAAACTTTCGCATATATAATACTAAGCCGGGCCCTCGGTGTTACCCGTGTTGTACCCGTTCCCGCGGGAATTTCGGGATAAAATGTATCCCAGGTGTTATTCTGATGTATAACCTATATTACTGTAAAGTTTCGACCAAATCCGTTCAATAGGTTTTGCGTGAAAGAGTAACAAACATACATCCTCACAAACTTTCGCATTTATAATATACTAGCTGCGCCCCGCGGTTTCACCCACGTTGTACCCGTTCCCGCGGGAATTTCGGGATGAAAAATAGACGTTGGCCGATTCTCAGACCTACTCAATATGCTCACAAAATTTCATGAGAATCGGTCGAGCCGTTTCGGAGGAGTACGCGAACGAACACTGTGACACGAGAATTTTATATATAAGACTAGCAGCGCCCCGCGGTTTTACCCGCGTTGTGCCCGTTCCTGTGGGAACTTCGGGATTTTTTATACATATAAACCTTCCTCTTGAATCACTATTTAAAAAACCGCGTCAAAATCCGTTGCGTAGTTTTAAAGATCTAAGCATACATAGCGACAGACAGCGGAAAGCGACTTTGTTTTATACTATGTAGTGAAATAGGATTAAAAGATTGATAAACTTAAACTTACACTCTGAAATGTGTAAAAGGTGATAGAGAATGGTATGAGGTCCACTCTACATTCTGCAGTGACTTCTCTCCAAGTTCCTGCTTCAATAATGCGAGGCTCTCTAGAAAAAATAAGTAACAATTAAAACTTGCAATGCCTCGTGTTTTACTCAACTTGTGCTTGTTCCTGTTAGAGTTTGGGGATGAAATTACCCTTCTTCTTCTTCTTCATTGAGTGGATGGTCAACCTGACCTGGTGTCAGAGTTATTGAGCCGCCAAAGGCCTCGGACATGGCTCATGTAACGACTACTTTCAGAAGAAAGTAACCGGGACCGACGGCTTAACATGCCTTCCGAAGCACGGAATCATCTTACTTTTCGGGCTATCAGGTGATTCAGACTGCAATGACCTAACCAAACTGAGGGTAGTCTCACAAAGTGATATTTGTGAGATATTGTCCCCACCGGGAATCAAACCCAGAACCTCCGGATTTTGAGCCGAGCGCTCAAACCGCAAGACCACGGAGGCTATTACAAAAAACTGTAACTATATCCATTGTTGAAGGTGCAAATAACTATTTTTCATCCCCAAATTCTTAAAGGATCCAGGCACAGGAATCAAACTATGTTATACCCACAACCCCTGACACAGTAAGCTCTCTCACATGCCACTGTGCCGATGCGGTCGTAGTTTACCCTACCTCTCATAAGCAGGAGGCTCAATCAGTACATTGACTTGCGACTGCAGTACAGTCACTCCGGTCAACTCTTGTGTAGCTTGAATACAGGTATGTAATGATGACTCCGTTGTCTTCAGCTCTGACCGCGAAGGACCTACGGTGAAGAACGAAGGAAAGTCTTCCTCGGTTAAGCTGGAAAAGAAGAAATTGAAAAGTTTAAGGCTTTTTTAAAGCTTTGTTCTCCTTTTTGGTTTCTTCTGTGCTAGTGGTGGTCTGTAGTCTAATTTTGTAAGTTAGCGTCAGTTCCTGGTTTCTATAGAGCTGATATTGTGCATATAGGAATGTTTGGTTTGGTATTAGTTATCCTAACTCAATGTTTAGATGACATGGCTGAAGAATATTCGCATATCTGACTTTATTTATTAATTTATTTTGACTTTTTATAAGTATACAAGCCGCGCCCCGCGATGTTGCCCGTGTTGTACCCGTTCCCGCGGGAATTTCGGGATAAAATGTATCCCATGTATTATTCTGATGTATAACCTATATTACTGTAAAGTTTCATCCCAATCCGTTTAGTAGTTTTTGCGTGAAAGAGCAGCAAACAAACATCCATCCTCAAAAACTTTTTGCATCTATATATAAAAAAGAAAGTCGTGTTAGTTACACTATTTATAACTCGAGAACGGCTGAACAGATTTGGCTGAAAATTGGTGGGGAAGTAGCTTAGAATCAGGAGACGGCTATAGGATACTAATTATCCCGTATTTCCGACGGGAACGGGTACGCTGTGGGTGAAACCGCGGGGCACAGCTAGTTTATAATATTAGCAGGAGTAGAATAGGATATAATAGGACACCCAGACGTTGATGTTGTTGTTGTTATAAGCAGTTGCGGATAGTAGATAGATAGATTTATTTTACCTTTCATCTTTCAAATAATACTGCTTCTTTTGAAACTCGTTAGAGAAATTTTCAATTCTGTTTTCGTAATATTGAATTTGTTTCAATAGTTTCTCCTTCTGAGTCATCAGGGCATTGTTTGCTCTGTTTCCTACGTTATTAAGCATTGTTTATCACTTAATTTATGATAAAATGAATTGAAATCAAACAAAATCGGCTCGGAGATCAAATCAAAACAAAGATTTCATTTAATTTTTGATTATCGTTGAATATCAACAATTTTTATTTGAAACAAGCATGATGCCAACATTACCAACCAAATTCAAACAGCTGTCCAACCACAGATGAAATATACATAGTGATTGAAACTTTTGATTGATTGATTGCTATTTATAATCGACTATTCTAAGTGTCTGCAGCATATTTTATACCTTATAAAACAACACAAAAAAAAGTATCAATCTAGGTAGGTACCAAGGGGACCATTATTATTGCTTTTATTCATTTGAAATCTAAAACTTAAACTGCGTATTGGGGTATTAATCTAAAAACCGATAATTTCCGATAAGAAGGAAGAATATTGTATAGAAATCCACCAGTGTAACTATAATGATGAAGTATGAAATAATTGACAGCAACGTAAAATGTCATTGTCATTGTCAATCATGTCGTGACAAACAAACATTCTGTGGTGGCACCGACCGACCGAATAAATTAAAAAATATTTATTTTATTTTATTTTATTGTAATGCTAAAAAAACGTAATAACATTAAAAAGTGCAATAACAATAAAGTATTCCTATCCTATTAGCTGTATCAATATTCTAGTTAGCCTACACAATCTAACAAGACTCGAAAGGGGACGATTTTAACTGTAAGCAGAATGCAGTGAAATAAGTATAAAAGTTTGAACGAGTGTGTGTTGTGTTAAATAAACAATAAAATGGGTCAGTCCGGTAGCGCGATACCCGGTAAGTACACAATAATTATAGTTATTAGACACTAATCACGTTCTAATTAGAATCTGTATGTTTCCTGTGTGTTGTAACCTTTTTTCGTAGGTACTTCATGGTTATGTTAATTGTTTTTTTAAATTGATCGGCTCTGTATGGTTTTTATTCAGCTGTGAGCTTTTATTTTTTTAATTCCTACACGAAACCTCTAATGGCTGCCTAGGCTAACCTAACCTAACAATAGAATTTGATAAAGTTTTATAATGATAAAACATTATTCTGATATTCATTCAAGAGGTATCTTAAAATTCCCATTGGAATGGGCACAGCGCAGCAACAATTATGTGTGATGCTGCTTGATAATAATACATTAAGGGTGGTACGTTCAAAAGAGCTTCTATGGGGCCAAAACTGAATAAAAATATGTATTTGACTTTGACTTTCATTGCGTAATAAAGTAGGGCTTCTAACACTGACATCCCCTCAAAAGAGTAACCCTATTATTCATAAACACTATAACTAAAGCAATTTTAAAAAATATTTTGTCTTTTTTCTCTTCGGAAAATAGCTTATGTTGGAGAGGGACAAACAATTTGATAGCTAAAATGTTATTACTAAGCGTTTATTAATAAAGCCCAAAGTACTTAATACTTGCACTGTTTATTTTTTACTAGCAGCGCCCCGCGGTTTTACCGGCGTTGTGTCCATTCCTGTGGGAATTTAGGGATGAAAAATAGCCTATGTTACTTGTGGATAATGTAGCTTTAGAATGGTGAAAGAATTTTTAAAACGGTCCAGTAGTTTTTGAGCCTATTCATTACAAACAAACAAAGTTTTCCTCTTTATAATATTAGTGTAGATAGTGTAGACTATGTAGTGATAAGGTAAAAAGCATGATAATGAAAAATATGATATTATTATTTTAATGAATTCCTTTGTACTTAAAATTATAATTATGTACATAATTCAATTATCTACCAACTTCACAAAAGACTTATGAAGTAAAGTATTATGTCCCATTGCGTGTAATGTCCCACTGCTGGGCAAAGGCCTCTCATCTTCGAAGATATCAGTACAGTGAGGAGGATGTTGAAACACCATGCTCTACTACTGGTTTGTTTTTGGTGATATCCAACCCAAATAATTACAATGTGATATTATTTTTATATTCATATCGTAAACTAGCAGAGCACCGCGGTCGTACCCGCGTAGTGCCGGTGCCGGTCCCGTGCCGGTCCCGTGGGAATTTCGGGAATTTAATATATAAACCTTCCTCTTCAATCACTCTATCTATTATAAAAACTGCATCAAAATCCGTTGCGTAGTAAAGATCTAAACATACATTGGGACAGACAGCGGAAAGCGACTTTGTTTTATACTATGTAGTGATAGTGCGTAAAACATAATACCCTCCTATTTTTGCTCTCCCTAAGTCGAGTAGAACGGGTTTTTTGTAGATTCTTTGTCTTGCAAATGTGTATTAAAATCTACCCTCAAAATAATACTTTCTCATTTCTGTCTCATGAATTGTCAAAGTTCCTTTTTATATAATTCTCACGACAACATTCAAGAATGGATACACACAGATCAGCTGACTCAAAAGAAATTCACCCATCAGCTGATTTATGGAAATATGCAGGTAGGTAAATAAATAAGTTTGTACCTACGTAATGTAACTCAACCTCTTTGCATAAGGCTTTGTTTAAAAACCTCTTTCATTTTAACCTTTATGCTGAAGCGATAGAGAACTTTTCGTATTTCGAATGTTGTGAAAAAAAATGCGAAATTCCATAGAGAATTCGCGGTATTTTCGAACTTGGAGGAATGAGGATAGGATCGAATTTCGCGTGCGTAATCGATCGACTGAGTTTGTACTGGCCATTGTGCAAGGCAGAATGCACGTGCGTCATCGCTTTGTGGTCTTAAAAAAAACAAATGACAGGTAGTTGCGTCAAACAGCTGATTGTCAAACGACCGTCAGCTGTTTAATTTTCTAAAAGTTGTTGAGTTTTTAAGGGATTTTCGACTTTATAACAATATGGAAAAGTTTCAATTTACCTTAATTCCTGTAGTATGGATAATAATTTTAATTTAGCTTATTTTCAAAGAAATTTAGATGTTATTGTTGAACAGTTAAGATATAATTTGCTATGATATTTGGTCTGAGACACACTATTTTGGTAGGACCCCTTAATGTGGGAATTTTCTTAAACATATCCGTTTAAAGTATTATTATTAGTGAAACTAGCAATGCCCTTTAGTTTTACCTGCGTTGTACCCGTCCGTATCTTTTTAATTATAAATACACCCGCACAAATTCACTCACGGTTAATTAGACCCAAAGTAAGCTCTAAGCTTGTGTTATGGAATCTAACTCACTGATACTACTACAACAGACATCATTGCGTTGAATTAAAGTTATTTATATAAACCTAGCCGCGCCCCGCGGTTTCACCCGGGTTCCCGCGGGAATTTCGGGATAAAATGTATCCCATGTGTTATTCTGATGATAAACCTATATTACTGTAAACTTTCAACCAATTCCGATCTGTAGTTTTCTCGTGAAAGAGTAACAAACATACATATATATTATACTAGCAGCGCCCCGCGGTTTTACCCGCGTTGTGCCCGTTCCCGTGGGAATTTCGGGATTTTTTTTACATAAAAACCTTCCTCTTGTATCACTCTACCTATTACAAAAAACCGCATCAAAATCCGTTGCGTAATTTTAAAGATTTAAGCATACAGACAGACAAACAGTGTGACAGACACGAAAAAGAGACGACTTTATTTTATACTATGTAGTGATATCCTCACAAACTTTCGCATCACTACATAGTATAAAACAACGTTGCTATTTTTGTATGTTTGTTTGTCTGTATGCTTAAATCTTAAAAATTACGCAACGGATTTTGATGCGGTTTTTTGTAATAGGTAGAGTGATTCAAGAGGAAGGTTTTTATGTAAAAAAATTCCCGAAATTCCCACGGGAACGGGCACAACGCGGGTAAAACCGCGGGCCGCTGCTTGTAACCTATATTACTGTAAAGTTTCATACAAATCCGTTAAATAGTTTTCTCGTGAAAGAGTAACAAACATACATAATGTATTACATCCTAACAAACTTTCGCATTTATAATATTAGTAGGATTAGTAAGATAGATAGATAGAAATAGATTAGCATAGATAAAAGTTATATAACAAAACTATTTAATTACCCGACTGCGGTGTAACAAAAGAAGGGTTATATTATTAGACTCTGCATTAACTAGATAGGCAGGTGTCACCTATACTAGTAATTAAGTATGACATTTACTCCTTTGGGTATTCTTTTGTTTAAGTCCTATCTCGCTTTATATATAGCTGTCTCTTTTTAACCTGAGTCACAAAAGGAGTTATATAATAATAAATAAATAAATAAATAAATATACCCGGACAAATTCACACACTGTTAATTAGACCCAAAGTAAGCTCTAAGCTTGTGTTATGGAATCTAATTCACTGATACTATAACTTATACATACACAAATACTTTATAAGAATATATAATTGACACACAGACATCGTCGCCAACAACTATGTCTGCACATATTGTTGACTCCGGGCGGGAATCGAACCCGCAACCCCCGACACAGTAAGCGCTCTCACTGCCACTGTGCCAACGGGCTTGTCAAAGTTATATGTTTGACGTGTGTAGTGTATGAGACGTCGTTTTACGTTTTAGTAGTTCATTCATTCGTTCATTTAGAATAGGTCAGTGGCCAACCCTGGTGTCGGAGTTTTTAGACCGCCTAAAGGCCTCCGACATGGTCTGACGATTGAAATAACCAGGATTGACTGCTCAACGTGCCCTCCGAAGCACGGTAGCGCTCAGATAGTAATGCCGCTATCGGTCACCCATCCCAATTAAGGGTTTGAGCTACACTTTTTTAGGGTTCCGTAGCCTAATGGTAAAAAACGGAACCTTTATAGATTCGCCATGTCTGTCTGTCTGTCCGTCCTTATGTCACAGCCACTTTTTTCCGAAACTATAAGACCTATACTGTTGAAACTTGTTTTTATATCTCGTATCTAATCTCGGGAATTACCAGCCCGATTTGAATAATTCTTTTTGTAATAGATAGACACATTCAACGGGAAGGTTATAGGCTATTTTTCATCCCGAAATTCCCACGGGAACGGGCACAACGCGGGTAAAACCGCGGGCGCTGCTAGTAAGAAATAAAAATCCCGAAATCCCCACGGGAACGACTACGCTGCGGGTGAAACCGCGTGGCACAGCTAGTTCTCAACACACATAACTAAAAATTTTACGCTCAAACACACAACCTCTCTAAACCAACTCACACGACAACACGAGTAACACTTACCGCTACCCAACTGGTACATATTTACATACATAATAACGATATCCTGTCACGCTGTATGTCACTTCCGGGCACGTGACACGGAGACATTGTCACGATTTGTACATCTGTGACACGGTAGGGTTTAGTTATCAAAAGGCTTATCTATAGCTGTTGTGTTATCATCCTAACTAATATTATAAATGCGAAAGTAACTCTGTCTGTCTGTCTGTTATCAGTTATCACGCCAAAACGACTGAACCGATTTGAATGAAATTTGGTACATTTCATCATCATATGTTATTTTTCATCCCGAAATTCCCACGGGAAAGGGCCCAACACGGGTCAACCCCGCCAATTAAATGTATACACAACATTCACAATATTATATTACTTATAAGGCTAAGTTAAATAAAATAAAAAATAAATAGTAGCAAAAATAACTTAAAAAAATATTACATAAAAAAATAGGATTTGGGAATCAAACAAATATTCCATCCATACTTTTTTCTAACAACGTTTACCTCTGTTTTTGAAATCGGTTTTAATCCCCTATACAGTTACAGTAACTAGATGATATTTGCGATTTTTTTTTCATTTAATTTTACTTCAACGATGGCACGAGACACCTTTCATATTGTTATTAAAAACTCGACTAGTGCGAGTCGAACTCGCGCACGGAGGGTTCCGTACTATAAACAACTGCAAAAAATCACATTAATTAAAAATAATATTAATTAAAAATAGTCTGCCCAGGATTTTTTAGCAAACCCATTTTTAATATGTTTTCTAATATACTAAATCTATACTAATATTATAAAGCTGAAGAGTTTGTTTTGTTTATTTGTTTGCTTAAACGCGCTAATCTCAGAAACTACTGAACCGATTTGAATAATTCTTTCACTGTTAGATAGTCTATTTATCGAGGAGTCTATTTATCGGGGCTACATTTTATCCCGAAATTCCCACGGGAACGGGCACAACGCGGGTAAAACCGCGGGGCGCTGCTAGTTCATGATAAAATATGTTTCGTTCTATTATCAGCTCGGTGAAGGTCGATATAGGCTCGGATCTTAGACCATGAATATTTGTTTTATTTTATTTTTAGTATTTGTTGTTATAGCGGTAATAGAAATACTTCATCTGTGATCTTCTTCTTCATCGAGTGGATGGTCATCCTGACCAATCCTGGTGTCAGAGTTATTGAGCCGCCAAACGCCTCTGACATGGCTCATGTAACGACTACTATCCGTAGAGAGTAACCGGGACCGACGGCTTAACGTGCCCTCCGAAGCACGGATGTGATGATTTCAACGTCTAGCTATCACCGTTCTTGAGATACAGACAGCCTGGTGACAGACGGACGGACGGACGGACAGCGAAGTCTCAGTAATAGGGTCCCGTTTTTACCCTTTGGATACGGAACCCTAAAAACTGCACATTGAAAGTGCATTATTAAAAGAAATTACTAGAAAAAAAACATCATCTAACATATGCTTTTATACCAACTCAATAACACGACAAATTCATACGAAAACCACCCTTTGCGCTCTCAATATAAAGGCCAATTCTCCAGCAAATAAAAATTGGTTTTATTACTTTTCAATGTGAAATGTTTTGTCCAATTTTGGACTCTATTCTATAGGAGATAGCTGCAGCTTCCAAGTCAGTTTTTGTAAACGAATTTGAGCTTTATATCTTTGAGTTAAAGTTGCTTTTTTCAGACTGGTAGACTGGTTTTAGACAGCTGTTTTTGATCAGCTTTGCCGTTTTTAATTCTATCATATAATGCAGTCTTCCATAGTTTTATAGCACCTTATCGTTCTTAAAGAGGGCTCAAAAGTATGTTCAAGTAGTTCAGTGGCCAACCCTGGTGTCAGACTTTTAGACCGCCCAAAGACCTCCCGACATGGTCTAACGATGGAACAACCGGGACGGAATGTTGTTTGAAGATAGAAATACAGTTATCGGCCACCCATCTAAGTAGTGGTCTTCTTCTTCTTCACCGAGTGGATGGTCACCCTGACCAATCCTGGCGGTCTAAAATTCTGACACAAGAGTCGAATCGAAAAGAAGGAATAACTCATCGAGATGGTTAAGCACCGTGCAGCTTGACCACTACTTAACTTAAACAGCCTCCGTGGTCTTGTGGTTTGAGCGCTCGGCTCACGATCCGGAGGTTCCGGGTTCGATTCCCGGTGGGATATCTCACAAAAATAAAATTCACTTTGTGATACTGTCCTCAGTTTGGTTAGGGCATTGCAGGCTGAATCACCTGATTGCCCGAAAAGTAAGATGATTCCGTGCTTCGGAGGGCACGTTAAGCCGTCGGTCCCGGTTACTTTCTACGGATAGTAGTCGTCACATGAGCCATGTCAGAGGCCTTTGGCGGCTCAATAACTCTGACACCAGGATTGGTCAGGTTGACCATCCACTCGATGAAGAAGAAGAACCAAACATATGTTCTGTTTTGTATGTTTTAAGTCGCTTCCCGCTGTCTGTCTGTCCCTATGTATGCTTAGATCTTTAAAACTACGCAACGGATTTTGACGCGGTTTTTTTAAATAGATAGAGTGATTCAAGAGGAAGGTTTATGTGTATAAAAATTCCCGAAATTCCCACGGGAACGGGCACAACTCGGGTAAAACCGCGGGGCGCTGCTAGTTATTAAATAAATGACTTATCTTAACACAATTAGTTCTTAAGCACCCAACTCAAATTAGTCTTTTAATTATGTCAATTAGTTAATGACCGCAAGGTGTACGTACGTCTTTAATAACCCAATGTTATCTTAATTGTATGACTCTGTATGACACATGGATGACTGTTCATCCGTACTTAAGTAATCGCTAGTTACGAACTGTGGTGTTACCCGCATTGTACCCGTTCCCGCGGGAATTTCGCGATAAAAAGTAGCCTATGTCCTTTCTCAGGCTCTGTACTAACTGTGTACCAAATTTCATTCAAATCGGTTCAGTAGTTTTGGCGTGAAAGCGTGACAGACAGACAGAGTTACTTTCGCATTTATAATATTATAGTTAGGATGACTTTTCAAACACCGGAAATCAATCGCCGCCATCAAAAGTGTTCTAAACTTAAAATTTAAACTTTCGAGGCGCGTGCTTTCGAATTTGGAATGAAAAAAAGGCAGGTCTTTGAACTACTGAAAAAATGCGCACAGATGTCGCTGCGTCGCGTTTCGGGGAGGTTTTATGAAAAAAAATGGCCGGGGCGCGTGTGCGCAGCGTCTGCGGGGATAGGATAGGGCGGAGTGGGTAGACGGAACGGTGGTGTAGACCTTACAGTATCTAAGGCAATATGACGCCTCGTTGTTCTACATAGTTATGTGCACTCGCCTGCCATGACTGAGGTCCCGGGTTCAATTCCCGAGTCGAGCGAAAAAATGTTTCCTACTTTTCAAACATGGCTCGGGTTTGAGATCACCAACCCGCAGTAGGCAAGCGTGGTGATTACGACATCCTCCTCACTGTACTGATATCTTCAGAGATGAGAGGCCTTTGCCCAGCAGAGGGAGATTAAACACCTTAACAACACCTTAATAATTGACATCCAAACGTCATCGCCAACAACTATCTTCACATATTGTTGACTCCGGCCGGGAATCGAACACGCAAACAATTTTACAGTAACACTTTCCAGCACACACATTCTTTACTCCGTCTACCCTTTTCACCTTCTCCTACCCGCAAGGTGCACCCACCATCTGTCAACTGCAATGTGGTCCACGCGATATGAACTTTATAAACATAAGAACTATCGGTATACATATTTGAGAGGACTGGAGGACTTTGTCGTATTAACTTTGTAAGGTCGAGTAGGTTAGCCAACCCTGGTGAAGGAGTTATTAGACCGCCTAAAGGACGATATGCTGACGATTGAAACCACCGGGACCGACTGGTTAACGTGCCTACCGAAACACAGCGCTCAGATGAAACAAACGGAGCCTACTATTTAACGTGTCTTTAGAGAACTTGAGAGCCTATTGAAACTGCTGTTATTTGTGTGTACTGGTATATACGGGCACGTTTAATTGTTGGTCCCGGTTGTTACACCAGACCGACAGTTTTACGCGCCGACCGAAGCACAGTAGCGCTCAGATAGAAATGCTAACTATCGGCCACCCATCCAAGTACGTTGCTTAACAATTTTAATGAGGTACAAAGCTGATAGACTACGCCAAGTACTTATCTTATTACATTTTCAAATAAAATCTACTCAGCGAATAGGGGTTGAAAATTGTACAAAAAAATGGTCCGGAAAAACCCCCGTTGTGCCATTCCCGTGATTAAACATAGCCTTAAATATAGCTACCCAACACAAACAGAATTATTAAAATCGGACTGGCAATTCCCGAGATATGCAAGAAAGTACAAAATAAAATTATATCTTCGTTTTTAAGAGCTAATCTCAGAATCTACCAATCCGATTTTAATAATTCTTTTTCTATTGGATAGCCACATTCAATGGGAAGGTTATAGGCTATTTTTCATCCCGAATTTCCCACGGGAACAGGCACAAGGTGTATTTTTATCCCGAACTTCTTAAGGGAACGGGCACTACGCGGGTAAAACCGTGGGGCGCTGTTAGTCTTCAATTTGTTTTTTCTCTCCCCTTAGAATCCACCTTTCTATACTTAGCTAATTTTCTTCATAAATGCCATTATACTGACCTATAAAAACACCACCTTGTATGTATTAATAGGGCCTTTGTTAAAATTAAAACAATTAGTCATCTTAAAAGGCCAAAATTATTATTGAACACCCTTTGTCTCAGCTGTTCAGGCGAAAAAACCACCCTTTGTATCGTACATCCCTTTCTAACACGTTAAATTTGATAGGGAGAGCGCGAGGTTTCTGTCTTGCTTGTTTAGACGAAGTTAGAGCGAGATAGAGCGAAAGGGCAATCGCGCGTGCGTCCGTTGTCAGGGCTATAATGTTTTCCGTCATTCGGTTAAGGGACCGCGCCGACAGCGGTCGTCGCGTATTCGCTCCGCCAATCCGCGTCGCGTAAAATAATTAATTTAAAAGTGTGTGTCAAAATCGGACCCCCAAGTGTATAATGCAATAAGTCTCGTTTTCGAAAAAATAAAGTTTGCTTATTATAACCGTTTCAATGATGGGTGTAAGCAATTGTATGAGTGTGAGGCAGGCAAGGGGAGTTTGCCATTGCCCGGCATGCCCGAGAACCTCTGGGCATGCCCAGATGCCCCCCCAAACGTTGGTCTTGCCCCCCATGGCGTTAGAACCGGAAACGACCCCCGTGAAAGACAAAAAAGGATCGAAAATGAAGGTTTTGAAGAAAATTAAGAAAAAAATCGGTCTTGGTAAGTTTTTAACGGTTTTTTTGGCGGTGAAACGATTAGATAAGGGCGTCTGTTTGTATGTGTGATGTTTGCAATTTAACGTATTTTTTAAGGTGAATTTATGTGGATTATTGCATTATTATAACAAGTATAACTTTAATATAATCTACACTACTAAAAGAGGAAAGATTAGTAGTTTTGTGTGTATGTTTGTAATGAATAAACTCAAAAACAACTTGACTGATTTGAATAATTCTTTATGTAACTGATAGACATATTCAATGGGAAGGTTATAGGCTATTTTTCATCCCAAAATTCCCACGGGAAAGGGCACAACGCGGGTAAAACCGCGAGGCGCTGCTAGTTGTTTAATAATAATATTTATCGATGCTTTTGTATGGATTTCGGGATTTTTTATCCTTATAAACATTCATCTTGAATCACTCTATTAAAAAAACTGCATCAGAATCCATTGCGTAGTTTTAAAGATCTAAGCATAATAGGGACAGACAGACAACGGAAAGCTTCTTTGTTTTATACTATGTAGCGATTTATTGCCAATAGTGGCATTTCTAACTACGCAAATATTTAGGTATCCCCATTTTTTTTGTATGGATATGAATCAATTTTGAAAATACTAATAATTATAAAAATGGCTCTCCTAATTTTTTTTTTCTTCAATACCAATACAATTTTTTAGGAAAATGAAATCACAAACAGAGTTGAATATTTTTTCCTATATCGTCCCCTATGCCTTTCTAACACCTGCCCGCCCCTATACCATGGCGCATGGACCATATATCCTGTGGTGTGGGTTCGATGCTCGGTACGGGGTCATTATCTGTTGACGTTAGATATCTTTATTTATATGAGAACCATTTTATCTTGAATCCTCCCCACTGATTGAGTCAGTTTTATAGACTTTGTCCCCCTTTTTTAAGGGGAGGGATATATCTTTGACCTATCTTATTTTTGTAAAATATAGATAACTAACTGTTTCACCCACTGCGGACCCTTTCCCGTGGGAATTTAGGGATAAAATGTATCCCATGTGTTATTCTGATCTGCAACTTATATTACTGTAAAGTTTCAACCGAATCCGTCCAAAGGTTTTTTCGTGGAAGAGTAACATACATACATACATCCTCACAAAATGAAAGTCAATTTCACAACATTGAGTCGCGTGCCTTTCAGTAAAAATGTTACAAAATTGTTAATTGCTTTAATTTCAACTGTTTCGAGTTCTAAATGTCCATTTTATAACCGTAGCGACCTTGTTTCATGCTGATTATTGATACTAGCAACGCCCCGCGGTTTTACCCGCGTTTTGACCGTTCTCGGGGGAATTTCGGGATGTTTTATACATATAAACCTTCCTCTTGAATCACTCTATCTATTAAAAAAACTGCATTAAAATCCGCTGCGTAGTTTTAAAGATCTAAGCATACATAGGGACAGACAGCGGATAGCGACTTTGTTTTATACTTATGTAGTGACTAGCGTGCCCCTCGGTTTTACCCGCGTTTAGCCCGTTCTTGGGGGAGTTTGGGGATGAAAAATAGCCTATAACATTCCCTTTGGACTTGACTATCCATTACAAAACGATTCATTCAAATCGGACCTGAGATTAGCCCTTACTAACAAAGTTAAAAACTTTACCTCTTTATAATTATAGTATAGATAATAAAAAACCTATTTTTATACTTAATGCATTTTATAGCAAGGTCGTCGATTTTTTAATATTTGTTTCAAAATGGCGCGTGCCATCTGCCTGTCTTAATCGTAATTATTTTGAAAACCAGATGCTTTTACACCTTGCGGCCAGTTTCTGCCACCTGTCACTTGTAGCTTAGTGGTTCAATCTATGGAATGGCTGATATGGGTGTTGGGTTCATAGATACTATATGTCTATTTATAGGACGATAGTTTTGTGGTCGCTTGTGATCACGTGTACTCCTCGCTGTACTAACATCTTCAGTGAGAGATGTTTGATTCATTTCCCTTATTATATTTTGTATTAAAGAATCCGTTGATTCCAATCCAAAAACGGTATTTTCCATAACGATATAATTAAAACTTCAATCTTACTGTACAGGAAATACAAGAACCATTATCACTTCCTTTTTATGTACTTTTCGATGAGATAATAATTATAATAATATTTTTATAGTTATCAATGACAGCGTATCGCGGTTATACCCGCGTTGTACCCGTTCCCGTGGGAAATTTGGGATGAAATGGGACCAAATAAGCGTGCTCACGAATGTGACTATCGTTTAAAAAAAGAATATTCCAAATTTGACTGGTAGTTCCAAGCGGAATAATATTTTTTTCGGTTGATTGTTTACATATTATAAAGCCAGAACTTAAGTAACACAAACATGTATCATTAAAAAATGGAACGAATAATAACACAATGTTGTAACCGAAAATTATCCCAAAAAAAAACTAAATTAATATCCTGACCATAGACAAAAGAGTCTGACATCTGGACTCCTTAAGACGTTTAACTTTAGTGTTGCCATTGTCAATATATCCGGTTGGCTTTATAATAGTCACATCTGTGGCTGTATACAGAACTTTCTTTAGAGAACCTTTTTGGATTACCTCTGTCTTTGTCTATGTGTAAACCTTTTGTTTTTCGTAATTGCTTACATGTGGGCAAAGAGGTGTTTTTTTTGTACGTATAGCTCACTGTAGCACAATATAACTTATACTAGTAGCGACCCCAGATTTTACCTGAGTTGTGCCCGTTCCCGTGGGACTTTCGGGATTTTTCATACATATAAACATTCCTCTTGAATCACTCTATCTATTTTAAAAAACCGCATCAAAATCCGTTGCGTAGTTTTAAAAATCTAAGCATACATATGGATAGACAGCGGAAAGCGACTTTGTTTTATACTATGTAGTGATTGTGTGTGACTGTAGTAATATATTTTAGTAATATTTATTTGATCCCAATATGTCATTTACTATCTAATATCAGGTACTTATAAAATTGATAAACATACCGTGTGAATCATGCCAATAAGTTGACTAAGATATCGTCCTATAACACCCCACTGCAGATCAAACACCTCTCACTGAAGATGTTAGTACAGCGAGGAGTACACGTGATCACAAGCGAGTACTAATGTAAAGTATCGTCCTATAACACCCCACTGCAGATCAAACACCTCTCACTGAAGATGTTAGTACAGCGAGGAGTACACGTGATCACAAGCGAGTACTAATGTAAAGTATCGTCCTATAACACCCCACTGCAGATCAAACACCTCTCACTGAAGATGTTAGTACAGCGAGGAGTACACGTAATACCTCCCAGGAATTGTTTACTTTAGTCCACGTGCTAAGAGTTAACAGCTTACAAGATAAATTACCAAAGTACATACTCTTTATGTACACAAAATAACGTGTTACATTTATCCCTAAAACCTTATAAAGTGCTTACTGATATAGCGTAGTCTATCACCAAGTGAAGCCGGTTTAGAATATGTGCACCATACGTCATAAGTCATAAGTCAAGCCAACGAAACTGAGGTGTAACTTTATTTTATTTCTTTGGTGTAACATGAAGTCATAGGACGTAATTTTACATGGATCCCTGGTTCATTGCTCCGTCTGGACTTTTTAATAGTTCTAAACATTTTCCTTTAAACATTACCTAAACTATGCTACTGTCTTGCTTTAACTCATTTGAAAGTGTATTCCTCTCTCGATCTTTCATATTTTCATGCTACATTTTTCACCAACAAACATAATAATATGCTCTATCTCTACCTCGCTCCGTTGATAGCAAAGTGTTTCGGTCTCGCTCTTTCATATTTTCAAACTTAGAACAGCTGTTTCGCAACGGGATCTTGAGAGCGTGCGTCTTTGATGGCTGCACTTTTTGAGCTAGGGTTGTCACTTGGCTAATTTTCGTATTTAGATAAATATTTTTTATGAGCCGACATTAAAAGGGTTTTAAAGAATAATAATTAAATTAGGATAACCCGTAGTGTATCTTGCTTGGTTAATTTAATTTCATCAAATTATTTATTGCGCAATTTGTTTATACATGTGCTTTTATCTTCGTCTTGTACTTAATCTTCTTTATATTATGAATTAAACGTCGAATTTTTTGAAAATTCTCCTGAAAACGTGAAATTAAACACTCTAATGCTAATGTCAACTTGTCAAATTCACAACACAAAATATTGTCAACACAATTTTGAAACTGGACGCCGCCAGCCCTACGCATATTTACCTCATATCAGCTGCTTGCATTCGACATTCAAACTTCGAAACATCTGTTCTATTGTCATTGGAACTTTTTTCTCTTCGACCCGACCTTCTGTAGGCTGTATGCCGTATGGTCAATGCCATTTACCTACGTCTCGCGAAAAAAAAAGTAACGATACTCTATTGTTGTTTATGGTAGGTTGTTCGAAATTCGAATAATGGAAGTCAGCTGTTGCGATCCGAATTTTTAGGAATCTTTTAGGTTTTGCTCGCGTTATACCCGTTTCTATGGGGTAATTCGGGGATTTCTCGGGGATTTCTTCGGGCAAAAAGTATTATTTTATTTTTCTTTCAAATGTGGCTATTATTTACATTAAGACTTTATCTAATTCGACGGGAAGTCGGCAAGTACCAAAAATAAATACTTATATGGACTTCCCCATAAAATTGATCAATATGTAGTTCGAAATTCCCTCTCATTAAGATTAAAACATTTTTATCCTTACCTTATGATTATGAAGTAGGATTTTCCTCATAAAACTTATAAAATTAAAAAAAAAACTACGAAAACATCTGTCTATACTATGTACGATGCTAAAAAGAGACAACAATACTTACCTAAAGATAAGTTAGAATGAGACACATTACAAAGGTGTTCGAAATTCGAACAGCTGATCCTTATTTTTTTCAAGTCGAGAAACAGGCTATGTAATTTTAACATAGAGCCTTCATAGAATTTTTTTTTTTTTCAATCGATTCGGGAATTTTCAAATCGAGCAATTTATCACGCTTTGAATGGAAAATACGTTAGTTTTTGTACTAATTCTGTGCAGTTTTTTCCTCTTCGCTGTACTAATATCTTCAGTGAGAGGTTTTTGATCTGCGCTGGGTTGTTATACGTGCCATTTTGATCTCAAGTACGTCTATAAATAAGGAAAATGTATTTTTTTAGAAAAATGACTCATACAAGACGCGGTGAGTCAGATATTCTGTTTTTTTATTGCATAATCGATGTTATACATTTCAAGGTCCCCATTTGTTGTTATGTTAAATCGTTGTTAGACCCCACTGCAGATCAGAACACCTCTCACTGAAGATATTAGTACGATATATTATATACTAGCAGCGCCCTGCGGTTTTACCCGCGTTGTGCCCGTTCCCGTGGGAATTTCGGGATTTTTTATACACATAAACCTTTCTCTTGAATCACTCTATCTATACTAATATTATAAAGCTGAAGAGTTTGTTTTGTTTGTTTGTTTGTTTGTTTGTTTAAACGCGCTAATCTCAGAAACTACTGAACCGATTTGAATAATTCTTTCACTGTTAGATAGTCTATTTATCGAGGAAGGCTATAGGCTACATTTTATCCCGAAATTCCCACGGGAACGGGCACAACGCGGGTAAAACCGCGGGGCGCTGCTAGTCTATTATAAAAATTGATTCAAAATCCGTTGCGTAGTTTAATGATCTAAGCATACATAGACAGACAGCGGAAAGCGACTTTGTTTTATACTATGTAGTGATAAAGGTTGACATTTTATGTTTATTTGAACACGTTTATCTTTTGACTTTCCAGTCAGATTTCGAAAAATCTTTGTGTATATGATAGCTATATTCAAGAACGGGTTATAGGCTAATTTTCATCCCTAAATACCCTCGGGAACGAGTTTAATATGCTTTAAACTGCAAGGGTATACTAGTTTTTAAAAATGGAAATTGCTAAAGGGCACACTTTTCTAAAACATTAAACCTTATAAAAAATATCTATGATAATAATGATAACTCAAACCATAAATAACGGGCATAAATAAAAAGAACACGATTATCTCTGGCGGTCGGACATTCGAAATTCAAATGTTTAGGCGCGAGAGCGAGACTGTCTAATGATCGTGGGAACATTCTAACGCTGCGTAAGTGGCGACTTCAGGTGAGTGTGCGTGTAATTGGAACTAACTGCTATGTCAAGGAAAGAGACCTTTAAAAAGTCACCAAAGACACTTAAGAAAAATAATAAAACTACTGAGAGTAAAGAAAAACGAACAAAAAAAACGTTAAAACATCTCTGTTTTTTTTTTCACCATACACTATTGATTTACTTTCGCCCTAGAAAGAAAAATGGGCTAAGACTAAAAAAGATAAATCATAGCGAATATCGCTCTCTAATCAATCTTTCCTACCCAAAAAAAAAACACGTTCCATGTTTGAAGTGGAAAAAAAAATTAGATTCATACAAAGGAGATTGAACCACAGTGCGAAGTCTTAACTCGGGCTTCGGAAATCAAATTAATTCAGGGTTGCCAGTTACATCACAACGTAAGGAATAATAGATTATATCGTGCTTGTCTGTTACAACATGGCCGTTGCAAAATTGGTGCATGATTTATTTTTGACCGAATCCGTGGGAATGCCATGGAAAAGTAGTTTCAAGCGTGTGCTATCATCGTCATTGTTAAGCAAGATGCAGCTCGTCCAGCTTAGATGGATGGTCATTCATTCACTTTGAGTTGGTTAGTGGGCAAATCTGAGTTTTAGACCGCCCAAAGGCGTCCGATATGGTCTAAGGATAGGTCAGTAATTAGTGATGTTTTATTTGAGCGCTGCCGTGACTCGGAGGGTACTTAGTTATTCTTTTGGTAACCGTTCAAACACTTCTCACCGAAGATATAAGTACAGCGAGGAGCTACAAGTATCACATCCAGCATTATAAAATCAAGAAATATGATCAAGCAATATTGACCTCTATACCCTTGTTATATAAGACATAGTCGCATCCACCGGCTTAAGGGCAAAAGGTCATGAGAAACAACTATGTAGACTTTTCAATAAGCTTTCTATCGTAACTAGCAATTCCTTGCGGTTTCGCTCGCTTTTTAACCGTTCCCGTGGGAATTTCGGAATAAAAAGTAGCCTATAAAATTGCTTCTGAATTTCTTTATCTACTGGTCAAAATCGCATGAAAATCCGTGCAGTAGTTTTTGCGTTATCGCGAATTTTTTAGACACTAGACTTTATTTTATTATTGCGATTAAAGTTGTAAAAAAAGTATCAATCAATCGATATCATACATATACAAAGTTTTTTTTTTGACATTTTTTTTTGACAAGTCATAGACAACAGACAACACAAAAATCAGGAAACAAGCAACATCTGTTTACAAAAATCCGGTTTCCGTGTGAAAATCCCTTTTTACAACAACAAAAAAAACCTTTTTATAACAAGCAACAATTTGGGGAATAATGCGTTTAACTCTTTACTTCGAAAAAGAAAAAAAAATATGCACATTTCGTTAGAAAAAATCGTGAGAATTTTAAAAATATACTTCCAGTTTATACAATAAACGATCTTATTGCTTCACTTATAAAGTACATTTTGATTTTCTTTTGAGAAAACAGGTGTAACTGATAGAAATTGATCTAATATAAACCTTATCACATTGAAATACGAATTGCAATTTGAATACAGAAAAAAGCGACAACAATTTGAATATGGAACGCTCATTCAGTCAAATTGAAAATTGCAAGTTTTTTTGTACGTCAATTTTGCACTCTATCGCTCAGTAATAAGTTTCAATTTCTTCGTACGTAGTTCTATTAAATTTGCGGGACATACTATGTGATGTAATTCGAAAGATGGTATGACTTCCGGGATATTCAAATGTCGAATAAGTTAGTCTATGGCGCCTGTCATTGATAGTTGCGGTTTCCTGTCACTCCATATTTGGTGTCTATGGTCCATAAAAAATAACAAGTATGGGCATAATGTGATTTTAGTGTGGTCTAGGAATAATGATTGTAGTTTTTAATTTATTTTTTTGGCTAAAACGGTTTTTTTTTTTACAAAAATGATTTTTTTATGTCCACAATTTTCATTAGATTAATTGAAGCAAAGTGCGGTTGGTTCAATGGCCTCCCATAAACGAAAAATAAAAAAATATTACAATTTCATAACATTTTTGTCTTGCTTGTCTTTAATTTGGATGACATTGTATTTGATTGAAATGTGTCGTACAATATGCGTCCTAAAGAACACTTTCTCTTAGTTAGTAAGCTATTTCCCAGTACATTTAAATTACATATTTTCATACGAAATTCTCGATAAACTATCCAATGACAAAATCAATACTACCAACTCAGTAACGATACTTAAAGGTAACATTCCCACGCTTCGTGAGAATTACAACCTAATGCGAGCGAGAGAGATGGCTGTGTACGTGCTTTTGACGTGTAAGACAAGGACGGGGATACATTTCTTTTTTCAAATAACGGAGTTGAGATTTGAAGGTTGTTTAGAGCCTAAATTGGGTTTGTTCTCGCTGATTGGTTGTTAGTGTTACGCATTTTGTTGCGTAAATTATTGTAATTGTTTTTGGTTTGCTAATGTTTTGTTGAGATAAAGAGTTTGTGGGATGCAGAAGGGATCCTAAACCATGTATAAAGAGGAAATGAGGTGATTATATGAAAATATAAGAGGAAATATAATACAAAATATCTAACTAAAATCACTACATATTATAAAACAAAGTCCCCGGCCGCGTCTGTATGTCTGTCCGTGATAAACTCGAATACTACTGCACGGATTTTGACGCGTTTTTTTTAAATAGATAGAGTGATTCAAGAGGATGGTTTTATGTATAAAAAATCCCGAAATTCCTACGGGAATTATCTGTGCATCTATAAAGGAGCTACGATGCCACAGACACACAATAAACCTTTACTTTAATATTAAGCATGAACTTTTTGGGAAAAATTAAGCTACATATATATTTTTAATAATTTTCCCTCCATTTGTGATACCTCAAGTGCTGATTTTGATGTAACCAGTGAATAAAAACAAGTTTTTTAAAAGATGTTCTCCTATAAGCTTTCACAGCGGATGGGCTTGGAGTGGTAAGAAACCGCAAGCAGGATGTTTGTGTGGATGTATATTATGTATACATGTATATAATATACATACTAATATTATATAGAGGTAAAGTTTCCAACTGTGTTTGTTTGTAAGGGCTCATCTCAGGAACTACCAATCGATTTGACATTTGTCATAATTTGAGTTTATTATTTTTCAGCTTGTACAGCATTTTCAAAAAAATATTTTTTCCTTGAATTAAACAAGTTTTTTTTTTAATTTGTCCAAACGGGAACTTACGTACGTCGGAGGTTACTTTTGAGTGTCCCTAAATAATAATGACATTAACGTACGTCTTAATTTATAGTAAAAAAGCCTTCGATCAACAATACACAACTAGATATCGGGTCACATACAAAATCAAAGCTAAATACTGTCCGCGTGGATGACGTGTGACAGCTTATTTTGTTTACTACCGAACTGAAAAAAAGTTTTAAAACAGTTCGAAGATCAACCTAATTACAACCATGACACCTAGCAATAAAGTAGCAAATCTGATGAATAAAATAAGTGAGAATAACGTCTCACTTTTCAAATGAGGCGTTATCCACCGAGACGTATTTTTTGCGCCGACCCGACATCTAGTTGTGTATTGTTGATCGAAGAAAAAAGCTTTTTATTACTAAGTTGCATTGTTAATCAATTTATTTGATTTTTCGGTCACAAAATTGGAAGTTGACTTGAGGGTAGTTAAGTTTTTTTAATCATAAAGATCATGTTAAGATATTTTTTTTGGTACAGTCAACAAACAATGTTTACGAAATCGTGATTCAATTAAGATATAACGTTTGTACAATAAATCAAAATACCTAATTACAATAATTAAATAATTATCCGCGATAATACCTCCATGACGCAACCGAAAGAGCCCATAATCTATGATCGTGAGTTGTCTGTGGCGAGATGCGTGGGAAAGCCGCCATTTTCTATTAAGCCTCATCATAATGTTTATTGTCTATGGTTTGTGATTTATTACTGGCCGTTTATTATTTTGAATCCGTTCTAATTTGTTTATGGGCAGCTATTTAAGTTATTTTGTATTTGGAATAGTTGATGGTGGGAGAAATAAAGACTGACAGCTTTCTCATCACATTTTGAATTGAGAGTTCCAATTTTAAGTTGAAGGCCTCTCATCTCACCGAAGATATCAGTACAGTGAGGATGTCGTAATCACCACGCTTGCCTACTGCGGGTTGGTGATCTCAAACCCTAGTTATGTTTGAATAGTATTTGAAAATTACAAAAAACATTATTTTACATCGATGATTTAGTTAGATCTAGTCAAGTGGGGCTTCTCTTCTGTGCGGCAGTGTGACTGTGCTCTAGACCAGGACATGGCCCGCCTGTTGTCCTGCCCTCTGAGCCCTACCACCTGCACCGAGGAAGACTTGATGAAAGTCTCTGATGCTGCCCTTCTGCTAACTAAATACAGGACAGGAAAAGTTAAAGGCCATTGACAAGATAGAAGAAGAAATTAGATGATAGAACAGATCAGTAATTCGATAAATGTACTATTTTTTTTCTTATACAACGGATCATGTTCCTATTTTTCCATGGACAACAGTTAAAAAATAAAACTAAACAAAAGAGGTTCATTCATGTACCAAACAGGTTGGTGTACGATCTCACGGCCTATAATAGTTTTAAAAAAGGAACACCACTGTATCCTGTCCTATCTTGAAACGCTACTGGCATAATGAAACGGTATACTTTGACATTACTGGTTGAAAAAAAAAAAACAAATGTCAAGTATAATTTATGGTTTCGAACGGATAAAGTTTCTTTTTTTTTTAGTTATCTAGTTGAGTTAAATTGTTTATTGTATGGGAAAATGGGATAATAGGATATTTTTTTTTTAATAAATTACTTGAGTACATTGAATAAACATCGAATTTATTTAAAAAATCATAAAATAGTTTTATAGCCAAATGCGTACATGACCGATGAATAGAATATGTTAAAAAAAATTAAATTACATTCAAGCAAAAAAAAAACAATTTTATTTTAGTTTTTTAAAATGTCTTTATACACAACAAAATCTTTTTTTAAATATTGATATTGACCTAATTATACCAAAGACTAAAATAGACACAATCAATCAAAAAAACATGGCGTCGAAGTGTCAATGCGAAAAACGCGTGTAAAAATGACACGAGTAAATATAAAATGGCGTGTAAATATAAATAACATTCTATTATTAAACGCGCGTGGGAATGAAGGTGGACCGTTATTAATATAAGAGTATTACGTCCTGTGTGTTTACTTTTATTGGAGATCCTTGGCGTGGTACCCAGTAGTGTCGTCCTACTGGTCCTCTGTGACCACGGTTCCTGTGAAGGGGCCGAAACGTCAGATAAAAATGTAAAATTTTAATATCTATCAGCCTCCGTGGTCTTGTGGTTTGAGCACCCGGCTCACGATCCACGGTTCCGGGTTCGATTCCCGGTGGGGATACCTCACAAAAATCACTTTTTGAGATTGTCCTCAGTTTGGTTAGGGCATTGCAGGCTGAATCACCTGATTGCCCGAAAAGTAAGATGATTCCGTGCTTCGGAGGGCACGTGAAGCCGTCGGTCCCGGTTACTTTCTACGGATAGTAGTCGTTACATGAGCCATGTCAGAGGCCTTTGGCGGCTCAATAACTCTGACACCAGGATTGGTCAGGTTGACCATCCACTCGATGAAGAAGAAGACTGGCCTTCTGTGACCACGGTTCCTGTAAAGAGGCCGAAACCGAAACGTCAGATAAATCTAGTATAATATTATAAAGAGGTCAAATTTCTAACTTTGCTTGGTACAATTAAAAAATTAATACAGCGTGTAGTGTAGACATGTAATCTCCAACGACCACAGTTGTATACCTATACGGAACCCAGCCGCTAGAAATAAGCCTTGTCCATATAAATAGTTGAAATACAGCTTCTCGTGAGAACTCTTGCTTGCTGCACAATTTGAAATCTTATTTTCTTAGAAGCAAAACCATGTTCAAAGTGATATAGTTATTTTTTGTATTACTTTATATTAAGTAATTATTTTGCGTAGACGTGGGACTCGCAGTTTCTATCTATAGGTACTTCAATATAAAAATGAATCGCTGAATCTGTTGCTAAGCGCATAACTTCAAAACGACTGCACCAAATTGGATGATTGTTTTTTTAATGTGTTCCTTATTGTCAGGACAAGGTTTTTATATAAGAAAAATAAGGAATAAAAATCTCAAAATTCCCACGGGAACGGGGGCGCTGCGGGTGAAACCGCGGGGCACAGCTAGTAATATAATAAAGCTGAAGAGTTTGTTTGAGCTCATCTCAGAAACTACCAATCCGATTCGAATAATTCTTTTTGTATTGGATAGCCACATTCAACGGGAAGGTTATAGGTTATTTTTATCCCGAAATTCCTACAGGAACGGGAACAAGATGTGTAAAACAGCTGGTCACTGTTATTAATAGAATGAACTGACTAAACACACGGTACAACATTGACAGTACCCAAAAATAGCATCTATTTTCAAAAATCCTATTCCAGTTCCAAAATTAAAAGTTATTTCCACTTCAAGTTCACCCTCTAAAATTTCCCGCCCGAAATAATATCACCGCGCGGCCATTTTAAAAATAAACTCTTGTCTATTGCGGGGGAGTGCCATAGAGTGTGCTAATTCTGTAACTGCCACAGATGGTTAATACCCACGGTGTGACAGTAAAGTCCATGGGGTGGTATTGAATTAAGAATTTACTATTCTTGGTTTGTTTTCTATAGATAGTTATGAAAAGGGTCTTTAGTTTTAAGTATTTAAACCTTCGATCAACCATACACAACTAGATGTCGGGTCGGCGCAAAAAATACGTCTCGGTGAATAACGCCTCATTTGAAAAGTGAGCTCTTATATTATTCATAAGATTTGCTACTTTATTGCCAGGTGTCATGATTGTAATTAGGTTGAACTTCGAACTGTTAAAGTAAAACTTTTGTTTCAGTTCGGTAGTAAACAAAATAAGCTGTCGCACGTCATCCACGCGGAAAGTATTTAGCTTTGATTTTGTACGTGACCCGATATCTAGTTGTGTATTGTTGATCGAAGATTTAAACTCATATAATAAAGCAGAAAAGTTATTTTCAATACGTTTTTGGAAATTAAAAAAATCTTACTTTCATGATATGTCTTCGTATCTACCTATCTAAAAGATTTAGATCAAAATGGCGGTTTAAGATAAACTTTAACTACCTTATTGACAACCTCCGTGGTCTAGTGTTTTGAGCGCTTGGCTCACGAACCGGAGGTTCCGGGTTCGATTCCCGGTGGGGACAATGTCTCACAAAAATCTCTTTGTGAGACTGCCCTCAGTTTGGTTAGGGCATTGCAGGCTGAATCACCTGATTGCCCGAAAAGTAAGACGATTCCGTGCTTCGGAGGGCACGTTAAGCGTTCGGTCCCGGTTACTTTCTACGGATAGTAGTCGTTACATGAGCCATGTCAGAGGCCTTCGGCGGCTCAATAACTCTGACAGATTGGTCAGGGTGACCATCCACTCGATGAAGAAGAAGAAGAAGACTACCTTATTCATAAACGCTTTTTCACTAAAACGCTGTTGTTGTCTCATTTTCCTCAGGCAAATAGCGTATGTGGGAAAGGGACAAACCATTTGATAGCTAAAGTGCTGTTAATAAGCGTTTTAAATCTATACTAATAATAAAAAGAGGTAAAATTTGTAAGTTTGTTTGTTTGTTTGTATGTTCGAGCTAATCTCGGGAATTACCGGTCCGATTTGAATGATTCTTTTTGTAATAGATAGCCACATTCAACGGGAAGGTTATAGGCTACTTTTCATCCTGAAATTCCCACGGGAACGGGTACAACGCGGGTATAACCGCGGGGCGCTGCTAGTTAATACTTATAAAATAAGGATAACTCTAATCAAAAACTTCCAAAGAAATCGCTCGATTTTTCTAATCTTGCGTAAGTTAGTTTCTTGACAATAAACTGCCGAGAGTACATTTTTATTAAAAACAGTAATAACATATGCCTATCCTTGTCTAACATTATAGATAATTATATCCATCTCTCTCTAACATATAGATTAGGATCGCATGCACTTCACGGTCTGCCTATCACGTTTTTTCTGATTTTCACTCTTAATTTCTGTTAGATCTTATTGCTATTGAAATAGGGGTGATATTACTTCGATTTTTGTGTTTCTAGAATGTACTGTCACTGTTTTATGTGTAGACTAAATTACGTTGTTATGTATGGTTTTGAAATATGTATTTTGTAGAAGTATTTACCAAGGTTTATTTTGTATTTGTATGTATTTACCATTTACCCGATTTGTACCCGTTCCCGCGGGAATTTGGGGATAAAATGTATCCTATGTGTTATTCTGATGTATAACCTATATTACTGTAAAGTTTAAACCAAATCCGTTCAGTAGTTTTTGCGTCAGAGTCATAAACATCATCCTCAAAAAAAATCGCATTTATAATGTTAGTAAGATTTCAAAGTCTTGAAGTAAAAGTCAGTTTCTTCTATACCATACAAACACTTCAAATATCATTTATTTTTTTGTACTAAGATAGATAAGGATATAGGGCAACCCAATATGAAGAGGGTTAAATACAATTTGGTTTAACCTCTAAAACCGCCGGAGCGCGTAATAGCTCACGCCATCTGTGATACGAAATCGTGTTAACGCCCGTAGGGATTACGGTAACTTATCGAGATAAATATAGCTTGTTTAAGCTTCAGTTTTTAAAGTTATCCCGTAAGAAAATATGGATAAAACATAGCCTATGTTCATCCTGAAAGTCTAATCTAGATGTCAGTGAAAGAATTTTCGAAATCGGATGGATAGCAACGGAGTAATCTATGAACTAATTTTTGAAAAAAATTGCCGTAACAAAAATGCTACGATTAGAAGCTCGAAATTCGAATAAAATAGCAGCAGTTAAGCATTCTAAACTCGAATAAAGTCTGTTATTAAAAAAATGTCAAATTCGAGTTAAGATCGTCACGTTCCAAATTCAAGCATCGTCCAAATTCAATCAAGCAATTCGAATTGCGTTCCGTATCTAACTTTTTAATTGTTGAAAAAAATGTGGCAAAGATTATTATTTTTTATTCCCATTCGGTGTATAGTTTGTAGTCACGTTATGGTAGTCTGTGGTCACGTCATGGATCGTGAGCAAAGGGTCTATGACCGTACGGCTTCATGCTTTGAAATGGAACAGACTGTAAACAGTTACTAGATTTTAAAAAATTGGAAAAAAGGTTTAATTTAAAAAGAAAAAACATATTACTGGCAGGTAATCGGTATAGTACGAAAATTAAAGTTTAAAAAAACCGTTTGTAAATTACTCGTTGGCTATGATTACGTTTTTTTTCTTAAATTGCTGTAAATGCGCGCGAAAAGAGTAGTCTATAACCTTCCTCTTTTGTATACTTATGGCTATTATACTACTTACTAGCAGCGCCCCGCGGTTTTACCCGCGTTGTGCCGTTCGTGGGAATTTCGGGGATTTTTATTTATATAAACCTTCTTCTACTATCAATCCGCGTCAAAATCCATACGGTAATATTTGAGTGTGGTGAATATGGCAACATTGGCAACCTTTAATAGAGAATTTCTTTTTTTTCAAACCGACTACGACTGCTAGTTTCAAATATAAGTCCGCTCAAACTAACAAACTCTTCAGCTTCATTATATTAGTATAATATTATTAATATACCCAATTAAGAACCTTTGATTCAACGTCGAGTTTGTGACAAAGAACTCTTGTGTCTTAAAATAAGTGACATTATTTATAGTACTTTGTCTGGAACAGATATTGTTTGTTTGTTTGTTTGACAAAGAACCATTGTGCGGTTCAAGGCAAAGCGTATGGGACTTTGTCGTACTAATTATTGACACGTATATTATTTTGAGGGTAGTTAAATAAAGATATTGTCTTGTTGTCACTATTTTTAAGTTAAAACGCTATGGACACTAAAAAAAGACCTAACCTACTCTATAACTAAAATCCAAGAGGACCGACAATTTATCGTGCCCTCCGAATTACTACCGGCCACCCATCGAAGTAGGGGTCGAGCTGCACGTTGCTTAACAATGAAGCGCTACAATTACATAACAATCATAATAGATACGTACTTAATGTAGTGAGAGAGCAACCAGCCCTAACGCTAGAAGGATACACGCTTGGATGCGCATGCGCATCCTGCCGCCAACAGAAGAAGGAAATCTGATATTCATGTTTAATTAACCGAGGGTAGCTATGGTCTGTTCGTTGAGCCGTTTAAATTAAAGTTATAGTAATGACTAGCTGTGCCCTGCGGTTTAACACGCGTTTCCCGGGGGATTTTCGGGATAAAATGTATCCCATGTGTTATTCTGATGTATTTCCTATATTACTGTAAAGTTTCATCGAAATCCGTCCTGTAGCTTTTTCGTGAAAGAGTAACAAACATACATATTATGTACATCCTCACAAACTTTCGCATCACTACATAGTTTAGGTCGCTTTCCGCTGTCTGTCCCTATGTATGCTTAGATCTTTAAAACTACGCCACGGATTCTGATGCAGTTTTTCTAATAGATAGAGTGATCCAAGAGGAAGGTTTATATGTATAAAATTTCCCGAAATTCCCACGGGAACGGGCACACCGCGGGGCATTGCTAGTTTATAATATTAGTAGGATAGGATAAATATGTACTTTTTGTCACTATATTCATAGAACGATGTACTTTTACAATATTCATAGAACGTGCACAATGCGATACAGCTGGTTGTTCCAAGTCCTCTCTACATGTTGACACACGCACTCCACAATTATGTTTACAAACAGAAAAAATAAATATACAAAGCTATTGTCAACTTCAGAATAAACGAATGACGATAGCGCACGATGCCGTCATGATATTACCGCATCCATTGTTCTTATGTCTATGACGTCCAGTAGCAGCGCCCCGCGGTTTTACCCGCGTTGTACCCGTTCCGGTGAGAATGTCGGGATGAAAAGTAGCCTATAACCTTCCCGTTGAATATGGCTTTTCATTACAGAAAGAATTATTAAAATCGGATAGGTAGTTTCTGAGATTGGCGCGTTCAAACAAAGTCAGAAACTTTACCTCTTTCTATTATTAGTGTAGATAGATGTACTCTATGGATTTCGTTTCGCGCCATTCCGCCATTTTTCGTACATATTTCGAATGTAAACTGTCAAATGTTTGTTTAACGTCATATTTTGTTTTTACACGGTATGTCATGTTCTAAGTTTGAATTTGAGTCGTTCGAAGTATGAAACGTTGGGAGGATGTTGTTAATGTTTTTTTAAATGTTAACTCAAGATATGTTAAGCCATATTATACACTAGCAGCGCCCCGCGGTTTTACCCGCCTTGTATCCATTCCTGTGGGAATTTCGGGATGAAAAGTAGCCTATAAACTTCCTGCTGAATGTGGATTTCCATTACAAAAATAATAATTCAAATCGGATTGTTACTTTCTGAGAAAAAGATTAAAATAAAAAACAAACTTCAATTTTAATAAACAAGTATAGAACTAATAACACTATAGTCTATACTCTAGACCTAAAACTATTCTTGAGCAATCCATAAAAAATTATCCCAAGCAACATTGCCAGTCGATAATAATTAATGTCGCAATCTCTAATAGTGGCAACACTGTCCAAATGTCAATATGAACGTCACGCATTCTTCCTGGTGATCACTCTAGTTTAAATATAGTGCTTTTACGTCAGAGCTGATCTAGATAGGTCCTAGGAATAGATTTGATTTATATTAGCTAATGGCTTGTTGGGTTGTTGAACTGGCAGATCAATATTACGTCGGTGGTCTTTGGGCGGTCTAAAAAAATTGATACCGCGGTTGACCTGCTCAAACTTAATTTTAATAGTAGCTCGTTGCTAAGCTGAGCACCTTCTTCATTGAGTGGATGGTCACTGACCAATCCTGGTGTCAGAGTTATTGAGCCGCCAAAGGCCTCTGACATGGCTCATGTAACGACTACTATCCGTAGAAAGTCACCGGGACCGACGGCTTAACGTGCCCTCCGAAGCACGGAATCATCTTACTTTTCGAGCAATCAGTGGATTTAGTGTTTATAGATAAGGCGGTTAGCCACTAACACGAACTAGCGAAACAGAATCTCGTTTTTCCAAGTCGGTCAAACGTACAAAAGTACTAGGAGAACATAAACACACGAGAGATGCATCACAATGGGGTTTCATTAAGTTTCATCCCCTTGAGAAAATATCCTATTAAGCACAGATGTGGGGCAAGCGTATTAGTTCCCTGTGGATTAGCGGGGGCGGGGGTGTGTTAGGGGTGAGATACGGAATTATCTTACTACGGTGTTTATTTAGTTATATTTGTAGCGCTGTGGCGTAGTTAAGCTTTTTGGTAACTAATTGCGATTGTTAAGCAACGTGCAGCTCGGCTCCTACTTGGATGGGTGGCCGATAGTGGTATTTCTATCTGAGCGCTACCGTGCTTCGGCACGTTAAATTGTCGGTCCCGGTTGTGTCAATCGTTAGACCTTGTCGTCACCTTCAGGCTTTCTAAAATCTCCGATACGGGTTGGAGAAAATCTGTAGCTTTAAGGCTTCTACCCATTACACCGTATCATACCATGACGTGCTATGAACGTGTCAGGCAAAAAAGTATTCTTTGTATTGAAAAGTATGGGACTATGCTCACTAGACCGTTCCGTCACCAACCAACAACTTCGACTATTCTCACCTAATATTTTGCCGGTGCTGAAACGTTCATAGCACGGTCATGGTATGATACGGTGTAATGGGTAGAAACCTTTATAATAACATAGCAGCGCCCCGCGGTTTTACCCGCGTTGTACCCGTTACCGTGGGAATTTCGGGATGAAAAATAGCCTATAACCTTCCCGTTGAATTTGGCTATCTATCACAAAAATAATTATTCAAATCGGACTGATAATTCCTGAGAACCCCGAACATACAAACAAACTTACAAATTCTACCTCTTTATAACATAATAAAAACTTATAAAGTTATAATATATTTGACTCAAAGATTAAAAAGATGTCTACGTTTGTGAGACGAATTTAATCCGAGGAACCGAACATTAGTTCCTTTTTCAAACACGCCCATCGACAAACCAGGTGGTCCAAAGACAAGGGCTGTATCGCCATTTTATTTTCTAGCCAAGGATTTCATATCCGCCGGAAGTAAATCGATCGAATCTCGTTTCAAATGTAGAATTTGGGGGAGATGTGCGGAAATAAGGTGTTTTTTTTTTCGTTCAAAGTTCAAAAAAATTTAGGTTGGATCAGATTGTATTACTTGATGATATGTAGAGTTGGTAACTTTTTGGTCCTTTTTTTATTCATTTAACTAAACCTCTTTACCACAGTCTTTACAGCCGCTAACCGTTCTCAATCATTCTACAATCTATGAAGCATTGCAGATAAAATTTTGACATTGACATAAACAAATGAAATTTTCGGTCATATTTCCCGCCTAAGGCATAAATCTTATATAGCCATCAAACAAGAATTGAATTGAAATTGAATTGAAATCTTATATATAAAATTCTCGTTCGTGTTCGTTCGCGTACTCCTCCGAAACGGCTCGACCGATTCTCATGAAATTTTGTGAGCATATTGAGTAGGTCTGAGAATCGGCCAACGTCTATTTTTCATCCCGAAATTCCCGCGGGTACAACGCGGGTGAAACCGCGGGGCGCAGCTAGTTTCAATATAAAAATTAAAAATTTGTCACTACATAGTACAAAGTCGCTTTCCGCTCTCTGTCTGTCTGTCCCTATGTATGCTTAGATCTTTAAAACTACGCAACGGATTGTGATGCAGTTTTTTAATAGATAGAGTGATTCAAGAGGAAGGTTTACGAGAATAAATATTCCCGAAATTCCCCCGGGAACGGGCACAACGCGGGTAAAACCGCGGGGCGCTGCTAGTTTATTATAATTAATTAACTGTCAATTTTCTCCCGCCACACCACACCATCGATTATATCTTCATATTAACTTACAAGTGAAATGCTATTATTTTTCAAGTGCCCTCATTTTTTGTCGCCCTCAATGACGTCACTATTACCCTTGTGTCTATTATAAAAATGAATTTCGAACACGTGTCTAACTTCCCCTAAGTGAAGGAAGTGCGTATATTGTGCGTAAAACAATGATTCACTTCCGGTCTTTAAAACTACCCTCGCTTTGCTCATTTTGAGAGTGTTGTTTGATGAAGAGATTATATGAGTTTTGAGCTAAAAATTACTTAGATTAAAACTAGGTTTTTCTAACAACTTTATTATTTATTTGACTTCTTTTTTCTTCTTGACTTTACTTTCTACGGATAGTAGTCGTTACATGAGCCATGTCAGAGGCCTTTGGCGGCTCAATAACTCTGACACCAGGATTGGTCAGGTTGACCATCCACTCGATGAAGAAGAAGTATTTATCTAGGATTCGTTAAAAACGGAAGCCATTTCTTGAAGTATAATCTTTCTGATATCGAAAGTATTTTCTAAATCATATGCTTTTCAAATATATGAAGTAACAAACAGACATTTAAATCCACATTATTTGATAAACTTCTCCGTTTGGAAGTCTATCCAATAATATGTATGTATCTGTTTATTATACAATTGTGATTATATATAAACATATAATATACTAGCGCCCCGCGGTTTTACCCGCGTTGTGTCCATTCCTGTGGGAATTTCGGGATGAAAAATAGCCTATGGTACTCGTGGATAATGTAGCTTTCGAATGGTGAAAGAATTTTTAAAAACGGTCCAGTAGTTTTTGAGCCAAATAAATTTAAAAAATATATTCATTACAACCAAACAAACAAAGTTTTCCTCTTTATAATATTAGTGTAGATAATTACATAATCTAACTAATCTACAAAAACACAAAAACATAACCCTACTTTTGGCTTCACAAGAATCTTGCAAAAATAATCTTAAACTAACTTCAAAAAATAGTTTTAATCCAATTCTTGTCCAAAGTATATCCAACCTCCTTCTCAGTAACAAAGAAAATTTCAAATTAAGAACAGTCGGCCATGTTTCTTGCGCGTGAGCAAGCTGCGTGCACATCTGTCTGCGCAGGTGACGCGCCATTTTGGATGTAATGTAACGAGGGGAGCTTTATCTATGGGGTGGTGTGTAGTTTGGAGATATTTATGGTGTATCGTGTTGATGTATGGGGTTGTATGTATGGATGAGTTGGTGTTGAATGTAAGGTTATTGAGATGTATGTATGGTTATTTGGCGAATTTGTTCTTTCTTGCTAGATGCCTTGGAAATGTATGGAAGATGAATTTTCGGCACTTTTCGCCCTTTACTTAGAGTGAATTGCACAAGGATCCTTAATTTGATATAGCGTCTAAATATAATCGCTATGTTTAACAAATAATTTACGTTCGTTTTTGATAGTGCTCTATTTCGTGCAATTTTAAATAAACTGCTATTTAAGTAATACATTTATATATTTTAAATAACGCAATTAAAAAAATATATTTTGCATTATTTACTTAGTTCATCAATTCGGATGGATTATTTTGTATGTATCCTCGGTCATTTATCGTCTAATTTTCATAATAGTCCCTTAAAATTTCATACAAGTCTTCCTATTTCTAAATTTTGACAGACATTTTGTAATAATTTCTTAGAGCTAACTTATTCATCTTAAAAAACCTATGTCTTATGTGTCCTCTCTTTTGTTCCAGCGCCCCGCACCACCTGTACCGGCGGAACCCCCAACAACCTCCCCCCTCTCGCGTTCCACACCGCGCACGGGGAGAACATAGTGCTCTCCCGAGATGGCACCACCGCTAGGCGAGTCGAGTCCTTCTGCAAAGGAGTGGCGTTCAGTGCCCGGCCCGTGCGCGTTAATGAGAAGGTGGGTAGCACTGTGTGGGTAGACGGAAATTTTTGGGATTTTTTTGAAAAATTGTACCCAAAATTAATATGAAAACGGGTACTAAAACTGTGACTGATAAACAGCTGAATTGGGTTTGACATTTGGCATGCAGTTTTTTTTTTGGCGAAATCTTGGCAATGTTATGCTATAGCTTTATCGGTGGTAAAATGAAAAAATAAACCAATCATCAATCTATACTTCTATACCAATATTATAAAGAGGTAAAATTTGTAAGTTTGTTTGTTTGTTTGTTTATATGTTCGGGTTAATCTCGGGAATTACCCGTCCGATTTGAATATTTTTTTTTTGTAATGGATAACTACATTCAACGGGAAGGTTATAGGCTATTTATTTATCCCGAAATTCCCACAGGAACGGGCCCAACGCGGGTAAAACCGCGGGGCGCCGCCAGTATCTATATAATCATTGACCTTAACCTCATATCCATTTTTGTGAATTCATCAAATACAATATCCAAATTCAAGTACCCATCTAACAAGACCATTGTCTCAATTCCAGGTGTGTCTCCGCTTCGTAGACATCTCCAACAGTTGGAGCGGCGTCGTCCGTTTCGGCTTCACCACCCACGACCCAGCGACTTTAGCCCACTGCATGCCCAAATACGCTTGTCCCGACCTCACCACGAAACCTGGCAACTGGGCAAAGGCTTTAGGCGAAAGGTTCTGCGAAAAAGACAACATACTCCACTACTACGTAAATTCCGTTGGGGACGTTCATTTTGGCATTAATGGGGAGGAAAAAGGAGTATTTATTACAGGCGTTGATACTAGGAGTCCTCTATGGGCGTTGCTTGATGTTTATGGTAATTGTACGGCGGTACAGTTTGTAGATCCTCGAGCACCTAATCAGATAAGAAGAGTAAACCACAGTCCGGTGGAAGAAGAACGCCTGATCTCCGGCATGAGATCTTTGGCTGTAGAGGAACAGCTGCCAGCGCCTAGATATCAAAATCCTTTGGTACCACTAAGTCTTCACAGGACCAAAGGGAGAAATGTCCAATTTGTCAACGATAGGGGTGTAGCAGCGAGGTTAGATGGAGAATTCTGCCAAGGGTACGTCTTTACAGCCAGGCCGATGCGTCCGGGACAAACTATAGTCGTCCAGATCTTGGCTACAGAGATAGCTTACGCTGGCAGCCTTGCTATTGGATTAACTTCTTGCGATCCAGGCACTTTACGCACCTGTGACTTACCTGACGATGCAGAGCTTCTCCTAGACAGACCTGAGTATTGGGTAGTCAGGCGTGATGCAGCTAACGGATTAAGAAGAGGCGATGAACTGGCTGTCACTCTGACAATGGACGGAGAAGTGCGCGTCAGCAGGAATGGATCCAACCCTGTCACTGTTATGCATGTGGATCACACTTTAAGGTTGTGGGCGTTTGTGGATATCTATGGAGCTACGCAGAAGGTTAGGATGCTGAGTTCCCAAGCTGTTCAGGCCCAAACTCCTCCGCAACAGTTGAGGGTGTTGGCGGGGTCTGCGGCGCCTATACAGACGTCTTCTGGTGGAACTGTGCTGGTGGTCAGCTTGCCTCCTCAGAACGGAAACCAGAATTTGCTGAATCAACAAGCTTTGACGCTGTCCAGCGCTCACTATATTGAGGTGAGTGTGAGTTCGCTTTCTTTTTACTGTTTTTTTTAGTACTAGCACCGCCTCGTGGTTTTACCCGCGTTGTGCCCGTTCCCGTGGGAATTTTTGGACGAACAATAGCCTATATTCTTCCCGTTGAATGTGGCTATTCATTACAAAAAGAATTATTCAAATCGGAATAATAGTTCTTGAGATTAGCACGTTCAAACAAACAAACTCTGCAGCTTTATAATATTAGTATGATTGAGAGAGAGTGACTTACTAATATATTGCTTCGGTTGTCTAATGGTATGTGCACTTCCCTGCCAAGACTGTCCCGGGTTCAATTCCCAGGTCGAGTGAAAACATGTTTCCTACTTTTATCCAATGGAAACCTTGAACACAACATCACGTTCCATCAACCAATCAGAACCAACCATCTAACTCTGACATCTTCTTCCACAGCCGATCCAATCATCTCAACTCTGCCTCACCAGCCTGCCAATGGCGAACCAGTCCTGCCAACCCTCGCATTCCAGAAGAACAGAAGCCCAATGCTCGTCATCGACCCAGAACAGCTGCAACGAGCAAGTACAGATACCCAACGGTCATACCGAACTCCGTCTACCCGAAAGACCGATGGATAGAATGGAAAGAATGGAAAGACCGGGACCTTCGAGCAGTCGGCAGAACCACCAGCCTCTGTACTCGGTCATTGGTGAAGGTTTGACCGGCACCGAGTGCACTATATGCTATGAAAATCCTATTGACAGTGTTTTGTATATGTGTGGGCATATGTGTATGTGTTATCGCTGCGCTGTGCAACAGTGGCGTGGGAAGGGAGGCGGCCAGTGTCCCTTATGTAGGGCACAGATTAAAGACGTGATCCGCACATATAAGTCGTGAACGTCGAATTCTATTCCCCTTTTTTGCGATGGGTAACTTTGATGAAGGTTTAAGTAAAAAAAAATTGGCGATGACTATTGTAATGTCTGTGACTGGAAGTATGGCGACGTATGGCGTGGCGACTCGTTAATCTGTTGACGCGTTGCCACGCTATACATTTGCTTGGTGTCCAGAAATTTCCGGTTATCCGAGCTTTGACAGCTTGAGAAACTAAACGTTGATTAATGTCAAATCAACTGTCAAACTTTGAATAATTGGCAATGACAAATCGATAACACACTTTGCACAACTGTCACTGTCAAATCGGCTGTCAAACTTCGAAAAAAAACCGTTTTGACAGTGATTCACGGATTTGTTAAGTTTATCCATCGTCTAAAGAAAGGGGCCTTTATTATTATTATTTATCGCTGTATAATAAAATGGCGGACACTGGTACTGTCAGTGATACTCATTTGAGACTAACAGAAGAGTTATGTAGTTCTTTTAATCGAGTTTACTGGCTACTAGTAAGATTACTCGCTGCTAATAATATCTCCCACTTTGACAAGGTAACAAGCAATCATTCATTCATTCATTCATTCGTTCATTTCAAGTAGGCTAGTGGCCAACCCTGGTGTCGGTAACTAACAATGATGACAATAGATGGGTTTATAGATGATATTATCAGCTAGTAGATAGTAAACTCGCTGTGATTGGGGTTTTAATAAACACATGATTGGATGTTAAACTCTTTTGTATTACAAAACGGTGTAAGTTTGATTGTCAAATTGTCAATTTGGTATTTGTAATAACATTTTTTTTCCTCTAATGACACTGACTGCCTATGTCATACGAATCGGCGAATGTCAAGATAAATAATTGATTAATGTCAAACTGACGTATGTCAAAGAGTCAAACGTTAGTGTCGTTGACAGATGTCAATGAAAATAAATGATAAATATTGACCGTGATAGTCCTGAATTTAGATTAGCTTTTTAATTGTTTAATCAAATTTTTGACAAATTTAGGAAATTGACAATTAAAAGAAAATTGTACTTACATATGAATGAATTCTTTAATTCGATGCATAATCCAAATAGTGTAAATATATTATAATATAAAACGTAGGCTAAATTATGTTAGGTTTATTTATTTAAATATAATGCCGTTTTTAGTTATAGAGGCATTTCTTTCACTTATTTATTAAAATAGCCGTTTCGAAGTCTTATTTCGCAATTGGCAGATTTTTTGCGTCTTGCAACACCCCACTAAAGATTAACAGAGAATATATGAAATTTGATTTTGGAATTGAAATATATGTTTGACAGGATTGTCTTCTGTCAAATTTGACGTAAATATCTGTCAGTTGAAAAATGAGAACACTTAATTTTATGTCTGTTACAAATATGCCTATTTTTCTGACTATTTTTTACCGTTCATATTGAAATATCAAAAAGTCCGTTACTGATAAGGTTTCTTTGGATAACAGTTCCTAGAAAAATGTTTGAGTGAAACTTTCCAACGAGTATTTAGTTCTAAGTTATGGTTCATAGATGGCGGTAGTAGTATTTTGATAAAATCATGAGATATGAGGTTTTCATGTATGTAAACCACTGACCTCTTGATGTAAACGTATGCCAAAATCTTTAAATGACAGTGATTTTTTTTTGTATAATTAAATGATGATTTATTATTTTTATACACATACGCTACTGCTATCTATTATTAGAAATAAATACTCCAAAATCTAACATTTAGTCAAACACGCTGGTAGATAGAAAAGCTACCATTCTGTGTTGCCAACGCTAAATATTACAAGTTAAATAAGTGGGAAATTTCACAAAAATATTTTTTTTATTTTTCATAAAATGACAATAGAAAAAAATATAAAAAGCTTTAATAATTAGTAACGTAATATATAATTATTGAGTAACTGTGGCATTTATAAATATGACAGTTTTTTTTTACTAAATGACACTAGTTTTTCGACATAATGTCACAAGTTTTTCCATCTGTCTCGATTATTTATCACTTAGCTTAACTTTCTGACAATATTTATTTGATTTAGTTTACTTTTTATTCAAAATAATCGTTTATTTTTTCTTCTCTTAATGTCCATTCCTTTTTGCTCAATTTTTCTAATAAAAATTCGTGACATTTTTATTGACATGACATAATTTTGTAAGTGAAATTTGACACATATGTTTTTAGTGTCATTGTACAAATATGTCGTCTTTTTCTCTTTATTTTCGTATATGTATTCTTATTTTTCTGATTTCTATATTTTTTTCTAAATGATTACCAATTTCTTTGTACCAAACGAGAAAGCCAGTTTTTAAGCTATTTTTACTGTTTATCATAAAAATTATGGTATAATTATGACTCATTTTGTGTAACCTCTTTAGTTGTAAAATTTATTTTTTCATAAATAGACGCCATTTTTGTTTTACGTCAAACCTGTCAGAAAAGGCGGGAACTTGACGTTTCACAAAAATGGCGGTTCGTAATGACAGTTTATTTGTAAGACATTTTTTTTATACCAAATTAGTGTGACCAGTTTCTTTATAATTGAATTTATGTACGGATATCAAACAGAATTGTGAAGCCAAATCTTTGTATAAGAATTAAGTGTAAATAAGTATTTGTAGTAATAAGACTTCTCTCTTTATTTGAATAGTTGACACCTGATTGACGTGAGCTGTCATTTTGACATCTGTCAATGTCATTTCAACCGACAATTTAATAATCGTAGGCTATTCAAAAAAGGAGGAACCCGACATAAGAACTTTTTTACTTATCAACCAAGTGTCAACTATTCGAAGGCCAAGTGATTTTTCAAAAAATGTTTAGGTATTTACCCTACTTGGTCCGTGTACAGCTTTTTATTCTAGTCTTAAATTATTTTTTTCTTAATTTTGAGTTGAGACATCATTCACGTTGATTTTAGATTAAGTTTTCAATAAAAATGGTTATCTAACAGATTTTTTTGTGTATTTTTTCTCCCTTATTTATTAAAGAAAGAGTGCCTTTATTTTAATTGACTATGGTAGCCAAAATTGGTTTAAAATCATGTTTGAAAAGCTTAAAAATAGTGTTTGAATTAGAACTACGGATACACGTTTTTTCGCGTCTGTAACGAAATGTATTTGTCGGTATTCTTGTATAGACGCATAACAATTCAGTCTCCTGTGACCACGGTTCCTGTAAAGGGGCCGAAACGTCAGATAAAAATGTAAAATAAATAAAAGTGAAGTGTATCCGTAGTTCTCATTCAGAGTAGTGTTTGCTTACCTGAGAAAGCAGTAATTTGAAATTAGAAACATGCTTCGAAATACCTGTGAACTCGACATTATAATAGTATTTTCGTTAAAACAGGAAAGATAGGATTCATCAATAACCATTTCAATCGATTAAATCATGTTAATAAGTGGCATTATAATGGCATTCAATGCTTAGTTATCCTAAATTGTCCATGGATATTAAGTTTTTGGGACTGGGCGTTTGATGGAAAAAGGTGAGAGGCTAATCGTCGAATAATGCATATTTCAAGGCTTTTTGACACAAAGCGTGTAATAACGCTTGAAAAGAGGCCTAAACCAAGTAGGTAATAATAATCATACAGATACGAAAACGTATAATGGCTAGTTAATAAAAACAAAATTTACTTTGTTTACAACGCCATCTGTTATTAAATTATGGAACTAAGAGAAGCTTGTTTAATTTTTTCCGGCAATGAGAAAGAAACCTTTTACGCAGCAGCTGCTGTTTTGGTAGAAAATTACGAAAAATGCTTTGAATTTGAAATAAGTTAAACTTGAATTTTCTTTCAAAATTTAATTATGATTAAAAAACCTTTCTTCTCCTGTGAATTAAGTAGAATACAAATTTACAATACATACGTCTAGTGACGCCTAGTTGTAATTAGGGTAAGATAATTTTGAAAAAATGAGCCTTAACAGAAAGGATTAAGATTTAAAATCTTATACTTTTCTTACTTTGTCTATGAGATGAATGTTCCATGAATTTCGAAATTGAAGGGAGAGAAATAAATAGTGATGGGCTTTAAGCTTTTTATTTTGAATCGGATTTTTTTCCTATACCTATAGGATTTATTTTCAATTTTTTTCTTATGTATATAAATAGATAGCAGATGGTTGAAAAGTAAGCTGAAAAATCCTACATACGTATTTTACTGTTCTTTATTGATTCATGAAAAATTTACAAGATTACTTTTATTAATCCAACTTTACCCATAGATATACTAATCATGACACTATGTGAAATTGTTCCAGATAGTGGACAATAATTGATATATGTAATGAATAAAGCATTTGAAATATGATCAATCGATACAAAATCCAAGTAAGACGTAACAAGTAAAAAGTGACATGAAACTAGAATCGATCGACTTAGATCTATGACACAGTTAATTGCCCAACACTATGTGACTCAGTAGTCAGTACTTGTTATTATTATATCCGTGCACACATAACCTTCTTTTTATTTCCAATTTTATTTTACCCTAAAAAGGAATAAATGGTGACAAAATACTGTTAAATGTGCAATATTTAAGTTAAATCGAACTGTGACAGTGTAAATAACACAAGAAAGGTGAGTGGTTCATTCAAAATAATGTTTTTTATTACATTGTAATTAGTCCAGTCTATAGTACGCGTATATGTTTTTAGTGGCATGTGCAGTTATTTTATGAGATCGCTCCTATTGTTTTGTACTATTATGAATTATTAACGCCATTTTGTTGTCCTTTTACTATCTAATAAATAGATTTTCGGGTGTTTTCTTTGATAATATGAACTTGATGTAAGCTTGTGTGGATTCATGGATTGTTTTATTTGTTGAAATTGGGATCGTACTTAGATTTTTTCGTAGTGACAATTTGTACTTCCGGTTCTAATTTTGTAAATTCTACATTATTATTCCACAAGTATTGCTATTAGAGTATGTATCTATTTGTAATTTTCAATAACGGTTTTTACTTGCATAATGCGTTATCAAATATTTTATGCTACGATTTAAAAACTGTAATATAATTGTATTAAGGTTTGTTTGACTATGATATGCCTAATTTTCGAAACAGCTAGACCTATTTCTAGTCTTTCACTAATTTATAATGTAATTAAATCTAAGGCCAAATTTTTGCAATATCTCTGTACTTATATTAAACTATCATATGGTAATTTTGAGACTACAATTAGCCTTCAGAGGCCTTTAGGCGTTCTAAAAAGTCCCGACAACAGTGTTGGCCATTGACCTATTCTAAGTGAATGAATTTGAGGCCTTATTTTATCCCAAAATTACCACAGGATAGTTCCACATACAGAGAAACTGTCTATCTGTGTATCTGTCTGTAAAGTACTGTAAACTGCCATTTTTCTATCCAAAACTACTAACAAAATCGAAATTTAATGGTAAAAACAGGCATACTATACTCTGATTACAGTAGCATCATGCTAATGACAGGTGTCATCTATAAATGATCTATAGTAATATAATAAAGATGAAGAGTTTGTTTTCTTGTTTGTTTGTATGCACTAATAATCCTAATCCTCCTCAACCCACCTCATTATCTGTTAAACTTTATAGTAAAGGCATTCAACGAGGGAATGGGACTGATATCTCTACATACAGATTATAAATAATCTAGTTAGGGGTCAGTTGTAACACTATAATTAACTTCTTAGCCTTAATCTGAGTAATTATAAGCACCTATGTACACTACTTCTATGACAAATAAAGATATTCTATTCATTGTACTGATATCTTCAGTGCGATGAGAGCCCTTTGCCCAGCAATGGGACATTACATACCAATACTCTACTTAACTTTTTTAATTGCACTTATCTCTATAACTGCCAATCCGATTTGAATAATTCTTTTTGTAATGGATAGCCACATTCAACGGGAAGGTTATAGGATATTTGTCATTCCCAAATTCCCACGGGAACAGGCACAATGCCGGTAAAACCGCAGGGCTCTTATAGTGTTACCCATATTTGGGTATAGGATGTACATACACTACTCTGTCAAATCTAATATTTTACATGGCCTTTGGCGGCTCGATAACTCGATAACCTGTCACCAGGATTGGTCAGGTTGACCATCCACTCGATGAAGAAGAAGAATATGTTACATTAATACATTACACTTTATTTCACTTTCTCATAAATTTAGCTTAACACCTGCCTATTTAATGTGGCTATTTTAAGAATATTAAAAATCTGATTGGTTGTAGAGATAAGTAGTTGTAGCATGTAATTTCCCACTGCTGGGCAAAGGCTTCACATCTCACCATTCACTAAAAGGTATATTAGTACTGTAAAGTATCACCATGCACCACTACTGGCAAGATTGGTGTATTCAATCATATAACAAACAGATTTATTATATACTAGCAGCGACCCGCGGTTTTACCAGCGTTGTGTCCATTCCTGTGGGAATATCGGGATGAAAAATAGCCTATGTTACTCGTGGATAATGTAGCTTTCGAATGATGAAAGAATTTTTGAAAACGGTCCAGTAGATTTTGAGCCTATTCATTACAAACAAACAAAGTTTTCCTCTTTATAATATTAGTGTAGATATAAGTAAGGAAGTATTGATAACCGTTTTGCCAACAGAAGCTAATAATTAAATACATTTTTAATTAAAATTCTAGTCCTATTAAAGCATCATAGAGATTACAGCTGTCATTTCGATAGAAAGTACTGTCAATTTCAAGTATTATGCTATGTCGGAGGCCCTAAGACGGTCTATAAAGTCAAAGTTGGCCACTAACAAACAAAATGAATGATGAATGATTTGGAATTTTTCAATGTCGGTGGCCTTAAGGCGAGCTTTAAACTCAACATTGACATCTCACCTATATAGAATGAATTAATTGAACATTTTTCAAATTTTTCCTTTAAACTCAGCGGTGACCACTCACCTGTACAAAATGAATGATTAAAACATTTTTCAAAATTTTCTTAAATCTTTTCCAGATGTTCTGCATACAGGAAAATCAAAAAAAGCCACACGATTTCAACGACACCGACCCACTACAAGAGAGCTCTGAAAGTGACGATGAGCCGGACAGCAAGCGGATAAAATTAAACACATCCTTAAATTCTACCTTAAAGTCTTCGCTAAACTCTGCGTTAAACCTACAAGTGTACCAAATACCAGCGTTCAACACTCCTAAATCACTCTCTATATACCCGACATCTCCAGCGTTGCCTAAATTTGTTAACAATCCACTGAACTTAGCGAACCCGCTGGCTTTAGCTAATGAAGCCAATAATATAGTTAAGAACCTGCAGACAAGGTTCTCACTGCCGGCCAAGTTGACAATAACACCGATACAGAGTAAAGCACCAGTGTTAACAGAAACCGGAGAAGTAATAAGGTGAGTTTTGTTAAGATTATCTTTCTTCTTTTTCACCGAGTGGATGGTCACCCTGACCAATCCTGGTGTCAGAGTTATTGAGCCGCCAAAGGCCTCTGACATGGCTCAATTAACGACTACTATCCGTAGAGAGTAACCGGGACCGACGGCTTAACGTGCCCTCCGAAGCATGGAATCATCTTACTTTTCGAGCAATCAGGTGATTCAGCCTGCAATGCCCTGACTACAAAAGTAGTTATTAAAATCGGACTGGTAGTTCTGATACAAAGCCCTTATAGTAGTAGTAGTAGTATTAACCTGTAATGTCCCACTGCTGGGCAAAGGCCTCTCATCTCACTGAAGTTATCAGTACAGTGAGGAGGATTAGGCATAATCACCACGCTTGCCAAATACAAGCCCTTACAAACGAAAAAAAAAAACTTTCAGCTTTATTATCTTCTTTCTTATATATAAAATTCGTTCGCGTACTCCTCCGAAACGGTTCGACCGATTCTCATGAAATTTTGTGAGCATATTGAGTAGGTCTGAGAATCGGCCGACATCTATTTTTCATCCCGAAATTCCCGCGGGAACGGGTACCGTGGTTGAGCTCCTCTGAAACGGGTCGACAGATTCTCATGAAATTTTGTGTACATATCGGGTAGGCCTGAGAATCGGACAACATCTATTTTTCATCCCGAAATTCCCGCGGGAACGGGTACAACGCGGGTGAAACCGCGGGGCGCAGCTAGTATTCTTATAGATTACTAATTCTGAAACCTTTAACTTTCAGATATAAAAAGAATGGCGAAGTGGCCAAGAAGAGAGGACCTCCTAAAGGATACAAGAGGAAACCGAAACTAGATCTGTCGCAGAGTTTGAACATAAACACAACGTTACAGGTAACACAGCCTCCGTAAATCTGTAAAAGACATATACAGCCTCCGTGGTCTTGTGGTTTGAGCGCTCGGCTCACGATCCGGAGATTCCGGGTTCGATTCCCGGTGGAGATAAACAAAAACCTTTTAGGAGACTGTCCTCAGTTTGGTTAAGGCATTGCAAGCTGAATCACCTGATTGCCTGAAAAGTAAGATGATTCCGTGCTTCGGAGGGCACGTTAAGCTGTCGGTCCCGGTTACTCTACGGATAGTAGTCGTTACATGAGCCATGACAGAGGCCTTTGGCGGCTCAATAACTCTGACACCAGGATTGGTCAGGTTGACCGTCCACTCGATGAAGAAGAAGATATCATTTACTATCCTTTATTCCGCAGACCCAAAACACAATACTGACGAGTCTCCTGGCCGCCCAGACGGCCGCCGTCGGAGGCCTGACCATACAACCGGCGCCCGTGGTGGCGCCACCGCCAGTCGTACAGGAACCTATCAAACTTCCTCCAGGTAAGGAATCCATCTTCAAGATCAAGAATTATTTAAAAAAAATAATAAGTACTGAACTAATTGACACACGGTTAATTAGACCCAAACTAAGCTCTAAGCTTGTATTATGGAATCTAACTCACTGAGACTACTACATATACATACACGAATCACTACATAGTATAAAATAAAGTCGTCTCTTTTTCGTGTCTGTCACACTATTTGTCTGTCTGTATGCTTAAATCTTTAAAATTACGCAACGGATTTTGATGCGGTTTTTTGTAATAGGTAGAGTGATTCAAGAGGAAGGTTTTTATGTAAAAAAATTCCCGAAATTCCCACGGGAACGGGCACAACGCGGGTAAAACCGCGGGGCGCTGCTAGTACTTTATATGAATACTTGCAGCACTCACAAGCTTAGAGCTTAATTTGGGTGTAAGTAAAATCGCGAGACGCAGCTAGTATTATTATAGATATACCAACTGCACTTGTTTATAGCTCGCCTTGTTATATTTCCAGGAGTGGAGCTGGTGGAGCTGGAGCTGGACCCGTCCGACTGGTTCCCCGAGGAGCCCTACCGGATGGTGTTCAGTCGCAAGAAGAACCCCAAGTGGAAGCAGTTCCCTTACCGGTGTGAACACTGCTTTAAGGTACATTTATATGTTATGGTCATATTTTTAGTTAATAATAGTATTAGGGCTTCACTACATAGTATAAAATAAAGTCGTCTCTTTTTCGTGTCTGTCTGTTTGTCTGTCTGTATGCTTAAATCTTTAAAATTACGCAACGGATTTTGATGCGGTTTTTTGTAATAGGTAGAGTGATTCAAGAGGAAGGTTTTTATGTAAAAAAAATCCCGAAATTCCCACGGGAACGGGCACAACGCGGGTAAAACCGCGGGGCGCTGCTAGTTAGTCATAAACGATATTTTAATTAAATAGTGTTTTAAAGTGTTCTGTCTCTTTCGCTCTTTGGCAAATAGCGTTTGTCGGAAAGGGACAAATCATTTGATAGCCTATAAAAATTCCCTATATTTCCATTGTAGATTTTCTAGTCATCATCTCTTCAGTAGATCCTGTTCAACACAATACTAAATTTAACCAAATTATTTATTCCAAAAAAATACATTATACAGCACTCAATTTTTTTCAATCAATTGTTTTTTTACATAAAATACTTTTTTTTACTCAAAATACTTTTTCACCACCTACATATATACATGGTCGGCAGGGCTACCGCGTGGCCAGCACGCTGGTGACGCACGCGGCGCTGCGGCACGGCGGCGCGCCGCGCTCGCTGGCCGTGCCGTGCCCGTGCTGCCCGCACGTGTCGCTGTCGCGCTCGCACCACAAGCGACACCTCATCCTGCATCACGGACGGAAGCATCGCATCTTCTGCGTCTACTGTCTGCCTACTGAGGAACGGGGTAAGTGTGTGTTTACACTCCATTTTATACAGATTATTAACATACTAGCCCCGTCCCGCGGTTATACCCGCGTTGTACCCATTCCCGCGGGAATTTCGGGATAAAATGTATAATCTATATTACTGTAAAGTTTCATCCAAATCCGTTTAATAGTTTTTGCGAGAAAGAGGAACAAACATACATACATCCAACCTCCCAAACTTTCGCATTCATATTATGTAGTAGGTTATTTAACTGATTATTTAACTATTAATTGAAACGTACGTTGATGATATTATTATTTGTTGAAACGGGAACTTACGTACGCCGGAGGCTACTGTTGAGTGTCCCTCATCACGTTTCGGTCACGTCCGGTGACCTTCATCAGGAGGTGGGTGAAGCGAGAGCGACAGCGTCTCTCCCCGCACCGTGTTGAAGGACACTCAACAGTAACCTCCGTCGTACCTAAGTTCCCGTTTCAACAAATAATTACTTAATTGTTATTTTTTATCAATTCCAGGTGTAGATCACATAAAGGAATCTGAGAAGTATCCGTTCGACAAATTCCCGCAGTACTGGTACGCCTCGGAGGAGTCTCTGAGGCTGCACAAGAAACGGAAACATCCGTACGCCGCCATGTTCAATTACAACTGGAATTGTAACTGGAGGGACGCAGTGCCTAATAGTTAGTAAGTAGTCGTAGGAATAGGTATAGGTCGTAAAATAATAGGTTTTAGATGAACTTATTGGATCAAAGACGTTAAATATACCCAATATTTCGCTTTTATTTTACTCAGTCGATAATTGATTGAATAGTAGTGCCTTGCGGTTTTACCCGCATTGTGCCTGTTCCCGTGAGAATTTCGGGAATTTTTATACATATAAACCTTCGCCTTGAATCACTCTATCTATTTAAAAAAACCGCGTCAAAATCCGTTGCGTAGTTTTAAAGATCTAAGCATACATAGGGACAGACAGACAGCTGAAAGTGACTTTGTTTTATACTATGTAGTGATTTTTTGACGGTTAATTTCAAAGAATAAACTGTACAATAAAAGCGAAATGTCTTCTTAAGTACTTTAATTCAATAAGTCTTATTATTAGCGTGAAGAGTAATAATTATGACGTTTGAAAAAAATCATGTAAGAATGTAGAGTATTTTTGTAGTATTTTGCTATGGTAAGTTAAAAAGTATTGTCTGTAAAAACGTACGTTCGTGTTCTTACAGTGAGAATAAAATGTCTAAAAAGTCTTGATTGAGATAATATTTAACTGTAAGAGAAAGTATTGTTCCAAAAAAGTATTTTCCCAGAAAAAGTACGCTTAAATTTCACGGTAAAAGTATGGTTTTTAAATTGTGTTAAACAAATGATTTTTTACAAAAAAGTATTTTTGGTAAAAAAAGTATCTTTTTGTAAAAAATATTTTAGAAATAAATTATTCAACAGTTATAAATGACTTCGAATAGTATTCATGTATAATAGACATAATAATCGTACCTCATTGAAAAAGTATTGATTTTAAAAAGGATTTTTTTTTGTTTTTATATCACTTGCTAGAAGCGCCCCGTGGTTTTACCCGCGTTGTACCCGTTCCCGTGGGAATTTCGGGATGAAAAATAACCTATAACCTTCCCGTTGAATGTTGCTATCTATTACAAAAAGAATTATTCAAATCGGACTGATAATTCCTGAGATTACCTCGAACATACAAACAAAAATAGCTTAGCATTAAAATTGTAAACAAGTTCTTATGAATAGTATTTTAATCTACCGATATAGTAGATTTTTTCTACCGATTAGTAGAAAACCTTGCAATATTTTTAATATGGCAGCATTAATAGGTATTAAGTTCTGAATATTCCACTGAATGTGATTTAAACGTAGTTTTATTTAAAAAATAGTATTCCATTAATGCATTTAATATGAACTGGGCTGCTTTTTTAAGTATTGCCATAATTTTAGCATATATTTCTACCTTTTTTGTATATGGCAGCAATTTTAAGCCATTTTTGACGCATAATATGTTTTTTTTATGTAAAAGTCATCACAAATGTATATAATTGTGCCTTTAATCTTATAAAATGTAACTTTTGACATGCTTGGCGTAGTTCGAGCGATTGTGAATGTTAAGCAACGACCCCTACTTGGATGGGTGGCCGATAGTGGCATTTCTATGAGACCTACAGTGTACACGTTGAATTGTCGGTCCCGGTTATTTCAATCGTTAGAACATTATGGCCTTATGGTGGTCCAAACTACGACACCAGGGTTGCCACTAATCTAAGATGATGATGAGGACTAAATTTTTACAAAAAAATGATTTTTTAACAATAAATTAAGTAATTATAATTTAATTATTAATCAAGTGTACAAATAGACTATACCAGTATTTTAATAAGGATTTTATTGCATTTAGTATCTAGATTTTAGTTTTGTAATAGATGTCCTAGGTTCTATTTATGACCTATTTTGAATACTAGACACGAATAAGAGTATTAAAATAAATTGAAAATCACTAAGTAATGAGTTTTGAGCAGACGTTGTTTTGCCATATAAAAATTAAGGGGTGGACTACCCTAATCACTATAAATTGAGATGTAAGCTATCCTATCTCTCAAGTTGGATCAAATTGCACACGGTGTGCGAATCAAATTTAAAATCGGTTCAGTAGTTTAGGAGTCCATCGCGGACAAACAACGTGACATGTAATTTTTATATATGAAGTAATTATAATTTATAAACCTATTACGAAAATTGTGTTGTATCTACAACTAGCAGCGCCCCGCGGTTTTACCCGCGTTGTGCCCGTTCCCGTGGGAATTTCGGGATTTTTTTTACATAAAAACCTTCCTCTTGAATCACTCGACCTATTACAAAAAACTGCATCAAAATCCGTTGCGTAATTTTAAAGATTTAAGCATACAGACAGACAAACAGTGTGACAGACACGAAAAAGAGACGACTTTATTTTATACTATGTATTGATGATGAAGCTAACTTTTAACCAAGTGGCAGATCTTATTAAAAACTCATGTTTTAATCGATTTTTTGAAAAACAAAAACAATGTATGTGTTGTATAGTTTTTTCAAAATCCTAGGACATCTAAATAGATTAGAAAAAGACCAAATGCATTCAGTATTATAATATTAGCGTAATGTAGGCTTTCACCGCGAGATGGCGCTTATATCAATCGCCAACTTATTAGGGTAATTTTCCATCAGAACTGTGCTATGCTATGTGTCAAATAATTGATATAGTATTTTTTATAGTATTTTTATCTCACGAGCACCCCTGAGCCACGCTTGTAGTTGTAATGAGTATAGACACGCGTCTCTGTGTGCGGACATCAGTACCGTCGGCAAGATCATTGTTTATATTCATTCGACACACCTCACCTTCGATCAACAATACACAACTAGATATCGGGTCACGTACAAAATCAAAGCTAAATACTGTCCGCGCGGATGACGTGTGACAGCTTATTTTGTTTACTACCGAACTGAAACAAAAGTTTTAAAACAGTTCGAAGTTCAACCTAATTACAACCATGACACCTAGCAATAAAGTAGCAAATCTTATGAATAAAATAAGAGCTCACCTTTCAAATGAGGCCTTATTCACCGAGACGTATTTTTTGCGCCACCCGACATCTAGTTGTGTATTGTTGATCGAAGCACCTCACTGTGAATAACCATCGAATGACTTTCCCGTTTACTCTAACCTGCCATGCTGTCGCTACTTCAAACACAATTTTGACAGGATTTAGACACGGGCCATGATGCACACTACGACACTGTGTATGTGTAATTTACTTACAGAAGTATCACTCAGGGGAGCTCGTGAGATAAAATATGGTTTACTCCCAACGGCCACCACTAAAACGGCCACCAGTGGTGGCCGTTAGAACAGTGCATTACTTTTTGTCCCAACGGCCATCAGTGGCGGACGTTGGGACATGTTAATGCACTGTTCTAACGGCCGCCACTGGTGGCCGTTTTAGTGGTGGCCGTTGGGAGTAAACCTAAAATATTATACCTCCATCGCTATATTACGTTGCTATGCTACGTTTAATATGATTGGTAGATACTTAGGCTGAGTTGCACCATAGAAGAAGTTAAAGTAAAGGTTTGTGTCAAATTTAACACTAACAGTAACGCTGACTTAAACGGTTAGAGCAAAATGTGTTGCACCAGCGAATTCATTAGCTTTGTTAAAGTTAATAGTGTTACAAGTCAAATGAGGCGTGATTTAACCCAAATTCGATGCGGGTAACATTTTTAAATATGACAATACTAAATAAAACCGTAAAAACTCGTTTCTAGCGCTGTCATTAGTGTCACTTGTCACTTCATTTCGATGTTGATGTCAGTTCGGTGTCTGACGGATAATTTGACAATAACAATAGCACTAACCAGCGAAAAGTGAGCGGTTACAGTTACAGTTAAAGTTATGACGTCATTTAACTATTTGTCAAATGGTGCAACTAATTTTAGGCCTAACCGATACTTTAACTGAAGTTTCGATGTTTGTTATTGTTAAAGTAAGATGGTGCAACCAAGCCTTAGCATATTATAACTGTGATGGAAAGGCGCCCTTAGATTCAATGAAATAATTTGAAATATGTAAAACTAGCAGCGCCCCGCGGTTTTACCCACGTTGTGCCCGTTCCCGTAGGAATTTTGGGATTTTTTTATACAAATAAACCTTCCTCTTGAATCACTCTATCTATTTTAAAAAACAGCGTCAAAATCCGTTCAGTAGTATTTGAGTTTATCGCGAATAGACAGACAGACGCGGCCGGGGACTTTGTTTTATAATATGTAGTGATGTTTTTGAAACATATTTCAAATTATTTCTTTTAATATTAGCTTTAAGACAGTGAATAATGAAATACACCAATTATTATGATAGACGTGCCTCAACCTAGCTTTTAAGATGTATTGAAAGCTTTTATATTTAATAGTAATGTATTTATATAAGTAGCAGTGCTTTCCCTTAGGAAATTCGGGATGAAAACTAACCAATAACCTTCCTGTTGAATGTGGCTATTATGTAAAAAAAGAATTATTAAAATCGGATTAGTATTTTTTGAGATAAACACGTTCAAACAAACAATACTAAAACCTATTTTTTTAACTACTGACTAATATTTTTAATTAATCACTAGTTGTGGTTTTACCCGCGTTGTGCCCGTTCCTGCGGGAATTTCGGTATGAAATTAACCTGTGACCTTCCCGTTGAATGTGGCTATCCATTACAAAAAGAATTATTCAAATCGGATTAGTAGTTTCTGAGATTAGTGCGTTCAAAGATACAATAAAACTAAGTGTAAGCACTTTTTACACTAAAGAGCTTGAATTAAATTCGCTGCAATAATTTAGCAGCTATGATATCACAGACAAACATTTTAAACATATAACAACCCTTATTTTCATATAATACAATTTAAGTAAGTGAAATAATGTAGTCCAATATGAGATACATATTTATTTTAAAAGACAATGTATGATCATTGAAAATTAATGTATTGTCATAAAAAACTTAACAAAATAGATTGTATGCCTGAATACCTAAACGATACTCAAATTAAACAGCACTTCCTTAAAAATTTGACAGATAGGTGTCAGAACTGTCAATTTTGACAAGTTTGACAGATGTCAGAAATGTATGAAATTTAGCTCTCAATTTGAGTGGCGTTTGAGTACAGGCATTAGCCTGCTTAAGTCCTTAGAGGCTATTAAAAGGCCTTATTAAATGTAATTCTTAAACCATACTGTATTCACACCCTAATACTCAAATTCAACTTATAAGAAATAGTATATTTAAAATCGTCAATTTTGAGAAAAAACTTGAAACGTATGTTGTTGAAAATAAATTTTTTGTCAAAATTAGACGACTATTGTCAAATAAAGGCAACTATTATGAAACATTGACATTTGTCAAATAATTTTGGTAAAAAAAATATGTAATTACACCGCATAAAAATAAAAGATAATATTTGAGTATAAGGGTATATTCATAATAATGTATTAAGATAGTATTGCATCTACCCTCATATTAAAACCCATAAGACTTCGTATGAATACTCCAAATAGCTGTAGGACGGTATTGCTAATTTATTTTAAGGATATATATGATGTGAATTTTTGTAAACACACCTTTTTGTAAATAAAAATGTATTTTAAAATAATTTTGACTTTAATTTTTTTTTTATGTCCTGGTGTGGTATGGTATACCAATACCACCGACCATCTTATATAGTGCCCGTTACTTTGGGAATTTCGGGATGAAAAATAGCCTATAACCTTCCTCGATAAGTGGACTATCCAACACTGAAATAATTGTTCAAATCGGACCAGTAGTTCCTGAGATTAGTGCGTTCAAACAAATTGCAGCTTTATAAAATATTAGTATGATATAAAATTCTCGTGTCACAATGTCACCATACTCCTCCAAAATGGCTTGACAAATTTTCATAAAATGTTGTGTGCATATCGGGTAGGTCTACTGAATATGCCTATAAAATTTCTCAAAAATCGGTCAAACCGTTTCGGAGGAATATGGTAACTAACATTGTGTCACGAGATTATTATACAATATACTAGCGACCCGCCCTCGCTTCGCTTCGGGTAATCAAGATTTCATGTAGGAAAATCGGGATAAAACATTGCGTGTCTCCCGCAGGAATATACACAATCAAAATTTCAAGTGGGGCATTCTTATAGACCTAAGCATACATAGGGACAGACAGATAGACAGCGAATAGTGACTTTGTTTTATACTATGTATGTAGTGAAGATTACTAGCCGCGTCCCGCGGTTTCAACCACCCGGGATTTTCGGGATAAAATGTATCCTATATGTTATTCTGATGTATAACCTATATTACTGTAGTTACTCAACGGATTTGGATGACAAATCCGTTGAGTAGTTTTTTCGTAAGAGTAACAAACATACCTACATCCATCCTCACAAACTTTCGCATTTATAATATTAGTAGGATATAATTACAACAAGTCTAGCATAGAAGTCTAGCAAGGTCTAGCATACAATTACAAAAAGTCAAAGATAAAACAATTTAACAATTAATTGTAATTTTATTTATGGGTTACAAATACTTAATAATTATTATTTACATAACATTTACTATAACTACAAATTTACGAACTTATAATATAACTTAACTAGCAGCGCCCCGCGGTTTTACCCGCGTTGTGCCCGTTCCCGTAGGAAATCCGGGATAAAATGTAGCCTATAGCCTTTCTCGATAAATAGACTATCTAACAATGAAAGAATTATTCAAATCGGTTCAGTAGTTTCTGAGATTAGCGCGTTTAAACAAACAAACAAACAAAACAAACTCTTCAGCTTTATAATATTAGTATAGATATGATCTCATATCGACAGTTTAAAGCTTACAATAAGTTAACAAGGCAGTGGTCCCACCGGCGGCGCTGAGCGAGAAACGAGCAGAACTAGAAACGAGTTGGCGATCAACAGAGAGAGTGGTGTCGATTCGGGGTCATTTGAACTAAACTAAAATATGTCAAACTAAAAATTTTAGTTTAGTTTAGTTTAGTGCAAACGCTATTCGGTGTTTCCTTCGAACTAAATTTGGTCGACGACTAAAGATGAACTAAATTGAGTAGAGCCACTTACGCCGTCTGGTGGCGAGTAGCAATATTAACGTCAAAAAGTTTGAAACAAAGAGAATATCATCACATATTTTACTCTGGTTTCAGCTTGAGGTTTGAACCATATAGGTATTATTATACGTATCTATGGTTCAAACTTCAAATATGTTAAATAAGTAAATTGGATGTTTACAAATAGTCAAATACATAAAAAAACATTATAATGAATATAAACAAGAAACGCGCCAACAAAAGGCAAAAAGAGGTGAATTTGGAGCGACTCCACGCCAACATCGAGGTTGTGAGAGGTAAGCAATCCATATGCAACTACTAGAAGTCGTTCTTTTTCTCGCAAGCTTTTCAATATAGAGACTTACGCAGTAAGTACTTCGCTATACCGTGGATTTTACTTATCTACAGTCCCAAATAAAGTAACTTTATTAATCTTTAACAAAAGAAATATGTCCACTTATTTTTTATTTCATTTTTTAAAAGACTATTTTGTTTTCAGGGTATACAGTCATCAACTAAGCGACAATCTCTTCATGTACCAAGTACATCAAGTGCAGGGATTGTCTGCGTCATCAAGTACGATGTACCATGTACATCGAGTGCTTTCAAGGATGAATTCCCAGTGATATATGATAATGCACCGATTCAGCCCACACTCACAACGTGCCACTCTTCCCCAATCCAGGCGTCAGCATCCCGCAGTTCTGATCTGCCACGACTATTCGGAAGGAAGCCTCGGTCACGTCGTGGAAGATCCAGACGCCCAACAACAAGTGAGGCCTTAGTTATGGCTCTCAACGAAAACGGACAAGCTTGGAGAGACTGTGCTGCAGGCTGCATATGTTATAGGCGCAGCAATAAGCTCATTAAACACCCAACCCTACTCCTCTAACCCTGAACCCTAATAATTATGAAATAATTTACAGTAATAAACAATTATTAGTATATAATGATGTTTTATTACAATTTGTTTTATTAAAAACGAGCAATTAAATATTATTGTATTAATCTGGCTTATGACAGAAAATCATGATCATGATCTTCCTCTGTCTCTTCTATTGCATCAAGAGCTGGTTCAATTTGCTGCAACTGGTCTCCCGTGTCATCCTCATCTGCAAAGTGATATACATTTTTATTATACAGATATAAATCTAGCTTCTTTATACTATAACATGCTGATTAGGAGGCCACGATATACAACCTCAATCTGAGAGAATCAATCTACTGTTGAGCTCCAGACTTTGGAACTCGAAATAGCTTCCTAAATTTTTCCTCTTCAATCTTAAAAGGATTTGAAGCTTCCCTAATATTCCATAATCGAAGTCTCACTTGGCAAAAATAATTAGATTCGAATTTTATCACCGAAGTAGTTGAACAACACGCAAACTCACAACTTGTTCTGTAAATCAAGAAAAATAGGTGTTTTGCTTTTTACATACCTTTTCCAATGAATTGACGGTCGCCGCCACCACAAATTCTTCCATATTTGACGATTAAAATTAAAATATAACAAATAAAACATATAGAACTCCCCTTCACCTAATATTAATCGCGATCTTTTATGTGCCGACTAAATAACAACTAAAATGACGTTTGACGTCATAATTTTGGACTAAAAATGACACTAAAAGTGTGCAGCCGAATTGCGTTTTAACTAAATTGAGTAACTAAAACCAATTTAGTCGACATACTTCAAATTAGTTTAATCGTGTGGCCGTCCGAATACCAAAACCTAGTTTGACAGGACTAAACTTATTTTAGTTTAGTTCGAAGGACGCCGAATCGCCACCAGTGTGTAGTTTCGATAGTTTATCGCCGGACTATAAGCGAGTGTGCAAGTGCGACGAGCGATTACTTTTTTACTTATCTTCTTCATCGAGTGGATGGTCAACCTGGTGTCAGAGTTATTGAGCCGCCAAAGGCCTCTGACATGGCTCAAGTAACGACTACTATCCGTAGAAAGTAACCGGGACCGATGGCTTAACGTGCCCTCCGAAGCACGGAATCATCTTACTTTTCGGGCAATCAGGTGATTCAGCCTGCAATGCCCTAACCAAACTGAGGAAAGTCTCACAAAGGGATTTTTGTGAGATATCCCCACCGGGAATCGAACCCGGAACCTCCGGGTCGTGAGCCGGGCGCTCAAACCACAAGACCACGGTGGCTGTTAAACTGTTTTTTACTTATGCCGCACTATAAAGAAATGATCATGCGAGCGAGCATCGCTGAACGAGTATCGCTGAGCGAGTTTATTTTTGAAACGTCGCTCAGCGACAAAACTATTGGAGAGTTTATTTAGTGTCTTTATTAAATGACCCTAAAGTTTTGGTTACATTTTGCCTCTATTAACGATAGTATTTTATTTATAAGCGAGTCGTCGCCGGCAGTGTGAACAGTCAGCGAGCAACTATTAATATATGCATCTCTTTCGTTTACACGGAATGTACATTCATTGTGCGTTTCTTGAGAAAATGGCCGATAGTTACTCGTTTTCTCGCCGGCGGTGGGACCACAGCCTTAATTCTATTTTTTCTTACATAGTTAAAATTCAAATATGACTGATTCTTCAACCAGACAACTTCGCAACAACAACCACGATTGTTTTTGGAACGAAGTTCCTTACCGCGCGTTGCGAAAGGGGGCTAGACGAAAAGTTGTAACGACACTTTTTGCGTTAGAGAGAGACAGACAGAGAAACATGCGCACGCCAGAGAGAGACAGACAGAGAAACATGCGTACACCGGTACACCGCATGTTTCTCTGTCTCTCTCTCTCTCTCTCTTATAGAAAGCAAGCCAGATATTTTCGTTTCGTCTTTCTATTTCGCATTGAACAGTGTGGTGTCGCGATGATTATTTTTGTTGATAATAAATAAACTTCGTTCCATCCGGGTGTCCCTTGACACCTCTCAAGTTTTATATTTTTATATTTAAACTTAGATTTATTATTAAAACGGCACCCCCGGGTGATACTTAGCCATATGGTAGTTCAAGCTAGCCTTCTGCACGAACGCTTGTCCACACTCCTTGCAAACCTTATTCCTCACCCCTGTGTGAATCTTCTCATGCATAACCAAATTCGTTTTTCTCAAAAAGCTTTTCTTACAAAATTTACAATGAAAATCTTTTACAGTTTTATGTTTGAAGCTGTGCTTGTAGATGTATGCAGAGCTATAGCATACATAATCGCATAACTTACACTTATATTTTTGTCCTACCATATGAAATATTTTCACGTGATTCCTAACTTGAATAGACGAGTTGAAAACGTTGTCACAGGCGTTGCATTTGAATCTATCGTCGATGTTGTGAATTTCCAATTTGTGTACAGTAAATCTGGCTTGAGACGTGAACCCTTCAAGGCATATCGAGCAACTGTACTTTTTGATGTTCAAATGTACTTTTCTGATGTGATTTCTTACTCCTTTTTGTGTTGTGTATGATTTGTCACATATTTTACATTTGTAGACACCTTCTGTGACCGTGAAGTCGTTTACTATCACACGTTTTGATGTCCCTAGAACAAAGATTGACATTTTATCATACACTAGCAGCACAGGAGTAAAGAAACGGAACAGAGACAAAGCTTCTAGGGAGCATGCGAAATTCTTACCTATTTTAGTAGGGTTGGCAAAAAATAATAAAATAAAATAAACTAACTTTTATGAACTTTTTATTAAGAAACATGTACATACATAAGGTATGTATATTTGGTATTTAAATAAGATAAGGTAAGATATTAATATTTACAAATTACTGACTCTAAATATTTTTTTTTTATAATTTTTGCATTTTAATAATTTGTTTTACCTTTTGATAGAATGGTAAATTCTGAATCTGATAAAAAGTCTTTTTAAATAATCGATTGGGAAGCAATCACATGGCATATTAAATTTACAATCTTGTACTCGTTTAAGAATATCATTACCAACATTTACAATATTTATGTCGAGATCAAAATATTCGCGAAACTTTTTTTCAAGCGTTTCCACAAATGCGACAAAATTGTCAGGAGGTATTATTAAAAAACCTGACCGTACACTACCTTCATTAAAATCTTTGTAATGACAAAATAAAGAATCTTTGCTCATGTTTACAGGTTGCTCAGATCTGTTAACATACAATTTTATTTTGTCACATTTGTGATTTTCGAGACATTTTTTATACAAATAGCCCGATACATACAGTAAACCATTTTTTTCTGGTAAATCAAATTGATAATCATTTGTTCCCACTGTTAATTCAGGGGCACCCTAAATATTTACACTTGTATAACTATTTACAATATATTTAACATAAAACTATTTTTATTTGAACACAATCTAATAAAACACGCGTTATGCGGGCCCTCCGTTTGTCAACTAGCCGAGTGAGCGTAAACCGGTTTTATCCAGTGGCGGCGCGTTGGCGCGTGTACGCGACACAGCCAGCGGCCGGTTGACACGCACACATGCGCCGTATGCTTGTAGTGGTGTACCTACGGCGGCGCGGTTGTATGAAGCTTTGTCTCTGTTCCGTTTCTTTACTCCTGTGCTAGCAGGGCCCCGCGGTTTTGCCCGCGTTGTGTCCATTCCCGTGGGAATTTTGGGAAGAAAAATAGCCTATAACCTTCCCGTTGAATGTGACTGTCCATTACAAAAATAATTATTCAAATCGGATATGTAGTTCCTGAGATTAGCTCGAACATACAAACAAACAAACATATAAATTGTACCTCTTTATAATATCAGTATAGATTATTTGTTCCGTGCGGTGGTTCCATCCGGAATCCAATAGATGGCGTCTCTTTCGTTTACACGGAATGTACATTCATTGTGCGTTTCTTGAGAAAATGGCCGATAGTTACTCGTTTTCTCGCCGGCGGTGGGACCACAGCCTAAATTCTATTTTTTCTTACATAGTTAAAATTCAAATATGACTGATTCTTCAACCAGACAACTTCGCAACAACAACCACGATTGTTTTTGAAACGAAGTTCCTTATCGTGCGTTGCGAAAGGGGGCTAGACGAAAAGTTGTAACGACACTTTTTGCGTTAGAGAGCGTTAGAGAGCGTTAGAGAGAGAGACAGACAGAGAAACATGCGCGGCGCGCATGTTTCTCTGTCTCTCTCTCTCTCTCTCTCTCTCTCTTATAGAAAGCAAGCCAGATATTTTCGTTTCGTCTTTCTATTTCGCATTGAACAGTGTGGTGTCGCGATGATTATTTTTGTTGATAATAAATAAACTTCGTTCCATCCGGGTGTCCCTTGACACCTCTCAAGTTTTATATTTTTATATTTAAACTTAGATTTATTATTAAAACGGCACCCCCGGGTGATACTTCGCCATATGATAGTTCAAGCTAGCCTTCTGCACGAAAGCTTGCCCACACTCCTTGCAAACCTTATTCCTAACCCCCGTATGAATCTTCTCATGCATATCCAAATTGCTTTTTCTCAAAAAACTTTTCTTACAAAACTTACAATGAAAATCTTTTACAGTTTTATGTTTGAAGCTGTGCTTGTAGATGCCTTCAGAGCTATAGCATTCATAATCGCATAACGTACACTTATGTTTCTGCCCTAACATATGAAATATTTTCACGTGCTTATTCACTTGAATAGACGTGTTGAAAACGCTGTCACAAGCGTTACATTTGAATCTATCGTCGATGTTGTGAATTTCCAATTTGTGTACAGTAAATCTGGCTTGAGACGTGAACCCTTCAAGGCATATCGAGCAACTGTACTTGTTGATGTTCAAATGTAGTGTTCGGATGTGGTTTCTTATTCCGTTTTGTGTTGTGCATGATTTGTCACATATTTTACATTTGTAGACACCTTCTGTGACCGTGAAGTCTTTTACTATGACACGTTTTGATGTACCTAGAACAAAGATCGACATTTTATCACACACTAGCAGCGCCCCGCGGTTTTGCCCGCGTTGTGTCCATTCCCGTGGGAATTTTGGGAAGAAAAATAGCCTATAACCTTCCCGTTGAATGTGACTGTCCATTACAAAAAGAATTATTCAAATCGGATATGTAGTTCCTGAGATTAGCTCGAACATACAATCAAACAAACATATAAATTGTACCTCTTTATAATATCAGTATAGATTATTTGTTCCGTGCGGTGGTTCCATCCGGAATCCAATAGATGGCGCTAGTGTGAATCTACGCCATCGTTTAACCTATGTTTATTCTTATTCTTATTCTATACCCGTCTCCTTATTCTTATTCTTATTATCCTTATTTTTATCCTTATTCTTATTCTATATCCGTCTCCTGGTTCTAAATACCTGCCCACCAATTTCAGCCAAATAGGTTCAGCCGTTCTCGAGTTATAAATTGTGTAGCAAACACGACTTTCTTTTATATATGTATATAGATGTCAAAAACAGACATAATTGTAGAATTGTTGCGCTTAGGCTGTTTAATAAAAGTGATAAATATGTATGTCAAAAATCGACTGAAAAAATCTTGACATATTTTTCATTGTAAAAATTATAGTTTAAAAAACCTAAAATACACGCTTTTATTGCAAATTGAACTAAAAACTAGAAAATAATTTTTCTCCTCAAATCAAAATTATAATAAAATTTAAGTTATTAACACAATGATTCAATTCAGAGTAAAAAGCGTGGGGTGCATTTTACTGTAGTTCATAACTATCCTCTCATAGATAGTTACCAATGATGATTGTAATATTTAAAAATATTAAGCACTGCATAAAACATTTGCAATAAAAGCGTGTTTTTTTAGTTTTTTTAAACTATAATTTTATTTTTTTAGTAAGCATAACATTATATGCAACTTTTCATCCCGTAGTTCCCACGGGAACGGGCCCATCACGGGAAAACCACGGGACGCTGTTAGTGTCTAGTACCATTTAGTAAAATAAAACAGAACTCCCGTTCCGTCCGACAGCGAGCGCCCGTTGATGTCTTTTATATGAAGTAATATTTTTTTTAAGTAAATCTGACAAATCCATTAAGGATAATGGGAAACTGTTATTAAATTATTGCATTGTCATCGGTCCTTGATACGTATGCAAAGTTTCAAATTAATCAGACTTCTGGAAGTTGGTGAAAATGATGTTCAAAGATTCCATTACATACATACGTACGTACGTAAAAATAAAAGCGTGTTAATTATGCCGCACTATAAAGAAATGATCATGCGAGCGAGCATCGCTGAGCGAGTTTATTTTTGAAACGTCGCTCAGCGACAAAACTATTGGAGAGTTTATTTAGTGTCTTTATTAAATGACCCTAAAGTTTTGGTTACATTTTGCCTCTATTAACGATAGTATTTTTTTTATAAGCGAGTCGTCGCCGGCAGTGTGAACAGTCAGCGAGCAACTATTAATATAGGCATCTCTTTCGTTCACACGGAATGTACATTCATTGTGCGTTTCTTGAGAAAATGGCCGATAGTTACTCGTTTTCTCGCCGGCCGCGGCGGTGGGACCACAGCCTTAATTATATTTTTTCTTACATAGTTAAAATTCAAATATGACTGATTCTTCAACCAGACAACTTCGCAACAACAACCACGATTGTTTTTGAAACGAAGTTCCTAACCGCGCGTTGCGAAAGGGCTAGACGAAAAGTTGTAACGACACTTTTTGCGTTAGAGAGAGACAGACAGAGAAACATGCGCACGCCAGAGAGAGACAGACAGAGAAACATGCGTACACCGGTACACCGCATGTTTCTCTGTCTCTCTCTCTCTCTTATAGAAAGCAAGCCAGATATTTTCGTTTCGTCTTTCTATTTCGCATTGAACAGTGTGGTGTCGCGACGATTATTTTTGTTGATAATAAATAAACTTCGTTCCATCCGGGTGTCCCTTGACACCTCTCAAGTTTTATATTTTTATATTTAAACTTAGATTTATTATTAAAACGGCACCCCCGGGTGATACTTAGCCATATGGTAGTTCAAGCTAGCCTTCTGCACGAACGCTTGTCCACACTCCTTGCAAACCTTATTCCTCACCCCTGTGTGAATCTTCTCATGCATAACCAAATTCGTTTTTCTCAAAAAGCTTTTCTTACAAAATTTACAATGAAAATCTTTTACAGTTTTATGTTTGAAGCTGTGCTTGTAGATGTATTGAGAGCTATAGCATACATAATCGCATAACGTACACTTATGTTTCTGCCCTAACATATGAAATATTTTCACGTGTTTCCTAACTTGAATAGACGTGTTGAAAACGTTGTCACAAGCGTTACATTTGAATCTATCGTCGATGTTGTGAATTTCCAATTTGTGTACAGTAAATCTGGCTTGAGACGTGAACCCTTCAAGGCATATCGAGCAACTGTACTTGTTGATGTTCAAATGTAGTGTTCGGATGTGTTTTCTTATTCCGTTTTGTGTTGTGCATGATTTGTCACATATTTTACATTTGTAGACACCTTCTGTGACCGTGTAGTCTTTTACTATTACACATTTTGATGTACCTAGAACAAAGATTGACATTTTATCATACACTAGCAGCGCCCCGCGGTTTTGCCCGCGTTGTGTCCATTCCCGTGGGAATTTTGGGAAGAAAAATAGCCTATAACCTTCCCGTTGAATGTGACTGTCCATTACAAAAAGAATTATTCAAATCGGATATGTAGTTCCTGAGATTAGCTCGAACATACAAACAAACAAACATATAAATTGTACCTCTTTATAATATCAGTATAGATTATTTGTTCCGTGCGGTGGTTCCATCCGGAATCCAATAGATGGCGCTAGTGTGAATCTACGCCATCGTTTAAACTTTAACCTATGTTTATTCTTATTCTTATTCTATACCCGTCTCCTTATTCTTATTCTTATTATCCTTATTTTTATCCTTATTCTTATTCTATATCCGTCTCCTGGTTCTAAGCTACCTGCCCACCAATTTCAGCCAAATAGGTTCAGCCGTTCTCGAGTTATAAATTGTGTAGCAAACACGACTTTCTTTTATATATATATACTAGCTGCGCCCCGCGGTTTCACCCGCGTTGTACCCGTTCCCGCGGGAATTTCGGGATAAAAAATAGACGTTGGCCGATTCTCAGACCTACTCAATATGCTCACAAAATTTCATGAGAATCGGTCGAGCCGTTTCGGAGGAGTACGCGAACGAACACTGTGACACGAGAATTTTATATATATATATGTAGATGTCAAAAACAGACACAATTGTAGAATTGTCGCGCTTAGGCTGTTTAATAAAAGTGATAAATATGTATGTCAAGCATCGACTGGAAAAATCTTGACATATTTTTAACACGCTTTTATTAGCTTGGCCTGTACGAACGTATGTAATGAAATCTTTGAACATCATTTTCACCAACTTCCAGAAGTCTGATTAATTTGAAACTTTGCATACGTATCAAGGACCGATGACAATGCAATAATTTAATAACAGTTTCCCATTACCCTTAATGGATTTGTCAGATTTACTAAAAAAATATTACTTCATATAAAAGACATCAACGGGCGCTCGCTGTCGGACGGAACGGGAGTTCTGTTTTATTTTACTAAATGGTACTAGACAATAACAGCGTCCCGTGGTTTTCCCGTGATGGGCCCGTTCCCGTGGGAATTACGGGATGAAAAGTTGCATATAATGTTATGCTTACTAAAAAATAAAAAATAAAATTATAGTTTAAAAAAACTAAAAAACACGCTTTTTGCAAATTGAACTAAAAACTAGAAAATAATTTTTCACCTCAAATCAAAATTATTATAAAATTTAAGTTATTAACACAATGATTCAATTCAGAGTAAAAAGCGTGGGGTGCATTTTACTGTAGTTCATAACTATCCTCTGACCTCTCATAGATAGAACAGTTACCAATGATGATTGTAATACCTATTTAAAAATATTAAGCACCCAACGCTTTTTTACTCTGAATTGAATCATTGTGTTAATAACTTAAATTTTATTATAATTTTGATTTGAGGTGAAAAATTATTTTCTAGTTTTTAGTTCAATTTGCAAAAAGCGTGTTTTTTAGTTTTTTTAAACTATAATTTTTCATTGTAAAAAGCGTTTAATAAAACTCGACATATGTCAAAAAACAGCCTAATTTCGCGACAGAGAGTACCACTCCTGTCGGAATAGTCTGACAATTCTACAAATATGTCAACATGTCGTGATAATTTTATGATTCAATTCAATTCAATTTTTTTGTTATTGGCTTCTGCTGACATTTCGTCGCAATTCCGCCAGTGTCAGTGTTCCCGGTAGAAAAAAAACACGATGAGTTGGGTAGGTAGTTAGTAATTTTACTTCTGTTGGCCAGTGGTGGAGAGTTTACCTCCAAGCAGAATTTAGGACAAAAACACATGACAAACACATCACTACATAGTATAAAATAAAGTCGTCTCTTTTTCGTGTCTGTCTGTTTGTCTGTCTGTATGCTTAAATCTTTAAAATTGCGCAACGGATTTTGATGCGGTTTTTTGTAATAGGTAGAGTGATTCAAGAGGAAGGTTTTTATGTAAAAAAATTCCCGAAATTCCCACGGGAACGGGCACAACGCGGGTAAAACCGCGGGGCGCTGCTAGTTTTTTTATGTTTTACAAAGCAGATTCGACAAGTTTTTCAGGACAAATTGTCACCTTTTACCCGTCGCTTAAAAAGTTTTATTAAACAGGGCCCAGGGTGCCCCCCAAACGCGGTGTCAAACAGTTGACAATTTTGAAAAATAAATGGTTACATCTTTGAAAAATATTTACCTTTATTTTTGGGAGATTTCGTTAATTTCCTTTTATGTTTTTTCTCTGAAAATACAAAAATATTAATTAGTATTCCATATGCGGTGCATATATATAATAATAACCTACTAATATTATAAATGTGAAAGCTTGTGACGATGGATGTATGTTTGGATGTGTGTATGTTTGTTGCTCTTTCACGCAAAAACTACTGAATGGATTTGGATGAAACTGTACAGTAAATAAATAAATAAATAAATAAATAAATAAATATACCTGGACAAATTCACACACGGTTAATTAGACCCAAAGTAAGCTCTAAGCTTGTGTTATGGAATCTAATTAACTGATACTACTAAATATACATACACAAATACTTTTTAAGGATATATAATTGACACCCAGACGTCGTCGCCAACAACTATGTCTGCACATATTGTTGACTCCGGGCGGGAATCGAACCCATAAAAGTAACATAGGTTATACATCAGAATAACACATGGGAGACATTTTATCCCAAAATTCCTGCGGGAACGAGTACAATGCAGTTGATTATGAATACATCGTGTAGTTGCTGTACTTACTTGTTGTTGATTTCTCAGTTATGAAGTTTTCAAATTCAGTCATAGCTAAAATTATACAAATTGGATAATTAATATAATATACATAAACCTTCCTCTTGACTATATCTATTTAAAAAACCGCGTCAAAATCCGTTCAGTAGTATTTGAGTTTATCGCGAACAGACAGAGAGACAGACGCGTCCGGGGACTTTGTGTTATTATATGCAGTGATACGTGTTAGCCACGTCAGAGGCCTTTGGCGGCTCAATAACTCTGACACCAGGACTGGTCAGGGTGACCGTCCACTCGATGAAGAAGAAGAAGAAGATGTATTGCAGTTTTGTCACTAAAACACTGTAATAATGTTTTGTCTCTTTCTCTTTTTTTCTCTCAGTAGAATATACTCATAACTATCTTTTAAAATATAAAAATGAATCGCAAAATGTGTTGCTAAGCGCATAACTTCAGAAAGACTGCACCAAATTGGATGATTCTTTTTTTAATGTGTTCCTTATTGTCAGGACAAGGTTTTTATATAAGAAATATAAGGAATAAAAATCTCAAAATTCCCACGGGAACGGGGGCGCTGCGGGTGAAACCGAGGGGCACAGCTAGTAAAGATATAAAAATAATCCAACCTCCGCATTGTGTTTCTGTCTCTTGTACATCACTTCTTTTGGGCCTCAAATTACGTCTCGAAAGCGGCTTCACTTTCTCCCCGTTACCATTTCTATGAATTTCTTTACTCCGAGGATTTTCCGTCTCATTTTCTGTCTCTTTCTTTATACTATAGTCTTCGGAATTGGAATCTGAAATAATGAAGAATCTTTTATTAACTGAGTAGCTGTGCTTCGCGGTTTTACCCGCTTTTGTGGGTATTTCGGGATGAAAAATAGCCTGTAACGATCCCGTTGAATGTAGCTTTCTATTACATAAAGAATTATTGAAATCGGATAAGTAGTTTCTGAGATTAGTGTTCAAACAAATTGTTCAACTCTATTCCATGCTTTTTTTAAAATGGATATCCTTTTTTGACGGGAGGTTTTAGGCTATTTTTATCCCGAATTTCCCCCGGGAACGCTCGTTCCCTCGTGCGGGTAAAACCGCGGGCGCAAATGGTATTAAATCACTAAATATTGTAAAACAAAGTCCCCGCCGCGTCTGTCTGTTCGCGATAAACTCAAATACTACTGCACGGATTTCAACGCGGTTTTTTTAAATAGTGATTCAAGAGGAAGGTTTACATGTATAAAAATGCCCGGAGTGTAAATAATAATTATAATTTCTGTAATGTCTACTCACCTTCCCAAATAAAATCATCAGTGTCCATTAATGCATCTGCAAAAAAAAAAAAGATTGAGAGCATATTTTTATTCTTAAAAATAATTTTACTTGTAAGAGCATCTTTATTAGCCTGTAATGTCCCACGGCTGGGCAAAGGCCTCTCATCTCACTGCAGATATCAGTACAGTGAGGAGGATGTCGTAATCACCACGCTTGCTTAATGCGGGTTGGTGATCTCAAACCCGAGCCATGTTTGAAAAGTAGGAAACAGGTTTGCTCGACCTGGGAATTGAACCCGGGACCTCAGTCTTGGCAGTCGAGTGCACATACCACTAGACCACCGAGGCGTTCTCAGGACGTAAGGCCGTGAGTATGATTGAGTACTGTTGTTATATTTGTGTTTATTACTTACCATTTCCATCTTCTGTTTCTTCTTTTATAATTATATTGACATCGCTAACTGTGGAAAAGATATAAGTACATATTAAAGATACAAACTTACTGCAGTTATATATTATAACTAGCCGCTCCCCGCGGTGCTACCCGCATTATACCCGTTCCCGCGGGAATTTCGGGATAAAATGTACCCCATGTGTTATTCTGATGTATAAACTATATTACTGTAAAGTTTCACCCCAATCCGTTCAGTAGTTTTTTCGTGAAAGAGCAACAAACATACATCCATACATCCATCCTCACAAACTTTCGCATTTATAATAATACTAGCAGCGCCCCGCGGTTTTACCCGCGTTGTGCCCGTTCCCGTAGAAAATCCGGGATAAAATGTAGCCTATAGCCTTCCTCGATAAATAGACTATCTAACAGTGAAAGAATTATTCAAATCGGTTCAGTAGTTTCTGAGATTAGCGCGTTTAAACAAACAAACAAACAAACAAACAAACAAACAAACAAACAAAACAAACTCTTCAGCTTTATAATATTAGTATAGATTATAGTAGGAAGTAGGATAATTTATTATCAATCTAAGTACTAATACTAGCAGTAGCAGCGCCCCACAGTTTTACCTGCGTTGTGGCCGTTCCTGTGAGAATTTCAGTATGAAAAGTAGCCTATAACCTTCCCGTTGAATGTGGCTATCCATTACAAAAATAATTATTCAAATCGGAAAGTGCTTACAAATAAACAAACAAAATTACGAACTTTACCTCTTTATAATAATATGTAGTATACTATACATATATTTTTGTGTTCTCACCTTTCATCGTGTTTTCTGATAACATCTTCTGAAACGTATCTTCGCACGTACGCACCTGTCTCTTGAACAAGAACGCTGTCTTCAACTTCATGATGCAGTCCTCGCAGATGAGGTGTGTGGTCTCCGATTGAGGGCCGGGGACTGCTTTCAACTGGAATGATGGAGGTAAGTATATCTTTGTAAACTTTAGCAATTTTGGTAATAGGCTAGTTGACAAAATTTGGAAATTAGTTTAAAACTATAGCTTAGCATCTATTTAACCCCAAAAATATATTATTTTAAGAAAATTAGTTTCTTTACGTTAGTATTTTGAGTTTTAAGAAATGAAATTGAAATTGACCGCGAAAAAGGCCAAGACTGTCATGCCATCTTGAATGACGTCACACCTTGCCGAACAGCCGTGTTTGTGTATGAAAGTCAATTGTGTTTTTTAATAAATAATTAATTCCTCGTATTATAAATACTGTATACTGTATACTGTATATTTTAAACTGAGAAGTCGTAGAGTGTTACTCCTATCTTGAAAAAACTACTACTATGATACAAAATCTATCTATCTTATAATATTACTAGCAGCGCCCCGCGGTTTTACCCACGTTGTGCCCGTTCCCGTGGGAATTTCGGGATTTTTTTTACATAAAAACCTTCCTCTTGAATCACTCTACCTATTACAAAAAACCGCATCAAAATCCGTTGCGTAATTTTAAAGATTTAAGCATACAGACAAATAGACAAACAGACACGAAACAGAGACGACTTTATTTTATACTATGTAGTGATAGGGGTAAAGATTCTAAACTCTGTTTCTTTGTTTGTAAGGTTTAATCTTAGAAACTCCCAATCCGATTTGAATAATTATTCATCCCGAAATTCCCACGGGAACGGCTACATCACGGGTAAAACAGCGGGGCGCTGCTGCCTGTAGTAATCTACATCTACACTTATATTATAAAGAGGAAAACTTTGTTTGGTTGTAATGAAAAGGCTCAAAAACTACTGGACCGTTTTTAAAAATTCTTTCACCATTCGAAAGCTACATTATCCACGAGTAACATAGGCTATTTTTCATCCCGAAATTCCCACAGGAATGGACACAACGCGGGTAAAACCGCGGGGCACTGTTTGTTAATATGATGTAAAATAGTATGTTAGTTTGATTATGTTATTGGCTAATCGTGGTATTGGAGTTTTTAGACTAGCTAAAGCTTTTCATGCTCTCCGAAACACGGTAGCGCTCAGGTAGAAATCATACCAAATAACTCTCACTGAAGATATCAGAACAGTGAGAAGAATGTTGGAGTATTTGACTAATGATTGATGGAGATACTTACAGTAATATCTAAAGTATCATTCAGGATACATTCGTGGGACTTCACACAATCCCCATAGACACAGGGACGCGACAAACTCTGGTACATTCCTTCGGATTGACAACACCGGCATAGACCGCTAATAAGATGATCCAACGACATTTTATACGTAATAGGTAAGTAGATTAAAATATTAGTTTTTACATAACTCAGCTGTTACAATCAATAATTTACTCGAAATAGTTCAAAATCCAAAAAAACAAATAATTAAACAAGGTGCAAGCAATTAGCAAAACAATTTTTGTTGTTTGACTAATGTCAAATTGTCAATGTCCCGCGATTGACACTGACAGAAACTTTCGAGTTATCTACCAACCAAAGAATATCTATAAGTGTCGTATCATATAACTTCTTCGCCAATAACAAAAATTGAATTGAATTGAAACTTCTTGAATCACTCTATTTAAAAAACCCTCTCAAAATCCGTTGCGTCGTTATAAAGATCTAAGCATACAGACAGCCGAGTGGTTGGAGATGGCACCCTTCGCGTCCAGAGGTTGCGTCCAGGGGTTTCATCCAGGGGTCATAGGTGCCTAGCTAAAATCGAGGAATTGTATCCCTTGCCAGCCATAAGAAAAAAACAATTTAGAAATAACTTATTTATTCTCAGACCCAATTTGTAGTAATAACCAATAATTTATGAATATTTTTTGTACATAATTTAGTGTAATTTGGTAGCGTTGTAAGTAATGGCTGGTCGCAATAAGCTATCTGAGATATCAGACCAAGTTTTAACATAACTATTTCTTTTAAGTAAATTATGATCTAATTCACCTTTTAAGATTATTCCAATTAAAATTTCAGCTCTCGAAATCTCTCGATATCTTGAAAAATCGCATCCAGAAATCTTCCTATCCTATCTTGAACCATTTGAATTTTTTTCAATTTTTTTCATTTATTCCTTTCGAGTTGGAATTTTGGTTGGTATAATCGGAATAGGAGAAACAATTTCTACATTTCTTTACATTCAAACAATGTCAAACCTGATCTGCCATCAAAGAGTATGTCAAATAAGTTATTAGAGACTGGCCACAAAGAAACTGCCAAAATAAATAAATAAATTAGACGTTCTTGGCGAGTTCCGCTGATTTCGCCACGACGTCTTCAATCGTTCCCACCATGTAGAATGCTGCTTCAGGTATATGATCCAATTCACCCTGCAAGATCTGTGGAGAAAAAGAAAACAGGTTTAATTCATAATAATTTTGTGCCTATTTAAGTGTCGCCATTTTGGCGCTGTAGGCCACTGTAGGCAGATACGAAAGTCCATGGAACTAAAATTAGTTATGAGTTATGTCGACTGTGGCACTGTGGTGTTGTACCCCTAATTGCTTGCAGACCTTGCAGTGAACGTCAGAATTAGTTCTCGGGACACTCGCAGGGGCGCTTCAAATTGCCACAAAAATTAGCTGTCATTTGTATGGTAACAGCCAGTCCAGTGTGTGTATAATAGAGGTCAGTGACTATAATAGTAGCTCGTGACGTAGTTTCACTAAGCGATGTTGGTTCATTGCGATTGTTAAGCAACGTGCAATTCAATACCTACTTGGATGGGTGGCCGATAGTGGCATTTCTATCTGAGGCGATATAACACGTTAAATTGTCGGTCCCGGTTGTTTCAATCGTTAGACCATGTCGGAGGCCTTAAGGCGGTCTAAAAACTCTGACACCAGGGTTGGCCACTAACCTACACTTTTGAAAGGAGATAAAATTTAAGAATAGGAGGAAAACTCACTCTTTTGAATCCTTTGATAGTCTCTTCCAACTTCACTAGCTTACCAATGTGACCTGTAAATACTTCTGCCACCTGCAGACAAAATATTGCTATGAGATTGGGCAAGGCACTTTGAAAAAGATCTTCTTGTTAGTTCTTCTCTGTAGGTGGCGCGTTGCGAACTAACGTCCAGTTTAACGCTGTCAAAAATTTCCTCCATTTCCCTACTAAAGTTAATTCAGGTCTGACCAACATTTGCTATTCGTACCTGGAAAGGCTGCGATAGGAAGCGCTGTATCTTCCTGGCGCGCGAGACGGTCATCTTGTCGTCTTCTGACAGCTCGTCCATGCCCAAAATGGCGATAATGTCTTGGAGGGACTTGTAGTCCTGTAGACAAAATGGCGTTTTCATTTTTCGATTAAGCCGTGTTCTGTGACAGACAAGTGTATTATTTTCCAGTCGAAGACGATTGCTCCTGAAGAGGAAAAAGATTCAATGATTTTATTTAATTCTTACCCTATCTATAAACCTTTTTCCTCTTCAGGAGTAGTCGTCTTCGGCTGGAAAATTGACGACATTGGGCCACATTTTGGGACAAGTAGGAAAAAATAGACAACACAATGAACCTGCAAGATCTTCTGCACGCCTCTCGCCACACCGTAATGCTCGGCGCCGATGATGTTGGGGTCCATCACTCTGGAGGTGGAATCCAACGGGTCCACCGCAGGATACACCCCCAGCTCGGCGATGGCGCGCGACAGCACCGTGGTCGCGTCCAGATGGGCGAATGTCGTCGCGGGCGCCGGGTCAGTCAAATCGTCGGCGGGTACGTATACCGCCTGTATACATTGATGAATACACCCAGGTGATGAGTAGAAGTGCAATATAGATGACTAGCCGTGCCCCGCGGTGTTACCCGCGTTGAATCGGTTCCCGCAGGAAATTCGGGAAAAAAGTATCCCATGTGTTATTCTGATGTATAACAAATATTACTGTAAAGTTTCATCCAAATCCGTCTAGTAGTTTTTACGGGAAAGAGCAACAAACATACATCCATACATCCATCCTCACAAACTTTCGCATTTATAATATTAGTAGGAAGTAGGACAAGACAACCCCGTTGACACAGTGGCTGTGGCATTTTGGCACAAAGGTAGTCATTGCATTCATTTCGAGCAGGCCAGTGGCTAACCCTGGTGTTGGAGTTTTAGACCACCTAAAGGCCTCCGACATGGTCTGACGTTTGAAACAACCGGGACCGACTGCTTAACGTGCCCTCCGAAGTTCGGAAGCGCTCAGATAGAAATACCATATCGCCCACTCATCCAAGGGGTCGAGCTGCACAATCGCAATGAATTAAATCACTTAGTCGAACTATGTAGATACGTCATGAGCGCTACAGTGACAGAGTCTATTAGACTCAATTTTTTTTGGATTGGCACAAAATGTGGACCAATGTCGTAAATTTTCCAGCCGAAGACGATTGCTCCTGAAGAGGAAAAAGGTTAAGTAATTTTATTTCATTCTTACCCTATCTCTAAACCTTTTTCCTCTTCAGAAGGAAGGAAAATTGATGACATTTAACCACATTTTGTGCCAATCCAAAAGAAATAGATTATACAGTGTCGGGGGTTGGGATATTAATGGGGTCTTCTTCTTCATCGAGTGGATGGTCAACCTGACCAATCGTGGGATGAGCTGTGTGTCGGTACCTGCACGCTGGTGATGGAGCCGGCGCGCGTGGTGGTGATCCTCTCCTGCATGGTGCCCATGTCGGTGGCCAGCGTGGGCTGGTAGCCCACCGCCGACGGGATACGGCCCAGCAACGCAGACACCTGCGCACGCGCATTATAAAGGAAAGTAGCTATTACTGCCTTAGTCCGTATACAGAAAGAAAGCTGGAAACGTATAAGCGCTTACCGGCGCTTGACAGCGCTGGTCCGTTCTACACAAAGGAAGCAGGTTAAAGCAGACCAAGCAGAATGTCAGACTCATCAGACGATGATTTGGTTTTGTTAGAATTATAAATGGCAGCGCCCAGCACCGACCAGCGCGTGTTGAAGCTTGTCGGAACTTATCGGAACTCGTCGGAACTTGTCGGAACTTGTCGGCACCGTTCAGTGCTTATCGGCGCGCGTTCATATATTTTCCTGCGCGGGTTACCAGCGCTGTCAAGCGCCGGTAAGCGCTTATAAGTTTCCAGCTTCCTTTCTGTATACGGCCTTATTCATAAATTATCTTTCAACTAGCAGCGCCCCGCGGTTTTACCCGCGTTGTGCCCGTTCCCGTGGGAATTTCGGGAATTTTTTTAATCACTCTACCTATTACAAAAAACCGCATCAAAATCCGTTGCGTAATTTTAAAGATTTAAGCATACAGACAGACAAACAGTGTGACAGACACGAAAAAGAGACGACTTTATTTTATACTATGTAGTGATAAACACTGTTATAAAGTGTCTCTTTTGCTCTTCGACAAATAGCGTAGGTCGGAAAGGGACAAACCATTTGTCAGCTAAAGTGCTGTTAATAATCGTTTATGAATAATGATAAGGCCCTTAGCCTGTATGTCCCAATGCCTGGCAAAGTCCTCTCATCACGCAAGGAGGATAAAACCAAAAAATAATAAGTTACATAGAAAAACGTTGGAGAAATATGTAAAGGGCTAAATTCAGTGTGAAATTCAGTAGATTTTAGAAAGCAACAGCACGTCCGCACCGCTCACATCCTGCCCCTCATTGCCGCATCGCTCACGTTCTGCCCACACTTGCCGAATCGCTCACATCCTGCCCACACTTGCCGCTTCAACACACAACATAGTTACCTCAGAGCCTGCCTGAGTGAATCGGAAGATGTTGTCCACGAACAGCAGCACGTCCTGTCCCTCCTTGTCGCGGAAGTGCTCGGCGAGCGTCAGGCCGGTGAGCGCGACGCGAGCGCGAGCGCCGGGCGGCTCGTTCATCTGACCGTACACTAGCGCCACCTGGGGGAAACATAGACCGGGTTTATGGGTGTAGTGGTGCCAACTGGTTGGGTTTATAGGTGCAGCAGTGGTGTCATCTGGTTGGGTTTATAGGTGCAGTGGTGGGTGTCATCTGGTTGGGTTTATAGGTGCAGTGGTGTCATCTGGTTGGGTTTATAGGTGTAGTGGTGTCATCTGGTTGGGTTTATAGGTGCAGTGATGTCATCTGGTTGGGGTTTATAGGTGCAGTGGTGTCATCTGGTTGGGTTTCTAGGTGCAGTGGTGTCATCTGGTTGGGTTTCTAGGTGCAGTGGTGTCATCTGGTTGGGTTTATAGGTGCAGTGGTGTCATCTAGTTGGGTTTATAGGTGCAGTGGTGTCATCTGGTTGAGTTTATAGGTGCAGTGGTGTCATCTGGTTGGGTTTATAGGTGCAGTGGTGTCATCTGGTTGAGTTTATAGGTGCAGTGGTGTCATCTGGTTGGGTTTATAGGTGCAGTGGTGTCATCTGGTTGGAGTGCAAGATCTCTTCGACTACAACACTGTTATGTTAAGGCGTTATGTCTGTCGCTTACTTTAGACGTCTTGTAGTCTTCAGTGATGACTCCGCCCACTTTCATTTCGTTGTAAAGATCGTTGCCCTCTCGCGTCCTCTCACCGACCCCGGCAAACACCTGAAGGAATTATGAAACTCCGTATTTCTAGGGTTCCGTACCCAAAGGGTAAAAACGGGACCCTATTACTGAGACTTCGCTGTCGCTTTCCGTCCGTCCGTCCGTCTATCACCAGGCTGTATTGAAGAACGGTGATAGCTAGACAGTTTAAATTTTCACAGATGATGTATTTCTATTGCCGCTATAACAACAAATACTAAAAATAAAATTAAACAAATATTCAAGGGGCTTCCATTCCATACAACAAACGTGAATTTTTGCCGTTTTTTAATGTACGGTACCCTCCGTGCGCGAGTCCTACTCGGTTTTTTAAAGCATATTAGTTTTTACCGAGAAACCACCATGGGCCTTCGCCACGTTGTTAATCAGCTCCATGATAAGCACCGTCTTCCCGACGCCAGCGCCTCCAAACAGTCCAATCTTACCACCTGCATCAATCATAGTATCATGAATAATAAATAAATACTCCCGGACAAATTCACACATGGTTAATTAGACCCAAACTATTATCTTTTTTCTTTCTTGCATAATAACACCATGCAGCCAAATTGAAAACCTCTTTGGTTCTCAAACTCTGTTAAAAATACTTTTCTTTCCATTACCTTTGACATAAGGCGCCAGTAGGTCCACGACTTTGATCCCAGTCACCAAGATCTCCTGCTCGACCGACATTTCAACAAACGGCGGCGCGTCGGCGTGGATCGGTGCGAATATATCCGTCTCTATCGGGCCCCGCTCGTCTGAAGGAGATGGGAAACATGAGTAAGAGAGATGGAACATAATGTATTTGTTAGATATATCTGTCTCACACACTCAACATACACACTCCCAACATTACACACACTCACCAACACCACAATACCACACACTAACCAACACCACACACTCACCAACATCACACACTAACCAACAACACATACACTAACCAACACCACACACTAACCAACACCACACACACTAACCAACACCACATACACTAACCAATACCACACACACTAACCAACACCACACACTAACCAACACCACACACTAACCAACACCACATACAGTAACCAATACCACACACACTAACCAATACCACACACTAACCAACACCACACACTAACCAACATCACATACACTAACCAATACCACACACTAACCAACACCACACACACACTAACCAATACCACACACTAACCAACTCTACACACTAACCAACACCACACACACTAACCAACTCTAGACACACTAACCAACAGCACACACTCACCGATGGGCTCCCCGATGACGTTGATGATCCTGCCCAGGGTGGGCTCCCCCACGGGGATGGTGATGGGCGCGCCGGTGTCCACGATGGCCTGGCCGCGCACCAGGCCCTCCGTGCCGTCCATAGCGATCGTGCGGCAAGTGTTCTCGCCGAGATGCTGCGCCACCTCCAGGATCAGACGGGGCGCTGGGGAAGTCGAAGTGGAAGTCGGCAAACTTAGTCAGTCGATTTTGGAGTTGAAACTACGTTTGCAGATAACTACTGGTTTTATTAGAAGTCTTCATTGCATGACGTTCAGTTCACTTGTAACGGGGTCGAAAACGTCAGATAGAATCTATACTAATATTATAAAGCTGCAGAGTTTGTTTGTTTGAACGCGCTAATCTCAGGAACTACTGGTCCGATTTGAAAAATTCTTTCTTTTTTTATCGATAGAGTGATTCAAGAGGAAGGTTTCATGCATAAAAATGGAAACTAACACAACGGGTAAAACCGCGGGGCGCAGCTAGTAGTATATATTACGACTAGCAGCGCCCCGCGGCTTTGCCCGCGTTGAGCTCGTTCCCGTAGGAATTTTCGAAAATCCTTTCTTAGTGCGCACTTACGTCACTTGAAGAACCTTCCTGCCAAATTTCATGTTTCTAGGTGTAGCGGTTGAGGCTGTGCGTTGATTATCAGTCAGTCAGGACTTTGAATTTTATATATACTAGCAGCGCCCCGCGGTTTTACCCGCGTTATGCCCGTTCCCGTAGGAAATCCGGGATAAAATGTAGCCTATAGCCTTCCTCGATAAATAGACTATCTAACAGTGAAAGAATTATTCAAATCGGTTCAGTAGTTTCTGAGATTAGCGCGTTTAAACAAACAAACAAACAAACAAAACAAACTCTTCAGCTTTATAATATTAGTATAGATAAGTAGATAGATGAGTAAACTAAGTACTTACTTCTGCCGGGGACCTCCAATGCGTTCAAAATGGGGGGCAAACTCTTCTCAAAGTACACGTCCACGACGGCACCGATCACTGGGAATGCAATCAATTTTAGTTAGGTTCCCGAAGGATTTTAACCTGCAATTTATTAAGTTACCCAAAGGCTAGACAAACCCCTCCCAAATCCCGCCTCACATCTCAGGGAGCTAGGAAGAACTGAAAACCAGCGTTGTGTGGACTCAGTGTCCACACAACTCAAGCTGAGTTCTTTTCCTTTTGCCTACTTACGTTAATAAGTTTTTATTTTTTTCTCCTTTGTACTTAATTATTTTCTTTTTTTTTATATAACTACCATTTTTAATCTGTATTGTATTATTAGTATGGCAATAAACGTCTTTTTATTTAATTTTATTTTTATTTTTAAGTATTTTGGGATAAAACTTTAAACGGGACCAATGGGAATGTTTACAGCATCGAACAAAAAAGAATCACGTAAATCAGATGAGAAACCTCAGAGTAATCGGTGTACATATATAAAACAACAAAAAAAATATACCGGCCGGATTGAGAACCGTTTATTATAAAAGCGGCCAAGCGCGAATCGGACTGGCGCACGGAGGGTTCCGTACTTTAAACAACGGCAAAAAATCACGTTTGTGGTATGGGAGCCCCCCTTGAATATTTGTTTTATTTTATTTTTAGTATTTGTTGTTATAGCGGCAATACAAATACATCATCTGTGAAAATTTCAACTGTCTAGCTATCACCGTTCTTGAGATACAGCCTGGTGACGGACGGACGGACAGCGAAGTCTCAGTAATAAGTTCCCGTTTTTGGGTCAAACCCCTAAAAAAATAACTAGGTTTAAACTACCCCTACCGGCAATAATCTTGCCCTCAGCCCCCGCCGAGGCGGACCGCGGGGGCGCAGACCCTTTGGCACCCCCCCCGCCCGAAGAAGACTTCCTCGGCTTCGCTGCTGGCTTGGCTTCGGCAGGTTTGTCACTCTTCTCGTCACTAGCTACCATCGGAGATGTCGAGAACTGAAAGAAATATTTTGTGTAATATACTGTAACTAGCAGCGCCCCGCGGTTTTACCCGCGTTGTGCCCGTTCCCGTGAGAATTTCGGGAATTTTTTTACATAAAAACCTTCCTCTTGAATCACTCTACCTATTACAAAAAACCGCATCAAAATCCGTTGCGTAATTTTAAAGATTTAAGCATACAGACAGACAAACAGACAGACACGAAAAAGTGACGACTTTATTTTATACTATGTAGTGATATCTTCAGACTAGCAGTGCCCCGCTGTTTGACCCCGAGTTGTGCCCGTTCCCGAGGGAATTTCGGGAATTTTTATACGTATAAACCTTCCTCTTGAATCACTATTTAAAAAACCGCGTCAAAATCCGTTGCGTAGTTTTAAAGATCTAAACATACATAGGGACAGAAAGCGGAAAGCGATACATCAGAATAACACATGGGATACATTCTACCCCGAAATTTCAACGGGAACGGGTACAACGCGGGTAAAACCGCGGGGCACTGGTAGTTAAGGGCCTATGAGTTCAGAAAACGGGCTACTATAAAAAAAATTTTTGCCAAAAGTCTTAACGTTACAAGAACAATTTTTTTTTGTTTTTAATCTTGATCATATGTTTAATCATACTACTGTTTCCGAAACACGATGACTAAGTATTAAAATTTCCTCGATAGAAAAAAAGCACAAAGATGGGTCTTTTAAACCTTACTTTCACACTTAGTTTGTTAAACAATTTCAAACGCATATTTCTAAAATTAATTTGAGTGATGTAAAATAAACTATGACTCAATATCTACTGCTGGAGTAAAATTTCGATTCAATTCAACGAAAGGTGGTAGATTCTTAAAAATGAGTCGCAAGATTCTACCACCACCATTTCCGCGCCGTAGTGTTTCTTGCTCTTTTCTACCCAGAGTGACAGTGATCGAAATGGCTGGAATATCCTAGCCTTAATAAGTAAATAAAGTTTAAAAATCTTACATGCATGATAGGCATGTTCAGGAGGTCAGCACAAGCGCCAATTTTGATTTTTTTCGGTTTTGGTTTCTTGCTCATTTTTTTGGCTTTCTCCTTTTTCGGATTCAGCCATGGCGGCGCTGTAGAGGGGACCGCGGAACTCTTCCTCCCTGCACTTTCAATTTGACTAAATCCGGGCATGTGATCCCGGGTCGGCAAATCCGATGACGATTCCCGGGTAAGAAATAGGAAGGGACGGCATTTTTGGTCTAGGAAAAGAAAAATTTATTAGTTTTTCTTAGTAGAAAATTAAGATTTTTGTTGTAATGGGCATGTCTAGTACTTATTCAACCTGTGAATGCCTAGCGTGTCCATTTTCTAAGGTGATTATAGTAAACCAGCAGCGCCCCGCGGTTTTACCCGCGTTGAGCCCGTTCCCGTGGGAATGTCGGGATGAAAAATAGCCTATAACTTTTCCTTTGAATGTGGCTATCTATTACAAAAAGAATTATTTAAATCGGACTGATAATTCCTGAGATTACCTCGAACATACAAACAAACAAATAAACTTACAAATTTTACCTCTTTATAATATTAGTATATGAAACGGGTCTGTATCGCCTCAGATATAATTTAACGTATTTTACTAAAATATGTACTCGACGTATATGTATGTTTGTTGCTTTTTCAAGCAAAAACTACTGAACGGATTTGGATGAAACTTCACAGTTATATAGGTTATACATCAGAATAACACATGGGATACATTTTATCCCGAAATTCTCGCGGGAACGGGTACAACGCGGGTCAAACCGCGGGGCGCTGCTAGTTTTAATATATGCTTACCGGACAGTCTTTTCAAACATATCGGTTTTGTAAATGTAGTTATTCTTCGCATACTGATTCTTATTAATATTATTTAACAATTTTATTGTAAAGAAATTCAATATTTTATGTTTTTTGGTTTGTTTGACTTTGATGTTTGATGTCAAATTTGGAATTGGAATCCAACCAACAACTAAGTAAGTATTTAATTACGTAAATAGGTTGTATACTTTTTCATAGCTTTCTACACTAATATTATAAAGAGGAAAACTTTGTTTGTTTGTAATGGATCAAAAACTATTGGACCGTTTTTAAAAATTCTTTCACCATTCGAAAGCTACATTATCCACGAGTAACATAGACTATTTTTCATCCCGAAATTCCCACAGGAATGGACACAACGCGGGTAAAACCGCGGGGCGCTGCTAGTTTTCTATAATAGGGTTTAGTGTAAGCTCTATGGATGTAATCTATCTATCTATCTATCTATCTATCTATCTACCTATCTTCTATATATCTATATAATAAAAATGAATTGCTGTTCGTTAGTCTGCTTAAAACTCGAGAACGGCTGAACCGATTTGGCTAATTTTGGTCTTGAAATATTCATGAAAGTCCAGGAAGGTTTAAACGGGAAGCAGTGAGGGAGAAAATGCGGTCGAAACCGCAGGGCACAGCTAGTATAATATATTAAATAATCGCCCGATGTCTCCGGGGACACATTTCTTTTGAACATCAAATAGCCTTTCTCAGACTTTTTTCCTCAATAACATAAAATACCTCTTTCCAGTAATCGGCTACGTAAATTACAGATGACCTAGCTATAACCATGACACGAGTACAGTTTACATAAACGCAGGGCAAAGGGTTAATTGTCGAAGCACCTGTGATTTCACACGGCAGGCGTAAGGGTTGGTACTGAGTACATATTTGGGGTTTTATTTTTTATGAGGCATTTTGCACGAAACTTTGCTATGCAAGTCTCGTCTCGGAGGTGTCAAATTCTTCCTTAGTAGATTGTGATGAGTGATTTTGACATATCTTCTTCTAATATATAAAATTCTCGTGTCACAGTTTTCGTTGCCATACTCCTCCGAAACGGTTTGCCGATTTTGATGAAATTTTTTGTACTTATCCGGTATCTATGAGAATCGGCCAACATCTATTTTTCATCCCGAAATTCCCGCGGGAACGGGTACCGTGGTTGAACTCCTCTGAAACGGCTCGACCGATTCTCATGAAATTTTGTGTACATATCGGGTAGGCCTGAGAATCTGACAACATCAATTTTCATCCCGAAATTCCCGCGGGAACGGGTACAAAGCGGGTGAAACCGCGGGGCGCAGCTAGTAATCTATGAATGAACAGCTGTGCTCGCAATTTCGTCCGCATAGAATTCAACAACAAAGTAGTCTAAATTACTCCTTATTACATCAGCTACCGCCAGTAAAGACCCGTCAAAATCGATCCAGCTATTTGATAGATTAGCCGGAATAAATAGACAGTCAATAATCTTTACTTTAGCCTAAAATCACGATTCGGAGGTTCCGGGTTCGATTCCCGGTGGGGATATCTCACAAAAATCTCTTTGTGAGACTGTCCTCAGTTCGGTTAGGGCATTACAGGCTGAATCACCTGATTGCCCGAAAAGTAAGATGATTCCGTGCTTCGGAGAGCACGTTAAGCCGTCGGTCCCGGTTACTTTTTACGGATAGTAGTCGTTACATGAGCCATGTCAGAGGCCTTTGGCGGCTCAATAACTCTGACACCAGGATTGGTCAGGTTGACCATCCACTCGATAAGAAGAAGAAAGAAGCCTAAAGTGTCTCACTGAATAAAGACCTCTCATCTCACTGAAGATATGCAGTGAGGAGGATTAAGCGTAAATTTTGAGAATTGAGATCTACACTTCTACACTAATATTATAAAGAGGAAAACTTTGTTTGTTTGTAACGAATAGGCTCAAAAACTACTGGACCGTTTTCAAAAATTCTTTCACCATTCGAAAGCTACATTATCCACGAGTAACACAGGCTATTTTTCATCCCGAAATTCCCACAGGAATGGACACAACGCGGGTAAAACTGCGGGGCGCTGCTAGTCTACACTAATATTATAAAGAGGAAAACTTTGTTTGTTTGTAATGAATAGGCTCAAAAACTACTGGACCGTTTTTAAAAATTCTTTCACCATTCGATAGCTACATTATCCACGAGTAACACAGGCTATTTTTCATCCCGAAATTCCCACAGGAATGGACACAACGCGGGTAAAACCGCGGGGCGCTGCTAGTATAGTTTAAATTCGTAGCGCTCGTGCCATAGTTCGACTAAGCGATGTTATTCATTGCGATTCATCTCGTGCATCTCGGCTCCTACTTGGATGGGTGGCCGATAGTGGCTTTCCTGTCAGAGCGCTACCGTGCTTCGGAGGGCACGTAAAATCGTCAGTGTTGGCTGTTTTATTCGTTGGGCTATATCGGAGGCCTAACAAGGCCTAAACATAATTGTCAAGCGTCGTCAAGCATGCTTGTCAAGCATGTAAAAGTTTGTCAAGTATTTGTGACCAATAGGGAGAAGCATACTTGTCAAGCGTCGTCAAGTATGCTTGTCAAGCATGTAAAAGTTTGTCAAGTATTTGTGACCAATAGGGAGAAGCATACTTGTCAAGCGTCGTCAAGAGGCCTAACAAGGCCTAAACATAATTGTCAAGCGTCGTCAAGCATGCTTGTCAAGCATGTAAAAGTTTGTCAAATATGTTGTGACCAATAGGGAGCATCCTTAACTGAATGAAGGTAGTATAACAATAGTAGAGTGTTCAACAGTGGTTCAACAGCTATTAGGTAGCAATTTACAGTTGAAAGCTTTAGGACAGAAATACGTTGAGTAGGATTGGAGTGGAAATATTTTATTTATATTCCTTTGTAACTGTTAATATGGATTAATTTGTACTTTCAACCTTTACATAGGAGGTGGGCGTTGATATCGCGACACAGTTATTACTACTGCGGATATCATTGTTACTTTATTGCTTTTTGTATCCCATTTTGTTTTTGTTTCCAATAAATACATTTTTTTTATTATTTTTTTTATTTGTTTTATTAGTAGAGCCTAGTGGTACGTTGTGCCCGTTCCCGTGGGAATTTCGGGATGAAAAATAACCTGTAATTTTCTAGTTGAATGTAGCTATCCTATCCTAACTAATATTTCAAATGCGAAAGTAACTCTGTCTGTCTGTCTCTTACGCTTTCACGCCAAAACTACTGAACCTATTTGACTGAAATTTGGTACACAGTTAGTCCAGAGCCTGAGAAAGGACATAGGCTACTTTTTAACGCGAAATTCCTGCGTGAAAGGGTGAAACCGCGGGGCGCGGCTAGTCTATCCATATAAAATATATATAAATCAATCGTCTCAAATCAATATACGACACTTAACAGAGGTCGTTGTTTTATTAATCCAGAAGGCCCAAGTGGCATTATTGTCACGGGTCGTTCGACATTTTTACAGACTGTATTCAGAAGTTTTTGAAAAAGAACATTAACCATTTTAATTTAAACGTACTCACACGGGTTTTTCGCGTTATAAAGTTTATAAAGCAAGTAAATAACTTACTTTTTGAACATTGACCATGTGGGGTACTTCCAACACTTGGAACGCCTACCCTCCCATCACAGCGGTAACTCCAATGTCTTCAGTTCACCCGCGACCACGAGAGGTGCAATCCCCTCGAAACGTCGGGAAATAAAAAAAAGTACCTAAGTTACGAGTATTTACTTGGTTTATAAACTTTCCTACGCGAAAAAACCCGTGTGAATACGTTTAAATTATGTGTTCAAATCGTGTAAGTTATTCACAGAAAGTCCTCTGTGAGCACGGTTCCTAAACTAGTAAGAACAATAACTGTAATTTTAAGGTACTAAGAGACGCCAAATGGTTCCTTAATAGAGATTTAATGAGTGATTTTGACGTATAATGTATGAAAAGTTACGTCAAATAATTAAGTGTCCATCCAATGGTGTCGATATAATGAACGTCTCTGAGTGCCGTAGTTAGTTTTTTTAAAGTTTTTGAAGATTGATTCCTACTCCATAGCTTTCTCTGTCCAAGTTATTCGTTCGTTCATAACGTGTACGGTCCGCGTCACCGTTAACTGTAATTATAACGCCACCAGACGCCATATTGGTTTTTAAAGGTTCTTTATAAGTGACGTTTCAGGAAATGTTTCAAAAAATTTAATTTATCTATGTTTAAAAAACCGACTTCAAAACTAAAAAGCAGAAATTAACTTTACAATAATATCATTAAGTAATTCATTTCGAGTACTTAGTTAGTGGCCAACCCTGGTGTAGGAGTTTTTAGACCGCCTAAAGGCCTCAGTACTTACGTCATGCGTAACGTAGCACTTCCATACATTTGCTATGTACCGCCGAATAAATTCGAAAATTTCCGTGCGGTATTTAAAAAAACAAAGCGAATTGCACACTGAACGTACTGGCAAAATCAATCATATTAAAACCCACTACAACTCATATCAGAAGTCAGAATGCGGTCTGCATATTTTGCAAACGAAAACCTCATTGGGGCCTGCACTAGCATGCGGAAAATGAATGTGGAAATCAAATTCTGATTCCACACGTATGATGCCAGGCTAAATTGATTTCTTTTTATTCCCAAATCAGTCCTCCAAAAAGAACCTCCTTTGAAAACGTGATAGCTAATGACACTTGATTAACTATTCATCACCAATGTTACATTCTATGTCATAAGCCAGCGAGGAAAAGCCGAGGCGTGGCGGGAAACCTCCGGCCAATCAGAGCGCAGCAAATCACCAGTAATTATGAAACCGACCAATCAGAGGGCCGGTTACGACTTACCTATTGTGATGCCGCGTTATTCTTTTTAATAGTACAGGAATGTGGAGTTAGTAGTAAAGATTTATTTGCTTAGTTAAGGTGATGTGTGTTCTATGGTGATTTGAAGTCAATTGAAGGTTTTTTTAATGGTTGAAGTACATTTTAATAATATAAATACAATTACAAATATTAAATACAATTGAAAATATTAAATAAACAAATTAAATCATGACATCATCTATTTTTTTAAATGAAAGTAATTTTGTGTATTAAAAGTATGTTGATTGAATAATGAATTTTTCTTTTTTAATTTATATGCGTTTTTCTTTTTTTGTTAGGTTGTAATCGGAACTTAAAATAAAAAAAAAAACTTTATTTTAAACTTCATGCGTTCGTTTGAAATAAGTGAATGACATAAGAATATTTTAACACGCTTACGCAGAGATTCAAAATATAGGTATCCGACCAATGATCATGTCAGTCGTAGTCTTGAAAACATTAAATCAAAATTGGTCCATTTTTTTTGTAGGTACGATATCCCACAGACACATTTTGAAATATCGTTCAAACTTATTACTTTTTGCGTCGGTTTTACAAAAACTGAGTAACAAACATACATAAATCCTTACAAACTTTCGCATTTATAATATACTAGCAGCGCCCCGCGGTTTTACTCGCGTTATGCCCGTTCCCGTGGGAATTTCGGAAATTTTTATACATATAAAATAAACCCTCTTAAATCACTCTATATATTTGAAAAAACCGCGTCAAAATCCTTTGCGTAGTTTTAAAGATCTAAGCATACATAGGGACAGACAGACAGCGGAAAGCGACTTTGTTTTATACTATGTAGTGAAGTAGGATTTTTATTTGGCGTTTCGGCTCCTTTACAGGAACCGTGCTCACAAAATATTCATTTTTCTTAATTTTACTTGTTAAACATTTAACAAAAAAGTTTAATTAAGAGCTGGATACCGCTGACATGTCAAAAATACGAGTAGAACATCCGCCTTCCGACTTAAATCCGACGGATTGACAACCTCCTTTTATTTAGACATTAAAAAAAATTAAAATAAACTGTTTCATGTTTTATTCGCAACAATTAACGTATGCGTCAGTCATCAATGTCTCTATCACCGTGGCATCGAAAATGAAAAGAAAATAGGTAGACATGAAATAAATCATTTATTGGAATAACAATGTTAATTAGACCGAAACTAAGCTTGTATTACGGAATCGATAACTTACTGATTTTACTAAATAAATATGTACTTACATAAATAAGTACTCTATTTTTTTATTATAAATACATGCATTACTCCTAAAGAGGAAAAAGGTTTAGTGATTTTATTTCTTTCTTGCCCTATCTCTAAACCTTTTTCCTCTTCAGGAGTAGTCGTAAAATTGACGACATTGGTCCACATTTTGTGACAATCATGAAAAAATACAGTAAATTTTTCAAATGAAGTTTATATAATAGTCTAATTAACCCTGTTATTAAGTCATCACCACCCCATACGAGTATTCACTTCACGGAAAGGCTCTTAGTGTCTAAACACACTGTACCGAAAATACGCGACCGAAGTTCCGTGGCTGATTTTACGTTCCGACGCATTCGGCTGATATGACACACGGTAAGAGCCGAAATTACGCGGCAAAATGCAGTTGCGTAATTTTGTGTGGGTATTCAATGTGTCGAGCGTAGTCATGGCGTCGAAACAAAGAGTATTTTTTAAAACTCTTATGTCTCTAGTAGTTTATGGCCTGAACTCTGCCGAACTTACGCCCGACCGAAGTTCGGCTGTACGCTACGTGACGTAATTTCGGTATAGTGTCATCCGTAATTGAAAATACATTGCAGGCGTAATCACGCAGAAATTCGGTCGCGTATTTTCGGCATAGGTAGTGTGCTTAGAGATTTAAACTGATCACAGTAAAAATTAATGTGTCATAAGTGTAAAATCAAACAAAACAAGTGAATGATGGACACTAACCTACCGCTGTACGAGCTGGAGGCGTGCACGCAGCACAGTGGCGCCCTCGCCGCATTGCGACTGCTCCGAACATACAACCACTTCTTAGTGCCGCCGGGTAAGGAGTACCTATTTATAAATATATATTTTTATACCGAAGAAGATTACTCCTGAAGAGGAAAAAGGTTAAGAGATAGAATAGAATAAAATCACTAAACCTTTTTCCTCTTCAGAAGCAATCGTCTTCGGCTGGAACATTGACGACATTGGTCCACATTTTAAGACTCGTAACAAAATAAGGAGTACTAGCCGCGCCCCGCGGTGTTACCCGCGTAGTACCCGTTCTCTGGGATTTTCGGGGTAAAATTTATTGCAGAAATGTAGTTACATAGATGTTATGATACAAATAATTATGGACACATACATTCTACCACAACGATGGCATGCAATATTTCAAATCACAAATAATAGTGTTAAATTTAACGAATTATTATTCCATGCAATACTGACGAGACTGCTCGTACATTCACAAGATAATTTACTATTAAGATCAGTACAATATTATTTCAAATTTATAATAAAGGATAAGGTCTAATTAAAACAAATACATCAATGTCATGATAAAAAAAATATTAAAGGTCATTATTGCGATTATACATGTCAGGTTATGAATTTTTTAGTGTCAGGTATTCTTTTATGTCATAAAAACAATGGTTAAGGAGCCAGTTAGTCAATTTGGTTTTAAATACATTAATAGTCATATCTTTAAACATGTCGGGTAGTTTATTGAAGATTATTACAGCATTGACATATGCGTTCCTTTTATAAAATTCGCATTTGCTGATTGATAACCTATATTACTGTAAAGCTGCTGATTGATAACCTATATTACTGCGCATTATTCTGATGTATAACCTATATTACTGTAAAGTTTCATCCAAATCCGTCCAGTAGTTTTTTCGTGAAAGAGCAACAAACATACATCCATCCTCACAAACTTTCGCATTTATAATATTAAAGTAGGAAGTAGGATAGGATACTTACTGATAAAGCTAAGGAGTTTTTTGTTTTTCGGAAACTCGTATATCATAAACTACCAATCCAAATTGAATAATTCTTTTTGTAATAGATAGCCATATTCAACGAGAAGGTAACCCGAAATACTAAAACTACGGGGTGCTTAATAACGTCCCATATTTTTAACCTCTTCAATGTAATAACGTCACATTTTACATCAAATAGTTTTCTAAATTAACCCCTCGCATCGCCGGCATTTAATTACGGGGTACATTTGACCCGTCGCAGGTGAATCGGGTTTTAATCGCGGGCTGTGAGAATTGGCATGTGTTGTGTAATGGGGCGGCAGATCAATAGGGAAATTGTTTTTGTTGTATTTATTTAGATTATATCGCCCAGGCCGAATCACCTGATTGCCCGAAAAGTAAGATGATTCCGTGCTTCGGAGGGCACGTTAGGCCGTCGGTCCCGTTTACTTTCTACGGATAGTAGTCGTTACATGAGCCTGTCAGAGGCCTTTGGCGGCTCAATAACTCTGACACCAGGATTGGTCAGGTTGACCGTCCACTCGATGAAGAAGAAGAAGCCTCAGGGTTCAATTCCCGGGTCGAGCGAAAACATGTTTCCTTTCAAACATGGCTCGGGTTTGAGATCACCAACCCGCAGTAGGCAAGCGTGGTGATTACGACATCTTCCTCACTGTACTGATATCTGAGGTGATGAAAGGCCTTTGTCCAGCAGTGGATAATAAGTACACTAACCTACCCCAGCTTTCTTACCAACTAGCAGCGCCCCGCGGTTTTACCCGCGTTGTGCCCGTTCTCGTAAGAATTTCGGGATTTTTTATACATACAAACCTTCCTCTTGAATCACTCTATCTATTAAAAAAACTGCATCAAAATCCGTTGCGTAGTTATAAAGATCTAAGCATACATAAGGACAGACAGCGGAAAGCGACTTTGTTTTACGAGTATACTGTAGTGATTATTTAACTAATGTTTTTGACATATGCTAATTCCCACGGCGGCAGGTGTAAATATGAAAACATGTAATTGAACTTTGGAAAGGGTCATTCAGACAGTGATCAACGCGTAGGGGTTAGGTAGATGCACATTGATCGACGCACGTGAAATAATCACAATTTTACAAACTGTAGTTTTAAACGGAAAATAATCTTTCTCTTTCTAATATAATAATAAATAATATAAATCTTCTAATAAGTATATAAAATTCTCGTGTCACGGGGTGCGTGGTTGAACTCCTCTGAAACGGCTCGACCGATTCTCATGAAATTTTGTCTACATATCGGGTAGGCCTGAGAATCGGACAATATCTATTTTTTATTCCGAAATTTCCGCGGGAACGGGCACAACGCGGGTAAAACCGCGGGGCGCTGCTAGTAGTATATATAGTTTAGACTTGAACTAACAATTTTAGTAATTTGCCACCCTAATCGTTCGACCGCAAGCCACGTGGCTCCAATCAGTAGTGTCACGTGTCATCGTGACACTTGTGACGTCACACCGCGCGTCACAGCTGGCGAGTCTCAGACACGCCTGATAAATGAAAGCGAGGGATTATTTGTTGTTTGTTAAAGTGGTAACATTAGGCAGGGATTGGTTTAAAGTTGGTTAAAAAATAAGGTAGTGTAAAGGCATCACTACATAGTATACTAAAGTCGTCTCTGTTTCGTGTCTGTTTGTCTGTATGCTTAAATCTTTAAAATTACGCAACGGATTTTGATGCGGTTTTTTGCAATAGGTAGAGTGATTCAAGAGGAAGGTTTTTATGTAAAAAAAAATCCCGAAATTCCCACGGGAACGGGCACAACGCGGGTAAAACCGCGGGGCGCTGCTAGTTAAGAGAATAAAGGCCTTATACATAAACGCTTAATAGCAGCATTTTAGCTGTCAAATGGTTTGTCCCTTTCTGACATACGCTATTTTCCAAAGAGCGAAAGAGACAAAACACTCACTTACAGTGTTTTAGTTAGAGAGCGTTTATGAATAAGGCAGTTAATGTTCTAATAACAGATGCAAATATCTACCTTTTTGTTGTTGGGTAAAAAAAACATTGGGTTTTTAGTACCACGAAAGATTATTTTTTCTTCGTAATCAAATTTTATATTTTACCTCTTTATAATATTAATCTATTAGTTAGTCTGCTTAAAACTCGAGAACGGCTGAACCGATTTGGCTAATTTTGGTCTTGAAATATGCATGACTAGCAGCGCCCCGCGGTTTTACCCGCGTTGTGCCCGTTCCCGTGGGAATTTCGGGATAAAATGTAGCCTATAGCCTTCCTCGATAAATAGACTATCTAACAGTGAAAGAATTATTCAAATCGGTTCAGTAGTTTCTGAGATTAGCGCGTTTAAACAAACAAACAAACAAACAAACAAACAAAACAAACTCTTCAGCTTTATAATATTAGTATAGATAGTCCAGGGAAGGTTTTTAAACGGTAAGCATTGACGGAATAAATGCGGGTGCAACCGCAGGGCACAGCTAGTAAAATATAAAATTTGATTCGCACACCGTGCGCAATTTGATCCAACTTGAGAGATAGGATAGCTTACATCTCAATTTATAGTGATTAGGGTGGTCCACCCCTTAATTTTTATATGGCAAAACAACGTTTGTCGGGTCAGCTAGTAATTGCTTCTGAAGAGGAAAAAGGTTTAGAGATAGGGTAAGAATTAAATAAAATTAATAACCCTTTTTTCCTCTTCAGGAGCAATCGTCTTCGGCTGGAAAATTGACGACATTAATTTAAAAAAAAAAAAATATTTTCTGGTCACTAGTTAAAAACCCATATTTCTTATTAATCTACATATTACAAAATATTTTTGAAAATTAAAATGACAAAACACCTACCTACTTTACATAAATGAAAAACAATATGTTAGTTAACTGTCCTATGTCTACATATGACATGTCTATTACAACAGTGTCGTATGTATGGACAGTCAACCCTGTCAGCAATCATAGCCAGGACGATGTTGGTGCTAGACCGTGTTCTCCGAACCAAAGACCAACTTCTTTTTCTCATTGTGATGTGTGGACATTGGTCCACAATTTGTGCCAATCCAAAAAAAATAGAGTATACTGTATAAGTTATCTATAGGTACAGTCACGAGCGTTAATTTGGGACCCATTTCCATCAAATGTTGTTAGAACATTCATAATGCAATAAGGTCGAAACTTTAGTTTGATAGAAACGTAAAGTTATCGATGGTAAACAATATGACATTGATATTACGATAAAATATTAGCTCTAAATAGCGTAAGTTTGCTAACGATGTAGTGAATAATCCTTTCCTATCGGCAAAACTCGGAACAACGATAACACCCGAATGGTGCCGATGTGTCTATGAATTACTGTATTATTAAATTACGTGTAGTAATGCGTGTAGTATCAAATAAATGTCAAATGTCAAACTGTTGTCTCGATGGGTACTGAGTGCGAGTGAAGTAGTAAGACAAAAACGAACATTTCCGAGAAAATACGAAAAGAAAGGATTATTCACTACATACATCTGTACACGATATTCAACCTTAAGTGGGTCCCAAATTATACACGATATTCAACCTTAGGTGGGTCCCAAATTAATGCTCGTGACCGTACTAATGTAATAAAGCCGAAGAGTTTGTTTGTTTGTTTGTTTGTTTGTTTGTTTGAACGCGGTGATCTCAGAAACTACCAATACGATTCCAATAATTATTTTTGTAACGGATAGCCACGTTCACCCTAAACCTCACTGTACAGATATTTTAACTACTAGCGTCTCGCGGTTTTACCCGCGTTGTGTCTGTTTCCGTGGGAATTTCGGGATAAAAAAGGAATTTAGTACTTCCCCTTGAATATAGCTACCCAATACAAAAATAATTATTCGAATCGGACTGGTAATTCTCGAGATTAGCCCGAACATATAAACAAATAATTTTTTTTTTAAATCTTTTTGTAAGATTACTATAGATGAGATTAGAGGCCCTAGCCTTATATATTACTATCAGCGCCCCGCGGTTTTATCCGCGTTGTGTCCATTCCTGTGGGAATTTCGGGATGAAAAATAGCCTATGTTACTCGTGGATAATGTAGCTTCCGAATGGTGAAAGAATTTTTAAAAACGGTCCAGTAGTTTTTGAGCTCATTAGAAACAAACAAAGTTTTCCTCTTTATAATATTAGTGTAGACAACAGGCTAATATTTTGTTCTGTCCGCAGACATCAACAACATCGTGAGCCCCCTACTGGGCCCCTTGCATCCGCCCCCGTGTCTGCCCCCGCCCCCCACCTTCTGCCATCACCTACCAGTCAGAAATAATAGTTGTAAGTACATTCAGTGCATGCAGATAGATTATATTAAATCCATGATACTGACACATATATGTATGAGCATAAGTGTAGGGCCACATCTGCGGAACGTACGGCGCCGAACCTTCCGCTAAATACGCTCGTAGTGTATTTCAAGTTATCTATGACACATCAGTACGCGGCGTAATTTCGACTGATGTGTCATAGAGCGGAAGTTTCGGCGCCGTACGTTCCGCAGATGTGGCGCTACACTTAAAGTATGGAAATTATGTCAAAAATAAATTGCAGTTTGAATCCTACTAATATTATAAATGCGAAAGTTTGTGAGGATGTATGCATGTATGTTTGTACTCTTTCACGAAAATCTACTGGACGGATTTGAATGAAACTTTACAGTAATATGAGTTACTTATACATCAGAATAACACATGGGATACATTTTATACCAAAACTAGCAGCGCCCAGCGGTTTTACCCGCGTTGTGCCCGTTCCCGTGGGAATTTCGGGATTTTTTTTACATAAAAACCTTCCTCTTGAATCACTCTACCTATTACAAAAAACCGCATCAAAATCCGTTGCGTAATTTTAAAGATTTAAGCATACAGACAGACAAACAGACAGACACGAAAAAGAGACGACTTTATTTTATACTATTGTAGTGATTCCCGCGGGGACGGGTACAACGCGGGTAACACCCGAGTGTTTGTGAGAATGTATGGATATATGTATGTTTGTTACTCTTTCACGAATAAACTACTGGGTGGATTTGAATGAAACTTTACAGTAATATCACTTATACATCAGAATAACACATGGGATACATTTTATACCTAAATTCCCGCGGGAACGGGTACAACGCGGGTAACATCACCGGCTGCGGCTTCCCATTGAATGTGACTATCCATTACAAAAAGAATTATTCAAATCGGATAGGTAGTTTCTGAGATTAGCCTTTACAAAAAGTTAGAAACTTCCCCTTTATAATACATGTATTAGTATTGGAACGAAGTTATGGAACGAAGTTCCTTATCGCGCGTTGCGAAAGGGGGGCTAGACGGACAAAAATGGTAACGACATTTTTTAGGCCAGACAGGGACAGACAGAGAGACTTGCACACGCCAGAGAGAGACAGGCATGTTTCTCTGTCTGTCTCTCTCTGGCGTGCACATGTTCCTCTGTCTGTCTCTCTCGCGCATGTTTCTCTGTCTGTCTCTCTCTGGCGTGCGCATGTTTCTCTGTCTGTCTCTCTCTGGCGTGCACATGTTTCTCTGTCTGTATCTCTCTCTCTTATAGAAAGCAAGCTAGATATTTTCGTTTCGTCTTTCTATTTCGCATTGAACAGTGTGGTGTCGCGACGATTATTTTTGTTGATAGTAATTAAACTTCGTTCCATCCGGGGGTCCCTTGACACATCTCAAGTTTTTAGTATAGTAAGCATTTCCGAACATCTCCGCAGTCACCCCCGTTTTAACGCCCCCGCCGATTGAGGAGTCTCGACGGAGGGGTGAGAAGCGCCCCATCCCTGCGGAATTAAAGGATGATAAATACTTCGAGAGGCGACGAAGGAACAACCAGGCTGCCAAGAAGTCTAGAGACGCGCGGAGAGTGAGAGAAGACCAGGTAGAGAGAGAGGTTTTATACTATCTTGAAGAAATTTTTCTTCATTGCACACTTTACAGCCCGAAAATATAGAAACCTTTTTGCTAATTCCATGTGGACAACGGATCAGTGTGGCAAGCATGTAAATATAAAGGTCAGTGCTGAGGGTCAGTGATGTAAATAGACAAGCCCGTTGTCACAGTGGCAGTGAGAGCGCTTACTGTGTCGGGAGAGTTGCGGGGTCGATTCAACTGAGTCAACAATATGTGAAGACATAGTTGTTGACGACGTCTGGGTGTCAAATATATATTATTAATATTATTTTTATTTTCCATTCTACAGATAGCGTGGCGAGCATGCGTTTTGGAGCAAGAAAACGCTACGCTCCGAGCACACGTCACAGCGTTACGGCGAGAAGCATTAGCGTTACGAGCATTGCTCGCGAGCAGAGACGAGAAGGGCACCCCTTCTTCTACTACCCCGGATTAATAGGACAAGCAAAAATATAACAGCAAGCTGTCTTATTTATTAACAAGCAGTGCCCCGCGGTTTTACCCGCAATGTGCCCAGAATGAATATTTCCGGATGAATAATATAGCTTGTAACCTTCCTCTTACATGTGGCTATCTATTACAAAAAGAATTATTCAAATCGGTTGTGTAGTTTCTGAGAAGAGCGCGTTCAAGCAAACAAAAAATTCAACTCAGCTTTATTATATGCGACCCGTATTGTGTTACCCACATTGTACCCGTTCCCGCGGGAATTTCGGGATAATATATATCCCATGTGTTATTCTGATGTATAAACTATTTTACTGTAAATTTTTATCCGAATCCGTCCAGTAGGTTTTTCGTGAAAGAGTAATTAACATACATACATCCATCCTCACAAACTTTCGCATTTATAATATTAGTAGGAAGTAGTTAGGATAGATATATAAGTGAGAGCCTCTACTGACATGATCACATGTAACTTTGTTCAAAGCTTTCTGTCAACACTACACTTGTCAACTTTGGTCATCCTATAGTAGAAAATCATATAGCACGCTACGAATACAATATAATAAATAATGCCTTCCGCATAATAATGAAAAAACCGCGTTATTGTAGCGCGTCTAGTATGTTCGCCGAAGCAGGAGTCGCTGACTTCTTCGCTATCATGCGCAATCGCATCCAGTCATTCTGGGCCCGCATACGGGAATCTAACAACCGTATCATTCAGACCATCGGTGAATGTCCAGATAATCATTTCTTTAGACATCGGTACATTCGCACCGAGAACCGTAAATAACATTTGTTATTGACTTCAATAAATGAATGAATGTATTTGTACATACATAATACAAATTAATATTAATATTATTATTATAACTTGCCTATATGTACTTATTGTTTGCTAAACTATGGACCTGTAGCCATACCATGACCTCTTAGATGGCGTCTCAAGATCCAAGCAGATTAGTTTAGGTTTGCGTTTCAATTCGTACCGTGACCTTATTTAAACAATATCGCACTTGAATCGCCATCGCTTTGAATGAATGAACAAACCATTTTGCTGATCGGCTAATTGCGTCACTTCCTCTAAGAGAAGTTATTAAGGTGCGTTCGGAAACCTTAATAATTTAAATTACGGAAAGTTACGGTTTTTATGAGAACCTATTTAAAATGATAAGTATTATTTAAAACAAACATTGGTTTGTTTATACACACAATAATTATTTTTACCTAATTTGTAATCATAAAATGTTTGAACTATAAAGTATTTATTGCTCCAGAAACCAATGGTATTTTTAATTTTAAACAGACATCCAAAATAAAATTAAGATTTAAGTGTTCGGAACGTCACTGAAAGTGGCATTTCATTTTTGGCAAAGATCAAACAATTCATAGAATATAAAATAGACATAGATTAAAATATAGACATAGATTATAATATAGACATAGATTAAATATATTATTATAGGTATATTTTTTAAGCATTTAAATTATTACCTTCAAGCTCGTTTGATATAAATTGCGATTGTTAAAGATTTATTTCTACGAGTATTATGGATTAACCAGGATATAAGTTAAGTCTCAGAATTCTAGAGCCTTGTGCCTTGTCGCTCTCGCTTCATTGGGGAAATTCGGGATAAAACAAAGCATATCCTCCATGTTTATATTGATAGTCATGTTTACCCTCGTAAATACCTACCTACTCGTACATCCCCTGCGCTCAATCTACACTATACAGTACTACAACCCGTCCGCGCTCGTATTTTATTTTGTGTAAGTACATATTTACTTCTCATCATTACTCAGAAAAGAAATGTCCAATTTTAATAATGTAAAGGTCTGTTGATTTTATTGGGGTCGTTAAACAGTGGTCTCAGTTGTCTCAGTTTTCACCAATTGTTTGGTGAGGCTATATCGTGTAAGAACTAATAAATTCTTCACTCTCCAATCATGTAATCATTTAACGGGTTCGACTTAATCTTAGTATCTTAGTGGACATCGCCTCAAACGTCGATTAACTTTTTCTTCGTTAATCTCCAAAAGCTCCAAAGTTCTTAATTTAATATAATTAATTTAATTTTTAAATGCAAACTCGCACATTTTAATCAATTCTTTCAGTTGAATATCATTAAGTTATTTGCACAAATGCATTGTTTATAGTAAGGAACAATTAAACATTAATAATTAACTAAAGTACATACTTATTGTTGTTAAAAATATCAACAACGGTTCAATTTATGTTAGAAAAATGTATCTTTTATTGAATTGCTAATTTTGACAGCTGAGACGCTTTACCAAAGCCGCAAAAGACGCTCATGGTACCAAATGAATGAACGAAAACATCTTTAGTATGACAAATAGCGAATCAGTTTAGGTAATCTGCTAAGCAACTACAATGTGTCACTCATTGATGTCATGGTACGAAAACTGACAGCGAACTAGTTTAGGTCCGCATTTGTATCGCGCTAAGAGGTCATGGTATGGCTCCTGTTCTGAAATAAAGATTCATTCATTCATTACAATTATGGCCGACTTCCAACCAAAGACAATTTCTTCTATAGAGGTAGAAAGTCTAATGATGGAGGATTAATGGCTGAATGGTAAAGATTGTTGTCTATGGAAGCTTGAAAATTATGCCTTATCTATTTACGTTGTGTAATTTTAATATCACTGACATAAAATAAGTGTAAGTATAATAATATGTAGGTAAATTAAATAGGCTTTAAGCCTTATTCATAGACGATCTTACTAAAACACTGTTTTTAAGTGTTTTGTCTCTTTTTCACTTTAAAATAAAAGCGTATGTTGGAAAGGGACCTTTGATTGCTGAAAGGCTGTTAATAAGCGTTTTGGTATTAGTAGAAGATCCGAACCTAAATCGACCTTCACCGAGCTGTTAATATGTAGAACGAAACATATTTTATCATGAACTAGCAGCGCCCCGCGGTTTTACCCGCGTTGTGCCCGTTCCCGTGGGAATATCGGGAATTTTTATACATAAAAACCTTCCTCTTGAATCACTCTACCTAACTAGGTACCGTTATTACAAAAAACCGCATCAAAATCCGTTGCGTAATTTTAAAGATTTAAGCATACAGACAAACAGACAAACAAACAGACAAAAATAGCGACTTTGTTTTATACTATGTAGTGATTTACATCTTCGTTCGTTCGTTCGCGTACTCCTCCGAAACGGCTCGACCGATTCTCATGAAATTTTGTGAGCATATTGAGTAGGTCTGAGAATCGGCCAACATCTATTTTTCAACCCGAAATTCCCGCGGGAACGGGTACAACGCGAGTGAAACCGCGGGGCGCAGCTAGTAGTATAATAAACATATAAACATATTAAAAATGGGTTTGCTAAAAAATCCTGGGCAGACTATTTTTAATTATTTTTCAAAAAATGATTTTTAATTATATAGGTTACTTAATGTAAAACTTTAAAAATATAGATGTAGGGTACCTATTTAAGTAGTTTTTAATTGTAAGTACTTATCTAATTAGTAAGAACTGTTTGTGAGTTTGACTAAAGTTTTTAAGTGTGTTTTTGTTCTGTTGTATGAATGTAATAAAAATCTTTATCTATTAATTATTTATTTTATTCGTTCCAAAACCAGCAAAAATACTATTGAAATCGCTTTTCAAATCAGCACAGTACTTCTTTTTTCAAGTCGAGTAAAAATAATGTTTGAAAGTATTGTTATGCTATTGAACGCTAGATGGCACTTTATGCAATAGTTTTGCCATGGAGGTAGGAACTTAAGTTTAATAATTTTGTTAAATAGCAACATCTTTGGCATAATAATGTTTCATTTAGTTTTGCTACTCACCGCTAGATGGCACTGTTACGCACTGTATTGGTTGTGGAGTTAAGATAGAGTTAGGTTAATTTTGTTGACTGGTAACATCATTGCTCAAATTTCATTGGTTGTTCATGACACAAGTATTATATCAGCCAATGATACTAAAATAGGAACCCCGAACGTCCAATGAAATTTTGGTATTCTATGACGCAGTTCAGAATATTTAAGAATATTCTATGAATGAAATTACATTTTTGGTATGGCAATACAGCTATAGACATTTTGATAGAAAAAGGAGTAAAAATTGTTCTTTCAAGGAGTTGCGTCACCCACATGTTCTTGTTCTGTTTGAAGTGAATATAACGTTCTAAAAATTGTTGAGTTACAATAAATAGAAGGAAAATGCTGACCGCAACGCGGACAATCGGCCGCAAGGCTCTGGAATGTTCCGGAATCAGTTCAGATTTGTACACACAGAGAAACTTCTCGTCCATTCTCAAATCGGTAAGTCTAAGTAACCATTTTTACATTCAGAAACGAATGAATATCGTGTGTCAATTCAGTATAAAAATGACAATAAACTCAATAAATCTCATTTATTATAGCTACAAACTAATTATTTCACATAATTTTGATGATAAAATGCGTGTACCGGGGTTGCACATGGACTCCAAAAATCTTCCGAAATTTTTAAAAAAATCCTAAGACTATTTAGTTTTCGTATTATTACAGACCGCGGCCCCCACAGTACCCATTTACCAGCGACATGGAGTGCAATACAGAAACAAGTAAGTAGTAAATGTAATAATTCGATCATATTACGCCATAACCTAACTTTTTACCTATCTACGACCTTTGAATCGCTATAAAATTTACGTACCGATATCTTAAACTTTACATTAATTATGGTTAATATACAGATAAAACACTTACAGACAAGTTACTTTGTACATTCATTTGTAAATTAGTAATTTAAATTAAATATTCATGGTACTACATTATCATAAGATCACCTTCGAAATTCATTCGCAATAGAATTCGGCGGATGGAACTGACAAAACACTTTTATAATTAATTTTTAAATTATTGCCCAATTGTTACAACTATTTCGTCATATTTATTTACCGTTCTGTTTGCACCAACAATTTAATGTTGTCATGGATATTTTAGAATGGAATCTAGCATACAAGGTGCTATTCAACCAGGCTAGGATATACAAAATAATTTTCTATATATAGGCTGGCTAGTTCCAGATTGTTGTTCACATGTTCAACATCATAATATTAGTAGGTATAGGACAACACTCAATAACATAAAATAATTAGCCTGCAATATTGCACTGCTGGGCCTCTCATCTCACTGAAGGTATAAGGTACAGTGAGAAGGATTAGTTGTAATCACCACACCACACAATCCAACAGGCCGCTTAATTGGCACCAAGCGCGTAGTGCCGGTCGCGAGCAATCGTGTTTGTCCGTTTTATCTAGATTACTAGCTAGGCTATGCCTATGCGTTTGTACCTTAAAGGCGGGCAATATGAACATAGAACAAGTGTGCCTGGCAGAGGGATATTACAAGCTATTACTTTACGTTGTGCATATTTTCCTACTAATAATCTTCTTCTTCATCGAAGTGGATGGTCCAGGTGTTAAGAGTTATTGAGCCGCCAAAGGCCTCTGACATGGCTCATGTAACAATTACTATCCGAAGAAAGTAACCGGGACCGACGGCTTAACGTGCCCTCTGAAGCACGGAATCATCTTACTTTTCCGGCAATCATGTGATTCAGCCTGCAATGCCCTAACCAAACTGAGGGTAGTCTCACAAAGTAATATTTGTGAGATATTGTCCCCACCGGGAATCGAACCCGGAACCTCCGGATCGTGAGCCGAGCGCTCAAACCACACGACGACGGAGGCTGTTAATAATATAATGAAAATAACTAATAATGAAATGATATTAAGGTCCGAAGGTGTGCGCGGTGCCGTCATCGGTATCGACTTGGGAACCACCAACTCTTGTGTCGCTGTCATGGAGGGGAAGACACCAAAGGTATGTTTATGGACTTGACTAGCAGCGCCCCGCGGTTTTACCCGTGTTGTACCCGTTCTCGCGGGAATTTCGGGATAAAATGTATCCCATGTGTTATTCTGATGTATAATCTATATTACTGTAAAGTTTCATCCAAATCAGTCCAGTAGTTTTTTCGTGAAAGTGTAACAAAAATACGTACATCCGCAGTTATAATATTAGGATTTAGGTATATATTTTTTTATATGACAAGTATGGTCAACATTTTCTTAGCCCGACTGTACATGCAAACATTTTAACTAGATATATAATTTAGATATTATTTTATAACTAACCCTATATATACCCAAGCAGCGTCGATCAGTGCGTGTGTCTGTACGCACTCACTTTTGCAACGCTGCGAGAGAAGCGCGCGGCACCAGCTAGTCGAGGCTCCATGCCCACGGCTTTCCTAGATACCGCGCTACATTAATAACCCATATCTAATATATAAAATTCTCGTGTCACAGTTTTCGTTGCCATACTCCTCCGAAACGGCTTGACCGATTTTGATGAAATTTTTTGTGCTTATCCGGTATCTATGAGAATCGGCCAACATCTATTTTTCATCCCGAAATTCCCGCGGGAACAGGTACCGTGGTTGAACTCCTCTGAAACGGCTCGACCGATTCTCATGAAATTTTGTGTACATATCGGGTAGGCCTGAGAATCGGACAACATCTATTTTTCATCTCGAAATTCCCGCGGGAACGGGTACAAAGCGGGTGAAACCGCGGGGCGCAGCTAGTAACATATATTTTTATCATAATTCTATCATAACGTTTTGATATCTATCTAATCTATCTTATACTAATCTATACTCATTTTATAAAGAGGTAAAATATGTAAGTTTGTTTGTATGTTCGAGTTAATCTCGGGAATTACCAGTCCAATTAGTATAATTCTTTTTGTAATAGATAGCCACATTCAACGGGAAGGTTATAGGATATTTTTCATCCCAAAATCCTTCGGGAACGGGCACGCCTAGTATGAAAATACAATTGAACTAGCTTTGCCCCTCGGTGTTACCCGCGTTTTAACCGCTCCCGCAGGAATTTCGGGATAAAATATATCCCATGTGTTATGTGATGTATAACCTATATTACTGTGAAGTTTCATGCAAATCCGTACAGTAGTTTTTTCGTAAAAGACAAACATACGTACGTCTCCTCACAATCTTTCGCATTTATAATACTAGTCGCGCCTCACAGTTTCACCTGCGTTGTACCCGTTCCCGCGGGAATTTCAGGATAAAATATATCCCATGTGTTATTCTGATGTATAACCTATATTACTGTGAAGTTTCATACTAATCCGTTCTCTAGTTTTTGCATGAAAGATTAACAAACATACATCCATCGTCACAAGCTTTCGCATCACTACATAGTATAAAATAAAGTCGTCTCTTTTTCGTGTCTGTCACACTGTTTGGCTGTCTGTATGCTTAAATCTTTAAAATTACGCAACGGATTTTGATGCGGTTTTTTGTAATAGGTAGAGTGATTCAAGAGGAAGGTTTTTATGTAAAAAAAATTCCCGAAATTCCCACGGGAACGGGCACAACGCGGGTAAAACCGCGGGGCGCTGCTAGTTTATAATATTAGTAGGGTAGGATTAACACCCAAATATGTTGTACAATAAAGTATTGTCTGACTATATATCCATATAATTCTAGGTAGTGGAAAATACCGAAGGCTCCCGTACCACACCATCACACGTAGCTTTCTCCAAAGAGGCTGAACGTCTCGTAGGCATGCCAGCTAAGAGACAAGCTGTCACCAACAGTGGCAACACCTTCTACGCGACCAAGAGACTGATCGGCAGACGGTTCGACGACCCCGAAGTGCAGAAGGATATGAAGAACTTGTCCTATAAAGTTGTGAAGGCAAGCAATGGCGATGCTTGGGTGCAAGGTAGGGTCTTCTTCTTCTTCATCGAGTGGATGGTCACCCTGACCAATCCTGGTGACAGAGTTATCGAGCCGCCAAAGGCCTCTGACATGGCTCATGTAACGACTACTATCCGTAGAGAGTAACCGGACCGACGCGACGGCTTAACGTGCCCTCCGAAGCACGGAATCATCTTACTTTTCGGGCAATCAGGTGATTCAGCCTGCAATGCCCTAACCAAACTGAGGACAGTGTCACAAAGAGATTTTTGTGAGATATTGTTGTCCTCACCGGGAATTGAACCCGGAAGGTAGGGTTATACTCGATATCACTACATAGTATAAAACAAAGTCGCTTTCCGCTGTCTCTCTGTCTGTCTGTCCCTATGTATGCTTAGATCTTTAAAACTACGCAACGGATTTTGATGCAGTTTTTTTAAATAGTTAGTGATTCAAGAGGAAGGTTTATAAGTATAAAAAATCCAAAAATTCCCACGGGAACGGGCACAACGCGGGTAAAACCGCGAGGTGCTGCTAGTATAATATATAACTAGCAGCGCCCCGCGGTTTTACCCGCGTTGTGCCCGTTCCCGTGGGAATTTCGCGATAAAAAGTAGCCTATGTCCTTTCTCAGGCTCTGGACTAAGTGTGTTTTCCAAATTTCATTGAAGTCGGTTCAGTAGTTTTGGCGTGAGAGCGTCAGAGTTACTTTGACATTTGTATATATGTATATACCCAAGCATCGTCGATCAGTGCGTGTGTCTGTACGCACTCACTTTTGCAACGCTGCGAGAGAAGCGCGCGGCACCAGCTAGTCGAGGCTCCATGCCCACGGCTTTCCTAGATACCGCGCTACATTATACTTTAAAAGTCTGTTAGATTTTATATGGTCTTAGATATTTTACAACATATTTATATAAAAAACTTAGCATTGGGAATTCTTATACATATAAACCTTCCTCTTGAATCAATATCTATTTAAAAAACCGCAAAAAAATCCGTTATGTAGTTTTAAAGATCTAAGCATACATAGGGACAGACAGACAGCGGGAAGCGACATTGTTTTTTATACTATGTAGTGAACAAAGTCTCCCGCGTCTGTCTGTCTGCACGGATGTTGACGCGGTTATTTAATTGATAATGTGGTTCAAGAGGAAAGTTTATATGTATAAAAATTCCCGAAATTCCCACGGGAACGGGCACAACGAGGGTAAAATAGCAGAGCGCTGCTAATTATATTTTAGAGTCACCTTGTTTGCCCGCAATGGACTTCTAATGGTACGCTTACACGCTTGCCAAGCCTTGGCAAGGATCGACAATCGCAAGCATGTAAAAAGGGCGTTTGGCTTGGCTTGCGTGGGCTTGTGCCTGCTTGCTTCCGATCCAGTCGAGTGTCGGTTTTTTTACGCAGATCAAAGGGCGTTTGCGGCAAGCGCTTGCGATGCATTTACATGTTGGTCCGCGTTTAGTAGCCATTGTGATCTCGCGGCGAGTACACGCTTGCTTGATTTTACAAAAATTTAATAAAAAATGAGTTGCTGGTCGAATTAGGAGAGTCTTTCGTTTCTGGAACATTACCAAATGGAACCATGCATCTGGAATCCGAAAGATGCAAATCATAAAGATAAGAAACAAGCAGATGCATGGATTCGTCTTGCTGAACTTACTGGAAGGCCAGTAAAGGAAATAAAAAATAAAAAGGAGATATTGATGACTACTTTTCGCAATGCCATGCTTGGATGTATATTGCAGACTGATGCATTCACAAGCGTATAAACGCCTTTCAAACGCTAAACGAGATTTGTGGAGGCTTGGGACTGTTTGCAGTTTGCCGGCTTGGCAAGCGTGTAAACCCGGCTTTAACTACTGAACCGATTTTATGTTTGACTTGTGCAATTTGATCCAACTTTAAAGATAAGATAGCTTACATCTCAATTTATAATGATTAGGGTGGTCCACCCTTAAATTTTTATTTGTTTATAAAAATTAAAAATAAATAATTAATATTATTATTCTACAGGTACCGACGGCAAAGTGTACTCTCCATCACAAATCGGTGCGTTCGTGCTGATCAAGATGAAGGAGACAGCGGAGGCCTACCTCAACACCACAGTGAAGAACGCAGTCGTCACAGTGCCCGCCTACTTCAACGACTCACAGAGACAGGCCACCAAGGATGCCGGTAAGATATTCATTTAATAAATATATGTATGTTGGTACAGTGGTATGAGAGAGTGCTTACTGTGTCGGGGGTTGCGGGTTCGATTCGACGGAGTCAACAATATGTACAGACATAGTTGTTGACGACGTCAATTATTTATTCTTATATAATACTAGCCGCGCCCCGGTGGTGTTGCGCGTTGTATAGGTTCTCGCGGGAATTTCGGGATAAAATGTATCCCATGTGTTATTCTGATGTATAATCTATATTACTGTAAAGTTTCATCCAAATACGTTCAGTAGTTTTTACGTGAAAGAGGAACAAACATACATCCATCCTCACAAACTTTCGCATTTATAATATTAGTAGGAATAGTAGGAAAGTAGGAAGTAGGATTTGTGTATGTATGCAGTAGTATCAGATAGTTATATTCCGTAATACGAGCTTAGAGCTTAAAGACTCGCACACATCGCACCGAAAGTATTGAGGCTAGATTACACCGGGGCAACACTGTGCGGCATTGCGGCATGCCACAAGGCCGCATGCTACAAAGTCAAAAATGTCGCACATTGTGGCAAGAACCGTGCGGCATGGCAACACCTTGCGTCACGTGGCAGACTGTCGCATCTTGTATCCGGGCACAATGGAATTCCATGCGACATTTTTGACGCACGAAAAATGTCGCATGGAATCCATTGTGCCCTTGCCACAATGTGCGACATTTTTGACTTTGTAGCATGCGGCCTTGTGGCATGCCGCAATGCCGCACAGTGTTGCCCCGGTGTAATCTAGCCTTTGAACGCGCTGTTAGAAGTAGTCGTAGACTCGCGAATTGCTCTGTTGTACGCAACCGATAGAATGCGCATCGGTGTGCCACCTTGGGTAGTTTGGTCTATTAATATGTCGATTTCATTCCGCAGGTCAAATCGCCGGCTTGAACGTGCTCCGAGTGATCAACGAGCCCACCGCCGCCGCGCTCGCCTACGGCATGGACAAGACTGACGACAAAATGTAAGTACAACTAGCTAGCCTAATACAGTGGTTCTTAAACTTTATTGCTGACGGAACCCTTTTGAGAAGCGACATTTTTAACGGTGCCCAAAAAAAAGGACAATACTTACGTGCATCACTACATAGTATAAAATAAAGTCGTCTCTGTTTCGTGTCTGTTTGTCTGTATGCTTAAATCTTTAAAATTACGCAACGGATTTTGATGCGGTTTTTTGTAATAGGTAGAGTGATTCAAGAGGAAGGTTTTTATGTAAAAAAATCCCGAAATTCCCACGGGAACGGGCACAACGCGGGTAAAACTGCGGGGCGCTGCTAGTTCTTTAATAAAAGGTGTGTTATGTTACAATGTAAGTGTTCACTAAATTAAAATAAAAAATGGAACACTGAAGGGTAGAAGAGGTGTATTTTTCTCATTACATATTAGTTACTAGCAGCGCCCCGCGGTTTTACCCGCGTTGTGCCCGTTCCCGTAGGAAATCCGGGATAAAATGTAGCCTATAGCCTTCCTCGATAAATAGACTATCTAACAGTGAAAGAATTATTCAAATCGGTTCAGTAGTTTCTGAGATTAGCGCGTTTAAACAAACAAACAAACAAACAAACAAACAAACAAACAAACAAAACAAACTCTTCAGCTTTATAATATTAGTATAGATATTGTATACTAGCAGCGCCCCGCGGTTTTACCCGCGTTGTGCCGTCCCCGCGAGAATTTCGGCAATTTTCATAAATATAAACCTTCCTCTTGAATCACTATCTATTTGAAAAAACTGCATCAAAATCCGTTCCGTAGTTTTAAAGATAGGGACATACATAGGGACAGACACAGCAGAAAGCGATTTTGTTTTATACTATGTAGTGATAAACAATGATCTTTGTTATCCACAGCATCGCAGTGTACGATCTGGGCGGTGGTACATTCGATATCTCGGTGCTGGAGATCCAGAAGGGAGTGTTCGAAGTGAAATCCACTAACGGAGACACGCTGCTCGGCGGGGAGGACTTTGACAACGTCATCGTCAACTTCTTGGTCGATGAGTTCAAGAGAGATGTGAGTTGGTTTTGATGTCACTAGCTGTGCCCCGCGGTTTTGCCCGCATTGTGCCCGTTCCTGTGGGAATTTAGGGACTATGTATTACTAGTCGCGCCCCGCGGTTTCACCCACGTTGTACCCGTTCGTGAGGGAACCTATATTACTGTAAAGTTTCATCCAAATCCGTTCTGTAGTTTTTTCATGAAAGCAACAAACATACATCCATCCTCACACACTTTCGCATTTATAATATTACTAGCAGCGCCCCGCGGTTTTACCCGCGTTGTGCCCGTTCCCGTAGGAAATCCGGGATAAAATGTAGCCTATAGCCTTCCTCGATAAATAGACTATCTAACAGTGAAAGAATTATTCAAATCGGTTCAGTAGTTTCTGAGATTAGCGCGTTTAAACAAACAAACAAACAAAACAAACTCTTCAGCTTTATAATATTAGTATAGATATAGCGACCCGCCCTCTCTTCGGGTAATCACGATTTCATGTATCAAATCGGGATAGAACATTGCGTGTCTCCCGCGAGTATATACACAATCAAGATTTCAAGTGGGAAACTCGGGATAAAATATTGCGTGTCTTCCGCGGGAAAATACATAATCAAGGTTTAATGTGGGGAAGAATTCGGGATACATAGGGACAGACAGACAGACAGCGGAAAGCGACTTTGCTTTATACTATGTAGTGATTCCTAACCAAGTCATGTTCGTTACACCATTTACAACTCGAGGACGGCTGGACCGATTTTAATAATTCTTTTTTATTATAGTCGTGGTCAGGAATAGGATAATGAGTAATAAAAACCCCGAAACTCCCACTGGAGCGGGTCAAACTGCGGGCCACAGCTAGTATAAAATAAAAGCAATTTCTTAATAAGTGAACATGCCTATTGTAAACTATATACATATACCCAAGCATCGTCGATCAGTGCGTGTGTCTGTACGCACTCACTTTTGCAACGCTGCGAGAGAAGCGCGCGGCACCAGCTAGTCGAGGCTCCATGCCCACGGCTTTCCTAGATACCGCGCTACATTATACTTTTATTCATAAACGATATTTAACTTAAACAGTGTTTCAAAGTGTTGGTCTCTTTCGCTCTTTGGCAAATAGCGTATGTCGGAAAGGGACAAGCCATTTGATAGCTGTGCAGTGCTGTTAATAAGCGTTTATAAATAAGGCCCCTTTCTAATATGGAAATTACATCAGAGTAGTTAGATTCCATAACACAAGCTTAGAGCTTACTTCAGGTCTAATTAACCTTGTGTGAATTTGTCCGGGTAAATTTAATATATTTATTTTTGTTCAACAGCAAGGCATTGACATCCGCAAAGACGCCATGGCGATGCAGCGGTTGAAGGAAGCGGCAGAAAAGGCGAAAATTGAACTGTCTGGCTCCCTACAGACGGATATCAACTTGCCATACTTGACAATGGACGCGTCAGGGCCTAAACACATGAATTTGAAGGTAAAATGCGATGATAAATTACTTACGTAGCGTGATGCGGTTTTACCAGCGTTGTACCCGTCCCCGCGGGCTTTTCGGGATGACAAGAAGCCTGTAATCTTCCCGTTGAATGTGGCTGTCTATTACTAAAAGAATTATACGAATCGGATTTGTAGTTTCCGAGATTAGCGCCTTCAAACAAACAAACACACCCTGCAGCTTTATAATATTACTTTATATTACTGTAAGACCCCGCAAGCGATGGCGTGACGAACTAGACCAACACAACAATAACTGGCACACAATAGCTCAGGATAGAGATCAGTGGAAGGAGGGTAGGGAGGCCTTTGCCCTGCAGTGGGACATTTATAGCTAATTAATAAATTAATAATAATACTGTAAAGTTTAATCGAATTCCGTTCCTTATATATAATAGCTAAAATTCCCTTCAAAATCGGTGCAACCGTTTCAAACAATTAAACTAACAGATATTTGTAATGTGTTGACCGTGATATCCCATTGTTGGGTAAAATCCTTTAAACTCACTGAAGATATCAGTACAGTGATGTAGACGAAAAAATATATACCAAAGCAGCGTCGATCAGTGCGTGTGTCTGTACGCACTCACTTTTGCAACGCTGCGAGAGAAGCGCGCGGCACCAGCTAGTCGAGGCTCCATGCCCACGGCTTTCCTAGATACCGCGCTACATTATAATTTTAAAATTCTTCCTCGCTGTACTGATATCTTCAGTGAGAGGTGTTTGATCTGCAGTGGGGTGTTATAGGACGATACTTTACATTAGTACTCGCTTGTGATTACATTTACTCCTCGCTGTACTAACATCTTCGTACTAGACCAGATAAGATACTCTAAACTACGGAGTCGCTCTCTAATGATAAGTGTCTCAAATGTTCGTTGTGGTTGTCAGATGACGCGGTCGAAGCTGGAGTCGCTGGTGGGCGAGCTGATCAAGCGCACGGTGGGCCCGTGCCAGCGCGCGCTGCAGGACGCCGAGGTGCAGCGCAGCGACGTGGGCGAGGTGCTGCTCGTCGGCGGGATGACGCGCATGCCCAAGGTGCGGGGGGAGGGAGAGACACACACACACAGGGAGAGAGACACACACACAGTGAGAGACACACACGGGGAGAGAGACATACACACAGTGAGAGACAGACACACACACAGTGAGGGACAGACAGACAGACAGATAGAGACACACACGGGGAGAGAGACATACACAGAGTGAGAGACTGACACACACACAGTCAGTGATAAACACACACAGGGAGAGAGACAGACACACACAGAGTGAGGGACAGACAGACAGATAGAGACACACACGGGGAGAGAGACATACACACAGTGAGAGACAGACACACACACAGTGAGGGACAGACAGACAGATAGAGACACACACGGGGAGAGAGACATACACAGAGTGAGAGACTGACACACACACACAGTCAGTGATAAACACACACAGGGAGAGAGACAGACACACACAGAGTGAGGGACAGACAGACAGATAGAGACACACACGGGGAGAGAGACATACACACAGTGAGAGACAAGACACACACACAGTGAGGGACAGACAGACAGATAGAGACACACACGGGGAGAGAGACATACACAGAGTGAGAGACTGACACACACACACAGTCAGTGATAAACACACACAGGGAGAGAGACAGACACACAGTGAGAGACAGACACACACAGGGAGAGAGACAGACACACAGTGAGAGAGACAGACACACAGTGAGAGAGACAGACACACAGTGAGAGACAGACACACACAGGGAGAGAGAGACACACAGTCAGTGATACACAATGCTGTCAAAGGATGTAACAAAAACAAAATTCAGTGGATGTGGCAATGTCAATGAAGCTTCGATCAACAATACACAACTAGATATCGGGTCACGTACAAAATCAAAGCTAAATACTGTCCGCGTTGATGACGTGTGACAGCTTATTTTGTTTACTACCGAACTGAAACAAAAGTTTAAAACAGTTCAAAGTTCAACCTAATTACAGCCAAGACACCTAGCAGTAAAGTAGCAAATCTTATGATTAAAATAAGTGAGAATAACGCCTCACTTTTGAAATGAGGCATTACTCACCGAGACGTATTTTTTGCGCCGACCCGACATCTAGTTGTGTATTGTTGATCGAAGCAATGAACCAAAAAATTGTCTGTAGACGTCACGTTGTCTGTAACTATAAGATTGTCAAATAAGGAGATAATATTATTTGTTGGCACCTAAATGCACATGTCACGACCGATTTTGTTAGTAATCGGCACGGGCTAGTCTGTCAGACGGGTGCTACACTAACTGTGAATCATATTCCCCGGTCACGCTCGTGTGTTCCCGGGTTATTAGTTCACGACAAATGTAGCTCAAATATAACAACTTTACTGACGTGAATAAATAACTTGAGGCTAGGTTTTGGCAAGATACGACATTTAAGTCATTTTTCTGCATAAATAATTATCGATATACCATGTTACTAAGCGATAGATATTATATTGAAACTAGCCGCGCCTATACGCTTGCCCCGTAGATGACATATACAGCTGTCTTTGAAGTCCTTGCCATGTAACTGCACACTAGATGATATAGTCTATGAACTTCTTGCTACACACCAGATGACACATACAGTTGTGTATGAACTGCTTGCTACAGACGTATTCAAATTCAAATTCAAAATGTCTTTATTACATCAGATCATTACAATCATTTATAATCGTCAGCTTAAAATTAAGTTTACGTTAGTTCACATCGCGCCACCTACTGAGAAGAACTAACAAGAAACTCAGTGGGGTAATGACATATACAGCTGTCTATAAACTCCTTGTCACTTGTCACATACTAGCTATATGATATAGGTGTGTAGGAAGTCGTTGGCACGTAAGCACTCGCCATATGATGCATGTTGGGCGGCTGCAGGTGCAGTCGACGGTGCAGGAGATCTTCGGGCGCGCGCCGTCCCGCGCCGTGAACCCGGACGAGGCGGTGGCCGTGGGCGCCGCCGTGCAGGGCGGCGTGCTGGCGGGCGACGTCACCGACATCCTGCTGCTCGACGTCACGCCGCTCTCGCTCGGCATCGAGACGCTCGGCGGCGTCTTCACCAAGCTCATCACGCGCAACACCACCATCCCCACCAAGAAGAGCCAGGTGTTCTCCACCGGTGAGTGAAGTGAATATGACATCATGACATAATGACATCATGACAACATGACAACATGACATCATGATAACATGACATCCTGACATCATGACAACATGACATCCTGATCATGACAACATGACGGTTTTACCCGCATTGTACCGGTTCCCGTGGGAATTTCAGGATTTAAAATAGCCTATAACCTTCCCGTTGAATGTGGCTATCCGATAACAAAATAACTACATATTCATATTTGATTGATAGTTTCCGAAATGAGCCCTTACAAATAAACATATACAATCTTATTAATAAACGCTCTGTTTACTAAAATACTGTTATAATGTGTTTTATCTCTTTTGCTCTTCGGAAAATTGCGTGTGTCAGAAAGTGACAACCATTTGATAGCTAAAATGTTCTTAATACGTGTTTATTATTATTAATATGGCCCCTAAAGTTAGAAACTCTACTTAATAATGTTAGAATAGATTCAATATTTTCACACGACATTAAATAACTATTTATCCCGCCCTCAGCTGCCGACGGACAAACGCAAGTCGAAATCAAAGTGCACCAGGGAGAGCGAGAGATGGCGACCGATAACAAGCTACTGGGACAGTTCTCGCTGGTCGGCATCCCGCCCGCGCCGCGCGGCGTGCCGCAGATTGAGGTGAGGGGACGTGACGGGACTGCACACCGCATGACGTGACTTAAGTAAAAAATATCTCACCATAATATCCTAACAACAATGTTTTTATTTTAGGTTACTTTCGACATCGACGCTAACGGCATTGTACACGTATCGGCACGAGACAAGGGCACCGGCAAGGAGCAACAGAGTGAGTGACACACACGCACACCCTCTCACACACACACATACACACGCGCGTGCACACACACCAATTCTTTTATTACAGTATCCCTATTACACGTAGTAAAGAAAGCCCAGTCTAACCTATGTACATCACCCCACACTCAAAACATAGTCTAATCTACCACATTCCTACACTCATAACCCAGTCTAACCCACCAAACCACCCCATTCAAAAGCCAGTCTAACACACCACACCAGCCCATTCAAAACCCAGTCTAACCAACCACATCACCACACTCAAAACCCAATCTAACCCACCACCTCCCCACAGTAATCATCCAGTCGTCGGGCGGGCTGTCGAAGGACGAGATCGAGAACATGGTGAAGGCGGCGGAGCAGTTCGCGGCGGCCGACAAGACGCGGCGCGAGCGCGTCGAGCTCGCCAACCAGGCGGAGGGCGTGCTGCACGACACCGAGGCCAAGATGGACGAGTACAAGAGCCAGCTGCCGCAGGACGAGGTACTGTCTCTGTCACTGACACTGACTGTCTTTGACAAGCCCGTTGGCACAGTGGCGTGTGGGAGCGCTCACTGTGTCGGGGGTGCGGGCTCGATTCAACGGAGCAACAATATGGGAAGATATAGTTGTTGACGACGTGTGGGTGTCAATTATATTTTTCTAATATATAAATTTCTCGTGTCACGGGGCGCGTAATTGAACTCCTCTGAAACGGCTCGACCGATTCTCATGAAATTTTGTGTGCATATCGGGTAGGCTTGAGAATCGGACAACATCTATTTTTCAACCCGAAATTCCCGCGGGAACGGGTACAACGCGAGTGAAACCGCGGGGCGCAGCTAGTATTCTTATAAAGTATTTGTGTATGTATATATGTAGTAGTATCAGTGAGTTAGATTCCATAATTCAAGCAAGGCACAACGCGGGTAAAACCGCGTTGCGCTGTTCAGAATAAATTAATATTTAATAATATCAATGTCTTTATAATAAATGAAACGGGTCTTATCGCGTTAGATATTTTAACGTATTTTACTAAAATACGTACCCGACGTTTCGAGTGGATTACACCGCTCGTGGTCACGGGATGACTGTCATCCCGTGACCACGAGCGGTGTAATCCACTCGAAACGTCGGGTACGTATTTTAGTAAAATACGTTAAAATATCTAACGCGATAAGACCCGTTTCATTTATTATAATGAGTGCAAATCGTGTGAGTTTAAAAAGTATATCAATGTCTTTATTCAACTGTGTCTAACACATGTATTGCACACAGTGCGACAAGCTGCGCACCGAGATGTCGAATCTGCGCACGCTGCTGGCCGACAAGGAGACCGTGGCGCCGGAGCAGCTCCGCTCCGCCACCAACTCGCTGCAGCAGGCCAGTCTCAAGCTGTTCGAGCAGGCCTACAAGAAGGTAAGGGGGAGAGAGGGGGGGGACACTAAGGGCTAACTGTCAGGACAGGCTGCTGTCATATTTGTGCCTATTTGTGTGTCGCCATTTTGGCGCTGTAGGCCACTGTAGGCAGATACGAATGTCCATGGTGCTGCTATAATGCACTATTTTGAGCCTTTGCACTGTTTTTGATAAGTGTATCGGTCAAGCACTAGTGCTATACAAACGGAACGCCGTAATCATCCAATGTGCTACATTGCTTCTTGGGCGATTTGTGTGTCCTACATAAACTCCAAATTCACCGTCCCTATCGGATGCTCAGAAACTATCTACGGGAATTTCGGGATAAAAAAATAATCTTCGCGTTGAATTTAGATATAGAATACGAAAAGAATTATTCAATTCGGGCTGGTACTTCTTGAGATAAGCCTGAACATACAAACAATAGTAGTTTATGCAACGTCATATAAAGAAGGGTATTAAAACACGAGTGTGAGTTTATGAAACGAGCGCAGCGAGTTTCATAATAGTAACGAGTGTTTTAATACCCGTGTTATATGCAGTTGCATACACTACTTTATCTTCACTATTTAATGCAATTAATCAAACAACATTTTAAAAACAAAACACATTGCGAAACATTAAATTCACGCGTAGGTACGTGTATTGTCACAGTGAACTTGCCGCCATTAAAATCTAACCAATGAGAGCGCAGCTGCGCGTAGGGCCAATCAGGAGCGAGCGAGATCTTACCAAAGAGTTTTGTGTATGTAGTTTCGACGAAGTTTTCACGTGTAACCCAACTGTTTTCAAAAGCCAGCCTAATATCAAAATTTTATACAACTAGTATGAGGATTTTGACATAAGGCTCGCCAGGTTAATTGGTCGCGTTATAATGATGTTATAATGTTATATTATAATGATATTATATCATCATGTGCAATTGCTTAAATTGAGTGTTTTAGTTGTCTGTGCAATAACAGTAGTAATTATAAGTCAAGTATTGGAATCATAAGTAGAATGTTACAACATTAGTGTAGATAAAATTAATTACAAACTTTGTCCACTTCTATACCTATATTATAAAGAGGTAAAATTGAAAATTTTGCTCGTTTGTATGTTCGGACTAATCTCAGTAATTACCAGTCCGATTCGAATAATTCTTTATGTGTTAGATAGCTACATTCAACGTGAAGGTTATGAGCTATTTTTATCCCGGAATTCCCAGGGGAACAACGCAAAGCAGTTAAATCCCCGAGGCGCTGCTAGAATAATATAAGTTTATGTATACAGTATATACGACGTCACTAATCGTTTTCTCTTTTCAAGATGGCTGCCGAACGCGAAGGTCAATCTCAATCTCAACAAACACAGACAGAGACTCCAGAGGAGAAGAAAGAAGAGAAGAAGAACTAAACAGAAGAGACGAGAACGGTCGAGCAGTAACATAAGGTCTATCTCAGGGACTCCCAACCTTTGTCTAGCGTAAACTTTCACAACTCTTTAGGAAATATATTCTTTGAATAGTCCTGTTTTTTTCATAATTAAAATGTCGACAGAGTAGAGAATTTTTGGAAACTAGCAACGCCCCGCGGTTTTACCCGCGTTGTGCCCGTTCCCGTGGGAATTTCAGTAATTTTTATACATATAAACCTTCCTCTTGAATCACGCTATCTATATAAAAAAACCGCGTCAAAATCCGTGCAGTAGTATTTGAGATTTTGCGAACAGACAGACAGACGCGGCTGGGGACTTGGTTTTATAATATATAGTGATCTATACACATTTTATCAAAAGGAAGCTTGTTTCCTGCTTAACAAAATGTATGTATGCGTGACTACATCTGCGTAAATAACGAAGAGCGAACTACAAAATGTACACTAGCGACATCTATTGGATTGAACAGCTAGTTTTTAATATAATTTTTGACCTCTATGACGAGGTCTGCGGGCTTTAGGTTGGGAAGCTCTAGACTATCTATACAACACGTCGAGATGAGAAAGATCTAGTAAATATTATAATATTGACATGGGGCCGGTTTCAAAGATTCCTTATTGAGTTTCAGATAGTAATCGGACAGTTAATTAAAATCTAATTAACGTTTTAGGTTATTTTTCCGTTTAACATATACACTTTTAAATTAATAAGATGTTTTTATTTGATATTTGTTTGAAAAGCGATTATTTAGTTTATCCGCTAGATAGACTGATAAGAAATGAAATTTAACGGGTAGATATGTTCCGAATAGGCTATCTGAGACTTTATCAGCGGGTCATGAAACCCGCTCTATCATTTGTTAACTCAAATATCACTGATATCATCTACCTTAAACAAATATAACAGATTTTGTTCATAAATACTTAAAATAAATTATCTCGGCCCCTACTTGGATGGGTGGCCGATAGTGGCATTTCTATCTGAGCGCTACCGTGCTTCGGACGGCAGGTTACGGTCAATCTTTAAGACTATGTAGAAGGCTTGAGGCGGTCAAAAACTCGACACCAGGGTTGGCCACTGACCTCTTGAACTTGCTTGCTAAACAGACTAGCAACGCCCCGCGGTTTCACCCGCGTTGTGCCCGTTCCCGTAGGAATTTGGAGATGAAAAATAGCCTTCCTCGATAAGTGGACTATCCAACGCTGAAAGAATTTTTCAAATCGGACCAGTAGTTCCTCAGATTAGCGCGTTCAAACAAACAAACTCTGCATCTTTATAATATTAGTATAAATTCATAACACGCGAATTCCTTGCAATTATTTTGTTCTTCATTTTATTTGTATTGTTTATACAATTGTAGTGTAGCTTTACTTTATTGTTATTTAGTGAAAATAACTTTCCTTTAGTCGAAATTGTTTTTAATCTACAGATGATTGTTCGACACGATAATTTAGGGTGTACAAGTGATGTCCCACTGTTGGGCAAAGGCGATATCTTACTGAAGATATCAGTTCAGTGTATTGTAATATAGCGGGTTGTACCAGACATGAGTGAAAAGTAATTTTGCGAAAAATATTGGATAGTATTATTTTAGACTAGCAGCGCCCCGCGGTTTTACCCGCGTTGTACCCGTTCCCGTGGGAATTTCGGGAATTTTTATACATACAAACCTTCCACTTGAATCATTCTATCGATTGGTGAAAACCGCGTGAAAATCCGTGCAGTATTTGAGTTTATCGCTAACAGAAGACGGACGCGGCCGGGGACTTTGTTTTATAATATGTATAGTGATACAACCCCCACTATATTCACACATCACTACATAGTATAAAACAAAGTCGCTATTTTTGTCTGTTTGTTTGTCTGTATGCTTAAATCTTTAAAATTACGCAACGGATTTTGATGCGGTTTTTTGTAATAGGTAGAGTGATTCAAGAGGAAGGTTTATATGTATAAAAATTCCCGAAATTCCCACGGGAACGGGTACAACGCGGGTAAAACCGCGGGGCGCTGCTAGTCCTATATAAATAATGTTTCAGAAAGAACGCCATTAAAAACCAAATAATTTTAACAATATTGTTAACCACTATCGAATGTCTTGTCTGTAGGTTAAAAGATTGTAGGAATTACATTAGGCTGTTAATTTTATACAATATAAATATAATATTGTATCGAAAATAAATATTGTAATATATAATTTAATAATATGGTATGTATGGTGTGTATTTATGTGTATTTACTATGTTACTTGTTCTAGGGGACATTTTTCAAAAATATTTAAGTATAAAAAACACAAAAAAAAACATATACCTACCGCCTTTTATGTAAGTTGGATTAGAAATGCGATCCCAGATCTCATGTTGTATGGTAAATATTTTGGTTTACTAGCGTGTCCCGGGGTTTTACTGGTGTTCCCGTGGGAATTTCGGGATAAAATACTCTGTCCATTTTAAAAACTGTAAGAAAATTCTTTGAGTTATTTCTCAGCGAAGTCTCAGTAATAGGGTCCCGTTTTTACCCTTTGGGGTACGGAACCCTAAAAATGGTCTACGTCTACGCAAAAACAATGATAATGCATTTTTAAAAATTTACTTTTAGTAGAATAATGTCCCCGGAATAGGTTGAAACATTTTTCGTTTTTATTTTATACATAATATTTGATAATGTAGATTAGTGCGCTTCACACTTTTAATTTTATTTATTTTGTATTTAAAACATTACTTTCTGTCACAGTTGGGTAACACTTGTTTGAAAATGAATCTTGAAATATTTTTTCTCGTTTTAGGGATTAAAAAACATGATTTGCGCTTATTCTATTGTGAATAAAGGGTCTACATATAGTATTTGTTCCAAAAATGTAGGCTCGTATTGATAAAATTATGAGAAAAAATGTATTTTCAAGATTTTTTACAGTCTGAAAATAGTTCCAAAATGTGCTCACTAAATTCATGATTCAATATTAGTACGCGATTTAGTTTAAGAATTGTATATGGAATTTTATGTAGTGGAATTCAGTCTGACTAAAATATTCTAAACACCTTTGGAAATACGAAGTGTCGTCCGGTAGACCAAACACCTCTTACTGAAGATGTTAGTAAAGCGAGGAGTACACGTGATCACAAGCGAGTACTAATGTAAAGTATCGTCCTATAACACCCCACCGCAGATCAAACACCTCTCACTGAATATATAACAGCGAGTAGGAATACACGTAATCACAAGCGACCATTGAAATATTTAACATGTCAGTACTAACGAATACACTTAATTTCCAACATTTTGAAGTATATTTTTGCTATTTACAGACTGATAGAAATAAATGGAATTATAAGTTTGGGGTAGCGTCGCAGTTGTGTGCTCGGCGGTCACGGACGAATGAAAAATTGTATGCTGTGTAGACTAGAGGAATATAATGTTACGATTATACACTGGCGTTTTTATTTATTACCCTAAGGGCCCCAGGGGGTTGTGGGGGTGTTGACCCCATACAGGTAATTTTATTTAATATTAGTTTTCGTACCCAGTAGGTAGTAACCCGGGGCCACCGCCACAAAACGCGGCCATCGGCTTCTCTCATATAGTTTTCATAGTGTGTATGAAAACTGCCGGAAATAGGAAATATGCCGTTGGAGTTGGTTTGTGGTTGTGGCCGGTGGCTCGTGTGCCCGAGCCTAATGGGTGGGTTAGAACTGGAACACAACGCCAGAACCGAATTATATCTACACTAGCCGCGCCCCGCGGTGTTACCCGCTTTGTTCCCGTTCCCGCGGGAATTTCGGGATAAAATATATCCCATGTGTTATTCTGATGTATAACCTACATTACTGTAGAGTTTCATCCAAATCCGTTCAGTAGTTTTTGCGTGAAAGAGTAACAAACATCCATACATCCATACATCCATACATCCATACATACAAACTTTCGCATTTATAATATTAGTAGGATTGGTACGGGGACAATGAGAAGTAATTTTTAATCATTTATTATATTGCCGCTGTGCGAACGGGTGCGATTCCATCGGAGCGGTGCGGAGCCCGATTCACAGCGCATTGTGATTGTCAAACAACGCATTGACATTGTCAAAATCTTAGCAAAAGACCCACCTTCACACTGAACACTCACACCAGTGTTAAAGTGGGGAAATTCGTTTCCCAACCTTCATACTATTAAACTTTAAGTTTAGTGTTAGAGCGTTTTCACATTATCCGATCCGATATCGGTGTCGGACGCCGATCCGATAGCGGGGTTAAGCAAAATGTATGAAATAAGTACCTGTCTTTCATATTGTCCGGCCCGATCCGATATCGGGGTAAGTCAAATGTATGAAATATGTTCCGATATCGGGCCGGACAATATGAAAGACAGGTACTTATTTCATACATTTTACTTAACCCCGATATCGGATCGGCGTCCGACACCGATATCGGATCGGATAATGTGAAAACGCTCTTAAGGTGAGTGATTTTTCACATCAGTGTTAAGATTGATAATTTATAAATGAAACAGGAAACAATTTTTTTACTATTCGGTAGGTTAGGGTTATTTTTTTTTACTAGTCCCATAGTTATCGGTTAACATTACGGGGGAATTTTTCCAATTAAGTAGGTATATTAACATCCAAACCTTCACACTAGTGTGACAGAGTCTCCATCCGTACCACTGGTGTTAAGGCGGGTACGATACTTGCACAATTTTCACACTGGTGTGAAGGTCGGGATACGAATTTCCCCACCTTAACACTAGTGTGAATGTTCAGTGTGAAGGTGGGTCGGCGGTCAAAATCTTTTCGTAATGCGTTGCAATTGGTCAGTATTGAGTTCCACTCCGGTTTCATGGAAACACACTTTAATGCCCGTAGCACACCTCCGCTGTGAAATACGAGTAGCGGAACCGCCTGGATGAGTTCCGCTGCGATCAAGTGTAGTTTGAATGGCGGCCGGAGCGCGGAAGTGGCTGGCGTTCGGAGCAGATCCACGGAACAGCGGGGAAAGAGATAGAAATAGTCAAATCTATGCGTTAGAACAGGCAGTTTCGCTATTCCGCTTCTCATATTGTACACGGACAAGACATGGCGATATTGTTCCAACCAACCTGAAAATATCTTCTGACGCTTCCCGTTGCCAACGAGAGACTACTCCACGAAGTGTGACTATTGAGTACCAGGAGAACATATCTCACCAAGAGTTACCATCCATCTATAGTATTATTGTAAAGTTTCATCAAAGTCCGTTCAGTAGTGAAAGAGTAACAAACATCTATCCTCACAAACTTTTCACGATTTTAGTCTGGTAAAACTGTCACTGGTATAATATAGGTAGTGGAAATTCACGTTTTCAAGAAATAGATCGAATCACAGGGACATTAAAAATAGTAGAGTATTTTTTTAAGTAAATGGTCGGGAAATCCCCTTCACAGTTTCAATATTCAAATGAGCAAAGTGCATAGAAACGTTACGTTTTAGTCGGGACTTTGCCAAGATTAAAACATTTCCCACAATTTCAATGTTGTTAGGTTGTTGTACTTGTCGATAACTGCTATAGGGATGGGTAATTGCGTTTGTATGATTCGATTAGAGTCTCGTACTCCATCTTAACATATCGATTTTTGGTGTATCGATAAATCACTATTATAGTGATTTTTTTTAGATTGATACGTCTTAGTTTTTATTTTTAGTTTTTTTTATATACAGGATCAATTTCCCTGTATTTAAGCCATTTTCTATACATATAAAATTCTTTGTCCTGAAAGATCGATAGATGGACGCTCAGCCCAAACCAATGATCGTAGATCATTAAACCTGAAACTGGGAGGGTGTGTTCTTTGTGTGACGTGGGAATCTGTCAAGAAAGAATTTTTCGAAATTCTACCCTCATAGCGCTTAGAGGAACGTTTGTATGTGACAAAGTGATTCCTTAGTGGATTCTTCTTAAAACTTTGAATATACTCGTACCTATATTATTTAAGATAATTTAGGTTAAAAAACCATGACATTCTATGACAAATAAATACCAATAAATAAATGTTACAGCCTCCGTGGTCTTGTGGCTTGTGAGCTCGTGAGCTCGTGAGCGCCCGGCTCACGATCCGGAGGTTCCGGGTTCGATTCCCGGTGGGGATATCTCACAAAAATCACTTTGCGAGACTGTCCTCAGTTTGGTTAGGGCATTGCAGGCTGAATCACCTGATTGCCCGAAAAGTAAGATGATTCCGTGCTTCGGAGGGCACGCTAAGCCGTCGGTCCCGGTTACTTTCTACGGGTAGTAGTTCGGCTCAATAACTCTGACACCAGGATTGGTCACGTTGACCATCCACTCGATGAAGAAGAAGAATAAATGTTTATGCGTGAACTCCGATTCCAAATCAAATTTTGATGATTTTTGACACTGATGAAGGTAAGTCTAGCTTTGAGCACCAATGTATAGATAAAGACTATTTTGTGTTGATTTGTTTCACGAAATAGCCAATGCATCTACGGCTTTACACACGCTGTCGGCTGTCCTCATTCCCGTGGGAAATTCAGGATAAAAACAGCTCTAAGATAGATCTATAGAGATACACGAATGATGAATGTGGTAAGTAATCCATAAAATAAACATTTAAATCGGTCTGCTGGTTACCGAGATAACCGCATTTAAACGAAAAATAACGCTGTTACGAAAATAACGAAACAGCGTTATTTTTCGTTTAAATACACAACTATTTATATTTAAAAAAAATACATACATTTCGAAACTCTTAAATATATATAATTAGTCGATATTTTGAATGTAACATATCGATTATTTTATTAAAAATCGATTCTATTATCTTTGTGTACACTCACTAATCAGAATCACTAATCGTGTTTATGAGTCAGTCAGTCAATCCAAAGAGTTTTTATTTATAAATAAATAGTTTCAACTGAGTGTCCTGTGTTGGTGAATATATTAAAAAAACAAAGCAGAATGAGTACAAAGGTCCGTATTTGATTTTATTAAAACATCGAAAGTTAAATATTAAACACAACGACGGTCGTTGTCAGTTGTTTTTATTTAGTGTATTTTATAAAGTAAATAATATTCTGAAACAGATTTTGTTTTTAGATATAGCTACGTAGTTAAGGTAATTGATTTTGATCCTGAAATTATTTGTAATAACTCATTTGTTTGTGAACTTCTTCGACAAACTTATCAATTGCCGATGTAACGTTTTGGCGCGTATTTTGATTTGACAAATAAAGTTTTGAAACTGTCGAACATTTAATTAAATACCAAATAATGCTAACTAGCAGTTCCATCTAGTTCCCGTGGGAATTTTGGGATGAAAATAGCCAATAACCTTCCCGTTGAATATGGGTACCTATTACTCACATAAAGAATTGATAAAATCGGACTGATAATATCCGACATTAGCTTGAACATAGGTACAATCATAAATTGTTTACCTCTATATAATATTAATAGTATCGACAGGGCGTTTATATGTTACTAGCAGCGCCCCGCGGTTTTACCCGCGTTGTGCCCGTTCCCGTGGGAATTTCGGGAATTTTTTTACATAAAAACCTTCCTCTTGAATCACTCTACCTATTACAAAAAACCGCATCAAAATCCGTTGCGTAATTTTAAAGATTTAAGCATACAGACAGACACGAAAAAGAGACGACTTTATTTTATACTATGTAGTGATGTAGTGATGGCCTTATTTATTCATAAACGCTTTTTAACAGCATTTTAGCTACCGACTGTCCCTTTGCGACATCCGCCCGACTGCGACAGACGGAGGGTTTTGTTATTCGAGTGTGTGTATGTATGTATGTATGTCCATTTCTTTGGCACGCCCTACATCTCAAACGGCTGGACGGTTTTTGACATAATTATGAGGTGTCGTTGGATTTGTCTAAATTGTAGTACTACAACTTAGACTACTTAGTGACATAGGCCATATACATTTTCAAAATGGCGCCCGCAAATGGCGGAATGGGGGGGGGGGGGGAGTGAATTACCGTAGCAATATGGGTATCAAATAAAAGCTAGTAAAACGACCAGTTCAATAAAAGTACTGAAAAGTCTGAAATAAAAGAATCAAAAAACCCGTTTTTTTTATTTTTTTTATTGATGTTTTTTTCTAAGTGCAAAAGAGACAAAACACTTATAAGCAGTGTTTTAGTTAGAGAGTGTTTATGGACGAGGGGGTCAATATGACTAGAGTTTGTAGACATTATGTAATGTAAGAGATGCGGAAACATTTTCTTAAGAATGATGAATAACTGTTATTTTCGAAAATACGCTTGCTACGCCCGGGAATCGAACCGGGTAAAGTGGGGAAATATTATACTATATTAATGAATGGGGCCGCTGGCCTTCCCACTTGTGGCCTGGCCGCGTCAGAACCGCCGTGTGAGTCACTAGAGAATGTACAGAAATACAAATATCGACTAAGATTTGTATTTCTGTACATCGCCGCATCGTATCGCCGCGATTTCAGCTCGTGATGCTGGCTGATGGGTATTTGAAAAGCTACTGTTTTATTCCAGAGCGGGCGGCTGGGCGCACCTCAACATCGAGCCGGTTCCAATCCACAAGATGCCCAGTTTCTATCAAGTTCTTTTCCGTCAAGAGAGAAGTTTCTTAAAGAATATCAAAAGCTCTACTCCAGCAAAGAAAAGGCAAAACAACTATATCTCCTGCTCCTAACTGAACTGGAGGCGGCGATAACCGAGGGTAATGTCGATAGATTAAAGAATTATAGCAACTTCATTGATTACATAACTGATGCAGAGGACCAAGCAACTCTGAGAGAGTATTACGATCATGTTAACAACCCTGTTAGGTACACTAACTTAGTTATCTTAGCTTGTAAACATAATAAGGTTACCATTTTAAAGCATCTATTTGGCAGTAATGGTAAAATTGTCAATAATTTGTCCATCGGCGTCGGAGACCCTGCCTTGTCGCCAGACGATGAGGATGACACATGTCATAACGCGTTCTATTACGCTATACGTTCAGGCAACGCTGATCTACTTGAGGCACTCATTAACAAATGGCCGGGCAACTATTTCGCGGATCATCTCGGGGAACTAGATGAAATTCTTTCACTTGCTTATGAGGAATTGAAACTTAAGAACGTACTATTATCAGAAGAGATGGAACTATTTGTTGAAAATAAGTTGATAAGTCTACGTTTCTTCTCTAATGCTTCTAAACAAAATAAGAATGCGAAGAGTTATCTTAGTAACATACGAGAGCGGATCGATTTGGTACTTCAAAATATTAGCTTGTTAATGGCGGAGTACTCGAACACAGAAGGAGTAGACAGAAAGTTTTTGTTTGTTACAAAGTTTATCGCTCAAAATATTCATATATTGAAGCGTCAACTGAAGTCCACCTACGACAGACTGCCTTGGGAAGAAATGGAATTCTGTTTGGTCAGTTTTGTTTCTTCTCACATGAAACGCCAGGAAATTAATCTCTTCTACAATGCCACGTTGAACAAAGATAAAATACTGAACCACCTCAATAATTTCGCCAAAGAACTTAAAGTAGAACAGGATACAATAGAAGGCCTAGCCATCGGTAGATTGGCTGATCTCCCGAAGTTGAAGCGTGAGAGAGTTGTCGCTGAAATCGTTCGCTATCGTCCTCAATTTGAAGAGTTGTACAGCGACTATCAACAGATTAGAGATATCCATACTTTGGAGAAGATCAGTGACTATATAAAGTTGGCGTTATCAGCTGATCCCAAACATAGGGAAGGGCAGTTACTCATAACAAGGGTTTTGCAAGTGATCGGCGAATACTTGAAGAACACTCTCGAGTCCCCCAAGCTTTCCAGCACGACGAGCGAGTTGCTTCTGCTGTCGCTGCCGAGGAACACCAGGGAAGTCATCATAGACTTACGTAATTCACTATCGCATGCTTACTCGCTCTCTAAGAGAACAGAAATTGAGGAAAAAACTGATGTTAGTTTTTTTATAGGAGTTCAAAGAGATACTCAAAAAATCGATAACGTTATTACTAGCATCCTTTTCAAATACAAGATTAAAATCATTAGAATTTTGCTAAAGCAAATCATCACCAGTGAAAGTTTGGAACTGATAAAAGAAGTTGCTGAATTGTTTAGTAACATTGGATATGATGCATTGATCAAAGAGAAATCCGAAGTGATTGACGACGACAAACTAGAGAAACTCGTAAAAAAACTAAGCGATAATATAACAGACCAGACGAGCTATGAAAAGGAGCTGTTTCATCAAATAGATAAATCAATAAACGATGTGAAATCTAATACAAAAGATATGGAAGAGAATTATGTTCAGGCGTTCACGTTGTTGAAGAGCATGGGCTCTGAAGTAAATGAGAAAAACATTGACCATAACGTAATAAGAGGAATAAAATTCATTGCTAACAAAACACTCGAGAATATTCCTACTCAAATAGATGCTCTCAGTCTCAAAGAAATTGCCACAATATCGATGGGAATCGCTAACAGTGTGAAGAGCAGACGACAAGTCGACAAACTCGACCAAGTCGATCAGCTCGATCAAATAAATCACCAGATATTTCTCATTGCCGAACTTGGAATAGATGATTTAAAATGTATACAGGAATTAAGAGACAAGTTAAATGATAAAGGTTCGTTTATGTCCACAAACAAACAAATGAAACTTAATAATAATATAACAGAAAACAAATACAAAACCCTACTTGAAGAAAAGATTTATGAACTGAGAAGTGTTTTAAAGAATAACGCATTAGATGGCGAGTTGACTAAAAAGTTCCGTTGCCACAAGAAGAATAAAAAGTTGCAAGCTGTAGTGGAAATGCTTGTTCTCGACATTATGTCAATATTAGGAATTTCAGAGAAGCATCTCGAAAACAATCTGTTGTTTTTAGATGATAACACGCCTCTGTTAATTGGAAAGGCTTTGCGTAATCACTTAGCCCATGATAACACTATAGTTGATGTGTTGCTATCGGATCCCTCAGTAGCAGTTATCTTGAACGCTAAAAAGCTGATTTCAGAAAACATAATTAAAAGTAACAAGAAAATAGGCAAGTTGGTAAGAGATGACCCTTCCAAGTTGAAAGATAAGTACCATCAAAATCTTATCACTATTACTAATCAGGAAAGAATGTTTGCTGCGTTGGATCAAGGGAGCATTGAACTAATTAAAAGCTACCTCAGTAAAGGAGCAGATATAAATGCTAGAAATATTAGTTCGTCGACTTCACTGCATGTCGCAGCCCAAGGACCCAGTCTAGAAGTTATAAAATTCATCATTGAACAAAAAATAGACGTCGATATCAAAGATAAAGATGGACAAAGTCTACTTCATATTGCTGCTGCACAAGGAAGAAAAAATATTGTAGAATTTTTCATAAGAGAAACAAGTATCAAAGTTGACGATACTGATAATGGCTGGAGAACACCTCTACACATCGCGGCCAAACACGGACACAAAGATGCTGTTGAATTACTTCTAAAACGTAAAGCACAAACTAATGTCAAAGATATTCTAGGCTATTCACCTTTACATTATGCAGTGAAACACAATCACATTGCTACTGCTAAGATTTTATTTGAAAAAGAAGCCAACGTTGACAACAACGAAACTAAGGGTGGCTTTACATCACTACACATAGCTGCAGAGAGGGGTTATCTAGAGCTAGTGAATTATTTACTAGAAAATAAGGCGAATGTGAATGCTCAAACCGATAGAGGTTCGATACCTTTGCACACAGCAGCACTGAACGGTCATCTGGCAGTAGTGAATGCATTAATACTCAAAGGAGCGAATGTCAACTGCAGAGTTATTGACGGTTGCACGCCGTTACACTATGCAACAGAAAACGGACATCATGATATAGCTAATGTTTTAATAAGACATGGAGCTGATGTGAATGTAGCTGACAAAACGTATAACAACACACCTTTACACTATGCAGCAAAAGATGGATACGAGAAAATTGTTAAGGCTTTACTGGCAAATAAAGCTAATGCTCGTATTGCCACTGTGGCAGGTATTACCGCCCTGCATTTTGCAGCTAGAAATGACAACTTAGAAACAGTTAGGGCTCTTCTCGCGCACGGCGTTAACATTCACGCCAGAGATATACGAAATGCTACGCCATTGTACTACGCAGCAGAGGCCGATCAGAAGGCAGTCGCTGAATTTTTGGTAAAAAATGGAGCAGACATCAATGATAAAGTCTACGAATATCTAACACCATTACATGCAGCTGCTGGCAGAGGCCACAAAGAAATGATTGAGCTCTTATTAAGAAATAAGGCTGACGTAAGAGCTCGTGACATTAATGGTAATACACCGATACATGCCGCCGCGGGGAAGGGTAACAAAGATATCATCGATCTTCTAATACAAAATAACGCTGATGTTGATGCTCGAGATGATAAAGACATAACGCCACTACATGTCGCTATTCTAAATGGTCATAAGGACGCTGTTGATTTTCTTATCAAAAGTAAAGCTAAAGTCAACACTACTGCTAAATATGGTGTTACACCTCTCATTGCGGCCATTGTGAGGGGTCACAAAGATATTGTAAACCTATTAATAGAGAACAAAGCCGAAGTTAATGTGCAAGGAAAAGGTTATACACCCTTAGAACTAGCTGTCGAAGGAGGGCATAAAGAAATCGTAGAGATTCTTGTACAAAATAATGTCAATGTTAATGAGGGTAACCAGTCAACTCCATTGATTTCTGCTATTAAGCAAAACCGCAAAGATATCGTTGAATTTCTTATAAAAAATGGAGCTAATATTAATATAAAAGATGGTGCGCCTTTATCGTTGGCCTTGATCGCTGGCTATAAGGACATCGTAGAGATATTGTTAAAAAACAACGCCAGTATTGATAAGAAAGTTTGTGGAAATGTTACTCCATTACATATAGCGGCTTCTAAAGGTGGCAAGGAGATAGTAAATGTTTTGATAGCAAGAGGAGCAAAGGTTGATGACCTAGGTCCGTACCGTACAACACCACTAGTTGTTGCAGCACAAGGAGGCCATGAGGAAGTCGTTGAAGTTTTGATAACAAACGGAGCTGACGTCAACTTTGCAAGTGAAGAAGGCACTGCTCTACATTTATCCGCAGCAAACGGCCATACTAATACCGTTGCAGTTCTTTTAAGCAACGGAGCTAAAGTTCATGTTAAAGACCATAAAAATAGGACACCTTTAGAATTAGCTGTTGCGCGTGGTCATCTGCAAGTTGTGACAAAGTTAATTGAATATAAAAAAATTGATATGAATTATAAAGGTAACGATGGTTTTACGATACTGCACATTGCATCACAAGACAAGAATTTAGTGGAAATGGTACAATTTCTAGTAGATGCAGGGTATGATATTAATGTTACAAATAACTCTAAATCTAAACCTATACATATAGCGGCTAGAGAAGGCGGTATAGATACTGTGCAGTTTTTCCTTAGCAAGGGAATGAGTGTCGAGGAACCTGGTGTTGCCAACCAAACGTTACTGCACTACGCTGCAATGAATGGTCAGTTAAAAGTTGTTGAATACTTAATAGCACAAGGAGCTAACGTTAATGCTGCAGATGATAACGGCAACACTCCCCTGCACTTGGTTGCTAAATTTAGCCACAAAGATGTTTTAAAAGTTTTATTAACAAACGGCGCAGTTTATAATATACGTGACAAGATTCAAAGAGAACCTATAGACTTGACTCACAATGAAGATATCATCAATATATTAGCATCAATTGATAAACTATTTGATTCTGTAAAACGTGACCGATACTCAGATGTTGATAATGCTGTTAAATCTGGAGCTTTAATTAATGCGAGGAATACTAGTGGAACATCATTACATTATGCTGCCTGGAAAGGGTATGACAGAGTTGTCAAAGTTTTATTACAGAATAAAGCCGATCCTAATGCGGTTGGTAGCAAACGAGTCACTCCTCTACATTATGCTGCAAAGTTCGCACATCTAAAAATAGTCAAAGATTTGCTGTCCCACGGCGCCGTATATGATGCTGTTTCCGACGGCGGCAAAACACCTTCAGACTTCACTGAAGATAGAGATGTAACTAACTTATTCAAACTCATTGATGATTCGTTCAAAAGAGTTAAAGAAGGGAATGTTCGAGTTGTGAACGACCTGAATAAGCTAAAGGATGTAGAGACAGTAAAAGCAGTGATGAGTGCTCGTAACAGAGATAACGAAACGCTGGTAGTTGCTGCTATACATAGCAAGTTTTCGAAGGTGGACCAGCTGAAGGAGATAATGCAAGGGGACGTATCCTTTCGGATTAATGCAGCTTTAATGCTCACTAGTCGAGGTAATTATACAGAAGCGTTAAGCATTTTAAGAAAAGCCTTTGATAGAAGAAAGGAGTTACTGGGACCAGATAATCCTGGAACTTTAGATGTACAATTTCACATAGGACAAGTGCTATACAAGCAAGGGTTGTACCAAGAAGCTATAAATATATTCGAAGATATTTTCAAGAAGCAAAAAGAAGCGCTAGGTCTAGATGACAAGGACACTTTGCACACAAGAAGTACAATCGCTTTAGTTCTCCATAGACAAGGGAAAGATGAAAAAGCTTTAAACATATTCGAAGAAGTCTATCAGAAACAAAAGGAAATAATAGGAGAAAATCATGAAGGTACCATAAACACACAGTTTCACATGGCACTAGTGTTAGACAGACTGGGGAAATACGAAGAAGCCATTGACATAAATTGGAATGTTTTCAAAAAGAGGAAAAATGCATTAGGCTCGAATAACATGGCCACTGTGAGTGCCAAAAATAACGTGGCAATGGTGCTCAATAGCCAAGGGAAACACGACGAGTCCTTAAAAATATATAAAGAGGTATTGGAAAAGAAGAAAGCCATTTTAGGTATTAATCACACAGATACCTTGCGGACGTTGCACAACATTGCTGCCATTTACAACCGACAAAAAAATTACCACGAAGCCTTGAAAGCTTTTCAAGAAGTTTTAGATATCCAGAAAAAGGTTCTACAACACAATCACCCGGAAACGTTAAACACCCAATTCAATATTGGAAATTTACTTTTCGAACAAGGCAAATGGATCAACGCACTTAAAGTGTACAGCGAAATTATTGAACAATATAAAGCAGTTTTTGGAGCAAATCATTTAGCTGTTAAAGATATAACTCTTAAGATAGAGCTGATTAATCATAGACTTAAACTTGACGGTACCAAACCAACAGAGATTCTTCAGCATCTGCAGAAAGATATCAACGTCGCTGCCAATGACGGTGATGTACAAGCTGTGCGGCGTCTGCTGGAGAGCGGAGCTGATGCCAATGATGCAGATATCGACGGAAGAACACCATTACATTTCGCCGTCAGCAGTGGACGGAGCGCGATCGTGAACGTGTTGCTGAAACATGGAGCCGATGTCACTAAAGTCACTAACAAAGGGAACACGCCACTACACACTGCCACTTCCAAATGTGACTCAGCAATGGTCGAGGTTCTATTGAAACATGTGGGTCGTGATAAATTGAACGACTTCGTTAACGCTAAAACGACTTCTAGTGGCACTACTTCGCTTCATGTCGCAGCCAAAGGGGGCTCCTTGGAAATTGTGAAATGTTTATTGAAAAACGGTGCAACTTACAATGTGAAGAACAAAGAAGGTAAAACACCTGTCGATCTTTCCAGAGACCAGAAAGTTTGTGACTTACTGAAGTTAATCGCAGAATTGTTTAGAGATATAAAAATTGGCAATGTGGAATCTATTAATAAACTTAAAGACATAATCAATGATGAGCTCGTAGCCGTCACAAACGCTCGTGACAGTCAAGGGAAGACGATAATGCAAGTCGCATTAGTTAATAAACAAGCGAATTTTGCAATCAAATTGTTGGGAATGCTAAAAAATTAACAACAAATTCAGAATCGGAAATTTGCATGCCATAATCTAACCAGACAGTTCCTCCTACCGAGGAAAAAGTTTTAATGATCAATCAATGTTTTCCCTTGTAGCTGGAATAGTCTTTGGTTGGATCAGTCTTATCAGTGTTTTAACTTCGGATGCTCTGAAGAGTCTTAAAATTCTGAAGAGAAAAGTAAAAAGTTGTATTTAAATAAGATCGAATAGACTTAGCTTTCTTAATCAATATATTTTTTATAAAATAATATTCAAAAAATTACTCATTATCATAAATTATATTTCTGTATTTTTTATATTTCATTAAGTTTAAATATTTTGTATTTTTAAATGATAAAATAAAATGATTATTACAAATTAGAGTATTTTTTTACCAATAGTTTATTGGACCAGACAGGAATAACTTTTCCCAGCACTGGACTGGAAGCGGATCGGACGAGAATAAAACAAAAACTGCAATGTACAAATCACAAATTTATTTACAATATCTTGCACATATGCTTACAATTATAACAGAACATAATAATTATATAGGATCAATAAACTTAACTGCATTCTAACAGAATGTCTTGACAACAGACATGACAAATATGTCTATTGAGAAAGGTATATGCGTCTAAGATTCAATGTAATCTCAAGTTGGGCTAAGATACAAGTCAAGACAATTTAGGTCTTCATTTTTCTTTTCTAAAGACATTTTATTAATATTATTAGTATTAGCCTGTAATGTCCCACTGCTGGACAAAGACCTCTCATCTCAAGATTATTAGTACAGTGAGGAGGATGTCGTAATCACCACGCTTGCCTACTGCGGATTGGTGATCTCAAACCCGAGCCATGTTTGAAAAGTAGGAAACATTTTTTCGCTGAACTCGGGACCCGGGCCTTGGCGAATGCACATACCACAAGATTACCGAGCTGTTATTGTCTATTTCAAGCGATATTGTCTTCGGCATGTATAGTTGTTTTATCTCACGAGCGCCCCCGAGTGATACTTCTATATAGACTAAAGGTGTGTAAAATACCGATCTAAATTCATCAAATAATAAAGTGTGATTTTTGTGACATGACATATGTCATTTGAAAGCTCTTGAAGAGTTGTACAAGTCACCCTTTGACGGTGATATCGAAATCGACGGCCAACTTGGTGTTTTCGACCATTGACCTTTAGTACCGTTTACCTGCCAAAGCCACGATAACCCAAACTTCATAATAGTCCATCGTTCTTACCTGTGTTGGGAGCATGCGCTGACAAACTTTCAGCTTTTATAAAATAACGAAGGTCTGGGGTTCACGGGCTCTTGGTCCAATAGGTAAATTACACATATACAGTGTCGTAGTGTGCATCATGGCCCGTGTCTAAATCCTGTCAAAATTGTGTTTGAAGTAGCGACAGCATGGCAGGTTTGAGTAAACGGGGAAGTCATTCGATGGTTATTCGCAGTGAGGTGTTAGTCCATCGAAATGTTACATTTTTTAGGCCTAACCTTGCGTTTTTTAGAGGACGCAATTTTATTTTTTTGATGTGTAGGGGGGGTCAGTGTAAAGCTAAAAACAAGTTTGTGGGGTCGCCACCCTTGTCCCACGGCCGCCATCTTGAAAATAGGGGTTGAAATGGTTTTTACGATATATCTCTTAAACTATTATTTTTTTTAAAAACATTGTTAACAGTTTTGTTGCAAATTAAATTCTCTACAACTTTGGTCCAGTAACTTTTTGTCGTAGAACTATAAATAAAAAAGTTATAAGCGAAAATGTTCAGAAATTCGAAAAGTAAAAATAAAAGACATAAGGGACATTACAGCTGCTGCTGATCCTAATACCGATCTATCGAATGTCGTAGTTCGATTAGGTGGGTTCCATTTGCTCATAATATGTCGTTCATAGGTGCGATTGGATATATCATGTCTGGTAGTGGACTCGAGGATATCTTCAAATTAAGTTATGCTGAGAACTGTGTACAGCACATAATGTCATGCTTATGGTAGGGCTGTACATGCTTATGGTAGGGCTGTACATGCTTATGGTAGGGCTGTACGTGCTTATTTGCTAGTGCATTTATCTGTAACAAAAATAGTTATGGATTCAATAGAATTTACAGAAGAAGAACGAGATTTTCTGGATGATAATAGTACTATAAATGAGCACGTACAGCCCTACCATAAGCATGTCCAGACATTATGTGCTGTACACAGTTCTCAGCATAAATTAATTTGAAGATATCCTCGAGTCCACTACCAGACATGATATATCCAATCGCACCTATGAACGACATATTATGAGCAAATGGAACCCACCTAATCGAACTACGACCTTCGATAGATCGGTATTAGGATCAGCAGCACCTGTAATGTCCCTTATGTCTTTTATTTTTACTTTTCGAATTTCTGAACATTTTCGCTTATAACTTTTTTATTTATAGTTCTACGACAAAAAGTTACTGGACCAAAGTTGTAGAGAATTTAATTTGCAACAAAACTGTTAACAATGTTTTTAAAAAAAATAATAGTTTAAGAGATATATCGTAAAAACCATTTCAACCCCTATTTTCAAGATGGCGGCCGTGGGACAAGGGTGGCGACCCCACAAACTTGTTTTTAGCTTTACACTGACCCCCCCTACACATCAAAAAAATAAAATTGCGTCCTCTAAAAAACGCAACCCCAAATGTAACTTTTCGATGGACTATGTGTCGAATGAATATAAACAATGATCTTGCCGACGGTACTGATTGTCCGCACACAGAGACGCGTGTCTATACTCATTAGAACAACATGTACAACTATCATATCGTAGCGTAGATACTATGGAGGGTAGAAGTTAAGGAGGACCATCTCAGTGTATTAAAAAGTGTCCGTTGAAATTAAGGTGGCGCTATAGTAGCAAGTGGAAGAATTTTAAATAGAGCGCGAATTTTAAATAATTATTATTAACAATACAATATATTAACAGTACAATATATTAAAATATAAATGAAGAAATAAAAATTTAAATCTATACTAATATTATAAAGCTGAAGAGTTTGTTTTGTTTGTTTGTTTGTTTAAACGCGCTAATCTCAGAAACTACTGAACCGATTTGAATAATTCTTTCACTGTTAGATAGTCTATTTATCGAGGAAGGCTATAGGCTACATTTTATCCCGGATTTCCTACGGGAACGGGCACAACGCGGGTAAAACCGCGGGGCGCTGCTAGTACTGCATATTTCTTCTACAGAAGTCAAGAGAAATATTAAATTTTTCAACCCAGCACACTTCACTCTGCTTAAACTGCTAAGTTCATATCATTTCCACTTGCTACACTAGCGCTATTTCGGTGAGAGTTCGAACAATAATTTGCTGTTTACAAGTGGACACTTTTTCGACTAATCCCCCATACGAGACGGTCCTCCTTAACACATTCACTGCCATTATTATTTCCCTAATTCCTTCTGAGGTGCCACCAATATTATATTGGCGAAAAACATGGACTCGCCAGGCGAGTCGCCGGCACATGAACGAAATTTAAGTCGACTCGCCAGGCGAGTCGTCGGCAGTGAATGTGTTAACTTCTACCCTCCATAGTAGATACGTAACGTAGCGATGGCAGTTCACCTTTCATTCCTTTCGAGAAGGTTAGTGGCCAACCCTGGTGTCAAAGTTTAGAGACCGCCTATATACCTCCGACATAGTCCGATGACTGCAACAACCGGGACCGACTGCTTAACGTGCCCTCCTTCTTCTTATCGAGTGGATGGTCAACCTGACCAATCCTGGTGTCAGAGTTATTGAGCCGCCAAAGGCCTCTGACATGGCTCATGTAACGACTACTATCCGTAGAAAGTAACCGGGACCGACGGCTTAACGTGCCCTCCGAAGCACGGTGATGCTCAGATTGAAATGCCACTATCGGCCACCCATCCAAGTAGGGGCCGAGCTGCACGTTGATTAACGATCAAAATAACATCACGACTATAAAATAACGACGAACTAACATTGCTTAGTCAAATACGCCAAGTTTATATATGACGTAGGGAATTGAGGATATCAGAGATTTCACGAAATCCCTAGGGATACCACGAAATCACGGTAAATGTTGAATATTCTTATTTATGACGTCTTCTTACTAGTGATATGACAAAATACTAATATAAAATCAGTAATATTAGTAACAAATTTCTTACTATTCGGTAGGTTAGGGTTATTTCTTTTTGTATCAATTACGTAAAAAAAAAATAACCCTAACCTACCAAAGAGAGTGGTCGACTGAAGAATATTCAACATCTACCGTGATTTCGTGGTATCCCTAGGGATTTCGTGAAATCTCTGATATCCTCCATTCCCTGCGACATATATATAAGACACCACAATGAAACTAAAACAAAGCCTTTTAGACTGCAGGTCAGAGGCCTCTGAACATTCGATAAACAATACGCAACTAGATATCGGGTCACGTACAAAATCAAAGCAAAATGCTACCCGCGTGGATATGTTATACAGCTTCATTTGTTTACTACCGAACTGAGACAAGAGTTTTAAAACAGTTCTAAGTTCATCCTAATTACAACCACGACCCCTAGCAATAAAGTAGCAAATCTAATTAAAATAAGAGCTCACGTTTCAAGTGCGCTGTTATTCACCGAGACGTATTTTTCGCGCCGATCCGACGTCTAGTTGTGTATTGTTGATGGAAGCTCTGTACATATTAATAATTTGATCACATTACATTTTGTTATTGCTTCGAAATACTGTCGAAAACTCACATCACACATTCGTTTTCTAGTATTTTTGTGATAACATTTATTGCTATTTTATTTACAATTTTCATAACGACATGGCTTGCAAACAATCTATCTAAAATTATATTGTAAAGAGAAATAAATTGTAAGTATGTATATTTGTATCTAGGAAATATCCGTCCGATTAGAATAATTCTTTTTGTAATGGATAGCCAAATTCAACGGGAAGGTTATGGGATATTTTTCATCCCTATATTCCCACGGGAACGGGTATAACGTGGGTATAGCCGTAAACGTAGTTTAAATTCAAAATGAGTAGTGTTCGCATAAACCTATGATATCAGTATTGATTTAAAGTTGTTAAGTTTGTATTTAGTACTAGCTGTGCCCCGCGGTTTCACCCGCAGCGCCCCCGTTCCCGTGGGAATTTTGAGATTTTTGTCGCGTCTGTTTGTCGTTTGTCTGTTTGTCTGTATGTTTAGATCTTTAAAACTACGCAACGGATTTGGACGCAGTTTTTTTTAAACAGATAGAGTGATTCAAGAGGAAGGTTTATATGTATAAAAATTCCCGAAATTCCCACGGGAACGGGCAAAACGCGGGTAAATCCGCGGGGCGCTGCTTGTTTATTATATAACTTAGGGCAGGTTGTTTAGGTAAACATTAACACAAAATGTCATTCTCAACAGACTGAAGAAAATAAAAATCGTGGCGTTTTACTGGCCGCCCGAATCTTCTTCATCGAGTGGATGGTCACCCTGACCAATCCCGGTGTCAGAGTTATTGAGCCGCCAAAGGCCTCTGACATGGCGCATGTAACGACTACTATCCGTAGAAAGTAACCGGGACCGAACGGCTAACGTGCCGACGGAATAACTTTAACATACTGTCATTCAAGTTATGAAATAGCGCTTTGTATTAACAGACAACAGCGTAAAAATCGTGAAGTTCTTAAGGAACGCATGTTACGATTACCGACTGTTAAAAACAACCCTTAGCCACCCTACGTCTGACTGTTAGCTGTGTATAATCTTTTTTTTTTATTGTCACAAAATGTGGACCAATGTCGTCAATTTTCCAGCCGAAGACGACTACTCCTGAAGAGGAAAAAGGTTTAGAGATAGGGTAAGAATGAAATAAAATCACTAAACCTTTTTCCTCTTCAGGAGCAATCGTCTTCGGCTGGAAAATTGACGACATTGGTCCACATTTTGCTCAATCAAAAAAAATATGCTGCATAAAGACCGCAGGGGTTTAATATCCACTTTATTGTCTTCTTAACGGTCTATCGATATAGACCTCACTAAGTCTGTCGCAGTTTTTGAAAATTAGTTCAAAGTTTTGATGGGTGTAGTCCGCAAAAAGACCAGCAATATTGTCTAAAATAGCTTTATAAAGGATACTAGGTACTAAGCCCTAGTAAGTTCGGTATTGTTTGACCGCCGTAGTCTTTAAGATGATGTTATACCAAAGTAGACCACGGTAAGACCGCTGAAGTCTTAAATTAATCTGTTAAGGCCGCGTAGAGCGCAATTTACTCAAATAATCATTATTATCGTATAGACTAGTTTCGAAGTCCTGGTTAGTGGTCTATGCTGAGGTGTAGACCGTGGGGAGACCGCGCGGTCTATTATGACGTCATCATGTCGTTGACGTTGGGCGCTGGAGTGTTGACCGTGTTGCCTTTCAGAAGGTCGTTTATATCTTGCCTGAACATCGACAGGTTTTGTGTGAATCTGTAAAAGAAAAAAAAAACACTTATTATTTACTAGCACTGCGATTTTACCCGCGTTGTGCCCGTTCCCGTGGGAATTTCGGGAATTTTTATACATATAAACCTTCCTCTTGAATCACTCTATCTATTAAAAAAAACCGCGTCAAAATCCGTTGCGTTATTTTTATTACTTTCTACGGATAGTAGTCGTTACATGAGCTATGTCAGAGCCCTTTGGCGGCTCAATAACTCTGACACCAGGATTGGTCAGGTGACCATCCACTCGATGAAGAAGAAGAAGAAGCATACATAGGGCCAGACAGCGGAAAGCGACTTTGTTTTATACTATGTACAAGATATGAAAATGCAAAGTTCAAAATTACAAAAAAAAAACTTGAGAGATGTCAAGGGAAACCCGGATGGAACGAAGTTTATTTATTATCAACAAAAATAATCGTCGCGACACCACACTGTTTAATGCGAAATAGAAAGACGAAACGAAAATATCTGTCTTGCTTTCTATAAGAGAGAGAGAGAGAGAGAGAGAGACAGAAACATGTGCACGCCAGAGAGAGACAGATAGAGAAACACATGTTTCTGTGTCTGTCTCTCTCTGGCGTGCGCAAGTTTCTCTGTCTGTCCCTCTCTGGCCTAAAAAATGTCGTTACCATTTTTCCCGTCTAGCCCCCTTTCGCAACGCGCGATAAGGAACTTCGTTCCAACTGTAGCACTAGGGATAGCAATACTCACTTGTCTCTGTTCTTGGTGAGCAGGTTGGGCTCGATGCCCGCCATAAGGCTGTTGAACCACTGCGCGAGCTGCGGCTGCTTGTCCTGCGGCTGCTGCGCGAGCATGTCGGCGCGGAGGCGCGCGAAGTACTCCTCGTTGAGCAGGATGAGGCCCAGCAGCGGCCGCGACATCGACCACTGGTTGCAGCAGTCGTCCGACATTATCACGTTCACCACCTGATAACCATCATTATTTGTTAAAACGGGAACTTACGTACGACGGAGGTTACTGTTGAGTGTCCCTCAACACGTAATAGTTATATTAATATTAAATAATTACTAGCTGCGCCCCGCGGTTTCACCCGCGTTGTACCCGTTCCCGCGGGAATTTCGGGATGAAAAATAGATGTTGGCCGATTCTCAGACCTACTCAATATGCTCACAAAATTTCATGAGAATCGGTCGAGCCGTTTCGGAGGAGTACGCGAACGAACACTGTGACACGAGAATTTTATATATAAGATAGAGATGCCAAGGTCACGCTGAGTAAGAAACCTAGTGTCCCATTAGAAATGTACACACACAAAGTAATCAAAATAAAAACAATACTTCGCGTTGAGTGCAGCCTCCGTGGTCTTGTGGTTTGAGCGCTCGGCTCACAGTACGATTCCCGGTGGGGAATATCTCACAAAAATCTCTTTGTGAGACTGCCCTCAGTTTGGTTAAGGCATTGCAGGCTGAATCACCTGATTGCCCTAATAGTAAGACGATTCCGTGCTTCGGAGGGCACGTTAAGCCGTCAGTCCCGGTTACTCTCTACGGATAGTAGTCGTTACATGAGCCATGTCAGAGGCCTTTGGCGGCTCAATAACTCTGACACCAGGATTGGTCAGGGTGACCATCCACTCGGTGAAGAAGTATACTGACGGTGGCGAGCAGCTGCTGCATGATCTCGGGGCGTCGCTGCAGCACCTCCACGAACATACTGCTGACGACGGGCGGCGGCCGCCGCGGGTTGCCCACTTTGTTGCTAGCTGTAAAAAACAACGTCACATTCAATCAACAATATTTGAATAGGGTATTTCGCCGTTTTTTTAAATGATTTCTATTAACTCATCTTGTTAACACGTGTTAGAGATTAAAATCAGTTTTTCAGATCGCTATTATTTCCAAAGTTACAGGCGGTCAAAGTTGCTGATTAGACAGAGACAGCACTACACAGTTCTGTGACGTCACAAGCTTGTAGCGCCGTAGACGTCGCATACAAAAAAATCGTTTTGCAAGCACGGGACAGGAGAGAGTCTTTCAGAGCTTATAATTTCTTTATTTTTTAACCGATTTCGATTTCAGTTTTGAATCATAATGTCAGTTATTTTAATAAATTCATATTCCTAATTGTACACTTATAATATCAGTGAAAATTAATAAATAATTGAACTTGAATAATCTATTTCGAATTGAAACTATGTCCATGGATACACTTCGATCTTATTTCTGCAACACAGTTTTTTATATAACTTTCGCATTTAGAACGTCACAACTGTTTTAGTAAGTGTTTTTTTTTAAATTAATATAATAAAAGTTAATTTTATTTTCACACTAGCAGCGCCCCGCGGTTTTACCCGCGTTGTGCCCGTTCCCGTGGGAATTTCAGCATTTTTTATACATATAAACCTTCCTCTTGAATCACTCTATCTATTCAAAAAACTATATCAAAATCCGTTGCGTAGTTTTAAAGATCTAAGCATATACAAGGAGTATATGTATGGCCCTATAAGTACTCAGCCGGTTTGTTTCGATAAAGCATGTAAATTGTTTTACGTGTGCAAAGGTAGAATACATCGTATTTAAAATTCCCATACAAAAGTAAAATTATTTTAATCTTAGAAATTTGCGACAACCCTAAATGCCTTTATTTACGAACCTTTATTTACGGACTGCGACGCATTCGCTAGATCTGGACGCACCCTAAACCAGCACATGCCTTTAGGAAAGACGTGCGCTTTGATGTGTGTGCCATTATCGTAAAAAATAACACTAGTTTTCACACATAAAAAAACAACTAGGTAGGTACGATTGTATCACTGGTTTAACAACTGAATATTGACACGATTTTGTTATCAGTGATTAAGTTTACACAACACTAGGTACACAACAGACAAGACACTCCACAGTCTCCACACATCACTTCATAAGAAGACAATATTTAAATCCTACAAAAATATTTATCAGCTTAAAAATAGTTGTTTACATATTGGCAGCTTTCAAGAGCTGAGCAATAATAAGGTATAACTTTACCCATAAATAATCATATGTCGATTGCCAACCTCATTTCATAGCGTATCTAAAGGGCCCCATACACGGCACGATTCGTCTATACGATCGATCTGATGAAAATCGTGACGATTGATTGCATCAAAAATGTCGCTCATACTCGAAACGACTGGTCGTAACGATCGATCATTTACTTGTTTGAAGCTGAATGTTAAGGACGTGTTCAAATTAATGTTTTGGTTGCGATTTCCGACATCATTTTCGATTAAGTAAATCGTTAACGATCTTGACATACACCATCGATTCGTCGTTTCGATCGGTTTGACGCGACGGATCGTACAGATAAATCTCACCGTGTATGGGCCTCTTAAGAGCTACTGTTGATGACGGCCTCTTTAAATAATACTCTTTGAAATGTCAATATTTTACTTTTCTACCTATGTTTTGTCTATTTTTGATTTCTGGTTTTTGGTCTAGAGTTCAAAGTGAAAGGTCAAATAAACAGCTGTTGTAGGGTTGCCTCATCCTTGTGATAGTGTATTTCTGAAGGAAACTTTAAAAGTAAATACATGAATGAAAAACTTGGAAATATCAATTAGGGTAGAATAAACGTAGTTCGCCATGACGAGTAGAATGCCCTGCCTCGGTACTTATAGGGGTATTATGTTACACATTGTATAGGGACAGACACAGCGGAAAGCGACTTTGTTTTATACTATGTAGTTATATAGATAGTGATGTTTATCTAACGTGTATTATGTGCGTACTTACTTTTCTGTACTAATTGTTTAAATAGATATGTAACTATGTGGTCTAAGGTCGCGCAGCAGCCAGTGCAAACGCTCGTATCTGCAATATAAACACAACATTTTATAAGCGGCTAGCAGCGCCCCGCGGTTTTACCCGCGTTGTGCCCGTTCCCGTGGGAATTTCGGGATGAAAAATAGCCTATGTTACTCGTGGATAATGTAGCTATCGAATGGTGAAAGAATTTTTAAAAACGGTCCAGTCGTTTTTGAGCCTATTTAGAGCCAGAGAGCCTATTAGAGCCATTATAAACAAACAAACAAAGTGTTCCTATTTATAATATTAGTGTAGATGTTATAACGAGATTACGAGACTCGCCTTATTCATAAACGATATTTAACAGCACTTGAGCTATCGAATTGTTTGTCCCTTTCCGACATACGCTATTTGCCAAAGAGCGAAAGAGATAAAACACTGTAAGTATGTAAGTTCAAGTAAGGTAGTGGCCAACCACCTCCAACAGCCTCCGTGGTCTTGTGGTTTGAGCGCTCGGCTCACGATCCGGAGGTTCCGGGTTCGATTCCCGGAGGGGACAATATCTCACAAAAATCTCTTTGTGAGACTGCCCTCAGTTTGGTTAGGACATTGCAGACACTTCAATTTTATTTATTTTTATAGATTTAAATACAGAAGTTGTTTACCTATAGCAGTCAGCCCTTCCGATATTGAACATAATATATAAAGCGTCGCTTCTGGTTGTAAAGAGGCTAGGTATGGCATGTGGTCTTGTGCTAACCGTTCCAACAGTACATAGTACGTTTGTGACAGTTTCGGGTAGTCCTGTAACAAAAAGTCAGTCAGCTCGTCCACCAATCACCGCCCATTGGGATAGTCAAATGAACGAATGAATGAACGAGTATAAATATGTTTGCTTACCAATAAATCACTTTGCGGTATACTAAGCAAAAGTTTCACGAACATATTTAGTAAATTGTCTAGAGCCTCGTCACCGTATAACCTGAAAAAGGTGAAAAGTAACTATGTATTAAAAAAAATTAACTAAGTTATTATTATCAAAAACCGTATCCCGCGATTATGCCCGCGTTGTGCCCGTTCCCGTGGGAATTTCGGTATAAAAAAACACTTGAGAGCTGTCAATGGACACCCGGATGGAACAAAGTTAATTTTTCAAGAAATAGAAAGACGAAACGAAAATATCTGGGTTGCTTTCTATAAGAGAGAGAGAGACAGACAGAGAAACATGCGCACGGCTTACAATAGCTTACTATAGCAAAAAGCGTCGTTACAAGTTTTCGTTTTATTTTTTTCCGTCTAGCCCCCTTTCGCAACGCGCGATAGGAAACTTCGTTCCAATAGCCATTACAAAACAGAAATCGATTCGGATTAGCAGTTTATGAGAGTTAGCCCTTACAAACAAATTTTAAGACTTCGGGCCTTTTTCAGAAAAGCTTATTAACAGCATTTTACATTGACAAATGGTTTATCCCTTTCCGACATCAGCTATTTTCTAAAGAGCAAAAGAGACAAACTATTTTTTAAACAGTGCTTTAGCTATAGAGCATTTGTGAATAAAGCGGTTTAGCTCTTTATAATCTTCTTCTTCTTCATCGAGTGGACGGTCACCCTGACCAATCCTGGTGTCAGAGTTATTGAGCCGCCAAAGGCCTCTGACATGGCTCATGTAACGACTACTATCCGTAGAGAGTAACCGGGACCGACGGCTTAACGTGCCCTCCGAAGCACAGAATCATCTTACTTTTCGAGCAATCAGGTGATTCAGCCTGCAATGCCCTAACCAAACTGAGGAAAGTCTCACAAAGAGATTTTTGTGAGATATCCCCACCGGGAATCGAACCCGGAACCTCCGGGTCGTGAGCCGGGCGCTCAAACCACAAGACCACTGAGGCTGTCTTTATAATATTAGTATCGATTAGATAACTATGTGCTATGACCTGACTACGCTGAAATTGGCGTAGTTACACCCCTTTTCGGCTCTTCTGCGTCGGGTGTTAAAACAGAATGTATGTCCTACATAGCTAAAATCTCTTTGTGAGACTTTCCTCAGTTCTCAGTTTGGTTAGGGCATTGCAGGCTAAATCACCTGATTGCTCGAAAAGTAAGATGATTCCGCGCTTCGGAGGGCACGTTGAGCCGTCGGTCCCGGTTACTCTCTACGGATAGTAGTCGTTACTTGAGCCACGTCAAAGGGCTTTGGCGGCTCAATAACTCTGACACCAGGATTGGTCAGGGGACCATCCACTCGATGAAGAAGAAGACATACCTAACTAAGCCGAAAATGGCGTAGTTGTGGCACGTTTTAGCGTACTTACACCCTATTTGTCTCTTTCTTGGGGTTTAAAATCAGATCGTCATACAAACCTAATTACGCCGAAATTGGCGTAGTTCCCGCACAGCGCCGCCTTCATGATGGAGAAGCACAGCGATATGCCCTTCAGTTTGAGCGCGTACAGCTGCTTCTTGTTCACCTCCACTGTTAATATCCGACTGCCTGCGGACAAACTTACAGTCAAAATATACTCAGTTCAAAAGTGTAAAAATTCATTTCAAAAACAGGCCTAATGTAATCTAACTGATACTACTACATTTAATTACACAAATACTTTATTTATATAGGTATATAAAATTCAAAGTCCTGACTGATAATCAACGCACAGCCTCAACCGCTACACCGGGATACATGAACTATGGCAGGAAGGTTCTTCAAGTGACGTAAGTGCACACTAAGAAAGGATTTTCGAAAATTCCTACGGGAACGGGCTCAACGCGGGCAAAGCCGCGGGGCGCTGCTAGTATGAATATATAATTGACACTCAAGACATCATACTGATGTTCGGTGAGATGAGAGGCCTTTGCCCAGCAGTGGGACATTACAGGCTATTATAATTTGAGTACTAGTATGTGGTGTACTGACCGTATGCACATATGATGCTGGAGAGCTCCCTGAAGAGCAGGATGCCGTTGGGCGAGCTGACGTCGAACTGCAGGCGCTGGTTCTTGTTGTGCGCCAGTACTACTTACTATGTGGTGTACTGACCGTATGCACATATGATGCTGGAGAGCTCCCTGAAGAGCAGGATGCCGTTGGGCGAGCTGACGTCGAACTGCAGGCGCTGGTTCTTGTTGTGCGCCAGTACTACTTACTATGTGGTGTACTGACCGTATGCACATATGATGCTGGAGAGCTCCCTGAAGAGCAGGATGCCGTTGGGCGAGCTGACGTCGAACTGCAGGCGCTGGTTCTTGTTGTGCGCCAGCTCGGCCGCCAGCTTCAGCACCGGCGTGGACACGCTGGGCTCCGCGAACCACAGCTCCAGCCCGCGCAGCAGCACCTTCAGGTACACCGGGTAGCTGCCGGCACACATTACACCTTCTATATTATATTCATTACTGGCAGCGCCCCGCGGATTTACCCGCGTTGAGCCCGTGCCCGTGGGAATTTCAGAATTTTTTATACATATAAACCTTCCTCTTGAATCACTCTATCTATTTAAAAAACCCGCGTCAAAATCCGGTACGTAGTTTTAAAGATTTAAGCATACATAGGGACAGACAGCGGAAAGCGACTTTGTTTTATACTATGTAGTGATAACTTATTTTGAATTGAAACTATGTATGTATGTGTGTTACTCTCTCACGCAAAAACTACAGAACGGATTTGGATAAAACTTTGCATCAATATAGGTTATACATCAGACTAACACATTTGATACATTTTATCCTGAAATTCCCGCGGGAACAGTACAACGCGAAGGCGGCCAGTCTTTATACATATATATATAATTCTACTATACGTGTGTATGTCACTGAACTCCTCCTAAACGGCTCGACCGATTTGAATATTTTTTGTATGCCTTAGGGTGGTACCCTGGATGGTGTAGATTCTCACTAGCGACATCTATTGGGTCGCGGGTGGAACCACTGCATAGGACAGCTAGTATTAATATAGAATAGAGTTGAGACACTCACATCCAATCGAAAAGCATCATATACGTGGTCTTGGTGTTGAAGGCGAACGCCAACCCCCTCAGATCTCGCGCCAGCCCTATCAATGTCTTCTTGGCGTCTTCTGACGCGTATAAAGGACTTTCCGTAGGGTCTAGAAGACCGATGATACTTTCAACAGCCGCTGTGGAAGAATGGATACATATGTTAGGGGATTACAGCCTCCGTGGTCTTGTGGTTTGAGCGCTCGGCTCACGATCCGGAGGTTCCGGGTTCGACTCCCGGTGGGGACAATATCTCACAAAAACCTCTTTTTGAGACTGCCCTCAGTTTGGTTAGGGCATTGCAGGCTGAATCACCTGATTGTCCGAAAAGTAAGATGATTCCGTGCTTCGGAGGGCACGTTAAGCCGTCGGTCCCGGTTACTTTCTTCGGATAGTAGTCGTTACATGAGCCATGTCAGAGGCCTTTGGCGGCTCAATAACTCTGACACCAGGATTAGTCAGGGTGACCATCCACTCGATGAAGAAGAAGAAGGGGCATCACGTGTTTTTTTTGTAATTGTTAACCCCTCCCTCCCCCTTTGAGATACATAATTCGCTTTTTTCCGAAAAAATAAATACATGTGATGGGAGAGTAGTGTTGTGCCCAAATGTAGTGTAACGTCCGTGATGTGAGTAGTGGTGTGCCCAAATCTAGAGTAACGTCCGTGATGTGAGTAGTGTTGTGCCCAAATGTGATGTAACGGCCGTGACGTGAGTAGTGGTGCGGGCACACGTTGCGCGCACCGGTGAGCGGCATCATGAAGGAGTGGAAGCGGTCCTCGTCCTCGCCCAGCTGCACCATGAGCAGGCGGCCGAGCGCGGTGTAGAGCGCGGAGCGGGACCGCATCTCGCCCGCCGCGCCCGCCGCGCCCAGGAACGGGAACTGCGCCGCCTGCCGCAACATATGAACATACATCTTCAGTCCATACTACCGGCGCCCCAAGGGTATGCCCCGTCCGTCACGTGCCTTCAGAGGGCACGTTAAGCCGTCGGTCCCGGTTACTCTCTACGGATAGTAGTCGTTACATGAGCCATGTCAGAGGCCTTTGGCGGCTCAATAACTCTGACACCAGGATTGGTCAGGTGACCATCCACTCGATGAAGAAGAAGATCAAATGCGTTATGTACGTACCGTGTGGTGAGTGAGCATGAACTGCACTTCGTCTAGTTTGACGAGCTTCCTGGCGCAGCTGTAGCCGCCACTCAGATCCGACAGCAGACCCAGAGTCTTCGAGATGATCTGCTCTGAGCCGCCCCAGTACTTGAGGTTCGTTATGCTGTGGAGTCAGATATAAACATTTGAAAAACAAACCTACGTAATCCATACTAATAAGCGATATTCTGATATTAGACAAGCCCGTTGGCACAGTGGCAGTGAGAGCGCTTACTGTGTCGGGGGTTGCGGGTTCGATCCCCGCCCGGAGTCAACAATATGTGACATAGTTGTTGGCGACTACGTCTGGGTGTCAATTATATATTCTTACTAGCTGCGCCCCGCGGTTTTACCCGCTTTGTACCCGTTCCCGCGGGAATTTCGGGATGAAAAATAGATGTTGTCCGATTCTCAGGCCTACCCGATATGCACACAAAATTTCATGAGAATCGGTCGAGCCGTTTCAGAGGAGTTCAACCACGGTACCCGTTCCCGCGGGATTTTCGGGATAAAAAAAAGATATTGGCCGATTCTCAGACCTACTCAATATGCTCACAAAATTTCATGAGAATCGGTCAAGACGTTTCGGAGGAGTACGGGAACAAACATTGTGACACGAGAATTTTATATATAAGACTAGCTGCGCCCCGCGGTTTCACCCGCGTTGTATCCGTTTCCGCGGGAATTTCGGGATGAAAAATAGATATTGTCCGATTCTCAGACCTACCCGATATGTACACAAAATTTCATGAGAATCGGTCGAGCCGTTTCAGAGGAGTTTAACCACGGTACCCGTTCCCGCGGGAATTTCGGGATGAAAAATAGATGTTGGCCGATTCTCAGACCTACCCGATATGTACACAAAATTTCATGAGAATCGGTCGAGCCGTTTCGGATGAGTATGGCAAAGAAAACTGTGACACGAGAATTTTATATATTAGATAAATTATTTGTGTATGTATGTATAAGTAGTAGTATCAGTGAGTTAGATTCCATAACACAAGCTTAGAGCTTACTTTGGGTCTAATTAACCGTGTGTGAATTTGTCCAAGTATTTATTTATTATTTATTCTCGCACGAATGAAACTCAAGAGTTTGTATTTTTCATTTTTTGTTTGTTTGAACGCCAATACCAATCCGACTTGGAAAATTCTTTTTGTAGTTGATAGCCACATTGAAATGGAAGGTTATAGGCTATTTTCAGACATAACGTCTCCATTCGAGCGAATGTCAATGAAACGTATGTATGTAGAACGATGCTAGGACATTTTTTGAGTGTTGTCAGCTATAGATTGTGACTCTATTATAGTTATACTAACTCAATGTTGGTCACTACATAGTTTAATGCCTAGTTTACACGGGCTTCGTAGCTAAGCGCTTAGTACTTGTCACTAATACTAAGTCCTCATGTGTAAACACGCTGATTAGTGCTTAGTATTAGTATTTGTGAAGAGTACAAGTGAATAGAAAACGATCCTATTTTCTAAGCGACAAGTCGATACCCCCACCACGATTTACTAAGCACTTGTCGCTTGCTGACCGTGTGTAAACAGCTCGACAAGTTACTTTGAAATAATAATGTTTGAATATTGCTTACACACACTGCGCAAAATCAGGCGGCGGCGTCGCTGCATTTCGAATGTCTGGTCACTAATAACTTTTACTGGCTCCAACGTGTAAACGGTTACTTTTCACTTGTCATATTGAGGCTTAGTATAGTGACAAGTACTAAGCACTTAGCTACGAAGCCCGTGTAAACTAGGCATTAAACAAAGTCGCTTTCTGTCCCTATGTATGCTTAGATGTTTAAAACTACGCAACGGATTTTGATGCAGCTTTCTTTAATAGATAGAGTTATTCATGAGGAAGGTTTATATGTATAATAATTCCCGAAATTCCCACGGGAACGGGCACGACGCGGGTAAAACCGCGGGGCGCTGCTAGTATAGTATATACCGCAAAATCTTTATTAGAACACTAGCAGCGCCCCGCGGTTTTACCCGCGTTGTGTCCATTCCTGTGGGAATTTCGGGATGAAAAATAGCCTATATTACTCGTGGATAATGTAGCTTTCGAATGGTGAAAGAATATTTAAAAACGGTCCAGTATTTTTTGAGCCTATTCATTACAAACAAACAAAGTTTTCATCTTTATAATATTAGTGTAGAAAACTGTCATTTTGGTCACACTCAACAATCCCGCCGTATAAAAGCCGCACTCACATCTTCCTCATGAGCACGCTGAGCAGCCGGCTCTCGTCGCTGAGCCCGAGCACCTCGTTGAGGCGGCGGTACACCTTGCTGTTCTTCTGCACCTGTTCCCCGACGTATATCTTACGGAACTGCTCGAAGAACGACATCATAGCCAGCTCCAGCTTCTCGCAGCCGCCCTGTGTGCGAAAGAGAGAGAGGATCAACCACTGAAACATTATTTATATTACAACTAACTAGCAGCGCTCCGGTTTTACACGCTTTGTGCCGTCCCGTTGAATGTGTCACTGTCACTGTCACCGTGACGCGTGTCAAGTGTTACCTGCTGCAGGCGCGAGTCGATGAGGTCCATGAGCTGCAGCACGCGGCACACGAGCTCGCCGTCCATGGCGTCGTTCTCCTCGCAGTTGATGGATGTCACTGTCACTGTCACTGTCACCGTGACGTGTGTCAAGTGTTACCTGCTGCAGGCGCGAGTCGGTGAGGTCCATGAGCTGCAGCACGCGGCACACGAGCTCGCCGTCCATGGCGTCGTTCTCCTAGCAGTTGATGGATGTCACTGTCACTGTCACTGTCACCGTGACGTGTGTCAAGTGTTACCTGCTGCAGGCGCGAGTCGGTGAGGTCCATGAGCTGCAGCACGCGGCACACGAGCTCGCCGTCCATGGCGTCGTTCTCCTCGCAGTTGATGGATGTCACTGTCACTGTCACTGTCACCGTGACGTGTGTCAAGTGTTACCTGCTGCAGGCGCGAGTCGGTGAGGTCCATGAGCTGCAGCACGCGGCACACGAGCTCGCCGTCCATGGCGTCGTTCTCCTCGCAGTTGATGGATGTCACTGTCACTGTCACTGTCACCGTGACGTGTGTCAAGTGTTACCTGCTGCAGGCGCGAGTCGGTGAGGTCCATGAGCTGCAGCACGCGGCACACGAGCTCGCCGTCCATGGCGTCGTTCTCCTCGCAGTTGATGGAGGCGCGGCCTCCTATCGCCGCGCCTATTATGTAAACCAGCCACGTCAGTTGTCCTGTGAACGTATTTTGATACCCATCAATCAAATTCTTGACACACATCGTCTTTACTTTGACATTTTAACAAATATTCTCGACACTCATCACTATTTATCGTCATTATTCTGATATTTTAACCCAATTTTCTCGACATTCACCCCTCAGCCCCACTCACCGTGCAGCACGAGTATCTGGTGCGGGCGGGTCTCGAGGCTGTAGCCGTGCGCGGCGCGGTCGAAGTGCGCGACGAGCAGCGTGCACGTGTTGAGGTACTCGCAGCGGCAGATCACCGACAGCTGCTCCAGCTGCTGCTGCACCGTGCCCAGGTCGTCCAGCGGGTCCTCCAGCCCGTCCCTGCGCCGGCGTCACCGTCACAATGCGATTTGCATTCAAGTGGAGCGAAGCTCAATTACAACGCGTTCCGGAGTTAGGTGTGTGGTGACTGGTTTATGGGATGTACTGACTGAGTCGGGAGATGTAGTGATTGACTTAGGGAATGTAGTGATTGACTTAGGGGATAAAATGATTGTCTTAGGAGATGTAGTGATTGACTTAGCGAATGTAGTGACCGACTTAGGATATGTAGCGATTGACTTAAGGAATGTAGTGACTGACTTAGGGAATGTAGTGACCGACTTAGGAAATGTAGTGATTGACTTAGGGAATGTAGTGACTGACTTAGGGAATGTAGTGACTGACTTAGGGAATGTAGTGACCGACTTATGAAATGTAGCGATTGACTTAGGGAATGTAGTGACTGACTTAGGGAATGAAGTGACCGACTTAGGGAATGTAGTGTCCAACTTAGGGGACGTGGCGAGTGACTGACTCACGAAACCAACTGATTATTATTAATGTTAATTTCAAACTAGCTGTGCCCCGCGGTTTCACCCGCAGCGCCCCCGTTCCCGTGGGAATTTTGAGATTTTTATTCCTTATTTTTCTTATATAAAAACCTTGTCCTGACAATAAGGAACACATTAAAAAAAGAATCATCCAATTTGATGCATTCTTTCTGAAGTTATGCGCTTACCAACACATTTTGCGATTCATTGTTATATTATAGATCAAGACAGTTTACAACTTTACAAGTATGTGTTTAATACTCACCTCAAGACGCAGGGCACAGCGTCAAGTCTGGACGCGATGTACGCGGCGGTAACGCCGGGCGCGTACGTCTCGAGCAGATGAGGCTCCGTCGCCTTCACGTAAGGCAGTGACACCACCATGCGTTGCCACAGCGATAGGAGATAGTGGACCGAGTTCGGGGCGAATTGCCACATCTGAAAATGTATAATTTGGACTGGTAAATCCCGAGATTAGCTTGAACATACATACAAACAAATATATATTTTATAATATAACTATAATATTATAATATAGTTTTTTTTACGTAACCTTGCTGTCCCACTGCTGGGCAAAGGTCTCCCCCAATTCTTTCCATATATCTCTTTCCATGGCTAACCTCCTTAATTATCTTATATATAAAATTCTCGTGTCACAGTGTTCGTTCGCGTACTCCTCCGAAACGGCTCGACCGATTCTCATGAAATTTTGTGTACATATCGGGTAGGCCTGAGAATCGGACAACATCTATTTTTCATCCCGAAATTCCCGCGGGAACGGGAACAACGCGGGTGAAACCGCGGGGCGCAGCTAGTAGTAATATAGTATATAGTATAGATTAGTATAGTTTACCTGTAAACTCTGCACAGTGAACTTGGCTATCTGTGATATGAGTCGAGGGTAGTTATCGACCACCACTAACTCCCCGAGCTGATAGTTTGATTTCAAACGCGCCAGCAGTCGACAGAACTCGTGGTAATTCGTGGGGTCTGATAGGCCCTGAAATGGAAGCGAAGGGTCAAAAAGACATGTTGGGGTTGCGTTCAGTTTCGAGGTTCTTGCAATTTGAGGTATTTCGCCGTTTTTTAATTACTTCTAAAATAATTTTTTTTATACCGCTATTATTTCCAAAGTTACAGGCGGTCAAAGTTGCTGATTAGACAGAGACAGCACTACTAGCTCTGTGACGTCACAAGCTTGTAGCGCCATAGATGTCGCATACAAAAAATCGTTTTGCAAGAAAGGGACAGGAGAGAATCTTTCAGAGCTTATAATTTCTTTATTTTTTTATCGATTTTGATTCTGATTTCAGTTTTGATCATAATGTTATTTTACTAAATTCATTTTTCAAATTGTACACTTTTAATATTAGTGAAATATCCTATTTGAGCGTATTCAGGCTTTCAGATTTATTTATTTATTTATTTATTTAAGAGGGCCCTTCCCGGGCCGTCAATCTCCAACGCGAACATTATTGAAAAGCTTGTTGTTTCAACTAGCGCAATGTTAGAAAAAGAGGCACTGCGAAAAGAGTGAGCAAGTGCCTGAGCGCTCGTTTGGCATTCGATAACTTTCGTCGCTCACTCGGGGCGGCCAGCCGATGACGTTATGTACGATGCCATTCATAAGGCGACGATTACACGTAAAGTATTTACTGTGATCCGTCAATACAGTATTTATTGATGGATTTCAGTATTTACTGATGGATGAATACACCGGCCTACACGTACAGTATTTATTACGTCAGTATTGTGTCCGGTCTCCTGCTGTTTACACGTCTAAAATGGCCACAGAGCTGAAAATTAAAGGTTGCGTGGCTATTATTTTAGCACTTAGTTTAAATAAAAAGGCCAAGCGAAAGCGATAGGCATAAAATTGGTTACAACAAAGGGAAAGGTACACACATTTGAATTTAATGGCAGAAATTAAATTACATGGTGAAATGGATGATTACGAGAATTATTTTCGAATGCCTGAACCCTGCTTTGAAGAACTTCTGACAATAGTAACACCTTTTTAAATCATAATCCGACGGATCATCATTACAGAATCAAGAAATCTAGAAATCCATCAATAAATACTGATATCCATCAATACATTAGGTTACACGTTCAGTAAATACCACGATACGTCATTATTTACTGATGGATCACAGTAAATACTTTACGTGTAATCGTCGCCTAATAATATCACAGTATCTAGATATCGTCTTGTACGCGCGCCTCGCTACTTGCTACTCGCTACACGCTACTCGCTTCAAAGTTGGTTATTGGCGTGCGCTGCTAAATCTATTGATAGTATCACTACATATAGTATAAAACAAAGTCGCTATTTTTGTCTGTTTGTTTGTCTGTTTGTCTGTATGCTTAAATCTTTAAAATTACGCAACGGTTTTTGATGCGGTTTTTTGTAATAGGTAGGTAGAGGGATTCAAGAGGAAGAAAATAAAAACAATGTTCAACATAATCAAACTTTGATTATGTCGAACATTGCGTTGCATTGGTCATTGCTCATTATTGCGTACAAATAAGTTCGCGAGAGCATACGTGTGGGATACCATGGAAATATATAAAAATCAATGCCACTTTTCGTTGTAATTGTATAACTCAGGAACGGGCTGACCTATCCAAACTAAATATTTAGGCTTTGTTCGGACTATTTAGTAGATGGTCTATGTGAAGTTTGCACAAAATCGGTCGAGCGGTTCTTGAATTCCCCCGGGAACGGGCACAACGCGGGTAAAACCACGGGGCGCAGCTAGTAAAATATATATCGTAGGCACAATAAAAAGAACGAAGAACGTTCTATACGAAGCGAGCGAACTAGCGAGCTAGCTAGCGAGTGCGCCATTCATAGATAGACTCGCCCCCCGCATACCTCTTTCCGTCACTTGACAACAAACAAGGGAGACCGCGATAACGTTGAACAAAATATAGTGTGCGGAATCTTCATAAAACATGTTCCAGGATATACGTGTTTATTAAAAAACCTTGCATGTTTGTAAAATAAATGATTGTTATTTAAAATCTCCATTATATTTACGAGGTTTCTATCATAATATTTTCTTTAATTTTACAATTTATAAGTACAATATGACCGCCCAAAATTCAGGTAAAATTTGTGCAAAAAGCCGGTTTTCGGAGGCTTATACTGAATTTGTTTCTAAAAATTTAGATTTTCTGTTATGATAGAAACCTAGATATAGTGCATAAGATACTTATTAGCTAAAAAGTTTCAAAGAGAGATCTATAACAACGCCGTAATCACGTAACAGCGTTTGTATGAAAAGTAAGACGGGTTGGCCGCTCTTAAGGACAGCCAGTGAAATATACATCAAACTTAAAAATAAAACTTACGACTAAATTAATGAATTAGATGCAATTTCTATAGGTGCCACAACATGCAGATACACAGTAACGCGCATTTTGTACTTGCGTTTTGTTTTGGTCTCATTCAATTTAACCGTTTTTACCCTGTAATGTCTCATACCTGAGCAAAAACCTCTCATCTCACTGAAGATATCAGTACAGCGAGGATGAGAATTAGGCGTAATCACCACGCTTGCCTACTGCGGGTAGGTGATCATGATCAATGATTTAAATATTAATATTATAATAAATCAACACTAACCTGCGTATTATCCAAAATCCTCAACACCCCTCCAGCCATCCTGTTGAGGAACTTGGCCCTCTCATTATTGCTGAAGAGCGAGCGTCGAACCGAAGCGAGCTGCACGAGACACGCGAGCGCCGCGCCGCACAGCGAGCCGCGCAGCGCGTGGTACAGAGAGAAGAACAGCTCCAGCGTGTCGGCCTCCAGGAACGTAGGCCGCCACGACGTGGGGATCTACAGACACGTTCAGTGACACTACATTACACGAGACACACTGTGTGACACACTACAGAGAGAAGAACAGCTCCAGCGTGTCGGCCTCCAGGAACGTAGGCCGCCACGACGTGGGGATCTACAGACACGTTCAGTGACACTACATTACACGAGACACACTGTGTGACACACTACAGAGAGAAGAACAGCTCCAGCGTGTCGGCCTCCAGGAACGTAGGCCGCCACGACGTGGGGATCTACAGACACGTTCAGTGACACTACATTACACGAGACACACTGTGTGACACACTACAGAGAGAAGAACAGCTCCAGCGTGTCGGCCTCCAGGAACGTAGGCCGCCACGACGTGGGGATCTACAGACACGTTCAGTGACACTACATTACACGAGACACACTGTGTGACACACTACAGAGAGAAGAACAGCTCCAGCGTGTCGGCCTCCAGGAACGTAGGCCGCCACGACGTGGGGATCTACAGACACGTTCAGTGACACTACATTACACGAGACACACTGTGTGACACACTACAGAGAGAAGAACAGCTCCAGCGTGTCGGCCTCCAGGAACGTAGGCCGCCACGACGTGGGGATCTACAGACACGTTCAGTGACACTACATTACACGAGACACACTGTGTGACACACTACAGAGAGAAGAACAGCTCCAGCGTGTCGGCCTCCAGGAACGTAGGCCGCCACGACGTGGGGATCTACAGACACGTTCAGTGACACTACATTACACGAGACACACTGTGTGACACACTACAGAGAGAAGAACAGCTCCAGCGTGTCGGCCTCCAGGAACGTAGGCCGCCACGACGTGGGGATCTACAGACACGTTCAGTGACACTACATTACACGAGACACACTGTGTGACACACTACAGAGAGAAGAACAGCTCCAGCGTGTCGGCCTCCAGGAACGTAGGCCGCCACGACGTGGGGATCTACAGACACGTTCAGTGACACTACATTACACGAGACACACTGTGTGACACACTACAGAGAGAAGAACAGCTCCAGCGTGTCGGCCTCCAGGAACGTAGGCCGCCACGACGTGGGGATCTACAGACACGTTCAGTGACACTACATTACACGAGACACACTGTGTGACACACTACAGAGAGAAGAACAGCTCCAGCGTGTCGGCCTCCAGGAACGTAGGCCGCCACGACGTGGGGATCTACAGACACGTTCAGTGACACTACATTACACGAGACACACTGTGTGACACACTACAGAGAGAAGAACAGCTCCAGCGTGTCGGCCTCCAGGAACGTAGGCCGCCACGACGTGGGGATCTACAGACACGTTCAGTGACACTACATTACACGAGACACACTGTGTGACACACTACAGAGAGAAGAACAGCTCCAGCGTGTCGGCCTCCAGGAACGTAGGCCGCCACGACGTGGGGATCTACAGACACGTTCAGTGACACTACATTACACGAGACACACTGTGTGACACACTACAGAGAGAAGAACAGCTCCAGCGTGTCGGCCTCCAGGAACGTAGGCCGCCACGACGTGGGGATCTACAGACACGTTCAGTGACACTACATTACACGAGACACAAATCACTGACCGGGTCACTGACCTACAAAGGTCACCAACCCACACAATACGACCTCAAACTGACCCTAACTGTACAAAACTTATCCTAAGTCTCATTATTGGTGGCTACAATGTTCAATGACCTACAAAGGTCACCAACCTATAAAACACGACCTCAAACTGACCTGTACTGTGCAGAGGTCATCCGAGGACTCGTCACTGGTGGTGGTCCCGATGAAGTCGAAGGTCAGGCAGTTGAGGGCCAGCTTCAGTAGAGAGGAGACGAGCGCGTGTTGTCTCTCATCATTCATCTCCATGGTCTTCTCTCTGACTGTGCCTAGCAGAGTGCAGGACAGTCTGAATACTTCATATAGAATCGTGTCCCTGGAAAGATAATGTATCATTTTATTTGTGCACTCGCCTGCCAAGACTGAGGTCCCTGGTTCGATTCCCGGGACGGGCGAAAACATGTTTCCTACTTTTTAAACATGCCTCGGATTTGAGATCACCAACCCGTTAGTCAAGCGTAGTGATTACGACACCCTCCTCACTGTACTGATATCTTCGGTGAGATGAGAGGCCTTTGCGCAGCAGTCGGACATTACAGGCTTATACTTTACTTTGTAAGATTTGAGATGTAAGATTTGTGTTACCTGCGTAGTACAATAATTTACTTTTTATAAGTCGCTAAAAACTTATTGATGTAAGATTTATCTTAGACTAAACGCGCCCCGCGGTGTTACCCGCGATATATCCGTTCCCTTGGGAATTTCGGGATAAAATGTGTTATTCTGATGTAGAACCTATATTACCGTAAAGTTTCATCCAAATCCGTTCAGTAGTTTTTTCGTGAAAGAGTAACAAACATACATACATACATCCTCACAAACTTTCGCATTGATATTAGTCGTATTAGAAAGATATTGAACTCTCGGGTTGGCCAATGACCACTGACCTTCTTACTCTCTACGGATAGTAGTCGTTACTTGAGCCATGTCAGAGGCCTTTGGCGGCTCAATAACTCTGACACCAGGATTGGTCAGGTTGACCATCCACTCGATGAAGATGAAGACTGACCTTTTAGTAATGAATGAATTACTCCGACCTACTCGAAATTAATGACCGATCAACCAACTTACCGAAAGGAGGATGCAATCTTTCTGTGTTTCGCTAATGATCTGTTGGCGTCTGCCTCCGACATCTGATTCATTTCCACTATCAGCTGAGACAGGAGTTGCACCCCTATTGTACATAGCTCTTGGCTCTGAAATCAATTAAACATACGATTATTATATACTAGCTGTGCCCCGCGGTTTCACCCGCAGCGCCCCCGTTCAAGTGGGAATTTTGAGATTTGTATTCCTTATTTTTCTTATATAAAAACCTTGTCCTGACAATAAGGAACACATTAAAAAAAGAATCATCCAATTTGGTGCAGTCGTTCTGAAATTATGCGCTTACCAACACATTTTGCGATTGATTTTTGATTACTGTAAAGTTTCATCCAAATCCGTTCAGTAGTTTTTGCGTGAAAGAGTATCAAATATACATCCATTCATCTATCCTCACCAACTTTCGCATTTATAATATTAGTAGGACTAACTAGCTGTGCCCTGCGGTCTTACCCGCGATGTACCCGTTCCCGTGGGAATTTCGGATTGAAAATAGCCTATACCCTTCCCGTTGAATGTGGCTATCCAGTACAACAATAATTATTCAAATCAGACAGGTAATTTCCGAGATTAGACATACAAACAAACAAACAAATAAACTTACACATTTTACCTCTTTAAAGATATAGTACTTCACTACATAGTATAAAATAGAGTCGTCTCATTTTCGTGTCTGTCACACTGTTTGTCTGTCTGTATGCTTAAATCTTTAAAATTATGCAACGGATTTTGATGCGGTTTTTTGTAATAGGTAGAGTGATTCAAGAGGAAGGTTTTTATGTAAAAAAATTCCCGAAATTCCCACGGGAACGGGCACAACGCGGGTAAAACCGCGGGGCGCTGCTAGTTATAGATAAAATCGGAATAACACATGGGATACATGTTTTGCGAAATCCTGCGGGAACGGGCACAACGCGGGTAAAACCGGGCGTTGCTAGTATATTTTTTTTCCTTAACCTATATCGTCCCACTGCTGGGCAAAGGTCTCCCCCAAAATAAAACTTAATATAAATACTTAATAAAACTTAATATAAATACTTACTCTTAAAAAGTTGGTGACGTCAACGATGACATTTTGAAACACATACTCTCCTTTTATCATGTCGAACCAACTCAGCTTAGTGATGCGAGCGAATAACGCTACTAGCGCCTGAAACAAAACGATATAATTTTGAACTAAAACTACTTATTGACACACAACTAGATATCGGGTCACGTACAAAATCAAAGCTAAATACTGTCCGCGTGGATAGCCGCGTACCCACCTAGCGCACGGGCTCGCGAGCCAGCCATCATAAGTCCGCGTATATTCAGCTGCAGCTATTTTCCTAGCTTCGCGCGCGAGCCAAAACATAACCGTACCCACCTAACACACAGCGCTCACCGAGGCACCTTTGAGCGCGTCAAGTTTACCGACAACAGATGGCTCGGGGCCGAGCCGTGCTCAGCCGAGCAAACGCGCGCCCGAGGCAGCCCGAGGCACGTCCACACCAGCCGAGCATTTGGCTCGCGAGGCTGCCGCGCGAGCCTGTGCGCTAGGTGGGTACGGTTATGTTTTGAATCGCGCGCGAAGCTAGGAAAATAGCTGCAGCTGAATATACACGACTTATGATGGCTCAGCCTGCCTCGCGAGGCGGCCTCGTGTAAATTGAACAAAACTACTGAGGCTGGCTCGCGAGCCATGGCTCGCGAGCCTGTGCGCTAGGTGGGTACGCGGCTGATGACGTGTGACAGCTTATTTTGTTTACTACCGAACTGAAACAAAAGTTTTAAAACAGTTCGAAGTTCAACCTAATTACAACCATGACACCTAGCAATAAAGTAGCCAATCTTATGAATAAAATAAGAGCTCACTTTTCAAATGAGGCGTTATTCACCGAGACGTATTTTTTGCGCCGACCCGACATAATATAGTTGTGTATTGTTGATCGAGGAATATGGCGGTTAAACTATATATAGCTACCTGTATAACAAAGTTTTCTAGCTTAGGTCTGGTGGCGAGATAGTTGAGCACATAGTTCCGGATATCCAACCTTTGTTGTGTTGATAGACTGCCTGTTGATCTGTGAACGTGTTAATAAGGTCTATATATAGGTGTGCAATGTCCCACGGCTGGGCAAAGGCTTCCCATCTCACTGTACTGATATCTTCGGTGAGGCGAGAGGCTTTTGATCAGCAGTGAGACATTACAGGCTTATATCTCCTATCCTACTTCCTACTAATATTATAAATGCGAAAGTTTGTGAGGATGGATGTATGTATGGATGTATGTTTGTTGCTCTTTCACGAAAAAACTACTGGACGGATTTGGATGAAACTTTACAGTAATACAGTAATATAGGTTATACATCAGAATAACATATTATGGAATACATTATATCCCGAAATTCCCGCTGGTACCGATAAATCGCGGATAACACCGCGGGGCGATGATATTATATGATACTAGCCGCGCCCCGCGGTGTTACCCGCGTTGTACCCGTTCCCTTGGGATTTTTGGGATAAAATGTATTCCATGCATTATTCTGATAATTATATAACCTACATTACTGTAAAGTTTCATTCAAATCCGTTCAGTGGTTTTTGCGTAAAAGAGCAACAAACATACATCCACACATCCATCCATACATCCATCCATACATACATCCATCCTCACAAACTTTCGCATTTATAATATTAGTAGGATGGTAGGATTTTGTAGCTTCATTTGAAAATAAATAAATTGAATTGATTTTAATCGCTATCACGTGAAACTATCGTCCGTAAACCGACTTTACAGACAACCAATTATTTTTAACTTTTCTGTTGTTGACTCCACACCATACCTGCTGATCAGCTTCCCAAGAGTGGTAGCCGCCAGGAGCTGTGAGTAACTCGAGTCCGCTCTCTCCAATAATGCTTGACATTTTGTGAGGGTGTCCGGAGACTCCTGCATGGATTGGCAATCCTGGAATATAGAAAATATATATGTTAACGAACAAAGCTGAAGACTTTTAGCATATTATCTTCACTACATAGTATAAAACAAAGTCGCTTTCCGCTGACTGTATGCGTAGATCTTTAAAACGACGCAACGGTTTTGATGCGGCTTTTTTTAATACATAGAGCGATTTAAGAGGTAGGTTTATATGTATAAAAAATCCCGAAATTCCCACGGGTACGGGCTCAACGCGGGTAAGCCCGAGTGGCGCTGCTAGTCAGTATATATTACCTTTTTCTTCTTCTTCTTATCGAGTGGATGGTCAACCTGACCAATCCTAGTGTCAGAGTTATTGAGCCGCCAAAGGCCTCTGACATGGCTCATGTAACGACTACTATCCGTAGAAAGTAACCGGGACCGACGGCTTAACGTGCCCTCCGAAGCACGGAATCATCTTACTTTTCGGGCAATCAGGTGATTCAGCCTGCAATGCCCTAACCAAACTGAGGACAGTCTCACAAAGTGATTTTTGTGAGATATCCCCACCGGGAATCGAACCCGGAACCTCCGGATCGTGAGCCGAGCGCTCAAACCACTAGACCACGGAGGCTGTTATACCTAATACGGGTAATACGTCTGTCAATACCTGGGTAATACCCGAGGCGATTGCATAGATGTAACATTAAGGTTACTGGTTATTTTTCATCCCGGAATTGGGCTTTTGAAAAAAAAATTTTTTTGTGATAAATCGAAAGATTATATATTAGTTTTATAACAAAACTATTTTTATTTAATTTTTTTCGCAATAATTCAAAAGTTATTTCAAAATAAAAATTAATTTTTGAATCCAGTACCGAAGACACTCGGACAACTCCCGAACAAACCCGAGCGCGTGTGACGTCATAATGGTAGCCCCATTCGGTTACACGTGTAATAGCCGTAACCGCTGTACGTACTTATGGTTATTAGCTCTATCATTATCACGTCACAACTATGGTGACCAATTATGGCGCGTTTATAGTCACGTGACTTTTATTCAAATTTAATCAATTTTTAATTGTTTATAATTAATTGAAAAAAAAAAATTTTAAAGTTTTTTGCATTAAATATCAATATTATTAATAATAAAGTTTTAAAATACATAAAAAAAAAAATTTTTTTTTTCAAAAGCCCAATTCCCATGGGAACGGGCACAACGCGGGTAAAACCGCGGGGCACGGCTAGTAGGTTATATAGTAACGTTAAGATTATAGACTCTGACCTCAGAGTGAGGTTGTTTGGAGGTCCAGCCCACCTCTATAACGGGCAAATAAACTGCTGGTTATCAGAGTGCCTCTCAGACAATGCTATTAAATTGTTCAAATTCATAGCATTGTCTGGGTAGGCCATATACAAGTAACCATGAGGCTGACATGACCAACCAGGGTGGTCGAAGCCTTGATAAAAATTAGAATAAAAATTAAAAAAAAAGGTAATAGGCTATTTTTCATCCCGAAGTTCCCACGGGAACGGGCACAACGCGGGTAAAACCGCGAGGTGCTGCCAGTCAGTATATATTACCTGGAAGGCGACCACCGCCTTCTCCGCCTGCTCCCGGAGCACAGGGTCTTGTGACTCGTACAGCCGTTTACATAGTAGCTCTATCTGAATTACCTCCTGCAAACAGACAAACAGACGGTGAAACATTCACACACATGCACAGTGGTCCCGAGTTCTAAGAAGGGCGGTCATAGGGGTTTCGCACAGTTAAGGAGTACTGTAATCGATGTTAATCAGTGCAAATACACAGTTTTATGCTATATTATGTGTGGTATTAATAAAATAACTAGATTATATCAACATAATGACAGTTTATTTGATAAAAAATGCCAATTCTCCAAAAATATTTTTTTACAAAAAATAGCTCAATTATATGAACCTTAATTAGCTTAATAAATGAGATACTGAGAACAAACATTACCTGAATTCCTACTAGTTAACTAATTAAATGTGTTACTACTAGTTAACTAATTAAATATGTCTACTTAAGTATATGAAAATACTTATAATACTTATATATACCTACTACATATAAAAAAGAAACAAATTTTACAAATCATTATGAAATAGACAATAAATTCAACACCTCTACTGATAAAACAGACTTCTTCTTTTTCGGTAGTTTCCTTAGACTAGAAATAAATGGATCAGAATTAAGAAGAAGTCTGTGAATAAGATCGGTGTTGGTAGTGACTCGAGACATTTTCCTCGTGTTATCACGTCGAAACTGCTTAACTAATTTATTACAAGATTCAGCGGCCTCTTCCGAGAGCTCGCCGATGGATAACAATGAATGCTCAATTACTTCTGATCCATGAACTAATACTTTATGTACAGAAGAGGGCAAGTTATACCAGGGATATTTCGCAACAAGTTTGCGCGCGGTCTCTATGGCATACTCTTTAAACGCAAGACTATTGATTTTATAACCCGACGAAAGACACTGTAACAAACAATAACATCTGTCAAGAAGTGTTGCTGCAGTCCGTGAACTCCTTTCTATGCTGCTGCTTGCTCGTAGAAGGGAGTTCCTCGTCCACCGGCTGCTGGGTGCCGTGGCCGGACACAATCGAAAGATCGCAAACTTCAATCTCGTTCAGCCAATCGCTGTACTTAGCGACCAAGCGGATATGTGATCGTTGAACTCGTTTCCAATAGATCACCAATCTGTTACAAAGATAGTTAAGCCTTTTGAGCAGGTCGTCGGTGTTCACATTTTCAACGTCTGGCAGTAGTTGCGTCAGAGTTTGAAAAACTTGACGACACTTGTCAACATCGGAAGTACTACCCGTAATGGATAGCCAAGTATCTAATACAAGCATTCTTGTAAAAGAACACCTAATAGATGTACCTAAAACAAAAAATGGTAATTTAAGTGCAAATTCAAAAAACACATACATCTCGTAGCAATTGCGATCAACCCCGTAGTACTTATACTACGGGGTTGATCGCAACTTTTCGCAATGAGTTATTCTTTTATTCAAATAAAGACACATTAAGGAACATTTTAATATAGGATACTAATGTATATTCGTGTAAGAAAGTAGTTGAAAGCTTCAGTGAAAACTAATTTCGAATAAAAAATTAAATTATATTCCTGTGTGGCGTAGCACCATATTTACGACAATATATGTTATAAAAAATATCAAAAAATACATTAAATAAATCATACATACCTTTAACTTCAATTTCCATTGCAAAACAACAGTCCCAAATAATCAATTCTCGGAAAAACACGCGTCAGGTAAGAACGTGATTAGCGCTTGAAAATACACTAAATGATGACTAATGCGATGCGTTCACTTCCGATGCACTAAACTGACTATGACTAATTAATCATTGCAAAACTTTTTATACCCTCAGGTAGTACGACTAATAGTGGGTAATTAGGCGAGGTATCATAACAAAAATCAAGCATTGTGATTGGAGCCCTATGACCTACTACGGGACCACTGTGACATGTAGTGAAATAAATAAATGTATCCGGACAAATACATACATGGTTAATTAGACCCAAACTAAGTTATCAGCTTGCATTATTATAATCTACTAGCTGTGCCCCGCAGCGCACCCGCAGGGAATTTTGAGATTTTTATTCCTTATTTTTCTTATATAAAAACCTTGTCCTGATAATAAGGAACACTTTAAAAAAAGAATCATCCAATTTGGTGAAGTCGTTCTGAAGTTATGCGCTTACCAACAGATTCAGCGATTCATTTTTATATTATAGATACTGATATAATAAAGCTGAAGAGTTTGACTTTGTTTTTTTTAAACTACAGCTATCCAATTTGAATAATTCTTTTTGTAATGGATAGCCAATTCAACGGGAAGGTTATAATCTACACTAATATTATAAAGAGGAAAACTTTGTTTGTAATGAATAGGCTCAAAAACTACTGGACCGTTTTTAAAAATTCTTTCGTCATTCGTAAGCTAAATTATCGACGAGTAACATAGGCTATTTTTCATCCCGAAATTCCCACAGGAATGGACACAACGCGGGTAAATCCACGGGGCGCTGCTAGTCTGTTATAACCTCGGTCAATTTGCATAGATGTAACGGAATAGGCTATTTTAATTTCCATTCCGAAATTCCCACGGTAAAACGCGGGTAATACGGGGAGCGGCTATGTCTTCACATATTGTTACTCCGTTGAATCGAACCCGCAACCCCCGACACAGTGAGCGCTCTCACTGCCACTGTGACAATATGCTTCCAATATGGTGAAACATTCACTAATTATTATTGTACAAAACTCAAACGCCACACAAATAAGGGTAAAAAAAGGAAAGTATTAGCCTGTAATGTCCCAGTGCTGGGCAAAACCCTCTCATCTCACTAAAGATATCAGCACAGCGATTCAAGAGGAAGGTTTATATGTATAAAAATTCCCGAATTTCCCATGGGAACTGGCACAATGCCTGAAACCTGCTAGTAATGATAAAATACAGGATATGACTATAGAAAGATCAAGCCCATTAGCACAGCGTTTTATGAGCGCTTACTATTTTGAGGGCTAAAGGTTTGATACCCTTGAGAGTCAACAATATGTGTGTCTGGTCCTGAATATTATTATAAACTAGCTGTGCCCCGCGGTTTTACCCACAGCGCACCCGTTCCCGTAGGAAATACGGGATAAATAGTATCCTATATCAGTCTCCTGGTTCTAAACTACCTCCCCACCAGTTTTCAGACAAATCGGTTCAGCCGTTCTCGAGTTATAAATAGTGTAACAACCACGACTTTCTTTTATATATATATAGATGCGAAAGTAACTCTGTCAATCACAAATACTAAAGTATTTGTCTCTACTAATATTATAAAGCTGCAGAGTTTGTTTGTTCATTTGAACACGATCATCTCAGAAACTAACAATCCAATTCAAATAATTATTCTTGTAATAGATAGACAGTCAACGGGAAGGTTATTATAGGATACTTTACATGAGTTTACATGAGTAAAACCGCAAGGCACTGCTAGTAAGAATATATAATTGACACCCAGACATCATCACCAACAATGTATGTATGTTTAGGGATAGTAGAATGCAGTGCCATAAATTATGTTACATCCGATTTAATTTAAGTAAATGAAATGTAAACAATATTGTCGAGTGAGAGCTCTTTTAATCTGCAAACATATTTGTGGGTTACAAATTCTGTATTCAATCACTACATAGTATAAAACAAAGTCGCTATTTTTGTCTGTTTGTTTGTCTGTATGCTTAAATCTTTAAAATTACGCAACGGATTTTGATGCGGTTTTTTGTAATAGGTAGAGTGATTCAAGAGGAAGGTTTATATGTATAAAAATTCCCGAAATTCCCACGGGAACGGGTACAACGCGGGTAAAACCGCGGGGCGCTGCTAGTTATTTAATAAGTTAAAAGTATAATTGTGTATGTAATACTATCAGTTACATAGTTATAATCCATAGTTTAAAGCACGGGGTTTAAGAACTGTGCGTTAATATGTCAATTTTTTTTTTTGACAAGCCCATTGTCACAGTGGCAGTGAGAGCGCTTACTGTGTTGGGGGTTGCGGGTTCGATTCCCGCCCGGAGTCAACAATATGTGCAGACATCGTTGTTGGCGACAATGTCTGGATGTCAATTATATATTCTTATAAAGTATTTGTGTATGTATATGTAGTAGTATAAGTTAATTATATTCCATAACACAAGCTTAGAGCTTACTTTGGGTCTAATTAACCGTGTGTGAATTTGTCCAGGTATATTTATTTATTATTATTATTTATTTATTTATAAGTTATGTGTTTAACTTATCTAGCTTTCGTTTTATAATCATGAAATAGAAGTTTAGAGTTTAGTTAGAGGATTGGATTGTTGTTATGTTGTTCATATCAACCAAAACATGTTTCAGTGCAATACAGCAGATTAAACGAAAAATATAAGTAAAAAAGCAAAGTCAAACCATCTATCTTAGTTGTTAATAGTATTTTTTCGATGTAATTACTGAATAAAGTCGTAAACAATTATTGTTTTTACGAGACCGTAACAAATACTCTAATACGAACATACAACACGATATCATAACATAGATACGTTTTCAAGGATAGAACTTGTCAACAATCACAAAATTATAACCAAAACGCCGGCACAAATATACTCTCAATACTTCAACTAACATCGCGAAACAATAATTTACTAACTTTATATTAAAATTAATTGTTTCTAATCAGAAAATTAAGATACAAAAGTTCTCGGTGTGAGGTGCCGAAAAGATAAACGTTATCATAAACTGAAAATATGGAATCGGCAAGCAAATAAAAACATGTTGAATAATTGAAATATTATTTATAACTGTGTTTTGCTTCATTGATTTACTTAAATTCATTTATTATTAGTTTAAAATCGTAATATTTTGGTGCTCACCTGTTCTTCAGCCATTTTTGTTATTTTCTTGCATTAACATAGCGTGCGTTCCATTTTGCATTCAATGTTATTGACAGTTTTGCGTCTGTCATTTTATTACATCATTCTTGCATCACTCGTTTATTTTTTCTTTTGTATTACACTATGAAGTTGTAGTTAAGTCTGATAAAGCATTAATATATATTTTTTAAATATTTACCACACACAAACTTTGAATATATTCGATAAAGTAAATGTAATTAATAAATTTGATAAACAATAGTGTATCGAACATTGCGTAAAATGAAACTTTATTTCTTATGGACGCGTTCAAAATTTAATAAACATAAAGTAAAACCTCTATAATCTAAAAGAAGATTTTTATCTTCTAGTATAATGCTGGCTAGAAAGAAGTGATAGAACATTCATTTTTTATTTTGACATACTGTAAAATAGGAATGGAAGACATCCATAGCTTGGTTTAAAATATATAGATAAAATCCTAGTAAAAAGTAAAACTAGCACACCCCAGTACAGAACAGATGCATAGCAGATAGCATTAATATGAAGTTTATTATATAAATTCACGGTATTATAATGTTTCGAAACTCATTATCAAAATTAAAGAATGCTTGCGCTGAGGCAATAACCTCACAATTCCTCCGTGCTGGTTATGGAAAAGTAAAACGTGAGTATTACTTTATCAGTAAAATATCTTGTTTCTGCTAAATTATTTCTGCTAAGGATCACTATCTCCAGTGAATTAGGAGAAAAAGTAGAAGAATTGGTAGTAATAGTCGTACCATACCATAATTGTTACAATCCTATTGGTAGAAAAACCTTAACCAAACTTAGGTGCTCTTCCCTAAGTAGGTAAGTAGGTAAATAGTCTCAAATGGCCCACTGTAAAACAAAAGGATATGGCGGGTCTAGTCTTTCGATCTGGAGGGCTTGATAAGTGTGGATTTTATTTTTAAAAATTATCCTATCTTGATTTTGAGAGAACTCGGATGACATCACTGTACCCACCACAGGTAGTGAAGACGATCGGGCGTAAAGAAACGAAAAATGGCGAACTAATCCTATGAGCTCAGTACTAACTATTGCCACTATGTCATAATTTGTGTCGCATCCTCATGGCTTTTTTCGCTATTTTTCAGTTTCGGACAAGGAGGCACTTGAGGCGTCAAGGACGGAGTGTGAAATTTGTCAAAAGCTCATTGCCTATATATTCTACGGAACTGACATATCGGACGATTCCAGCAAAAGCAGCGGACTGGAAAGCCGTGAAATAAATAGCAAAATTCAAACAGATGTTTTCGCTAAGCTAAGTGAACAAGAAAAACAAAATGATCATTCAAAGGAAAAAGTATCTTTCAGTGAGGTTGAGGCGCCAGATATGGTTAATTTAAATACAGAAAAAGATAATGTACACTCTGCTGCCTATGATAATGTAGTAATAGAATTGGTGATTAGACGTTTGGTGGAAAATGCTGTGAATCGAGCTACGACAGCCAAACAGACTGAAGAACAGCTTACACAGAAGCTCGAGGTTATCGAAGAGCCACCACTGGTAGAAGCAGCCAAGCCAGTGGAAGGGTTCAATGTTCCTCCCAAGGTCCTAGGGAACGTCGAAAATTACTCCTACGACCATCTACTTAAACTACACATCTGGAACGGAATCAAAACGGACATAGCTCAAACAAAATCTGAAGTATCTAACAATACTAACGCTTTCTCGGACTCGGCGGTTTTCAAAACGGTGTCAACTGATAGAGACTTAAGCAATAATGAATACGAACGTTTACTACACGCTAATATAAGAAACCTTATCGAGCACGCAGTGTTGCAAGCAAGGAATATAGAAGGAAATACCAGTATGACTGATGAATTGGATAAGAGGAAAATGTCTATATATCCTACTCTTGACGACAGAAAAAAAGAAAACATGCTCAGACAAAATGTTAAACGTCTTATTGAAAATGCTGTTTTTGATGCCATGAGAACCACCAATCATGATGTCCACCCATTTCGCAAAACGACAATATCCAGGAGTTTTAATGAAGCTTTAAAAATACCTCTGAACATCGGAGAGTATTGTTTAAAAGATAGACGAAAATCACTATTAAATCAAAGTATATATTTGTCCAGTAAATCGGACGACGATGTAGGTGAATTGATTAATTGTATCAACAGATTGACTAGGGATTGTAATTACGAGAGCGGTAAAAATCCAAGAAACGAAAGAAGAGGGAAGCGACGGAAGAGAAATAGGAAGTACGATGAAATTGCTAAGCGTTGTATTTGCTCTTCAAACACAAATTTGACAATCGACGACCGTCTGCTGATGGAAATGAAGAGATCAGGAGTCCCCCATGTCAAGAAGGCTCCAAAAGACTACATAGAATTAGAGCAATATCTCATAGAACGACAAGCCAGCAAACTAGAGCAATATAACTCACAAAAATCTAATTTGCCGTTCGAAAACCCTCATTATACCATCAACTTTCATTCATATTACGACACACCCAGTAAAGAAGGCTTCTGTAGGAATATGGTTACGAACGAAACAGTTGGCAATATATTTAATGAAATGCATACAAAAAAAGACCAAGAAGATGAGTATGAATGGGTAGATGAAGACGCAGAAAAAAATCACGTAGTAGATATAAGAGATGATTCTTATTTGAGGGAACATGGTGTCACTAACGAACATTTACGTCAATTCAATGCAGCATCAAAGCAAAACTATGTACATGATTCACCAGCACTTGACAGCGTATTCATTAAAGATTCCGTCCGTGAAACGAGCGATAATCCTACTTTTGAACCCGACAACTGCATTCCACCAAGCTTTACTATGGACCAGTCGCTTCAAAACACTCTATCGACAATTGGCAAAGATTTTTCTGTTGACCAAACTGAGAAACAGATTCGAGACACTGTAGCAATAAATGCAAAGATTACACACTATTTGAACACGCAAATGCCACTGAAAGGGCAAAATAATCGAAATGTACAAGAAGAGGAATACAATTCGCTCTATGATCATGATTATGAGGAAGAACAAGCTACCTTGCCGCTGATTGAGACATCTCTAGTCAATCACGTAGACACTAAAAACCCCAAAGGAGTAAAGCTTGGAGAAGAAAATTCCAAAGCAGTAGAGATGGGACAGGACAATTCCAACGTAGAAAAGGTTAAAGGAGAAAATCTTAAAATAAAACAAATTGAAGAAGGAAATCCCGCCCCAGAAAATTTAGAAGTGGTAAATCTCCAAGCAACAATGATTGAAGATAGTAATTTCAATGCAGAAACGACTGACCAAGAAAGTCTCAAACTAAATTGTAAAGGAGAAAATCTCAACACAGGAAACATTAAAAAGGAAAATCGCAATACGGTAAATTTAAAAGGGGAAAATACAAAAGACGAAGCTACTGAGGAGGAAACCCCTAAAGCAGAAAAGTTAGAAGAAGACAAACCCAATCCAGAAAACATTGTGACGAAACCGACGGCCGCAATGCAAAGAGACAATTTTAAACCAGAAAGCATGGTTGTCCCTCTCATAAACAAGAGTAAACCAGACAAAGTCACCGCACCAGAGACTGCACATAGTGAACTGCGGACGTCATACGAAATGGTTGATATACAAAAAGCATTAAACACTATGCCACTATCGGAACTACTGAAAATAGTCCGAAGTAGAAGCAAACATATGTGTGTAACCTCTTTAGATGTAGAAGACGCGGAATGTCGTAAATGTGGAGATAGAAAAAAGCCATGCCCACCTCCAACACCGAAATGTCCCCCGCCCCCCGCACCGCCACCGCCTCCGCCTCAGTCGCCGATATGCCCTAAACCATGTAGAAGATTAAAATCAGCAGTGCCACCCAAATGCGCATTGGTTGCGTTACAACCTAGTATGAAGGACCCTTGTAACAAACCTCAGGCGACCCCGTGTAAGCCTTCGCCGTCCAAGTGTAAACCTTGTAAGGAAGAGGCGCCAAAGATTTCTTGTCCACCGCCTCCGCCGCCACAATGCCCGCCACCGCCAAAATGCCCGCCTCCACCTAAATGCCCGCCGCCTTCGCCTCCATGCCCGTGCAAAAGCTGCTTCCAACCAGTACAAATCGAAGAAGAAATAATAAAACTGTTGCGTGTTTACCATGAATGTTTGCCGAATTTGGGTAGGGTCGAAACAATTACAGATAGCATAGATGTTGACCCATCTTTGCGTACCAAGGACAGTGGTACTCGTAATACACCGCCTAGGGAGAGCCCCAGTGGATGGCTGTCGAATAAAATTAAAACTATGTTCAGCGATATTTTTGCACCCTAATTTAGGAGCAACAGGGTAATTGATAATTATTTACTAAATGATTGACTTTCGCAATTTATTTGTACTTTTTCATGAGGTGTTAAAAAGTTGTAATCTTGTCTAAAAACATTATAAAGTCATTAAACAATCATTATCGTTTCATTTATAGTCACTGACCTCTATTATTTAAACACTGGACTGGCTATTACCATACAAATGACAGCCAATTTTGTGTGGCAATTTGAAGTGCCCCTGCGAGTGCCCCGAGAACTAATTTTGACGTTCACTGCAAGCAATTAATTTTAGTCACAGTCGACTTAAGTCATAACTAATTTTAGTTCCATGGACATTCGTATCTTCCTACAGTAGCCTACAGCGCCAAAACGGCGACACTCAAATCGGCACCAAATTATTATGACAGCAGCCTGTCCAGTGTAAATAATAGAGGTCAGTGTTTATAGTAGTCATTCGTTTCAGTACTTGCTTGTTCTAGAATTTTATAACAATGTCATCTACGAACATTGATCATCTTAGATCAGAGTTCTTTGGTCAAGATGTTGTTAGATTTATATTAGGAAGACTGCCAACGGGAGTCTTCTTTGATTCGGTATATCTCAAAACGACAACCAGTAGATATGTACGGTTGGCGAATAGAACGAATAGAATCATATCAGCTTAAAAGTCTGATACTATAAAACGAAGTCCATAAAACCTGTCTATTTATTTAATTGATTTTTCACAAAAACTACTGAACAGATTTTCATATGGTTTTCACCAACATACAGTGATTCAAGAGGAAGGTTTGTGACCTCATACCATGCCATTTGCTCAGGATAAAAGCTTACAACGCGGATAAAACCATGGGGTACTCCTAGTCACGTAAATATTTTTACATCACTACTACTACTCTACATTTTTCAGTTTCTACAAATTTGCTCGACGATGGAAATGAAACAATCAAAGAAGCTTGCGAAACTCCTATCGCCTACCATCACTTTGAAATGTTGAGTGGTGAGCCGCGTACCAACATGCAAGTACCAAACACTGGAGCAGACGAAGATCCCTCAGAAAGCGCCAATGTGAACAGCAACGAAAATGAATTTAACGAAAGCGACAGAAATTCAATCCTTTATTCATTTTCTGAAACTAATAGCGTGCATTCTGAAACTCTAAAAAATGAACAGTTTCATGAAGTGATAGAGATTAGAGACGTTTTGCCCCAAACACAATACAATGATTACACAAATGAATCTACGGATATGATAATAAACACTTCGGACTTGGTCAGAGCTGACACTGAGAACGCAATTTTACTCGAATTAAATATGAGGCATTTCATTGAAGGAGCTGTAACTACAATAGTAGCTGAGAACCAGGATATAAAACAATGTGACGTCATTAAACCTTCTCCACAAGATCTGTCCTCAATTCCAGCTGTTGGCTTTTACGTACCACCAAAACTGATGCAACAAAACAAGGCTTATTGCCCGTACCTACTTAATATTTATCTAAATCCCCCAGACAAAAAAGTGGTCAAACTAACGCCATTAGAAGCACAAGACCCACAAGACCAAGGGCATAAATTTGATTTCGTAAATGATCAACCAATTTTGGAAACTCACATGAATGATAGATCGATGTTCAAGACAAACAAATGCAATGATAACCATGAAATGATTTTCAAACTGAACACAACCGCATATTCTAAACTATTGTCCGAATTCAGAAATGATAACAGAGAATTCATGGTCTTTATCAGTAGAGTGCTACATGAATTGGATCACCAGGTCAGGAATACCGAATCAAATCAAAATCAAAGGAATCCAGATAATCTGAATGAAACATTTGATGAGATTGCTAAACGGTGCCTGCGCAATTCCATTGCTGAATGGGACGATCGCATCAAAGAAGAGTTGAAGCAAGTCGGCCTCTCTGGTAACAAGACGCCTAGAGACTACACAGACTTGAGAGGAATCATAGAGAAATCGCAATTCAAAAAAGGAACTGACGAATCTAACCTTCAAATGCAAAACTCCCTAAGGCAAAAATCATTGCAGAACTGTGTTTGTACGTGCGTTAGGCCGGCGATTAAGTTAAAGAAATGCGGATGCGGCCAGAAAAGGCCTTGTCCCCCGCCACGGCCTATGTGCCCCGCGCCGCCCCCGTACAAGCCCCGCACACCTGTACCACAACCATGTCCTAAGCCGTGCCGTGATCATACGCCGCCGAAGAAGTGTGGGAAACCGCCCCCCTGTCCTCCGCCGCAACGATCATGTCCAAAACCAGGAAAACCGCAGCCACCATGCCAACCCCGCTGCCCACCCCCCAAGAAGCCATGCGTGTGTTCTGTGCTGTGTACTACTGAAGCAAAATTACCAAAATTACCCCCCAAAGCACCCTGCCTTCCCCCTAGCCACCCAGACTGTCCTCATAAGACCTGCGAGCCCTGCGTGCCAGCCGTAAAGCAGAAATGTCCACCGCCAGGGAAAGGGCCGAAGAAATCATGCGGGAGGCCCAAGTGTCTATGGGACCAAGACGCTCAAAATAACCACCGTATATTATTGACGACTGTGACCTTCGAATCGCCACCCTTGAGTGAGACTGTTCCCTGTTTAAAAGAAGAGTGTTGTCTCTATGGCGCCAAAGCTTACGAGCCTTGGGTACCCATCCCTTCCTGGCCCCACATCAAGAAGCAGATTAAGCGGCCCCTGCAGACACCCGCACAAGGCTGTCCTCGCCCGCCTCGAAGCCCTAACTACCAGCCCTGCCATCAGAGGCCATGTGAAGGATTTCCCAATAAATACAAGTTTGCAGATTATGAGATCACATACACGGATTAAGAACGAAAGGTAAAACATTTTTTTACTACTAGCTGCGCCCTGCGGTGTTACCCGCGTTGTACCCGTTCCCGCGGGAATTTTGGGTTAAATTGTATCCCATGTGTTATTCTGATGTATCTATACTAATATTATAAAGCTGAAGAGTTTGTTTTGTTTGTTTGTTTGTTTGTTTAAACGCGCTAATCTCAGAAACTACTGAACCGATTTGAATAATTCTTTCACTGTTAGATAGTCTATTTATCGAGGAAGGCTATAGGCTACATTTTATCCCGGATTTCCTACGGGAACGGGCACAACGCGGGTAAAACCGCGGGGCGCTGCTAGTAACCTATATTACTGTACAGTTTCAGACAAATCCGTCCAGTAGTTTTTCCGTGAAAGAGTAGCAAACATATCCATCCTCACAAACTAGTAGGAAATGTATATAATGGAAGGTTTTAGGCTACTTTTCATCGCGAAATTCCCACGGGAAAGGGCACAACCTTATCCTTGAATGTGGCTACCATTACAATTTTTTTTTATTGAAATCGCTTCGGTTGTTTCTGAGATTAGCACTTAAAAACAAACAAAGTTAGAAAGAGTACCTTTTAATAATAACAGTACCTACCTATAGATACAGCAAAAGACTAGACTTTGCTATATTGGTTTTATTTTTATGCCAAAATTTGTGAAAGGGTAACCGCAAGTAGGTACCGAAAAAAATACGGCTGACATTTCACTTGTGTTTTTGGAATTGATTTTACAATAACGCAATGCACATGAAGGCATATTTTATCAAAAACGTCAATATCTTAAACACATGACGTTCTGGCTAGAGCTCGCCATCGACTAAATGAGTCCCGGTCCGCGGACCGGAACGAATCACTGGCGAAACTTGTTTGAAGTAACTTCTCTAGTACTTTAGTACATATAACTATGGACTGGCTGTTACCATACAAATGACAGCTAATTTTGTGTGGCAATTTGAAGCGCCCCTGCGAGTGTCCCGAGAACTAATTTTGACGTTCACTGCAAGCAAATAGGGGAACCACAGTCGACCTATGACTTAACTAATTTTAGTTACATGGACTTTCGTATCTGCCTACAGTGGCCTACAGCGCCAAAATGGCGACACTCAAATAGGCACAAAATTATTATGACTGCAGCCTATCCAGTGTATTAGAGGTCAGTGATATAACTCAATGGTTATTCCCGACCTTTTTAAATTAATATAGCAATCACAGTCCAATAATGCTTACCTTACCTAATCGTTTCTTACCTCTTCTTTCCAGAAAGTCTGAATAAAACCTGTTTGCGCCTGAGTAACGAAAAAAACCAAGCATGAGTGATCTAACATGGATCTAACTAAAATGATGCCTCCATAACATAACCCAAACCTGTCACTGTCAAAGCAATAACGGGGAATCAAAACTTTTTGGACTGAAAAAAATGAAACCATAGATAAGTTTTCGTTTCTATAGAAGCGGAGTGGAGCGGTGTGAAGCTCAATTGACCAATCACGACGCATTCACATTCGATCCCTTCGTAATGCATTGTGATTGGTGAATGGAACTCCGTACTACTCCGCTCTGCTACTATGAAATACGCTGTAATGCCATCAGCAGAAATACACTCATTTATTTAGTGGAATGAACAAAAAACAACTGTTTTTATTGTATATGAATTTGTCGTTCGTACCTAATGACAGGCTGCCACTTTGACAGTGAATTTGGCGGGCAACATTCGAAATGGAAGGTGTGATATAAAATGGCGCTAATTATGATTAATATAAAAACTTGTGACTCAAAATGTTTTAATATCATTTATAAGTATACAATTTACAAAAAAATAAACTAATTTTACACATTACGGTGTTTGATTACAAATTTTAAATATTAAGGGTCAACACTGCGTTAAGCGTGCGCACGCGGCGGGCGCACGCGTCGGTTCACTTTTGTATGACATCGCACGCGACGGTTCACTTTTGTATGACATCGCACGCGACGGTTCACTTTTGTATGACATCGCACGCGACGGTTCACTTTTGTATGACATCGCACGCGACGGTTCACTTTTGCATGACATCGTACGCGTCGGTTCACTTTTGTATGACATCGCACGCGACGGTTCACTTTTGTATGACATCGCACGCGACGGTTCACTTTTGTATGACATCGCACGCGACGGTTCACTTTTGTATGAAGCTACAGGCCGCGGGCGCCCGCGACGGTTCACTTTAGTATGGAACCGCGGCGTGCGCACGCTTTTAACGCAGTGTCGGCCATAATTGCCCTGGGAGTATAAAAGCCTACTAAAACGAAGCAGAAAAGCATGGTTTAAAATCTTGGTGGTAATAGGTCAGGGTCAGTAGAAACTCATCCTAAGCTCTTTTAAAGTCGTAGTGTTGCGTGAACATCCATCCATCCATCCATCCATCATGTAGGTATTTATCCTATAATTTACTTAGACGTCCATTTGAACTGTATTTTTCCATTTTGTTTTACCTCTTTCATCACTAAGCAAGATAATAGAATGAGTACCTACCTAACGAAAGGGAAAACTGTAGTTAAATTCCTTAAAAATTCTTAGAAATTTTCCGTACTTGTTTATTACATTTCAAACAAATAATATATACATAATTTTCCTACCTAGGTTTAAAAGTTACGTTCCCTGTCATTCATACATTTCGTAAAGGTAAGGGGCAAACCCTGGTGTCGGAGTTTTTAAAAGAAGGGTGAATAATTGGTCCCCTCTATCCCTTTTGTAGGCTTTTTAAGGTGTGCCTCAGCCCAGCAGAAAACATACTCATAAAAATGATTGAACGTAATCAGTAATTAGAGCGCAATGCACTGCAATGTGTGCGAAATATAAAATTTGTGCATATTTATAATATGTACTAATATTATAAAGAGGTAAAATTTGTAAGTTTGTTTTTTTGTTTCTTTGTTTGTATGTTTGAGGTAAGTAATCTCAGGAATTATAAGTCCGATTTGAATAATTCTTTTTGTAATAGATAGCCACATTCAACGGGAAGGTTAGGTATAGGCTATTTGTCATCCCGAAATTCCCACGGGAACGGGTACAACGCGGGTGAAACCGCGGGGCGCAGCTAGTTGTCAATAAATTAGTTAGTTACAGAGTTAATTAAAATAAAATAAATTCAGAGGTCACTTTTACCGTAAAGTTTATTAAAAACTAGATTATATTAATACATATCATTAATAATTTATTATCTTAAACCAAGATTTAAGGAAAATGCGTTCCGTTTTCCTTATCATCACTACATAGTATAAAACAAAGTCACTTTCCGCTGTCTGTCCCTATGTATGCTTAGATCTATAATACTACGCAACGGATTTTGATGCGGTTTTTTTGAATAGATAGAGTGATTCAAGAGGAAGGTTTATATGTAAAAAAATTCCAAAATTCCCACGGGAACGGGCACAGCGCGGGTGAAACCGCGGGGCGCTGCTAGTTTTGAATACAACAGAATATGTTCCTACGGTGAATCCCAGTCTCGTGGATGCTACCGTGCTTTGAATTAAATTATCTTCCAAAGTTATTACGATCGCTAGGTCTTCTTTACCGAGTGGATGGTCAACCTGACCAATCCTAGTGTCAGAGTTATTGAGCCTCCAAAGGCCTCTGACATGGCTCATGGAACAACTACTATCCGTAGAAAGTAACCGGGACCGACGGCTTAACGTGCCCTCCGAAGCACAGAATCATCTTACTTTTCGGGCAATCAGGTGATTCAGCCTGTAATGCCCTGACCAAACTGAGGACAGTCTCAGAAAGAGGTTTTTGTGAGATATTGTCCCCACCGGGAATCGAACCCGGAACCTCCGGATCGTGAGCCGAGCGCTCAAACCACAAGACCACGGAGGCTGTTAAGGACCAGGAGGCTGTTCGTTAACCCCCGTTATGCTCGTTCCCGCAGATTTTTCGGGGTGAAAAATAACCTACTAGCAGCGCCCCGCGGTTTTACCCGCGTTGTGCCCGTTCCCGTGGGAATTCCGGAAATTTTTATATAAGTATATGTATTTAAAAACCTTCCTCTTGAATCACTCTATCATTTAAAAAACCGCGTCAAAATCCGTGCTGTAGTATTTATCGCGAACTGACAGACAGACAGACGCTGTCGGGGACTTTGTTTTACAATATGTAGGTAGTGATAGTGATGATAACCTTCTCGTTCAATGAATGTAGCTAAAAATAATTAACTATTGAAATCTGATTAGTAGGTAGCTACATACGATACATATAGTTTCTGAGATTAGCTCGTTGGAACAAAACAAAACAAAGTTTGTTATATCTATTATTGTACATTTGTTTCTTTTCTTTCATGTTTCTTTTAATAAAGGAATGTTCAAGTAAAATATTTCATCTTCAGCAGATTATAATAGCACTTTTTTTAGGGGACATTGGTTTGACACATCTTGCATAGAGGTTAGTCTAATGTAGGTACTTCTTACTACTTGTATTGTATAACAGAGAAATATATTAAATGAATTTACCTAAATAAAGATATTTACATTTCAAATAGATATCTTTTGTCTAATGTCTGGTTCCAAAATAATAGAAATGTAAAATTTCTTTATAAAAATTTCGTTACACATTATTCAAATTACGTCGCCGAGGTAATTTACCTACGAACGAAATGCTAAAGTTTTAGTGATTCATCAACCAACTTATGTAAGTAAAATATGATTAATGCTAGCACAGGTACATACGGGCGTAGTACTATTTAGTAATCTGTGATACGGGTAGTAACCACGGTACTTTACAGAAAGATATAGGCATAATAAAAGTGTAGCAGGCAAAACTATATGATAAACAAGACATTTTCCTATACCTACAAAATTTTACTATAAAGTCTGTGCTCTGTCATTTTCGCAGTACAATTTCCCGCCAACAGTAACTGCAGTCGGTACGGGTGCGTTCAATTTTTATTTTTTTATTAATTTGGGTTGTATTGTGAATTAAAGAGTTTTTGTCTCAAGTTGCAACAAAAGAGTTTTTACTTTGTGGAGGATTTTATTAATTTAAAAAGTATTTAATCAAAGAGGTTACAAGCTGTATTGAAAGAGATATAATTTTAATGAATTTGTTTTGTATAAGTTTTTTATTAAATGGTTTTTGTTACATTAATTTAATTTAATACCTAATTATTGTGATTTTCAGGTTAATAATGGCTTCTTTTCACATTTTGCTCGTCGCAGCATGTGCTGTAATCTGTAAGTTATCATTTATTTTCAATAATAATTTAATTTTTACGTGATAAAACTTAATTGAAATTTTAAAGTATCTAGTACTTATTTAATTATCTTCTTTAATTTTTTTTCTTGTTTTTCTTATGACATTTAGTTATGGCGAAAAATTATTTTTTTAATTTGTCGGCCATGTTGTTTTTTAATTTTTTTTTCTGTTTCCTTAGGCACAGCGCAGCCGGTACAGAAGGCTGCAGGCGTGATGGTCAAGCAGAATGCTGAGATCCTGTTCAACGCAGGCCCCGCCATCCTGGACTGTGTGCTGGAAGGAGACGTAAAAGACGTCAAGTAAGAGTTTATACTGGTTTCTTAGTTTAAGCGAACACGGCTCATTTTGAATTGAAACTACATTTACGCATACACTGCACTTTTATTTTACACTAGCAGCACCCATCGGGTTTACCCACGTTGTGCCCGTTTTCGTGGGAATTTCGGGAATTTTTATACATATAAACCTTCCTCTTGAATAAAAAAAACCGCATCAAAATCCGTGCAGTACTGAAGTAGTGCCTATTTGAGTTTATCGTTTATCGCGAATAGACAGACAGACAGACAGGCAGACAGACTTTTGTGAGCACGATTCCTGTAAAGGAGCCGAAATGTCAACGCGTTCAAACTAACAAAAATTTCAAACTCTATAGATCATTATTAAATATTTAAATTAAACATTGAAATAAACAAAAATATTAAATATCTAAATAAATAAAAAACCATTTATTGATTTTAAAAATATACCACAAAATTACACAGCTAAGTTTCTTAAAAAGCTAAAAATAATAAAAAGCAATTGGAGCAAGCTCAGCTATATATATTTATATTTATTCCTGCTTACCGAAATTGATAATTTACATCTATCCCCAGATACGCCTGGTTCAAAAACGGCCAGCCTTTCACTCCATCAGGCGACGTGATCCAACGCAAAGACGAAGGAACGCTCGAATTCAAAAATCCCAAGCCTTCAGATGAAGGAAAGTACCAATGTTTCGCCCAATCAGAGCTCGGCACTGCTAGCACCAGAGTGATCAGCTTCAAAAGGCAATACATAGTCGCCCCTAAAGTGGTCCCACAGACACATAAGCCCACCGAAGGCAGGCCCTACAAACTTGACTGCTCAGCACCTGACGCTTACCCACAGCCAATCATCGCTTGGAAGACCCAAGAAGGTTCGAAAATTGAAGTTCATTTGGACAGACGTTCGACCTCTTCACCGGACGGACCTCTTTGGTTTTCGAATGTTACCAAGGAGGATGTCAATCCTAATAGAAAGTACATCTGTGTTGCCACCTCTCCTTTCTATGGTGACGTGGTTTTAGCTGAGCATGTTATGGCGGAATTGGTGCAGGATAGTCAACCTAAGAATGGGGAGCTGGTACCTCAATATTTAAGCAATGAAATAATGGTTACCAAAGCTGGTAATGTTACTATGATTTGGTGTATTTATGGAGGGACGTAAGTATTTTTTAATCACTCTGTTATTATTTTTTCTCCTCGGAGTCACGGGACAAGCCCGGTCTTTTTGAGAGGCATGCGAGGGGATACAGATCCAACTCGTAGAGGCCCTTTGGAGATGTTTAATGTAATGGATTACAACTTATTATTAGTTGATTGTGACAAAGTTGACTGATGTCTTCAATGAGATCAGCAGCCTTTGCGCAGCAGTGAGACATTACTTTTTCATTCACTCAGTTCCATCCACACAATTAATACTAGCTGTTTTAGCCGCCAACGTTTTTCAGTTCAGAAAAAAAAATCAGACAAAAGTTGTCAATGTAAAATGATCGATACCTATTAAAATCGGTTCTACGGATTAACCGTTTGAACGTATAGGGTTACAGACAGATCTTCACTACATAGTATAAAACAAAGTAGCTATTTATTTTTGTCTGTATGCTTAAATCTTTAAAATCACGCAACGGATTTTGATGCGGTTTTTCGTAATAGGTAGAGTGATTCAAGAGGAAGGTTTTTATGTAAACAAAAATCCCGAAATTCCCACGGGAACGGGCACAACGCGGGTAAAACCGCGGGGCGCTGCTAGTTTGTACATAAACTAAGTATTAGAGTGCATTTCTATTGAAAGGAAGCGGAGCTGTAGGTACGGAGCGCAACTGCCCAATCACAATATCGCATTACGAAAAGATTTTGACAATACCAATGCGTTGTGATTGGTGAATTGCGCTCTGCACCACACTCCCTTACCTACATCCCTACAAATTACCAAACTAAGTCCAGATCTTAACTACCCTACAAATTACCAAACTAAGTCCAGATCTTAACTACCCTACAAATTACCAAACTAAGTCCAGTCTTAACTACCCTACAAATTACCAAACTAAGTCCAGATCTTAACTACCCTACAAATTACCAAACTAAGTCCAGATCTTAACTACCCTACAAATTACCAAACTAAGTCCAGTCTTAACTACCCTACAAATTACCAAACTAAGTCCAGATCTTAACTACCCTACAAATTACCAAACTAAGTCCAGATCTTAACTACCCTACAAATTACCAAACTAAGTCCAGATCTTAACTACCCTACAAATTACCAAACTAAGTCCAGATGTTAACTACCCTACAAATTACCAAACTAAGTCCAGATGTTAACTACCCTACTTAACCCTACTACACCCTAAATTAACCCCCAATTTCAACCCCCAGCCCGCTAGCGCACCCTGATTGGTTCAAAAACGGTAAAGACGTAAACGGCAAGCCAAGCGACAGAATCACCCGGTACAATCGCACTTCAGGAAGGAGGTTATTGTTCAAGGAGACTTTATTGGAAGATGCAGGAGTTTATAAATGCGTAGCTAACAATGATGTTGGCAAACCGCAGGAGCATACCATAAATTTGATTGTAGTCAGTGAGTATCACCAAATTTGTATCCATCATGTTACAAGGCTTTGTATAACTTGACAAAGCAAATAAATATTTTCAGCTTTATTATATAGATGTGAATGAATTTATCTAGGTATATTTAATAATAATTTAATAACCACCTATTTTTTTAGTTTAGTATGGATATACCTAAAACAAAAAATATTTCACTGGGAACGCAATTTAAAAAAAAATATTTTTCAGGCGAGCCTTCCTTCGACAAAATCCCAGAACAGTCCATCAACGTCCAAAAAGGCTCAGAAGTCAAAATTCCCTGCCAAGCCAGGGGCGTACCTGCCCCTAAGGTCACGTACACACTGAACGGCAAGGCCTTGGCTACAAGCGACAGGGTCACTGTCTCATCTGAAGGAATCACCATCAAGGAAGTGTTGGAACAAGATAAGGGCTACTATGGCTGCAGGGCTCAGAATGACCATGGTGACGAGTATGTTGAAAGCCTTGTCTTAGTCAACTAAGGGCTTTATAAAAATCAAAGACGATTTTTTTTTTGTTTTTGTGTCTAATATTGTAATTATCTTCTGATTTTTAGATCTAAGTATGATAATGATGTTTAATATAAATAATTATGCGTGTAATTTGAAATAAAGTTGCTATTTTATTTATTTAAACCGAAGTTTAGTTTGTTTACACCTCTTTGATAAGTTTAAGTCTGTCACCTCAAATTCCTTATGTTACTTAAAAGGTACCATTTTAAATTAATATTTACTACTTTTAAAATATGGCTCGGGTTTGAGATCACCCACCCACATTAGGCAAGCGTGGTGATAACGCCTAAACCATCCTTACTGTACTGATATCTTCAGTGAGGAGATGAGGAGGTTTAGCCCAGCCGTGGGACATCACAAGCTAATATTAAAATATATATATATGTATATATCTTTTTGTAACATCCGACCAAGACCGATTTATCACAGAGCGTTGCACTAACTATACTTATAAGATAAGACAGACACGATACATAAATACTCCTTCGTCCCTCCCTCATTTATTATTTTTCATATAAATTTCTGAACGCAGCCATACTAGAAATTGCAATCTATTTTGACATTGAACTTGACAGTGACAGCTGACAATTGACAACGCGATAACCTCAAAAAAACATTTTTATCAAAACAAAGCGATTTTATTTATTTTTCGAAAACAAATACGAATAAATTATAACATAATGTTATTCCTTTATATACTTAGTATAATTTCTTTGGTTATACAAGCCACATTTGTTACTTTAGCGATCGGTGTGTAAAGTATAAATATATCGACCCATTTGTTTGAAAGAAATATAATTTTACTGAAAAAATCTTCGATTTCATTTAAATATTTGTCTTAATAATTATTATAAGAAATTACTACTTAAATAATTAATAAAAGGATGTAGCCTAACAGTATTTAATGTAAAAGTTAAGACTTGAAAATTCAAAATATGTTAGACGGAATTTCATTTTTTGATATATATTTTTTTATTTGTTTTTTAGCGGCCGGATTATATTATTTAGCAGAATTGGTTGAAGAGTACAGTGTAATGGCAAAATATATAATATCGTGGGCTGTTGTAGTAAGTACAAGTATTATATATTTATTTTTATCAGAAACACTTACTGTAATGAAATTATGTCAATACTGGCAACACCCAATTTTGGATGAAAAATAGCCTATAACCTTCCCCTTGAATGTGGCTATCCATTACAAAAAGAATTATTCAAATCGGATTGGTAGTTTCTGAGATTAGCGCGTTCAAACAAACAAGAAAACAAACTCTTCAGCTTTATATAAAAATCAATGCCACTTTTCGTTGTAGTTTTATAACTCACTAGCAGCGCCCCGCGGTTTTACCCGCGTTGTGTCCATTCCTGTGGGAGTTTCGGGATGAGAAATAGCCTATCTTACTCATGGATAATGTAGCTTTCGAATGGTGAAAGAATTTTTAAAAACGGTCCAGTAGTTTTTGAGCCTATTCATTACAAACAAAGTTTTCTTCTTTATAATATTAGTGTAGAAGAACGAGCTCACCTATCCAAACTCAATGTTTAGGCTTTGTTAGGACTATTTAGTAGATGGTTTATGTGAAGTTTGCACAAAATCGATTGAGCGGTTCTTAATTCCCACGGGAACGGGCACAACGCGGGTTAAACAGCGGGGCGCTGCAAGTATTCATATAGATCTTTATACTGATTGTTTAAAATCTCCATTACAGATAACCGCAGCGATCCACGTCGGTTTAATTATATTTGAAGACATACCGTTCCACCTCAACGCGCTTGGTTTGACCCAACAGCTGCTTCACGGAGTCATATTAAGAGAGTTCCCTGTGGTCAAAGTCACTAGTTTGACCTTCGTAACTGCTGTTGTTACGTTGGTAACGCACCACTATCTGGCGTTCAAGTTTTTTGGGAATGGAGCTTTCGTTTTTGGGGAGGTAAGTGGTGGTAACCTTCGATCAACAATACACAACTAGATGTCGGGTCGGCGCAAAAAATACGTCTCCGTGAATAACGCCTCATTTGAAAAGTGAGGCGTTATTCTCACTTATTTTATTCATAAGATTTGCTACTTTATTGCTAGGTGTCATGGTTGTAATTAGGTTGAACTTCGAACTGTTTTAGAACTTTTTTTCAGTTCGGTAGTAAACAAAATAAGCTGTCACACGTCATCCACGCGGACAGTATTTAGCTTTGATTTTGTACGTGACCCGATATCTAGTTGTGTATTGTTGATCGAAGGTGGTAACAGTCTAATTTAAAATGTGTTTTAAATTATTTAATTATTAGCTGTGCCCTCCGGTTTCACTGTCACCCATTCCCATAGGAAGTTTGGGATTTTTGTGTAGGTACTTGTTAGTGGCAAGCCCTAGTCTCGGAGTTTTAGACCTTCTAATGGCTCAATGATGTAAACAACAGGGACAGACAGTGTAACAAGACCTCCAAAGCGCTCTGATTGAAATGCCACTATCGGCCACCCATCCCAGTTGTGGCTGAGCTGCACATTGCTTGGCATACACTTAACAGTTAATTATTAACTAATAACCTTTCCGTTGAATGTGGCTATCTATTACATAAAGAATTATTCAAATCGGACTGATAATTACTGAGATTACTTCGAACATACAAACAAACAAACTTACAAATTTTACCTCTATAATATTAGTATAGAAAAGTCCAACTAATATTATGTATGCGAAAGTTTGTATGTATGTTTGTTACTCTTTCATGCACAAACTACTTAACAGATTTGGATGAAACTTTACAGTAATATAGGTTATACATTAGAATAACACATGGGATACATTTTATCTCGAAACTTTAACGATTCTAAAGAACCGTTGAGCTAGTTGTCTCGTTTGACTCGCATAACGCATTAAAAAGCGCGTCTCAATTTGATCTGTAGCTCGCAACTGAGCTAAATGAACTAAAGAGTTTTTCGGTGAGCTAAAGAGCTAAAAGAGTGATATAGCTCTTTTGATCAAAAGAGCTATATCACTCTTTTCTTTTCAGTGAGCTAAATTTCGCATGTCTAAGTTTATATAATTTATTGTTCATTCACAGACGCTGTCCTACTTCACTCTATGTCTATGGGTGGTGCCGTTTGCTTTGTTCGTGTCACTGTCAGCCAACGACTATGTGTTGCCCACTACTGCGGAGTCACAACCCTTGTTAGGTAAGAAAAAATAAAAACGGGGTCTTTGTTTTATAATATGTAAGTAGTGATAATACTAAATAAATGTCGTTTATTTCGTTAAGCAATAGAAGCTTTAAATTTTTTGATAAAAAAAATTTTGGAGGACAAATGTGTTATAATTCTTTATCTCTTACAGGTGACAGCAACGTTTTGACAGATTATTTGGCGCGAAAATCGAAGAAGTACAGTCTTCTCTCGTTCTTCAGTTTCGCCAAAGACACGATATTACCACAGAGAAGCAAAAAAGCTTTTTAATTTAGTAATGTATGTATGTATTTTGTCTATCTATTATCAAACTAGCCGCGCCCCGCGGTTATACCCGCTTTGTGTCAGTTCCCGTGGGAATTTCGGGATAAAAAGCTACTTGTATACTACCTTTTAAATGAGACTAATTTTTAATTGATGTAATTTTTCGCACATTACATGTCAAATTCACTGAAGAAATCCAAAAAGTACGCATTAGACGGCGTTAGTGGTCAAATACTAGCAGCGCCCCGCGGTTATACCCACGTTGTACCCGTTCCCGTGGGAGTTTCAGGATGAAAAAGTAGTCTATAACCTTCCCGTTGAATGTGGCTATCCATAACAAAATGAATTTTTCAAATCAGACCAGTAATTCTTGAGATTAGTGCGTTCAAACAAACAAACTCTGCAGCTTTATAATATGAGTATAGATGAGATGTGTTAATTAAATCTAAATTAAACCTCGATAGAACAACACATATTCCTAGTAGAATAACCTTATCTGTCAAACTATTCAATTGATATCCAATTGAGACTAAAATGACACGCAAAATTGAATCCCAATTGTTAACACTAATATCATCATCAACATATAAGTATATAAAAATCAATGCCACTCTTCGTTGTAACGAACTCTTCCTAAACGGCTGGACCGATTAATTTTTTTATTGTATTTGTTTGGGTGGCACCCTGGATGGTTTAGATTCACACTAGCGACATCTATTGGGTCGCGGGTGGAACCACCGCGCGGGACAGCTAGTAACGTATATTATAGCAATAAACATAAGCAATATAGTAATATAAATAAACTAGCTGGGACCGCGGTGTTACCCGCGTTGTATCGGTTCCCGCGGGAATTTCGGGATAAAATGTAGGTATCCCATGTGTTATTCTGATGTAGTTATAACCTATATTACTGTAAAGTTTCAACCAAATCCGTCCTGTAGTTTTTGCGTGAAAGAGCAACAAACATACATCCATACATCCATACATACATCCATCCTCACAAACTTTCGCATTTATAATATTAGTAGGATTGTTTTGTAAAAAATAGTAGGTATTTATAACTGTTTTGAACAAATCACAATAAAACTTTCCGACCAATTTGCAAGTTTTACACACGTAAAATCTTTTCGTTCGATTAACAAAGTGCTGGGAAAACAAATTGAAGTGAAAAAAAACAAGATGGATGACGTAAAATACTATACAATAAATACTGCCACCAACTTAACTGTTCAGGTGGGCAAAATGGGAACTACAGCCGCGTCATATTAAATCTATACTATGTTAGGCTTTATATGATTGATATTGTAGTTTCTTAAATTTTAATGATATCTATAGACTGACTTGCAAGACATGTTTTAATTACCTTTGTTTCTTGGTGAATTTCTTATATTATGGCAAAACCAAATTCTCCACTAGCGACGCTGTCAACTGAACAGATAAGATGGTGGGACTGTACAATAAATACTGTGTACTTTATGTGTGAAGGTAGCCCCTGAATAGTCTTGTCCTTCTTAGATTTTCAAACAAAAGAAAGAGAAAGATATATCATTACTATTGTGTTAGTCTTGCCTACGAAGTCTGGCAGATTGACATTGTCAAAAATCTTTTCGTAATGCGTTTTGATTGGTCGACTGAGCTTCGCACCCTACGGTTTGATTTTTACTTTTAAGTTATCGTAAGTTTTAAGTTCTTGGTTGAAATACCTAGTCAGATAAGCCTTGATTACACTGCAGTCCAGTGGAATCATAAAGTATGCTCCATACGAACTGAGTCGTCTTAAATCATCCTATGTCTATATCTAGCTATACTCGTATAACCTTTGATCAACAATACACAACTAGATATCGGGTCACGTACAAAATCAAAAGCTAAATACTGTCCGCGTGGATGACGTGTGACAGCTTATTTTGTTTACTACCGAATTGAAAAAAAGTTTTAAAACAGTTCGAAGTTCAACCTAACTACAACCATGACACCTAGCAATAAAGTAGAAAATCTTATGAATAAAATAAGTGAGAAGTACGCCTCACTTTTCAAATGAGGCGTTATTCACGGAGACGTATTTTTTGCGCCGACCCGACATCTAGTTGTGTATTGTTGATCGAAGTTTATAACTAGCAATGATAACATTGGCTAATTCGCTGGCAAGTAAACTCTTGTAATTGAGGCTTTTAAATTACCTATTTATCGTAATATTTTGTAAATAATCATATAAGTTATTAGTAAGTTTTTCATAAGTTTGTAAATAAAAGACATTTTAATATTTACAATTGTTTTATTTAAATAACAACGTACAATCTTCAGGCCTTACACGTGTGTGTGAATTGCGTGTAAATTGAGTATCAATTGGTTTTCGATTAAATCGTTTTAAGCTACGAACGCGGCTTGCTTGGCGCACATAACCTAGTATCTTGCATATTAGGCAATCAACTAGCTAGGCGTCGGTGCGGCCGCAGGCCTCGGGAACATTCGTTTTACCTAGATATCTAACCAGACTCCATGCGCCAAGCCGGCTGCCTGTGTGCCCAACATTTTGTTCCCATCAGACCAATGAGAGTTTTAACGAAAATGACACTTTTGACAGATTTCTGGACCTCACATCTCAGTGCTGCCGCCTAGTGGGTCATTTCAGAAAACCCTCATTGTGTCAAACTATTCAATTGAGTTCCAATTGAGAGTCAATTGTCACTATTGATTTATAGTCAGCGTATTATCAACTGAGTCGTCGGTTAAATAATTTATCTATGACTATCTCGCTTACACTCACAGGCTCCAGGGAGTATAGAGAAGATTTAACAATATCTATCTCTTTTCAATTGTATGTCCTCACTTCGAAGGCGCCGATTATAGTACTCTCAATACGGTTGTTTCAGAACCATGTCGGAGGCCTTGAAGCGGTCTAACCGACACCAGGGTTGACGCTAACGAACGAACTCTTTACTAAGAACTGAGTCGTGAGCTCATAACATTTGAAAGAGATAGTTATATTATTTTGTAACACCCTTCGATAAGCTCGTAAGTGCGTGCGAGATAGATATAGGACATGCTTTATCTATGCAAATTTTAATAAATTGTACATTTAAACTACCTACTTTTGGCATAAAATTAACTAATACATTCTAAATTTGAATCCCTTGTACCTAGTTTTGTTCGTAGGAATTTAATGTCTAAATTATGCGAAATTTGATAATCAATGTTGAAGACATAGTTTAAACGTACTCACACGGGTTTTTTCGTGTTAGAAAGTTAATAAAGCAAGTAAGCGGTAACTCCAATGTCTTCAGTTCACCCGCGACCACGAGAGGTGCAATCCCCTCGAAACGTCGGGAAATAAAAAGTAAGTTATTACTTGCTTTATTAACTTTCTAACACGAAAAAACCCGTGTGAGTACGTTTAAACTATGTGTTCAAATCGTGTAAGTTTAAAAAAGACTAATCAATGTTGAAGTTGATTTGATATCTGTTTCAAATTAAACGTTCTTAGGCCATCTGCTACGTGCGTTTTGTATGACATACAAAAGAACATTATGTGCTCGCGACTGCGCAATACTGCGGCGCTTAGACGGACAGCTTAAATTGAAATAACCCTTAGATTACCGGTAGATATCGTTTATTAAAATCGTATTTAAGTCCCCAAGCGACATAATACAAATCATTTCTCAAACGCCAATTTAAAATCAGCTCTATTTAATTAATTCAACCCCAGGAAGGCCCCTCCTTACTATGATGCACTCGGTAATGCAATTTCAAACTAGTACACTGAACAAAAGCTTTGCCACAATCCTTACAGACATACCTCCTATCGTTAGTATGTATTCTTCTATGTAATTCATAAGTCTTCTTTCTTTGAAAGGCTTTCTTGCAAAATTCACACTGAAACGGCCGCGTATCGTCATGAGACACCATGTGCTTATTCAAACTTTCTTTGTCAAAAGCTTTGTAAGAACAATAGGTGCAGGAAAAGTGTTTCTCTTTTAAATGTACCCTCAATTCGTGAGTTACAAGTTTGCTTCTAAAAGTAAACATCTTATGGCATATGTTGCATTCGTATTGGAAACGTTTAATGTCATGAACAGTTGCTAGATGCTTTTTCTTCCAATATGGCGTCGATAGAATTTCTGGACACTTCGGACATTTCAGAGAATAAGATCTATGCGTTCGTCTGTTATGCATCAGTAACGCGTTTGGATTTTTAAAAGTTTGATTGCATTTTTCGCATGTAACGTTTCTGTTAGAATGGACAGCTTTCACGTGGCTGTCTACGTTGACTTTTGCTATAAATGCTTGGCCACAAATTTCGCATAAGTATGGCTCGCTGCTGTTGTGCTGAGCATGTGTGTGTTTCAACAAAGTGCCAAAAGATCTGAACTCTTCACCACACCTATGACAAACCATTAAATTATCAGCTATTTTATACGTAAATAACTGAGCTTTTAAATCTAAGTTAATCTTAAAGCTATGCTGATCAACAAAGTGTTGTAGCAAATCTTCGAAAATTTCGAATGTGGCGGTACATTTTTTGCATTTCAGCTCTGAAATTTCCAGTTTTAACTTGCAGTTTTTTATTAAACTGCGGAAAACGTTGCGTATTTTCGATTCGGAGTGTTCTTCTTTGTGATGTTTTATTAGTTTTGAGCTTTCTTCGAAGGGACAACAGCAGAAAAAACATGCATATTTACTGCAATGCCATCGAAAGGGTATTACTGTGGAGTTTTCTATGATAGCTGTAACTAGATTAACAAATTCATCTTTCTTCCGTTGACTTGACAATTTGTCCATCAGCAATCGGTCTTCAGTTTCTGCAAAAGAAATGTATAATTTACTTACTTTAAACAAGCTTAATAAATGGGTTAATATAGGATTAGTTAGTATGGTATATTACCTAGCATGTTGATTTTCGTCTTAATTATAAATATATTTAAACCTCCTCTTATGCAAAAACGGCTGAACCTTATTTTACTAAACATAGCTCAGAATCCACGCAAGGAAAAACCCTGGATCGAAATAGGTTTATCCGTTTGAGAGCTACGATGCCACAGATATACAGACATAGACGTCAAACTAATGACACTCCTCTTGTGTCGAGGGTTAAAAATAATAGCTAATAAGAAATAACCTTAGTTGCTTGCATTTGGGTGCCTTCCACTAGAGTAATTCTTATGATATAATCGGTTGTGGAGCATAGTTCTAGTGGAATGGCGCCCTAAGGCCGTTATAGGGTTTGCAGCAGTTGCTCAGCTGTGAGACTTACTGTTATAAATTGTTGTCTCTTTTGCTCTTCGGAAAATAGGGTATGTCGGAAAGGAACAAACTATTTGATAGCTAGAATGCTGTTAATAAGCCTTTATGATTAAGAATCTTCAAGTTCAGAAAAAAACAGCGTTTTACATCGCCTACTCTTGGGATTGGATTGGCGGATGTGGTATGAAAAGTACAACAAATATTGAAATTCATAATGTAATTTTATTTATAAGCTATCAGAGATCTAGTATAATATCATAACTATGAATACTTAATTTTAGGACTCATTATTAGGTACTATTTAAGCTACGCGGTGTAACAGTTCCCGTGAGTACTTCGGGGAAAAGTAGCCTTATAACCTTCCCGTTGAATGTGGCTATCATACACAAAGACACAAAGATAAGCGGCTCATTAAAACTATAATAGATTTATACTAATATAAAAAACTTGAGAGGTGTCAAGGGACACCCGAACGGAACGAAGTTTATTTATTATCAACAAAAATAATCGTCGCGACACCACACTGTTCAATGCGAAATAGAAAGACGAAACGAAAATATCTAGCTTGCTTTCTATAAGAGAGAGGGAGAGAGACAGAGAAACATGCGCACGCTAGAGAGAGATAGACAGAGAAACATGCGCACGTCTCTCTCTAGCGCAAAAAGTGTCGTTACATTTTTTCCGTCTTGCCCCCTTTCGCAACGCGCGATAAGGAACTTCGTTCCAATAAAGCTGAACAGTTTGATATTTGTTTGTTTAAACGCGCTTATACCAGTCCGATTTAAATAATAATTTTCGTAATGGATAGCCACATTCAACGGGAAGGTTATAGACTATTTTTCATTCCAATAAATATTGATCATAGATAACCAAATAGAAAGCGATTTACATTTGTTTATGCGTTAGGTTATTACGATATGATTTAAAATTTCCTATCCCACTATAAGTATTGGCGCGACTCCTCCAAATCTGTGAGAATAAGGATGTTTTTTCATAGAAGCGGTGCAGAGCACCAATGACAGCGCATTGTGATTGTCAAACAACGCATTGACATTGTCAAAATCTTTTCGTAAGGCATTGTGATTGGTCAATTGAGTTCCTTGAAATGCACCCTTAGTATCCCCAGCCTACTTATTTCGAATATCTTTTCTTTCAACCCTCTTTAGCTTTATCAAATGTATAAATATATAGATTACTAGCTGCGCCCCGCGGTTTCACCCGCGTTGTACCCGTTCCCGCGGGAATTTCGGGATGAAAAATAGACGTTGGCCGATTCTCAGACCTACTCAATATGCTCACAAAATTTCATGAGAATCGGTCGAGCCGTTTCGGAGGAGTACGGGAACGAACATTGTGACACGAGAATTTTATATATAAGATAAGATAATACAATTTATGCTTCCTGACTTCTTATGGGCCCCACCAAATCGTAAAACTAATGATATCGTTTTGTAACTTGTATCCTAACGCCATCTATTGAGAACAGAGGAACAGCGATCAATTACATATACGGAATAATTTGAGGTTGTTTATGCATTCTCGCATAATGTGCTTTCATTATCTTTTTAGTTGTAAACGCTTTATCACAAGCATCACATTTGAAGTTCTTCTCACCACTGTGTTTGTACATGTGGTTTTTCAATCGATTACTGTTAAACGCTTTCCATCCGCAAACCCCGCAGACATGGTCTCTCACTTTCAAATGCGTATCTCTAAGATGGGTTAGCATCATGCTTCGAAATACAAAAGTTTTCGGACAATGAGCGCATTTGATTTCCGGTCTATTCTTGTGCTCGGAAACCATGTGACGTGAACGGAGATAATTGCTCATGAAAGTTTCAGTGCAAACTAAGCACTTATACTTTTTCAAATGCTGATTTTTCTGATGCGCTATCAGCTTGGATCTCGTCTCGAATTTTTCGCCGCATTCGGAGCAAAGCGAGCCACTATTCTCATGTACTAGCTTCACATGATTCCTTAACAAATTAAAATCTTTGAAGTGTTGTCCACATACGTCACACAAATGCGCAGACACTCCCTTATGTTTCGTATTAGTGTGATGTAATAACGGACCGAAGGTATAAAAATTTGCGCCACAAGCTAAGCAGGTAACGTTGAAGTTATCCAGAACAAATGCTACCATACAAACGCCTATATCCTTGTTATATATCACGCTATGATTATTTATCAGATGATCAATCATATCGTACAAATCCGGCACTTTCTCTTTACAAATACTGCAGTGCAAATTGGTCACATCCAAGTAAACGACTTGCTCCCAATAGTTTCTCATCATTTTCTCTTTAATTTCGTCCCCGATGTGATCTTTCTGATGGGCTTTCAAATCTGACGCGTCTTGGAATATTTCGTAGCAGTAGAAACATCTGTAGGAACTTCTGAGCCATCTGAACGGCATTGCGTTGGTTTTCGTTAGGACTTGTAATACATTATGTATCATAAAGTTCCTTTTCTCTTTTGCTGATGGCTGTTTTGGCGTTTTTATTACGCTAGTGGTCGGTACGCTGGCTTCTGGACTTAAGACTGCAGTCCGATGCACTTTAGTCACTCCTGGAAGTAAAAAATCTTTTCTATAGATGTTTGTCGTTGCTGTTCACTTGATAGCAACGCAATCTCTTCTTAATACTTCTTATAAAATCTTAGTTGTAGTAATAACGTTTTCTCAGTAAGATAGTAAATCGGAATAACAAATGTATTTTTTCCCGAAATCCTACGGGACCGGGTGCAACGTAGGTAAAACTGCGGGAGGTCCTAGTTTTATATATAAATAGAGGTTTATGTTTAACATTCCAAGTAAAAGGAATGAAATAACGTGCAAAGCAAATGGATAAAGTTTTAGAGTACTGCGTACTTGCGATTTATAAGTTCAAAATGCAGAAATATGAGATAGGATAGGTATAAGTTTGTAGCTAGTTACAAAACACGAGAACAGATTTTATTATATTTTGAACTAGCAGCGCCCCGCTGTTTTACCCGCGTTGTGCCCGTTCCCGTGGGAAATTCGGGAATTTTTTTACATAAAAACCTTCCTCTTGAATCACTCTACCTATTACAAAAAACCGCATCAAAATCCGTTGCGTAATTTTAAAGATTTAAGCATACAGACAGACAAACAGTGTGACAGACACGAAAAAGAGACGACTTTGTTTTATACTATGTAGTGATTCAAACTACGTTCACGTATACACTTAAGGCCTTATTCATAAACGCTTAATAGCAGCATTTTAGCTGTCAAATGGTTTGTCCCTTTCTGACATACGCTATTTTCCAAAGAGCAAAAGAGACAAAACACTCACTAACAGTGTTTTAGTTAGAGAGCGTTTATGAATAAGCTTCTATTTTTCATTTTTATCTGTCGTTTCGGCCCCTTTAAGGTGTCTACACACCAAAGCCGCCGGCCCGGCGGCACGAACCCGGCGGCAAGGCCGGCGGCCTGATTTTGAATGAAAATCGTTCAAAATCGTTCAAAATCAGGCCGCCGGCCTTGCCGCCGGAGTCGTGCCGCCGGGCCGGCGGCTTTGGTGTGTAGACACCTTTACAGGAACCGTCACAGAAGACTTCTGTGACAACGAAGCGACGTGTATCCGTAAACGTAGTCTCGATTATAAATGAATAGTGCTCGCTTAAACTCATGAAACCAGTAATTTTACGAGTATTTAAGTTTACAATGATTTTTTATAGATAAATAAATTGCTATGAGAGCTCTTTTAGGGACATTTTATTTTTGATTACGCGTAATCCTCCTCACTGAACTGATCTTCATTGAGATGAAGCCTTTGCCTAGCAGTTTTTTTTAAACTTGCGATTTGAACACCAACCAACTAACAATAAACTCAACAGTTATCATAATAATGGCACTCAGTTTCGTGTTCCTTCAAAGCGTCCAACCCAGTAAAACCTTTCCGACAAATCCTACAGCACCTTCCATAACTCCCTGTATGCACTTTCATATGAGCCCTCAAGTTACTAGACCTCCCAAATCGTCTTTCACAAATGCTGCACGCATACTCCTTCTCTCCTATATGCTTTCTTCTATGCAGTTTAACAAGCCATTGGATGCCAGCAGTGTAGTCGCATAAATCGCATTGAAAACGTACGTCAGAATGAATGCTTTGCATGTGGAGAACTAAAGCTCCTTTAGTGGTACACACTTTGGGACAGTGTTCGCATTTGAGCATATATTTCTCTACGTTATGCTCTTTCCCCATATGAACTTTCACTTGATAGCTGTTAGGAAATTTTGCGGTGCATAGGTTACATTCATATGTTTTAATTTGTCCGTGAAATCTTTGCTTGTGTTTCTCCAATTTGTGAAAAGCGCTGAAAATTTTGCTGCATATTGTGCATTTGTGGCCGACGTGACTTATACTTAAATGACGTTTCAATCTAACCCGATCTTTGAAGCTTAGCCCACAGATTTGGCACATAAAAGAATGTTTAATATGCTCTTTGTACATATGAGAAATTATTGACGGAAAATTGTCATAGGACGCTCCACAAATGACGCAATTCATTACAGTTTTATGCAGAACAAACGGCAGAAAGCATTCGTTTATACTCGTATCATAATCTGCCTTATGAACCGAAACAACATGAGATATCAACTCCTCTAAACTACTGATAGGATCAGAGCAATTCCTGCAAGCTACGTCAGATACGTCCAGTTTAATTGGAACATCTTTGGCAATGATGTACTTCTGCACGAAAGCCCAAAGATCAATGGTCGTATGTTTGGACGTATGCTCTTTTAACGCATCACAATCTTTCATAGGTTTAAAGCAGTAGAAGCAACGAAAGCCTTTTGTATTCCATGAGAAAGGGAGGACGGTTCCGTAACGAAGTATAGCGCATATATTCTTCCTGGTTGTCGTAAGGCGAGTGAGATAGTTCTCATGTTTCTTCTCTTCCCCTGCAAGAGAAGAGAAGAAAAATAATTTTAGGTTTTTTTGATCTTCCTCGCAGATAAAGTGAAGTGCAGTATCTAATAGAATGTGCTCTATTGATAACGGGATTGGATAGCTTGTAAAAGCGAAAAACCGATTTCAAACCAAGTTTAAATACTATCTTTTTGAAAGATGGTTAAAAACGGGACCATTCTGTAATGTAATATATATACCCTACAGACGAACTTTCTTCGGCTTGAAGGTAGTTCAAAATACGTGTGCTTAAATGACTTGGATATATTTTACTATTAATTGAAACGTTAATGTCATTATTATTTGTTAAAACGGGAACTTAGGTACGACGGTAACTGGTGAGTGTTCCTCAACACGTTTCGGTCACGTCCGGTGACATTCATCAGGAGGTGGGTGAAGCGAGAGCGACAGCGTCTCCCCCCGCACAGTGCGGGAAGGTTGAGGAACGCTCAACAGTAACCTCCGTCGTACGTAAGTTCCCGTTTTAACAAATAATAATCTTGGATATAGAAAAAAAACTTGTTACTGTCATATCAGTTAGCACGTTTGTAATGGCTCAAATGTAAAGTGCGTTTCCATAAGCGGAGCGGATCTGTGCGGAACTCAACTGAATCACAACGCATTACGAAAAGATTCTGACAATGTGACACGTTCTTCTTCTTCATCGAGTGGATGGTCAACCTGACCAATCCTGGTGTCAGAGTTATTGAGCCGCCAAAGGCCTCTGACACGGCTCAAGTAACGACTACTATCCGTAGAAAGTAACCGGGACCGACGGCTTAACGTGACACGTTGTTTGACAATCACAATGCGCTGTGATTGGTGAATCGGGATCCGTACCACTTTCGTTCCGCTTCAAAACGTAACTAATGCACATATCAAAAATCATTATTTTATTTATTGTATTTAACCTTGACAAATAGTTGTCAAAATTGTGTGGCATTAATAACAAAATTGTGAGGCTTAGTGTAGCGCCACATCTGCGGAACGTACGGCGCCGAACCTTCCGCTAAATACGCTCGTAGTGTATTTCAAGTTATCTTTGACACATCAGTACGCGGCGTAATTTCGACTGATGTGTCATAGAGCGGAAGGTTCGGCGCCGTACGTTCCGCAGATGTGGCCCTACACTTAACGATTCAGTGGCATGTGAATATTTCGGGGTTAAAGTTAATCTTAGATATCTTTATGATTTTGAACAAAAACGGATACATTCATTGCATTTTAATATTTATTGAATGACTTATAATATGTACATACAGACTTATTCATATAAGCGAATAGTATTTACAATAACTTATGAAAGATAAAATGATTGAATTATTTAGTTGATTCATAGCTGTTTATACAATAATCAAATTATGTAATAAATACGTTAAAACGCACCATATTTTAACACATTGGTAAATTTGATCAATATACAGTATACTAGCAGCACCCCGCAGTTTTACCTGCGTTGTGCCCGTTCCCGTAGGAATTTCGGGATGCAAAATAGCCTATGATCTTTGCGTTGAATGTGGCTATACATCACAAATATAATTATTCAAAGTACAGATGTAATTTACTTCTCAAATTAATTTTATAACACAAACTTAGCAAAAGCAATCCTTAAAGAAACCAGCATCTATAACCTTCCTGTTGAATGTGGCTATCGATTACAAAAAGAATTATGCAAATCGGATTGGCAGTACAGTAAGTTCAAGAAGGTTAGTGGCGAGTCCTGATGCGGATTTTTTAGACCGCCTCAAGACCACCGACATGGTGTGACGATTGTTACAACCGGGATCGTGATTTTAACAAGCCCTCCAAAGCACGGTAACGCTCAGATAGAAATGCCACTATAGTCCACCCATCTAAGTAGACGCCTAGCTGCACGTCGCTTAACAATCGCAATGAGATAACATTGCTTAGCTAAACATGAGCGCTACTGATTAGTAGTAGTAAGTATATATTGTTCTGTTATACAATCAGTGCTGACCAATTCATCTTGCATAACATGTATAGTATCATCGCCAATCTCAGCCAAAATGCTGTACCCTTGTTCATACTGCGGATGTCTGTTCTTAATATGCACTTTCAAAGTAGTCTGATGAGCGAAAGCCCTTTCGCAAATACCGCAGACGAAGCTCTTCTCTCTCGTATGCAGCACAGAATGGGAATTCAAATTACTTTTCTTGGAAAATTTCTTGCCACATACGTTGCAAACGAATTTCTTATCCCCATTATGCTTTACCATGTGGAGTTTCACGTCGTAAGGCCCAAAGAATTTGTCGCCACATATTTTGCATTCGACGTTTTTCTCCCGTAAATGTACTCGTCTCATATGCCTAGACATTATGCTTTCTTGGGGGTACACTTTGAAGCAATAGGGACATTTTATTTTGAGTTCTTCTACGCTATGCACATTGGCCATGTGCTGCTTTTTTAAGTAAGGACTTTTGAACGTTTCCGGACAATGAGGACAAGTCAACAGATTAACTAAATGAACGTTCTTTTCGTGCAGGATCTTTTTGGATAGCGTCTCAAGGTTTACCCCACAATATTCGCATACGTAGCCACCCTCTCTGTGGTAGTATCTGTAATGCATTTTGAGATGATTCTCTCCTTGAAAGCTGGTACCGCAGACGTCGCAAATATATTGGTGAGACAGATGATTTTTGTTAGCATGTCTTAGTAAGTATTCAAAGAAGGCAAATTTTAGATCGCATATCGGACATGTGGGTTGATCCTTGTCGAGTTTAAAAGGGAGAACACAGTTCGGTATACTAACATCATACTCAGCGTCATGCGCTATAATAATATGATGTATCAGCTCTTCCAAAGACTGTATACTTTGGAAGCAAAGCTTGCAACTGATGTCTGTGACATCAATTTTGATTGCCGCATCTTTATTTCTATTATTTTTGGTTCTATCATAAACAATAAGTTCTAGATTGGCGTTTTGATGCATTTCTGTTGTATGCTGTCTTAAAACGTTTGGGTCCTTCATAGTTTCGGCACAGAAGAAGCATTTATACTTCGATTTGTGCCAAGAAAATGGCGTCACGTTGCTGTATTGCAACAGATATTCTACGTTACGACGCTTTATAAGAAGTTTTCTTGCGAATTCCATTTTCTTTGTTTTATCCTCCATTGTACAGAAACCTGAAAGTAAATATTGTTTCAGTTTAATATGGGCCCGTTGGTTTAGTGGGTCGTGACTACTGCTTCTGTGACGGAGGTTGCGGGTTCAAATTACACTATCTTCAATGAGAGAAGTCGGAAATTAGTTGTCATTTCGGTAGATATTTTACTTTTATTAAAATTGTATTGATATGACATCTGTCACAAGAGTCTAGGAATGACATCTGTCAAAAGAGACTCTCGTATATAAATACTACCCTTATCTGAGGTTCATGTAAATGTCCTCAAAAAAATAATTAATATCTATACTAATAATAAAAAGTGGTAAATTTTTTAAGTTTGTTTGTTTGTATGATCGAGCTAATCTCGGGAATTATAAATCCGATTTGAATAATTCTTTTTGTAATAGACAGCCACATTCAACAGGAAGGTTATAGGCTATTTTTCATTCCAAAATTCCCATGGGAACGGGCACAACGCGGTTAAAACCGTTAGGCGCTGCCAGTTATTAAATTATTATAGAACAGTTTTCCTAAAATAAAAAGAAATCTATGAACGAGTACTCATTGAAGATTTATTCAAGTTTTAACTCATAGTCCAATCACATTAGGATACTAAGGTTGCGCAACCAACGGGTGTTATGGTACGCTTACATAAAAGCAAAATGGAGACGTGCGGAAGGCGATTCACCAATCACAGCTCATTGGGGTCAAACAACGCATTGACATTGTCAAAATTTTATCGTAATGCATTGTGCTGTAATGCTCCTCTCCGCTTTTATGGAAGCGCACGGTTAGGTTGCCGTCAATAAATAATTTGCAGAACTAAGCCCAGTGAGGTCTTATCTCTAACTTCTGAGATCTTATCTTACACTAATATGAAGCGTATCTATATATAAAAATCAATGCCACTTTTCGTTGTAATTTTATAACTCAAGAACGGGCTCACCTATCCAAACCAAAAGTTTAGGCTTTGTTCGGACTATTTAGTAGAAGGTTTATGTGAAGTATGCACAAAATCGGTCGAGCGGTTCTTAAATTCCCACGGGAACGGGCACAACGCGGGTAAAACCGCGGGGCACAGCTAGTCTAATAAAAAAGACGTGTGGCACTCGGGGACTGCGGCGGTAAAGCTATTGCATAGTTATTTTTTGTATCACTAGATGGCGTTAGTGGGGAGCGTGAGGTTTTTTCACGTGAGGTTTTTTCATTACGGAATTTCTGGATTCGGTCCCCGCGCTCAACACCCCGCGATAGCAGCTATGCAATAGCTTAAAAAATTGCTGCTACTGTTCAACTTCAGAGATAGGAGTTGCAACACTAATCGATTGATTGCTAGGGATCGACTGCGGTAAAAGTAAAAACATAAATTATTAGCCTGTAATGTCCCACTGCTGTGCAATGGCCTCTCATCTCATTGAAGATATCAGTACAGTGATGAAGATGTCGTAACCACCATTTTTTACACTTATTTATTGTTTTATTATAATTCTACATAAACATAACTTATTTAATCTTCATTAAATAATTATAATTAACACATTTCTTATCTAATATTGGAATTTTTACGGGCAATTAAAAGCCAATTGATCATTAAATTAAATATAGATTCCTTTTAATAATACTTAGATTTAGAAAATGTGCTAGAATTGATTTTTAAGTACATAATTTGATAATCCTACTACTATTATAAATGAGAAAGCTTGTGAGGATGTATGAGTGTATGTTTGTTACTCTTTCACGCAAAAACTACTAACGGATTTGGATGAAACTTTAAGGCTATATTACACCGGGGCAACACTGTGCGGCATTGCAGCATGCCACAAGGCCGCATGCTACAAAGTCAAAAATGTCGCACATTGTGGCAAGAACCGTGCGGCATGGCAACACCTTGCGTCACGTGGCAGACTGTCGCAACTTGTATCCGGGCACAATGGATTCCATGCGACATTTTTCGTGCGTCAAAACAGTTTATTACACACTAGCAGCGCCCCGCGGTTTTACCCGCGTTGTGCCCGTTCCCGTAGGAAATCCGGGATAAAATGTAGCCTATAGCCTTCCTCGATAAATAGACTATCTAACAGTGAAAGAATTATTCAAATCGGTTCAGTAGTTTCTGAGATTAGCGCGTTTAAACAAACAAACAAACAAACAAACAAAACAAACTCTTCAGCTTTATAATATTAGTATAGATGAGGCATCAATATCATCGCCACCAGCAACAGTATCGACACCAGATATTGATCTTAATACTAATATTCAGTCTCCATATGACAATCAACATACAATACTGGTATCTGAGCCATCACCAATAGAACTGGCTACTCAACATGAGCCAATAGATAGAAATAGGGATGATGAAAGTCAATCTGTTTTGGTGGAATACCTTGATCAATCAAGTAGTCTCCGACAATATTTAACTTTTAAGGCAAATGCAATACCATGAGTTACCATGAGTTACTTGATCAGCCATATTCTATGGTGTATGTATCCCCTCGATCAAACAAGTAGTTAGATTTGGAAATTATCCAGGCGCGATGTTGCCTCGGCGTAAAATAGGCTGCCGTATGCCACATATGCCGCAAATGCTTTCTATTTGTAGCATGCCACAAGGTGCCGCATGCAACAATGTGTAGCATGTGACACTGTCGCACATTGTTGACTCAGCGTAAACGAGCCTTTACAGTAATATACTTCAGAATTGTAAATTCAGTAAATAGAGAGAAGACATTTTGAGAGACATTTCAATATTATACTTACTTCTATCAGTAAATAGAGAGAAGACATTTTGAGTCATATAAAACAAAAGTAATACAAAATTCATCGGTGGCACGGGATCCGTTACAAGGTTTTTACGACGTAGCTGTATATTTACATCGTTAAAACGTAACAAGCAACGCGTAATTCACTCTACGTAACGGTTTCTCGTTACTCTACGTAACGGTTACTCGTTACTCTACGTAACGGTTACTCGTTACTCTACGTAAAGGTTACTCGTTACTCTACGTAACGGTTACTCGTTACTCTACGTAACGGTTACTCGTTACTCTACGTAGCGGTTACTCGTTACTCTACGTAACGGTTACTCGTTACTCTACGTAACGGTTACTCGTTACTCTACGTAACGGTTACTCGTTACTCTACGTAACGGTTACTCGTTACTCTACGTAACGGTTACTCGGGGGGTTCCTTTAACGAATAACCGTTACGTGGTTATGTAATGAAAAAGTTTATATGACAATATCCTAACATAATACTCTTTCCTTTCTAAAATCTATTGCAAATAACCAAACTTCTTATGCGTATCCATGTGAGACTTCAAATTCTTGCTCCTAAGGAAGGCTTTACCACAAATTTCGCATCGGAACTTCCTCTCACCGCCATGTTTGACCATATGATGTCTCATTTGGTGAGTGTCAAAGAATTTCTCGTTACAGACAGAACAAGGCACTGTGCGCTCTTTCAAATGTATTCTACGTACATGGGATCTCATGAAGGAGTATTTGGTGAATAGTCTATTACACATATCACATTTGACACCAGTGTCATGCTCTTTAATCATGTGTATACCTTTCTGATATCTGGATTTGAATGTCTCGTCGCAAATGTCACATTTGTACGCTTTTATCTCATGTTCTTTTGCCATATGGCGTGTTAGTTGCTCGCTGTTCTTGAGTCTTATTTTGCAAATGTGACACTGGCACCAGCCCAAATGATTTGCTTTGAGATGCACGGATAAAATGCTGTAACTCTTGAACCCCTGGCCGCAGTAATCGCATATGACTGATTGGCTTTCATGCTGTGCATTTATATGTTTCAGCAGAGTACTGTAGAAAGGAAAACTCTCAGGACATTTAGGACAGGCTACGTTATCTTTAGAAATCCTGAACGGATCGAAACATTTGGACAATTCAACGTCTTTATCAAAATCTGCGCCGTGATTCTCTATCGCGTGGTCTATGAAGCTTTCCAAATCTGCCATTGGTATATTACACGTTTTACATGTCAATCTAGAAACTTCGATTCTAGTTCTGATCCTTTCGCCTTTCAACGTCTTGAAGCATGGCATTTTGATGTCACAGATCGGATGTTCCGTCCAAGAATGTTGTGCCACGAGATCAAACTCATCATGTTTATAATCAAGACAATAGAAACAGCAGTATTTGTTCCTTTTAAACTTGAACGGTACAGCAGTAGACATGTTCAGAACACAAGCGATGTTTTTTCTCATTCTGTGAAGTTCTGCTTTATCTCTCCTTACAATATCAGAACGGTGAATCTTTCCGATCCTTTCATCATAGCCTTCTTCAATTTGAGACGGCATATCTTCAGTGTAAGCAGGGAGGTTGGAGTTCATTCTACATCGACTTAAGTGCATTTTAAGTCCTATGGCTGAATGGAAATCTTTATGGCAGTGCTTACACTTTCTATTACCATCATCTGGATGTCCTACTTGCATATGATGTCTAAGAATGCTCTCACTACGAAATAGCTTCCCACAAACATGACAACGAATTAAATGTGAAGCAGAAAAATGTTCCTTCAGTTCAGATCTGGTTTTGAACTCTCTAGCACACACTTTGCAGCTATGCTCTGCAGTGTGACTCAATGCTAAATGCTTAGCAATACTAATCTTGCTATTGAACTTTTCTCCACAAAAGTTGCAAACAAAAGAGACGAGAGAATGGTCCATATTATAATGGACGATCAAACTTTTGAAGCTGTCAAAAATGACACCGCATTTCAAACAAATATTGTCAGACACCTGAAAACTCTGTAAGCATGTCATGTCTATATCTTTTCTGTAATTCAGCTGATGACTTTGTATTAAATGCTCAATTATAACTTCTAGAGATTTGAACTTGGTGTCGCATAGGGTGCAAGATATCTGCGAAACGTCAATTTTTAATTCGACATTGCCTTTAATCCTCATCATGGAATAGCATAGCGTGTTACAAGGGCCGTGGCCAATCGTATGCTTTCTCAGAGTATTGTAATCGTCGAAAGAATCGCCACAGTAGAAACAAATGAATTTATTCCGCCATTTAAAGGGTACGATAGTGGTAGTATTAAAGAGTATTTTCAAGTTATTCCGTCGTAGTTTTGTCGCTGTTCGCATGGTCGGTGTTGCGGTATCTGAAAAGAAGCGAAGAATTTGCTGTAGATGTTTTCTTCCTTGTCGACACTTAAATAATCACTTTTTTCGATAAATATAACTAGCGATTGTATCATCGCATGGAGCGGTTGCATCATCGCATGTAACTATTTTTTGTAAATATAAAATAAGAACAGATGCATCATCGTATACATTCAATATGAGATCACGTAGATCTATCACGCACGAAAAGAATTATCAAAATCGGTGCAACTGGCGGAGATATCGCGTAACACACTGGGCAGAAAAGTACACAACTTGACCAGCCTGATTAGTTAATAATAAATAAATAATAAATAAATAAAATTTCTTTATTTCAGCCAAGAAAGCCATATCTATACATTAAGTATTAGTTATACAAATAGTTAATATACATTAAAGCTTATTGCTCATCGTCATTAATTAATAATAATTATACTACTTGTTCTCGTTCTGGTGAACAGAAATCCAGTGTTTGAGAATAGAACAAGAATAATTGTCCGCAACTGCTTTCAAGATAGTGTTGTTGGAGCATCTTATTCTATACCAGAAAGAGGCTATCCGGGCTCGCATTATACCAATTTTAAGTTAAGTATTGGGAGCTAATATAATTACAATAAAACGAAATATATTACTATTTAATACAAGATTTATTTGGTAAATAGAATCTTTACAAAACTTTTGATTACATAAATATTTACATTAATAATGGACTATTAGATTTACAACGCATATTTCAATTCATAAACTTACACTTAAAAATATAGTCTGAATATAATACTAATAAGTCATAATTGTCAGTCTAATTACAAAAAATAATACAGTTGATTAACTAATACAGCGAGGAGGAATAATCACAAGCGAGTACTAATGTAAAGTATCGTCCTATAACACCCCACTGCAGATCAAACACCTCTCACTGAAGACGTTAGTACAGCGAGGAGTACACGTGATCACAAGCGACCACTAATATAAAGTATCGTCCTATAACACCCCACTGCAGATCAAACACCTCTCACTGAAGATGTTAGTACAGCGAGGAGTACACGTGATCACAAGCGAGTACTAATGTAAAGTATCGTCCTATAACACCCCACTGCAGATCAAACACCTCTCACTGAAGATGTTAGTACAGCGAGGAGTACACCAAGCGACCAGTAATGTTAACTTCTATGCCACTTAAAAACTGCGATCCCGTTTCATATGCAAGGCAATATGGGTTATTAAAGAGTTCTTTCTAATAAAATGTTTGCCACAGTAATCGCAAGTTAAGTTTTTACCACCTACATGTCGTACCATATGCTTTTTTAGTCGAGTTCCATCGAAAAACCTTGCGCTACAAAGCGTGCATTGAACATTTTTCTCCCCTAAATGCAGCCTTCTCACATGATCGACCAATCTAGAATATCTTTCAAAACTCAAACCACATTGGGTACACTTATGTCCCTTATTATGAATCTTCTTCAAATGCACCAAAACTTTGTACCGAGACGCAAATCTGTCTGCACATTCAGAGCATTTATATACTTTTCTATTATGCTTCGATCCCATGTGCGTTTTAAGAAAGCTTGCTGTAGTGAAGGTTGAGTCACAAAGTTTACATTTAATTGTTTCACGATTATGCTTCTGATGTATATGTGTGCGAAGATTATCGTTGCCTTTAAAAGTTTTTCCGCAATATGTGCAGACGTAGCTGTTATCAGAATGACTAGAACTTATGTGGTTCAGAAGTTTACTGAAATATCTAAACTCTTCCCCACAGTCCGGGCAGGCAAACTTGTCGTGTACCAAAGAATATTGCTGCACAATTTCCGTGCAATCCTCTATCCGAGTTTTATGTTCACCATTCATATGATTTACTATACTAGCTAAATCAGTAAATTTACGGAAGCAAAAATTGCAATGTAAGTTGGAGATGTCGAGACTAATTTTTCGTCCGCCATTGATCGCGCGTAGTTTAATTTCAAAATCTTCAGTTATAACATGATTCGTTTTAGCATGCTCTTTGAGATCATCGCACTTGTCAAAATCTTCTGCGCAGTAATAGCATTTAAACTTCGAATGCCAATATTTAAAAGGCATAACACTAGTCGTATGAAACAACTTAATCAAATGCTTTCGCAAATCATTGAGCGTCGATTTTCTATCATCTTCAACGACAACTAAATCGCTTTTCGCTTCAGTACATTTCTCCGTATGAACCAAAAAAGCTATTTTAGTCCGAAATCTCTTTTGGCAAAACCCGCATTTTGCGTTCAAAAGATCGTGTTCCTTCTTCATATGATCTAAACGTATTTTCAAACAGGAGTAAGTCTTTAGACATATGTTACAAGTGGATTGATGTGCGTTGAGTTTATGTTTCATAAGCAAAAGATGTGTAGGAAATGATTTATCACATTTCAGACATTTGTAGACTTGCTTATGATGAACGCTAATATGAGCAGCCAAATCTCTTGATTTGGCAAACTTTTGATCACAAAATTGACAAATAAAAACATCTGTAGCGTGTCGTTGATTCATGTGACGCGTCAAATTAATAAACTTATTAAATACAGCATCACATATTGTACATTTCAACTCTCTAAGATTGTATAGCGCTACTGAAAATGTGTTTTCGTAATCTAGCTTATGAGTTACATTAAGATGATTTATTAAATCATTAAAATCAATGCAATTTTGATTACAAATCGTGCAGTTTGTATCACTGACATCGAATTTAATTTCTAATCGCCTTTTAAGATCTTTCAAAGCAGGATGTTTAGCGTCTATAGGTTTATGCGTATCTGTATGAGCTCTTAGATCGTCAAATTCAAGTTCCGTACTGCAAAAGAAACAAAGATATTTTCCGCGAAATTTGAAAGGAGTTAAGGTAGTATTTTCGTATAGTATTTGAAATTGATTTTTTCTACTTTTTGTACGACTAATGGACGGCGTTTTAATGTCGCTTGCTACGGTTGCCGTTGTTTTTAAATCTGAAAACAATCAGAAGATCGATGTTAGATATTTTACGAAAAGATAATTGAACTTGTTAAGTAAGAAAATAGATTAACCTTTTCATTAAGCCATTTATGAAAAGATAATTTTACTTTGTTATTAAGAAATAGTTTAATGTCAAAGCTTTTGTCCTACATAGGAAAGATAGTAGAAAGTAAAATAAATATTAGCCTATAACGTCCCAATGCTGGGCAATGACCTCGCATCAAGGAAAATGTCAGTACAGTGGGGAGTTAACACAAAGATTTATAAAAAAAATATCTTTAGGGTTAGAGCAAAACTTTATCATTTTGTCAATGCCCTTTTCAATACTAAAACTGCTCTCTAATTTAAATTAGAGATATATATTTTGTGTAAAAAAACATAATTATAAATTGATTTACTTTTTTTGGCATGATAAAATTGTTTTCCTTAAATTTATACTAATATAATATAATAAATAAAACTTTGATTGTTTAACGCGCTTCACTACATAGTATAAAACAAAGTCGCTTTCCGCCGTCTGTTTGTTTGTATGCTTAGATCTTCAAAACTACGCAACGGATTTTGACGCGGTTTTTTTTAATAGAATGAGTGATTCAAGAGGAAGGTTTATAACTATAAAAATTCCCGAAATTCCTACGGGAACGGGCACTACGCGGGTAAAACCGCGGGGCGCTGCTAGTATCTCATAAACTACCAATCCGATTTTTGTGTCGGTTCGCCATTCAAGATCTTCCTCGTTATACGTTAGTTTATCCAGAAATTTAAACGGGAAGGGGCGTGTAAAACGGCAGGACAGTGCTAGTAACTAATATTATGAAACTTAAACATATGAACTTTGAGATTCTTTTTCCAATTGTACTTTTTCCCGCAAAGATCACAAACATGATTCCTCTCTTTAAGATGCTTAACCATATGTATACGTAAGCGAGTCTTATTGAATAACTGTTTTTGACAAACGGGACACGTCTCATTCGTTTCTTTCAAATGAACTTTCCTATGATGTACATCTCTTGTTGAAGCACTTAGGAACAATTTATCACAATCAGGACAGTCGAATTTTGGTATCGCACTGTTGTGTGCTTCAACTTGATGTTTCCTTTGCATGTAAATTGATTTGAAGTCCAAATCGCATTGAGGACACTTGAATTTGTTCTTCCCATGCACTTGCGCTGTATGCTGTTTTAAAAGTTGGGCAGAGGTGCATTTTTTCCCGCATTCCTTGCATGGGAATCCAGGACCGTGTATGGACACCAAATGGCTACTGTACACGCATCGATTTTTGTACCCCCTGCCACAGATATAGCAGACAAACTTTTTTCTATCATGCGCTTCTGTCATATGCAACGCTAAGCTGCTGAAGTATTCAAATTTGTTGTCACAGAGATGGCAATGTAGAAAATTTTCAAGTTTAAATGTTTGTAGGACTCCATCTAAGGGAGAAGTGTCTATAGAAATATTGTGAGTGTTTAAATGTTTAATTAAAGTTTCCAGATCATTGAATTTGTTCTTGCATATTTTGCAAATAAGATTGGATATATCAATTTTAATTGAAGTGTTTTTTTGTAACCTTTTTATATTTTTCTGAGTCGGAGAGGTCGTTTCGTTGATATGTAGCTTGATGTAATGATTACTTAACTCTGTAGGTTTTTGCCCATCGAAAGATTCAGTACAATGTATGCAGACGAATTTGTTCCTTGAAAATAGAAAGGGTATTGCTGTACTATTGTTAATTATGGAGCACAAATATTTTCTGATCAATTGAACAGTATTCAAATCTGTTTTGTTTGTTACGTCACTTTTCATATCAATCTTTTCTTGAGTATCAAACGTGTCTGTTTCTGTAAAATCTATTCCTTTCTTTTCTGTAATTCCAGTTATCTCTGTAACGTTCGTTCTTTTGTATTTTTCTAGTGTTTCATCATCAGAATCTATTACGTTTTCAGTTTTATTTCTTCTCGTTTTATCTCCGTTTCGACCTGTAAAGAAATATCTTCTGTATCTATGATATTCTATGAAGTGAAGCGTTGTGTTCATTTTGTAGTTACTATACGAATATCTTATAGAAATTAAGGTAATGTACTAGTTTTCATTATTGGTTTATATAAATATATTAAAGGCAAACCTGACTGACTGACTTCTATATCAACGCACAACCGATAGTACTGTAGCTAGAAGAGTAAGAGGCCTTTGATCAGCAGGGGGACATTACTTTTATTTAAATTTCATTATTTTTATTAACCTATTGTTAAAATTGTTATTGTAATTCAAGTCTGCTTAATTTCAATGGTGTTTGAGTATGCAATTTGTCGAGATTTGTCAAATGTATCTATTTTAGCTAATCTAACTATGCGTCTATTTTTCCTAGCTAGCACATTATACTGTTTGGTTATCATTCTATTCTTACATAATAGCTTAAAACTAAATCAACGTAGAATTGAGATCATGTTTTTCAATACAATTAATAGCTTAAAAACTTAAAGAAGTAGAAATTGAGATCAATGTTTTACAGAAATCACTACATATTATAAAACGTCCCCGGCCGCGTCTGTCTGTCTGTCCGCGATAAACTCAAATACTACTGCACGGATTTTGACGCAGATTTTAAATACATAGAGTGATTCAAGAGGAAGGTTTATATGTATAAAAATTCCCGAAATTCCCACGGGAACGGGCAACGCGGGTAAATCCGCGGGGCGCTGCTAGTGTTTAAATATATTACAGAACGTCATAGGCTAATACTTGACTTATTACAGGTTATGTATAAGATCTATCTGCTTATGGTTTCTAGCCAAATGTGTCCTAAGACTTTTTCGCCAGAAAAACCTTTCACCACAAATTTCGCAATGAAAATTCTTTTCGCCACTATGTCTCACCATATGCCTTCTCAGAAGAATGTTGTTAAAGAACTTCATACTACAAATATTGCATTCTACGTTCTTTTCTTTAAGATGCGTTCTTCTGATATGGTCTTTCATGAAAGAATTTCTGGTGAAAAGTTTGCCGCAATATGAGCATTTGTGGCCTGAATCATGGATTTCAATTAGATGCTTCTGTCTCAAGTATTGGGTGGCAAAAGTCTCTGGACATTTGGGACATTTTGCCGCTTTGACGCCATGAGCTTTCGCCATGTGCATATATAATCTTGAAGGTATATTGCAATCAGCAGCGCATATATTACACTTAAATCTCCCATCGCGATGGTGCCTCCAAATATGCACCCTCAAATTCTGATCTCTGCGAAACGTTTCGCCGCAGTAAACGCAAATAATATGATTGTTAGTATGTTTTTTATTCATATGTTTTAATAAAGTGCCGAAGAATCGGAAAGTTTCGTCTGGACAGGACGGACAGGCCATATGGTCTTTAATAAGGCGATAGGGCTGTAAGCAAGTCGTAATAGACTTGTCATAGTTAGCGCCATGTTTCGATATCAAATGATCGAGTAGATTATCCATATCGATCATAGATTCAAAGCAAACTTTACAAGCTAAAGTAGATATATCAATTTTGACGCAAGCGACAGATTCTTTGCATTTTTTAATGCATTCGTCGTTTGTATTACAAACCGGGTGTTCTAGAACTGTATGCTCTCTCATAGAGTCCGAATCGGGGAAATCTTTGCAACAGAAGAAGCAATTAAACTTATTTTTGTAGAAGTTAAAAGGTATAGCCGTAGACATGTTGATAACAGTAACAATATTCTCTCTAATCTGCTTTACGCTCGGTCTTTTGACAAGATCATAATTTTGATCCAAATCCATTGACAGATCTTCTTTTTTGATGGCATAGTCGAATTCCGGTTTGCATTTTCTGACGTGCATCCTAAGACCTTGCTTCGTGTGGAACTCTTTCTGACAATTATCACATTGGAGACAGCCATCGTCTGGGTGTTCAAGTTCCATATGTTTTTGCTTCAAGACAGCTGAAGGTAGCTTCAAGTGACATACATTACACTTGGCCACATGTCGATTGCTTTTATGCTTCCTCAATATGTTTAAAGAGTTGAAAATTTGAGGGCAAAACTCGCATTGGTAACCTCCTTCTCTGTGATAATTTTTGACATGAGAAAACAGGTCCCTTTTCTTGTTGAATTTCTGATTACACTTGTCACAAATGAGACAATTTTTCGGATGATTCATGTTCACGTGCGACACTAAGTAACCGAAGTACGTAAACTTCTCCTGGCACATCAAACAGCAAAGATCGGACAATCTATATTCCTCTGTCGCCATTTCCACTCCAACATCATAATCCAACTCATGTATTCCTATCAAGTGATTGATAATCTCTTCAACAGTGGCAAAAGTTGAGGAGCAAATTTCGCAGCTAATTTCTGATATATCAATTTTGATCTCCATATTCTGTCCGCCCTTCAAAATTTTCAGAGAATGGTCTAAGATAGAGCATTTTCCGTGCGCTTTCGTATGCTTGTAGAGTTCCGAATAACTGGCTAGATCCTTACTGCAATGAAAGCACAGGTACTTTCCGCGCCATTTAAATGGTACTAACGAGGTGTTGTTAAACAGAATTTCCAAATTTTTCCTCCTACGCATTGAAGACGTTTGGCATCGTTTCAATTTCTTCGTAGTATTTTTACCTGTAAAGAGAAGTTTCTGCTTTAAATGTACCCTTGATGGTATTGAAAAAAAATTGAAATAAAAATTGGAAATTATAATGACAACTAAAAGGGTACATTTAGAGCTACTTACTAACTTATTTTTAGCTATCGTATAATATTAAACACTAGATAAATGTATCAGTAATGTTTCCTCCCCACTGTACTGATATGTTCAGTGAGATGAGAGGCCTTTGCCCAGCAGTGGGACGTTACAGGCTAATACTACTACTAGATAAATCTATATACTAATAAAGCTGAAGAGATTGATTTTTGCATGTTTAAACGCGCGTGTGTCAGAAACTTCCACTCCGATTCGAATATTTCTTTTTGTAATGTAAAGCCACATTCAAGGGCAAGGTTTTAGGCATATTTCCCATACCGAAATTCCCACGGGAAAGAGCACAACGCGGGTAAAACCGCTGAGCGCTGCTTGAGTATTGCATTATAAAGGTTAAGGTTAAGTGAGGTTCAAATGATTTCAGAAAATGCTTTTCAATTTACTTCAAAAATGTCTCTGGTTTGACATCAACAATGGTAAGGGCGCGGAGAGATTCCATCCTCCTCACTATACTGATACCTTCAGTGCGATGAGAGTTCTTTGATTATCTCCTCACTGTACTGATACCTTCAGTCAGTACGATGAGAATCTTTGACTAACAAACGAGTCTATGAAACCTATCCTTCACTTTTTCCTCTCATGCAGCTTCATATGATCTTTCAAATGCTGTTTCCTCGCAAACCGTTTATCACAAGCATCACAGGCAAAGTTTTTCACACCACTATGTTTGACCAAATGCTCATTTAGTTTGGTGCTGGTAAAAAACTTCATAGTGCATATGTGACACGCAAAATTCTTCACCTTTAAATGTACTTCTTCGATATGCTTATTCAACCTACTGAGCTTTATAAAAGTTGCTTCACAGGAATCGCATTTGATTCCTCTATAGACACACCATGTGTTCTACTGTGGTGTAACTTTCTAGCTGTATAATCATAAAACGTGTCTTCACAGAAATTGCACTTAAGGAATTTTGGCTTGTCATGTATCTTTACCGCGTGCAAATTTCTGGTGTACGAAGATTCGAAAGTAAGTTCGCATTCTGTACATTTATGAAGGGATGTGTGGAATCGGTAGTGGCATCTCAGCCTATCTGAAGTAAGAAAACCTTTGCCGCATAAATCGCACATATACTTATTAAAATGTTCATTCATATGTTGATTCAACTTGACGAAATATTTGAAGGAAACATCGCATACACCACATCGGAAATCTGATGCCATTCTATACGGAACTACCCCATTACCACCCATATTAAATATTTTATCGTGTTCCGATTTTAAATGGTCAACTAGCGCTTCTATATCGAACACATTTGTGGAGCAAAGTTTACATTTCAGGTCACTAATTTCAATTTTAACCGGTTCATCTCTTCTAACGAAAAAAACAGCAGATTTGGTGTTCGGATCTTTGTGTTCTGTTATTGTATGTTTTTTTACTATATCCATAGATTTATCAGTGAAATAACAGTAGAAACATAAGAAGTTATGTCTGAGCCATTTGAAAGGTATGACATTCGATGATTGCAGTATGGTAACAGCGTTAGTTTTGGTCAGTTTGTTTCTTGCTATCGCCGATAGATTCTGGTCTGTCGAAGGCTCGGTTTTACCTAAAAATAGAAATGTGCTATTCAATGCCATGCCAATGCAAATTCTATCGCGTTTCGATGCGAGCCTTCGATTCATTCATTCATTCACGTAGGTTAGTAGCAGAACCTGGTATCGGGAGATTTTGGATCGCATAAGTTTGATTAATGTAAGTTTTATATATCAGTATTTTAGGTAAAAAAACTACGATATTGACTCTCCGTAGTATTCTATATTGACTTTTAAGGATGCTTTTCCATTGAAGCTGAGCTGTGCGGAACTCAGTCGACCAATCACGGGGGCGTCTGAAAACCAGCGCTGTACCGAGACTTCGGCCTCGGTACAGCATTAGCTGAGACGCCTCCTATAACTATATATTTTTTTCTTTTGTAATTTGAACTTTATGATTTCATTTCTTGTAATTGTAGCAATAAATGATTATTTTATTTATCACAACGCTTTACAATTGTCAAACAACGCATTGGCATTGTCAAACAACGCATCGACATTGTGAAACAACACATTGACATTGTCTTCTTCTTATCGAGTGGATGGTCAACCTGACCAATCCTGGTGTCAGTTATTGAGCCGCCAAAGGCCTCAGACACGGCTCATGTAACGACTACTATCCGTAGAAAGTAACCGGGACCGACGGCTTAACGTGCCCTCCGAAGCACGGAATCATCTTACTTTTCGGGCAATCAGGTGATTCAGCCTGCAATGCCCTAACCAAACTGAGGACAGTCTCACAAAGTTATTTTTGTGAGATATCCCCACCGGGAATCGAACCCGGAACCTCCGGATCGTGAGCCGAGCGCTCAAACCACAAGACCACGGAGACCACGTAATGCGTCGTGATTGGTCGATTGAATTACGCACAGCTCTGCTCCGATTAAATTTTATTTCAATGAATGATTTATTAATGGCGCATCCTAAGCGTCTCCCAAACAAAATTATTATAAAATTATTTGTTGATTTTCATAAATTATTATTCCTTGATCACATGTAATCTAAACTTTAGTTAATTATCTGTGGCAAGGAGTTCATAGACAGCTGTGTACGTCTATGGTATCATTCTACGTTTCTCTATGGTTTATTATTTCACTTTTTGCCCGTTCTTGTGTTGTGTGTGTCTTGATTGCTGTATAAATAATTAATTAAGATAAATTATCTAAAAGTCGGTCGTGTTTCGATCGAATTTATCGAGGAATAAAGTTTATTTGTAAAATATTTTTTCAAGCCGTTTTAAGCTTGTCTCTCACCAGAGCTATGCTAAGTCGACCACAACTTGCAGTTCAGGTGCAGTTTGAATGCGTTTGTTGACACGACTGCTATAGAAAAAAAATATTGATTTTTTTATGTATTTTAAAACTTTATTATTAATAATATTGATATTTAATGCAAAAAACTTTAAAAAAATATATTTTCAATTAATTATAAACAATTAAAAATTGATGAAATTTGAATAAAAGTCATTTGACTATAAACGCGCCATAATTGGTCACCATAGTTGTGACGTGATAATGATAGAGCTAATAACCATAAGTACGTACAGCGGTTACGGCTATTACACGTGTAACCGAATGGGGCTACACATTATGACGTCACACGCGCTCGGGTTTGTTCGGGAGTTGTTCGAGTGTCTTCGGTACTGGATTCAAAAATTAATTTTTATTTTGAAATAACTTTTGAATTATTGCGAAAAAAAAATAAAATAAAAATAGTTTTGTTATAAAACTAATATATAATCTTTCGATTTATCACAAAACATTTTTTTTTTCAAAAGCCCAATTGAACTGCAATCGGACAGCGCGTTTGGTTGTTGGAATGCGGTCCGTCTGTCTAGAGCCTTAGATGCCAAAATTCCCACAGGAGCGGATACAATGCGTGTGAACCCTGGGGCACTAGTAGTTATGATTATGTCATTCTTATTTTAGGTTACGCTTCATACAAATTTGCCCATTATCCTTTTCACCCTACTAAATGGTAGAGTAATAGAACATCCCTAACAGATTGATAATAATATGTTGTATTAAAGTTAAAATATCAGGTTAGGCCCATCTCGTAGCCAGATTTGGTAGCTAGCTACGAAATGAGAAAAGCGTTTTCCCATCTTGTAGCTAGCTACTAAATGGGAACGATCTATTCGGTAGGTTAGGGTTATTTTTTTTTACTAGTTAAAATCCTAAATCTTTGACTTTCGAATTCCTATTTCGTAGCCAGCTTCGAATCGGGATTATTTCTCCCATTTGGAAGCTAGCTACCAAATCTGGCTACGAGATGGGCCTAAACCAAAATATCAAATATTATAATATATACACAGTGCCTTACGATAATTAAAATGTGGACTCATGTGCTCGATTTTCCAGCCGAAGACAATTCCTTTTAAAGAGGAAAAGGTTTAGTGATTTCATTCCGTTTTTACAATAGGGTATTTCATCGAATTTTTTTAATTCTTTCTATTAACTCATCTTGTTATCACGTGTTAGAGATTAGAATCAATTTTTTTATATTGCTATTATTTCCAGAGTTACAGGCGGTCAAAGTTGCTGATTAGACAGAGACAGCACTACTAGTTCTGTGACGTCACAATCTTGTAGCGCCGTAGACGACGCATACAAAAAACCGTTTTGCAAGAAAGGGACAGAATCAGACAGGAGAATCTTTCAAAGCTTATAATTTCTTTATTTTTTCATAGATTTTGATTCTGATTTCAGTTTTGATCATAATTTTAGTTATTTTACTAAATTCATCTCTCAAATTGTACACTTTTAATAACAGTCAAATACCCTATTCTGACAAGCCCATTGACACAGTGGCTGTGAGAGCGCTTACTGTGTCGGGGGTTGCGGGTTCGATTCAACGGAGTCAACAATATGTGAAGACATTGTTGTTGACCACGTCTGGGTGTCAATTATATATTCTTATAAAGTATTCGTGTATGTATATGTAGTAGTATCAGTGAGTTAGGTTCCATATTACAAGCTTAGAGCTTAGTTTGGGTCTAATTAACCGTGAGGGAATTTGTATAGAGGTATTTATTCCGGGTATTATACTTCTATCACTGTACCCTTTTCTCAATGAAGGAAGTTGTATTTGGATGTAAAATCAGTCACGATTTGAATTTTAAACTTCGTAAGGAAAGATATAATTATTAATGCATATTTATGGACTATCCGAATGTCAGCTTCCAAATAAAAATGAGAGTAATTCTGTTACGCTTTCACGGCTAAACTAATGAATTGATTTTGATACAGGCACAGGCATAGATTCAATTTTGGAAACTGTTATAGGTCTTATTCTCGTTGTACTCGTTCAAGCGGGAATTTCGGGATAAAATGTATCATATGTGCTATTCTGATGTATAACCTATATTACTGTAAAGTATCATCCAAATCCGTTGAGTAGTTTTTGCGTGAAAGAGTAATAAACATACATTTTTTACGTTTATAATATTAGTAGGATATATGTATCCATGAATATGCATTTATAAATTAAATAATATTGACTACGATATTTTTCTGAGTATATTTATGAATTCACTAACAAAATATTTTGTTTTTGTCCCACTGCTGGGCAAAGACCTCTCATCTCACTTCAGATATCAGTACAGTGAGGAGGATGTCGTAATCACCAGTGGCATATGCATTCGCCTGCCAAGACTGAGGTTCAATTCCCGGGTCGAGCGAAAACATGTCTCCTACTTTTCAAACATGGCTCGGGTTTGAGATCACCAACCCGTTGGGCAAGCGTGGTGATTACGACATCCTCCACTGTACTGATATCTTCAGTGAGATGAGAGGCCTTTATCCAGCATTGGGACATTACAGGCTCATACTTGACTCAGAAATATACCGTAGCCAATAACAACCATTATATCGAGACACCTACCTTTGTTAACTTTGACTGTCTTTTCTTTAACCTTCTGTTTCTTCAGAGACTGGTTGGTGATCTCTTTCTTGGGCCGTCCTCGTTTCTTAGAAGATGATGGAGCGGTTATCTCTTCTTCTTCTTTCACTTCCTCTGTAATGATATTGGTTTAGAATAATTAGAACATGTACAAGTAGCAAGTTATGCTGAAAAAGAGTAAGATAGTTTAGTGTAGCGAAAGTTTGTGAGGATGTATGTTTGTTGCTCTTTCACGCAAAAACTAATTAATGGATTTGGATGAAACTTTACAGTAATATAGGTTATACATCAGAATAACACATAGGATACATTTTATCCCGAAATTCCCGCGGGAACGGGTACAACGCGGGTAAAATTGCGGGGCTAGTAGTAGATAGTATTCTTACCATCAGGAACATAGTCGATATCATCGAGGTATTCCACTTCGGTGGAATCCACATCTTCAATGGTCATTTCTTCAACCGTCTCCGACTTCATTGGGTGCGGGAACAGTACCACTGCAACAATGAACAACAGTGATAAGTAAAAGGATTTCTTTTTAGGGTTTAGTACCTAAAGGGTAAAAACGGGACCCTATTACTGAGACTTCGCTGTCCGTCCGTCTATCTGTCACCAGGCTGTATCTCAAGAACGGTGATAGCTAGACAGTTGAAATTTTCACAGATGATGTGTTTCTATTGCCGCTATAACAACATATACTAAAAATAAAATAAAACAAATATTTTAAGGGGCTCCCCATACAACAAACGTGATTTTTTGCCGTTTTAATAAAGTACGGAATCCTCTTTGCGCGAGTCCAACTGACTGACTATCTGGCTATCACCGTTCTTGAGATACCACCTGGTGACAGACTCTTCAGCTTTATATCAGAGTAAAGATAGAGATTAGCTATATACCTTTAGGTGCAAATTCTCCTCTTCCAAGCATATCAACAAACTTCTTCTCGCTGTCCAAGACTTGTTTCTTGAAGTTACAGGCATCTCGGAGTCTTGTGATGCAAACTTCACAGATAAGGCGCTTCGCACCGTTCGGGCCATCACTGTGTTGTGTTATCTGAAGGGGTGAATTAAAAAATTAAATTAACAAATATATCCTGAAAAATTCACACAGGTTTGATCCAAAACTAAGCTCTAAGCATGTATGTATTATGGAATCTCAACTGACTTTACTACTGCATATAAACCAGAAACGCTTTATCTCTATATATAAAATCAATGCCACTTTTCGTTGTATTTTTATAACGCAAGAACGGGCTCACCTATCCAAACCAAATGTTTAGAGGCTTTGTTCGGACTATTTAGTAGATGGTTTATGTGAATTTTGCGCAAAATCGGTCAAGCGGTTCTTAAATTCCCACGGGAACGGTCAAAACGCGGGTAATTCCGCGGGGCGCGGCTAGTAAGAATATATATATATGACAACCAGATGTTGTTACCTACAACTATGCCTTCAGAATTTCAGATATTATTGGCTCTGGGCGGGAATCGAACCCCTGCACAGTAATCGCTATAAATCTGTTCCGCTTCGGTGGAAAGGCAGCCCACTGCCCAGGAATTGCTTTGGGAGACCGTGTCTGTCAGAATAAAGGAATAATATACCCGGACTTATTCATACAGGGTTAATTAGACCCAAAACTAAGGTCTTAGCTTGTATTATGGCATCTATACCTAAACATACACAAATAATTTAAATCCAAAAGTAATTTTTTTCGGCGTATGAGTTTTTTACTCACCCCAATATCAAAACAGTCTAGCAGCATATCCGCATAGACCTCATTTTCATTCATCCACGTATATTCCGTCCCCAGATCCTTGTAGCATCCTTCCGAAAGACAACATCGACACAAGCCGGGACTTTCTTTCACAGAAACATCGTTAAATGACATGATTGATCGTTTTTAATTCTTGTAATAAGGGAAGAGGACACCGCATAACTTATAATTGCGTAGTATGTGATGTTGTAACACAATAATCGCAAGTTTATTAAATAATATTTCAAGAGATATTAAAACAGAACGCCATTTTAAAATTGATTTGATTGATTGAACGAATGAAATGAATGAATTATTTTTTATACGATACGCTGTGGTCCCTTGGATTCATAGACAATATTTTTACCGTCGCCATCTAGCGTCAAGTAGTCTCACTATTTAGTGCAGCTACTCCTCAATAGATGGCAGATTGTATTTTTTAAATCATCTGTGGCACATAAATTATATCGTTATTTGTTGTTAGTAGAGTAGTTTAGCTTCAATATTCAGCTGTTTCTCTCTAACTTACATGAATTTGTATACTGTTTTCTTACTCTGTCTGACATCTACTCAAAAAATCAAAACCATAGAATTTGCGGCCCTATTCGCTCCGAATATTTATTTTGTCAGACAAGACAATCCATTCAATTCAATCTGTGAATGTGCTGTGAATCCAATTGTCAATAAAAATAATTGCTGTGTTGATTTTATAATTTCTTAGGTTTACAGATAAAATCTTTGTGACTAGTTCATTTTGAATAGTAAAAGATGCTTTACGTAGATAATTAAACTAGTGACATACATACGCTAAGTAAAACCATGGAATTCTCCGGCGTTTGCCGCTGTTGTCTCACCGAGGGGCTGCACAAAGACATGTACCGCACATACACATTTTTAAATAAAACAGAAATATATTCTGATATGCTGTTGGAATGCTTTAATATGGTGGTAATATACTGATTATTTTATCTAATCATTGTCATTTTCATTAAAATAATCAAAGTATTTACATGTAACTGGACTGTCCCACTGGAGAGCAAAGGCCTCTCATCTCACTGAAGGTATCAGTAAATTGCGGAGGATTAGGACAGTATTTGAATAATAAATGAATATGCGCAGGGTAAATACATACTCACAATTGATTTTTTGAACTTTTAAATACCAAATAAAGCTCTAATTATGGTATATAAATATTAGAGTTCTTGAGTGTCTGTTTAATTATTTTTCTAATAAGATTCAATACTTAATTTTATTTATTTATTGGCAAGCGTGGTGATTATGCTTATTAATATTGGCAATTATATATTCTTTATAAAGTTTTTGTGTATGTATATGTAGTAGTATCAGTGAGTTAGATTCCATAATACAGCTTAGAGCTTACTTTGGGTTTATTTAACTGTGTGTGAATATGTCTGGATACCTATATTATTATATATTTGTGTCCAATACTTACCCTGCTTATATATTAGTGTATGAAGAAGGTTCTCCATTCCAGGTGACTCCTACACCAAAAGCCGCCAGCGTGATCTGTGACGAATGCATCAACTCGCTCCGGCAATGTCTTAGCTTCAAGCAGCAAGTAGTGATGTCAGACAAGGAGTTCTTCAGGAAAACTTTCAGCGAATCTATTGGTAAGACTGTTAGTTATGTATGTCCTGATGCAAATAGAAAAATAGGGTTTAAGTAAGTATGTTTATTAATTTCATGTTTTGTTTCAGGAATCACAGATGAAGACATTAAAATCAAAATAGAACCATTACACAATGACTCTGATTCTGATGACTATTTCTTAGCAGATGCAGGTAATCCTAACTACCTAGTCCTAACTAATTATAAATGCGAAAGTAACTCTGTCTTTCTGTACTTATGTCTGCCTGTCTGCCTGTCTGTCTGTCTGTCTGTCTGTTACGCTTTCACGACAAAACTACTGAACCTATTTAAATGAAATTTGGTACACAGTTAGTCCAGAGCCTGAGAAAGGAAATAGGCTACTTTTTATTGCGAAATTAGTAGCTACCAGCGACTCGCGGTTTTATCCGTCTTCTGCCTGCTCCCGTGGGAATTTTGGGATAAATAATACCATGTTATGTTCCTCTTGAATAAGGCTATCTAACACAAAAATATTTTTTCTTACGGGACTGGTATTTCTATAAAAAAACAAACTTTTCAGATTTACTATATCAGTACTAGCCGCGCCCCGCGGTTATACCCGCGTTGTACCTGTTCCCGCGGGAATTTCGGGATGAAATGTATCCCATGTATATCCCACCCAATGCTAGGCAAAGGCTTCTTATCACTGAAGATATCAGTACAGTGAGGAGGAGGATCGTAATCACCATGCCTGCCTAAAGCAGGGTTTCCACTGCAAGCGGAGCGGGCTCATTAATGACTCCGTTTAATTACCATTGCGTTACTTGTATAGACGCATAACACGCAATGGCTGCCAAACGGAGTCATTAATGGGTCCGTTCCGCTCGCAGTGGAAACCGGGCTTAATGCTGGTTGATGTATTAATGAATTTTTTATTTATTTTCAGTACCAAACATGCAAGATACTAAAATTAAAATTGAGACGAATGATTCGAAGAAATCCATCAAAAAAGACTTAACCATTAGAAAAACTAAAGTGTCCTCGAAATCAAAGAAAACGGAAGAAATTCAAATAGAGACATTGATTTCGAGACTTGCTAAAACCAGTAAGTATACTAATCTATACTCTACTAGCTGTGCCCCGCACAATACAATTTTTTCTCACTAAAGCCACCTATTGTCGCGGATGGAACCATCGCGCGGAACAGCTGGTCATCAAATAAAACTGCTAAATCATATTACAACTTAAATCTTCTCCATTTTCAGATTGCAAAATCAAACCAGTGAAAGCGACAAGGAAGCCCATCCCTATACCTACTACTAAAGAGAGACCGCTGACCTGGTTCAGCCCCAACTTCTTCCCTGAAAAAAATAAAGAACGAAATAATGCAGTCAACATATTGAAATACTCCAACATCCTGCCGTTCAAAGACATATCTCTAGTCGGGTTCCTCTGTTCATACTGTGAAAAGTCATTTACAGACACTCCCGGATTGAGACAACATACAGAATCTGAGCATGCTGCTGACCGCTTAAAAATCACCCGAGGAGACCTCACTAACTCTTATATTAAGGTCGATATAACAGACTTGAAATGCACTATTTGTGATACTAACATAGACAGCATAGAACTGCTAAAATCCCATCTAAGTAACGAGCATAAGAAGTTATTCTATTCCGATGCTAAGGACAATCTCATGCAATTTAAGTTTGTATCCCCCGGTGTGTACAATTGCTCAATGTGCCCATCCACATACGAAACTTTTAAAATGCTTAAACAACACATGAACATACACTATAACAACTTCAGCTGCAGTATTTGTGAAGCACCATTTGCTAGCAAAAGATCTTTGAATGCACACAAGCATACCCATGTAGAAGGGGCGCATAAGTGTGAATATTGTGAAAAAGTATTTGCTACACGATACAAAATGCTGTCACATATAAAAAAACTGCATTTAGGTGAGAAGAATATAGCTAATTGTCCATATTGCAAGCAAGTATTCAGCAGTTACTATCAACGGAATCAGCATCTTATAAAAGTTCATAACTCGGAAGCTAGATACAAATGTAAAGTGTGCGATCGAAGTTTTATTTTGAAATCGTTGTTAATGAGACATATTAAGAAGAATCACCTCATGGAACGCGATGCACAGTGTACAGAATGCGGTTACAGATTTTTCTGTAAAAAAGCTTTAAAGGCGCATATGGTAAAGCATACTGGCGAGAAAAACTATGCATGCGATGTCTGCAACAAAGCATATGCTAGAAAATACACGTTGCGTGAACATATGCGTATACATAATAATGATAGGAGGTTTAAATGTGATCTTTGTGGGCTGGCGTTTGTACAGAAATGTAGTTTAAAAAGTCATTTGCTTTCGAACCATGGTGTCAGCGTAGCAGCTAGCGAAATAAGCACGATAGAAAATACTTGAAAAATGTATGGATAGCAGTGTCCTGCGGTTTAATAATAATAATATACCCGGACTAATTCACACACGGTTAATTAGACCCAAAGTAAGGTCTAAGCTTGTGTTATGGAATCTAACTCACTGATACTACTACATATACATACACAAATACTTTATAAGAATATATAATTGACACACAGACGTCGTCAACATCTATGTCTTCACATATTGTTACTCCGTTGAATCGAGCCCGCAACCCCCGACACAGTAAGCGCTCTCACTGCCACTGTGACAACGGGCTTGTCAAATTTGATTTTATTCGTGTTTCCGTAGGATGTTTTTGAAAATGGTAGCATATAACCTTGAATGTAGCTATCCAAAACAGAAAGAATTATTCAAGTCGGACTGGTAGTTACAAAAATTTGTGCCGTTTTTAGGGTTCCGTAGCCAAATGGCAAAAACGGAACCCTTATAGATTCGTCATGTCTGTCTGTCTGTCTGTCCGTCCGTCTGTCTGTCTGTCTGTCCGTATGTCACAGCCTTTTTTCTCCGAAACTATAAGAGCTATGTTGTTGAAACTTAGTGTGTAGATGTATTCTGTGAACCGCATTAATATTTTCACACTAAAATAGAAAAAAAATAAAATTTTAGGGGGGTCTCCCATACTTAGAAATGAAAAAAATATTTTTTTTTTCATCAAACCCATACGTGTGGGGTATCTATGGATAGGTCTTCAAAAATGGTATTGAGGTTTCTAATATCATTTTTTTCTAAACTGAATAGTTTGCGCGAGAGACTCTTCCAAAGTGGTAAAATGTGTGTCCCCCCCCCCTGTAACTTCTAAAATAAGAGAATGATAAAACTAAAAAAAATATATGATGTACATAACAATGTAATCTAACACCGAAAATTGGTTTGAACGAGGTCTAGTTAGTAGTTTTTTTTTTACGACATAAATCGTAAACCGCAAAAAAATACTGATTATTCATTCAATAACTCAAATGTAAATAAAAAAACATTTATTTCAAGAACTTCTTTATTATGTTACTCGCTGCTACGGAACCCTTCATGGGCGAGTCCGACTCGCACTTGGCCGCTTTTTAAAGTACGGACTCGCACTTGGCCGGTTTTATAAAAAAAGATGATAAATACTGTGCATTGACTGGCCAATCAACTCGAATCAATTTTAGTCGAATGATAAGGCTATCAGCGCCGCCTCCGTTGTGCTGGACTCTTGGATCATGTTCAAGACTCCATCAAGTGTAAACAGTATTTTATAAGTACATATTTAAGCATATTAAATATTTATTTCATCTTGAAAGAGTTCAAAGTAAAAAGAAAAATGGCCGACTACAACCAAAAACAATTCCTTCTATAGAGAAAAAGGGGTGAGAATGGAATGAATTCACTATTCCTCTACAGAAGGAATTTGATTGGGATAATCTGCGTTTTATACTTTAAAGGCCTTATTCATGAACGTTTAATAGACCCGTTTTCCCCCGAAGGGTATAAAACGGATATTTAGGTTTCAGCCGTAGCTTGAACCACATTGAGATTGACCTTCGATATTCGTTCATAATTTTTATTCCTAGCAACATTTTTCACAGAAATACAGGTGTGTGAGCGGTTCCCCCACTATATCTGTCCTTTTCTTACTCGATTATAGCAGCGCACGCGGCGGCCATCTTCTTCAGTACCTTAAGCCAGCAAGGCAATTAAGTTGTGGTTCAAGCTACGGCTGAAACCTAAATATCCGTTTTATACCCTTCGGGGGAAAAACGGGTCTATTTAGGTGTTCGAGCCTATGCTTCAACCACATTGAGACGTGTTTATTATCTGCCGGCGCTGCTAGTCTAAGCGTACTGTGAAATTATTTACCTTAATTTATAGGATAGGTACCTAATTACTAATTAATAAGGCAGGTCATTTCGTAGACCGTGCCTTGCTTGATTGGGACATGGAAATACGCCTGTGAAATGTCTCGTTTCATCATAAAATCGTCCTTTTTTATATGCTTGGGAATTTGAAAGTGATTTATCAGACGAAATTTCGGAGTTGTGACATAATCGTTGAGGCTCTTTAGGTTGAATATTGCACGATTTTCGCCGTTTGATTTTCTTCTTAGGAACATGGGAGAGAGATAACCCGATTGCTGTGTGCTTTTTTGTAGGGCTTTGCATTTCAATAGTTTTGAAATCGCTTCTGACATTTCTAGGGAGTGTTTGGTGCCAAATTTTTGAATATTTAGTTGAGAGAACTTTGTAGTTGGTGGTGTGTGATTGAATGGTATTCTGTAGCCACTGATTATTCTTAATACATTGTCGGGTGCCTCTTTCCAAAACGATGCGTGAGTCGCGAGGCAACCGGCCACAAAGGAGTCATTTTCGTCCTCCTCCTCTTTTTCCGGACTGGGAACTGACTTGGGACTGATTCCTGCTCCGGAAAACTGTTTCGGGGGATGGTCGTCTCTATTTTTCCATTTGTTAGAGGCAGTATTCGAGTTCGAGTTGCCGTGGTATCGCTTATCACGTCCCTGATATTGTTGCGAGTTTTGAAATCTATTGCTTCTTTGGTTTTTGTTTGGAAGAAGAGTTGGGTGGTTTGAATATTTAGGTGGTCCACCCGCTTTCTTTCTAGATGGAAAAAACTTTTGGATTCCGCCGATTTCTTTCACTGCCTCTGAAAATGCTTTTTCTTCAAAGAGATGGGATTCTGAAGGGGGAATCTCGTGCATTACATTTCTAAGTGCTTTGTTTTGTGGTCTGAAGGCTTCCCTTCTTTGTTTAATGATTTCAGCCCGGCGCCCACATACACATTGCAACAAAGAATCAGAGTTCTTCCTAAATTCTGAGTCAGCTACAACGAAGTCTTTTCCCACTCTACTTTTAATTTCTTTCGGAAGGCTGTCCAGAAGTTTTTGAAAAATTAGTCGCTGCTGAATGAGACCATTGGTCACTGCGCCCCGTGTAAGGTCAGTTCTTTCAAGAATCGCTATTGATTTCCAAGTCGGAGTGACGTCAGCTAATAGATTATTTACCTTTAAAGCACAAAAGGCAGGCGTAGCTTGAAATAGTTTTTGTGTATCAGCGTATCTGATGTTACACCAGCCAGGTTCATTGAACCTTTGACAGTTGATAGCACGTTTCAATGCAATTGGGTCTGCTTTTGCAATCTTTGGTTCATGTTCATTTGTAGAGGGAGTGAAGTCAAAAGTATTATCATCGTTGTCATTTGTATTTTGCATAGCAGCTAATTGTCTTTGTGCTTGTGCAATTTGATGTCTCAGTTCCTCCTCTTTGTTGGCAAAAGCTTCCTCATGCTTCGTTACTTGTGACTCGACTGCTATAGCCTCTTCTTCGTTTCGCCTGATATCCCGTCGCTCACTGATGCTTCACAGTTAGGGGATGGACCAGAAGGCCTGTGACGTTTTGATCGATTTGTCTCTGTTGATTCGTTAGATCTTTTTCCTTCTAATGAGGGACTTCTTTCCAAAATAGACGACGTTTCAGCCCGTTTAGTTAGTTTTGATTTTAGCTCCCGGACAGTATTCATGAAAACCATCATACGAAGGTGAATGTACAGATTCCATAAGGCTGTGGGGAGCGTATAGTAGTGCTCTGCCAAGAGGCCATTTTAGAATGGTTTTTCTCATGCTTCTATAAGCACGTTCCGAGAGATGTGAAGCGCCGGGGTTAAAAGCGCGAGCCATCTCTGCTGTGGGTAAGGCGAAGCGCAGTTTGGCGTCTATCGCTGGGGGGACATGCTCGCCACCAAAAAGCTCTTCGAAAGTGTGACTGAAAACCTGCCACTCGCGCCAATCTATAGGGAAATATTTATTCAGAATTCCCACAACAGCTTTAAAAGCATTTTCTTCCTCTTGACATGGCAACAGAGTGGCCAAGTTTCCCATTGTAGTCAATTCCGGCATTTCTGCAAAGGAAAGCTATGTTTTAGTCGAGGTAACAACATGTCTTCTCATATAAAGCGACCGTCGCCTCAACCCAGGCTACTGTCGTCTCAGTCGAGATTGATTCTTAGTCGAGGAGACAATTTTGTCGTCTCGCTCGATTGAAGTCATCGTCGTCTCAATTTAGACTGCAGTCGTCTCGTTTGAGGCTTCGTCGTTTCGTTAAATTGAGACGACATTCAACTGTGTCGAAAATGCTTCGTAATGAAGGCATGATTCGACACGTCGCTGAGCCAAAAGGCGTCGAGCGGTTCATCGTCGTTGGAGTAGCCGAACGGAAAAGAAGAACTTAAGAACTTACTTATTTTAGGTTACATTCATAAAGTCTGCTTCTGCTTCTTGCGAATATCGAAAGCGTACTGAAGAAGATGGCCGCCGCGTGCGCTGCTATAATCGAGTAAGAAAAGGACAGATCTAGTGGGGGAACCGCTCACACACCTGTATTTCTGTGAAAAATGTTGCTAGGAATAAAAATTATGAACGAATATCGAAGGTCAATCTCAATGTGGTTCAAGCATAGGCTCGAACACCTAAATAACAACATTTTAGCTATCAAATGGTTTGTCCCTTTCCGACACACGCTATTTTCCGAAGAGCGAAAGAGACAAAACACTTTTTAACAGTGATTTAGTTAAAGTGCGTTTTGGCCGTAACTCTGTGAAGAAGAAATAGACTAATATAATTATTACGTTAATAAAATAAGAATAATAAATATTGTTAATTATATTTAATGTTTATTATAATAATAAAAATAATATTGAACTTATTAAATAAATTGTTTCACTCACACCTCCTCACTGTACTGATAACTTCAGTGAGGTGAGAGGACTTTGCTGACATTACTGGCTAATACTTACTCTCACTTTATCGAGCGAATCATCAGTTAATTTTTTTAAAGTTTAAATTCAAACATGGCTCGTGTTTGAGATCCCTCGCAGTAGACGCGTGGTGATTACGACACCTCACTGTACTGATGTCTTCAGAGATGAGAGGCCTTTGCCCAGCAGTGGGAATCGGTTGAAAAAGGGACAGTTACACCAAAATAATTCTCCAAATTTAAAAACTACTAGCAGCGCCCTGCGATTTTACCCGCGTTGTACCCGTTCCCGTGGTAATTTCGGGATGAAAAATAGCGTTTAACCTTCCCGTTGAATGTGGCTATCTATTACAAAAATAATTATTCAAATCGGACTGTTAATTCCTGAGATTACCTCGAACATACAAACAAACAAACAAACTTACAAATTTTACTTCTTTATAATATTAGTTAGTAAGTATAATCACTTTGTGAGATTGTCCTCAGTTTGGTTAGGGCATTGCAGGCTGAATCACCTGATTGCCCGAAAAGTAAGATGATTCCGTGCTTCGGAGGGCACGTTAAGCCGTCGGTCCCGGTTACTTTCTACGGATAGTAGTCGTTACTGAGCCATGTCAGAGGCCTTTGGCGGCTCAATAACTCTGACACCAGGATTGGTCAGGTTGACCATCCACTCGATGAAGAGAAGAAGAAGTAAGTATAGAAAAGAAATATGTATTACGTAACTAACATAATATAATAATAGGATGTATGTATGTATGTATGTTTGTTACTTTCACGAAAAAACTACTGGACGGATTTGGATAAAACTTTACAGTAATATAGGTTAAACATCAGAATAACACATGGGATACATTTTATCCCGAAATTCCCGCGGGAACGGGTTTAACGTGGGGACTAATAGTATCAAACGTAAGATAGCGATGGTGGTATCCTCATTGTTCAATCATTTCAAATGAGATGTTGCAAGGCAGCATAGTAATAAAAACTACAAAATAATTAATAATTATTAATTTATTTATTAAATAAACATGTACTTTTATATGTACTTTAACATATAACACTTATTTCAATTAACAATAAATTATTATTATTTCAAAACAAAAAAACTTGAGAGGTGTCAAGGGACACCCGGATGGAACGAAGTTTATTTATTATCAACAAAAATAATCGTCGCGACACCACACTCTTCAATGCGAAATAGAAAGACGAAACTAAAATATCTGGCTTGCTTTCTATAAGAGAGAGAGACAGACAGAGAAACATGCACACGCCAGAGATGCGCCAGAGATGGCGTGCGCAAGTTTCTCTGTTTGTCTCTCTCGCGCATGTCTCTCTGTCTGTCTATCTCTGGCGTGAGCAAGTTTCTCTGTCTGAGGCCTAAAAAATGTCGTTACCATTTTTTCCGTCTAGCCCCCTTTCGCAACGGGCAATAAGGAACTTCGTTCCTTATTAAATAAATTCATGCGCGTAAATAAATTCATATACATTTATATATTTAAATAAAAATAAGGCCGGATTCCCAAAAGTAATTCCTTCTGCAAAGGAATATTTAGTGAATCGTCCCATTCCTACCCACCTCTAAAATGTTTTTCCTCTACAAAAGGAATCATGGTAAGTAGGAAATTTGTCCTTTTTAACTTGGATTTACACTGTTTAAATGAAGATATTTAATATTTTATCTGCTATATTCTTTACAATTATTATCATATGAAAATATATGTTACGCCTAAAGGTGAGTGTGAATATAAAATTAGCCGGCTTAACTTAGGTTTATCTTCGAGGAGGTGTTAATGTTAGTTTCTTCTATCTTTAGTCAACTATATTTTCTTTCTTCTGTGTCTATTTTTCTTACTTGTCCCAAAATGTGGACCAATGTCGCCAATGTTCCAGTCGAAGACGACTTCTCCTGAAGAGGAAAAAGGTTTAGAGATTGGGTAAGAATGAAATAAAATCACTAAACCTTTTTTTTTCCTCTTCAGGAGTAGTCGTCTTCGACTGGAAAATTGACGACATTGGTCCACATTTTGGGACAATAAAAAAAATAGAGTATAGAATATATTTATCTTAAGTAAGTACTTAATATTATTTAATGTATACGTAACAAATATAATATAACAAAGTAATAATCATTCTAACACAAATACAACGAATAATATTTTATATTCAAATAATACGTAAGCACCTTACCTTAATAATACTTGCTAATACTTATATTTTGGCAAATATTTGTCCAAATGATTGGACAAGTATTGGACGAGCGTATCCTGAATATTACAAGCTTTTAATTAGTTCCACATGTCCCTGTGTATAATACTCTTATTTTGACAAATGATTGTCCAAATGCTAGAACAAATATTGGACGAGCGTATGCTCATTATTACAAGCTTTTATTTAGTTTCATATGTCCCTGTGTTTAATACTTATACATATTTTGACAAATATTAGTCCAAATGCTTGGACAAATATTGGACGAGCATGTGTTTATATTTAGAAGCCTTTATTTAGTTTCATCTGTCGGGTGCGCCAAAGTTCACCTAAATTTTCAACTCCGATAATTGGAAATCCGAAAATGTTCTTCCTAACATTTTTCATCCTAACAATCACAATTCCTAACTACTTTGTCTCTAATGTTCATAATCCGAATGATCACTCTTCCTAAAATTTTTCATCCTAAAGTTTTCATTCATACTATTTGTAGTGCTACCGGCGATGTTCATAACACTCATGTTTCTTTTATACTATTATTCAAAGTCATATCTTTTTTGTTTAGATTTATTTTTATAGGTTAGGTTAGGTTAGAACTGTGACCAACTACGCGCGAGCCGAGCGAGCGAAGCGAGCGGTGCCGCGGCAGCGGCCGGCGAGCGCTACAACAAAATTATGCCATGTTATATTATGTCTAAAGTTTTTATGCAAATGGATAGGGAACCGTTTTGTAATCACAAGAAATAGTTTAAAAACAAACCTTTTCCTTTAAAGCGTTATGATAAAAAACAGTAGGAGTTTAAATATATTTACATTAATGATATTATTAATTACAATTTTCGGAAACATGAGTGTTATGAACATCGCCGGTAGCACTACAAATAGTATGAATGAAAACTTTAGGATGAAAAATTTTAGGAAGAGTGATCATTCGGATTACAAATCGTTAGGAAGAACAATTTCGGGTAAAGAACTTTAGTTGAGCCAATATGGACCCTCATCTGTCCTATTGTCTATAGTCAAATCTTGAGATTTTGATTAAATTCCCGACAAAACTCTTTTTTTAATATTTTCACCGGTTTTTACTGATATCTTCAGTGAGGCGAGAGGTCCTTGTATATTACACGCTATTCTTCAAAAAACACCTAGGTTGTCTAGTTGCATGTGCCTTCGCCTGCCAAGACTGAGGTCCTAGGTTCAATGCCCAGGTCGAGAGAAGCCACGTTCCCACTTTTCAAACATGGCTCGAGTTAGAGATCACCAACCCGCAGTAGGCAAGCGTGGTGATTACGACATCCTCCTCACTGTACTGATTCAGTGAGATGAAAGGCCTTTGTCCAGCTGTAGGACATTACAGGCTAATACTTTTTACACTGTACATAAATTTATGCTGTAAAAGTTATGTGTCACACAACGCTTTCTTCAAGTCACTGCCAACGCCCACCTGTGTCTTAGCTGTGTCATATTCAGCTAATGTCAAACCGTGATTTGACAGCATATGACTTTTCATACTACATTTCTGCACAAACGCCAAACCACACACATCACATTTGAATCGTCTGTCATTATTATGTATACGAATGTGTTCTCGCAACGTTTTTTTCCTAGCATACGCTTTGAGACACACCGTACATTTGTATATTCTAGCTCCGTTGTGCTTTATCATATGTTCGTCCAAATTCTGCTTTATGAAAAACCCTTGTCCACATATTGAGCAAATGTGGTTACGTTCCATTAAGTGTACTTTTTTAATATGTGCAGTCAATTTCGATTTTAAGATAAAAGATTTGTCGCATATGTTACATTTGTAGTTCGCTGCAACCGTATTATGGTCGGTATACATGTGCCGGTTTCTTTGGTAGTAACTGTTAAATGATTTATCGCAGTGCGGACAATTTGTTGTGTACCTAGCATTAGAATTATGTGTATACTTTTCATGGCACATCTTCCTCACTTTTGTAGTAAAAATCTTTTCGCAAAATGAGCAATTGAAGCTGCCTATGTCATGTGTACGTTTGTGGTTCCGCAATCGATGTTTATTAATAAATCCCAAGTCACATATATCGCAAATAAAATTCCTGTAATGTCCATTCATGTGTTGTAACAACATTTTGAATGTTTCAAATGTAGAATTGCATAACGCGCAGTCAAAAATTTCGTTATCCGTCAATTTGAACTCTAAAATATAATCATTGACTTCTAAATAGAACTTCACATCATGGGAATCGATCAGATGGGTTTTCAAAGAAGCAATAAAGTCGAAATTCTTTTGGCAAATGTTGCATTTTAGATCAGTAATATCAATTTTGTATGACAAGTTATTTCGGTCCATTTTTTTATGGTCCATTATATCAGATTCTTTGTGGATCTCATCTATATGTGTTCTGAGAGTTTGAGCATTTTCAAAATTCACTTTGCAGTACGCACAAGCGATGCCTGCAATAGATCTGTTGAAGAATGGCGTGCAGTTGGAATATTTGATTATATTTTCTATATTCTTTTTGTGCTTCAAAGTGTCTGTGACTCGCATTACGTTTATTTTCGGCGGGTGTATGATCTTGTCCAGTTGTGTGAGTGTGTGTATAGATATCTTTAAAGGCTTCACCGACTTCTTCTTAAGCTTCTTATCTGTAAAATAAAAATTACATATTAATTCTTCATCGAGTGGATGGTCATAACCGGACCAATCCTGGTGTCAGAGTTATTGAGCCGCCAAAGGCCTCTGACATGGCTCATGTAACGACTACTATCCGTAGAGAGTAACTGGGACCGACGGCTTAACGTGCCCTCCAAAGCACGGAATCATCTTACTTTTCGGGCAATCAGGTGATTCTGCCTGCAATGCCCTAACCAAGCTGAGGGCAGTCGCACAAAGAGATTTTTGTGAGATATTATCCCCACCGGCATTCGAACCCGGAACCTCTGGATCGTGAGCCGAGCGCTCAAACCACAAGACCATGGAGGCTGTTAAAATATTTATATAATACTAGCTGCGCCCCGCGGTTTCACCCGCGTTGTACCCGTTCCCGCGGGAATTTCGGGATGAAAAATATATGTTGTCCGATTCCCAGACCTACCCGATATGCACACAAAATTTCATGAGAATCGGTCGAGCCGTTTCAGAGGAGTTCAACCACGGTACCCGTTCCCGCGGGAATTTCGGGATGAAAAATAGACGTTGGCCGATTCTCAGACCTACTCAATATGCTCACAAAATTTCATGAGAATCGGTGGAGCCGTTTCGGAGGAGTACGCGAACGAACACTGTGACACGAGAATTTTATATATAAGATTATTTTATGGTCATGTTTAAGTACAGCTGCTGTACAAAGGGATTAGTAAAATTGTTAAGACGATTCGAAGATACTGGTTTCTTAAGTTCCAGCGAACACTGCTCATTTTGAATTGAAACTACTTTAGAAGATTTGCGTAGCCTTGTGTACGAAGCACTGACCTCTATTATTTACACACTGGACTGGCTGTTACCATACAAATGACAGCTAATTTTGTGTGGCAATTTGAAGCGCCCCTGCGAGTGTCCCGAGAACTAATTTTGACGTTCACTGCAAGCAAATAGGGGTAGACAGTCGACAGACATAACTAATTTTAGTTCCTTGGACATTCGTATCTTCCTACAGTGGCCTACAGCGCCAAAATGGCGACACTCAAATAGGCACAAAATTATTATGACTGCAGCCTGTCCAGTGTAAATAATAGAGGTCAGTGGTACGAAGGGACTAAGATAAAAAAGAAGACAACACATCAAGTCCTCACCACTCTTCTTGTCTACGCCGTACTTCTTCTTCCTTCTAGCAGACAGCGTGTTAAGCGCGAGCAACTCCGCCAACTTCTTGTCATCTTCATCTTCATACTCCGACATTTCTTCTTTCAGATCTGGAATTATTACAAACAAAACTAGCAGCGCCTTACTTGTGCCAGTTCCCGTGGGAAATTCGGGATAAAAATAGCCTATAACCTTTCAATTGAATGTGGCTTTCCATTACAAAAATAATCTTCTTCTTCATCGAGTGGATGGCCAACCTGACCAATCCTGGTGTCAGAGTTATTGAGCCGCCAAAGGCCTCTGACATGGCTCATGTAACGGCTACTATCCGTAGAAAGTAACCGGGACCGACGGCTTAACGTGCCCTCCGAAGCACGGAATCGTCTTACTTTTCGGGCAATCAGGTGATCCTCACCTTAAACTAATATTTACAGTTTTTTCATGGGTAAAGAAAAAACAATATTATAAAGGACTAGCAGCGCCCCTCGGTTTAACTCGCGTAGTGGCCATTCCCGTGAGAATTTTGAGATGAAAAATAACCTATTAGGCCCATCGCAGACGACAGACTATCCGTGACGCACTTTTTAGTCTGTGAAAATAGAACCTATGTAATTATATGCAGTAACGCACACGACGCGCAAAAATCCGCGACAATCCGCGACCGAACTTTTGTGCGCCGCAGACTCGATCGCACAAAAAGTCTGTCGTCTGCGATGGGCCATAAATTCCTTTTTAATTGGTAGTTCTGACAGTAGCGCGTTCAAACTAACTCTGCAGCTTTATAATATTAGCATATATTATAAAACTCACCTAAGAAGTAAATATCATTGTCAGTCACCTCGTCACATTCTGTCAACTCCACCTTGATATTTGATTTCGATTCATCTGAAAATACAACAATAAGATAAAGGTGACACTCGCTAGATCTATGCTTAACTATGTTCAATATGATTGTGGCGGATATTTATATTTTACTAGCACCGCCCCGCGGTTTTACCCGCGTTGTGTCCATTCCTGTGGGAATTTCGGGATGAAAAATAGCCTATGTTACTCGTGAATAATGTAGCTTTCGAATGGTGAAAGAATTTTTAAAAACGGTCCAGTAGTTTTTGAGACTATTCATTACAAACAAACAAACAAAGTTTTCCTCTTTATAATATTAGTGTAGATATCACAATCCTTTAGCCATGCTTGTTTTTTTTTAAATTATTTCTATTAACTCTTTTTATCATGTGTTAGAGACTAAAATCCATTTTTTTATATCGCTATTATTTCCAGAGTTACAGGCGGTCTAAGTTACTGATTAGACAGAGACAGCACTACTAGTTCTGTGACGTCACAAGCTTGTAGCGCCATAGACGTCGCGTACAAAAAATCTTTTGCAAGAAATGGACAGAAGATAATCTTTCAGATTTTATAATTTCTTTATTTTGTAATCGATTTTGATTCTGATTTCAGTTTTGATCATAATGTTAGTTATTTTACTAAATTCATCTTCCAAATTGTACACTTTTAATATCAGCGAAATACCCTATTGTATGTACACATTGTCTTAGTGTGCATCCTGGACCGCATCTAAATCCTGTCAAAATTGTCGTTGAAGTAGTGACAAAATGGCAGATTTGCCTAAACAGAAAAGACATTCAATGTTATTCGCAGTGAGGTGTGTCGAATGAATATAAACAATGATCTTATTATTTGTTCAACCGGGAACTTACGTACGACGGAGGTTACGGGGTCAGTGCAGGGAGAGACGTTGTTGCGAGCGCTTCACCCACCTCCTGATGGAGGTCACCGGACGTGACCAAAACGAGATGAGGGACACTCAACAGTAACCTCCATTGTACGTAAGTTCCCGTTTGAACAAATAATAATGACATTAACATATGTTTCAATTAATATTAAAACAATGATCTTGTCGACGGTACTGATTGTCCGCTTACACAGACGCGTGACTCATTACAACTACAAGTATGGCGCAGTGGTGTTCATCAATTTTTTATAAAGTTGTTTTATACCTTTAACATCGGCCAAAAACTTTTGGTAATCCTTCTGGCATTGCTGGACTTGTTTCTTAAAGGCATTGGCTTCCACCAGTCTGGTGACGCACACTTCACAAATGCCCATATTATCTTCATGGCCGGTGTGTGAAAGCTGGAAATTTAAAAAGTATTAGCCTGTATTGTCCCACTGCTGGGCAAAGGTCTCCTATCTTACGGAAGATATCAGTACAGTGAGGAGGCATAATCACTCATACTGAATGCGGGTAGGTGATCTCAAACCCGAGCCATGTTTGAAAAGTGGGAATCTTGTTTTCGTTCGGTCTGGGAATTGAACCCTGGACCTCAGTCTTGTCAAGTGAGTGCACATATATACAACCAAGGTGTTTCTACTTTATTTAATAGAATAAATAGTATAAATACTGCATGTGTGAGGAAATCCCCAAAATATGTACACATTCTTATTGTATTACTATACGGGTTTTTTTCGCGGCACAATAGATCATTTTAGCAGTATGTTAAATAATCTCCAAAACTAGGGTATCTAACTCATTTCAAAGGTGTTATATTAGCCGGTAGCAGTGATTTATCCTGCTTGTTGAATGCGCAAAAACTGGGGAGGCAGCTAGTTACGAATATATTATTTTATCATTTAATACGCTGAGCAATTTGCATTAATTTCAGAAAACATCGTCGGAATATGTTCTTTTAATTAAAGCGTATTTACCTGACGATCTAACACAAATAAAAATAAATAATATGTATATTTACGTGAATTTCAAAGCATTCCTTTAGCATGTCGGCGTAAACTTCCGATTTTCCAAGTCTATCGTAAGGTTTTTTTAATTCTTTATCCGGCGGTCGTAACAAACAACATCGGCATGATTCCTTTAAAGACATTTTGTTATTTGTAACAATTAAATTCTTATTAGAATCTTGTTTGATTTAAATTGAAAATGAAAATATTTTGCGAATTTAATTTTCGCTAAAAATATTTGACATTTTGTTTTTGACAAGCATTCCTGGGTGAAACCACAGAATGCTTACGAAGTACAGATAATAACTAGACATTTCTTACATTCACCATAGACAAATAAATGGTAACTCCGCTATATATGTCTGTGGTATGGATCTAATAATTAGTTTTGCTACTCAACAACAGATGGCGTTGTACCGAGAGACCAATCTAATCAAACACAAAATACAAATCTATCAAACAAAATGTTAAAAATGGCGGACCTAAAGTAGCATCCCATAGCGTCGCCGCTGGAATTTTATGAAATAATAAATAAAAAGACAGTGCCGTGTAGTTTTAAGTGCAATAAAAATGGAAGGTGGTTCAGTACATCGCATGTGTCGGTGTTGTGCAGCTGAAGGGAGTTTTAAAGACATAAAAACAACTTATCATTGGATGGGCGATGAAGAAGTCTACGGAGATATGTTGAGTGAATGCTTCGATGTGAAGGTATTTCTTTACATATTTACGTTATTTTACGTATTATTAAATCCTATCCTCCTAATTAAGCATATATTATTATCATTATCCTTAAAAATCTATATATCTTTAGAGGCTTATGGATTTCAATTTAAAGGACCTTGGTTTATATTGATCAGTACTGTATATATCGCCGCATATATACATACAGGTAGTTCGCTTTTTAGTCAAATATACCTTTAGTTAGAATATGAAAACATTTTAAGTAAATACTTTTTCCTCGATTCCTAGGTATAAGGGAATTTGTATACTTTGTCCCTGAAATTGGGACCTATGACGACCTTATTTTCGCTTTTGGACTTCTTGTACCTAATTTAGTTTTTTGGGACCATAGAATTCATTATCTAATTTAATTATGTACCTACCAAAAAAAAAATACGGGTTTTCAGATTTATTTACATAATATAATAGGAGATATCTATCAATACAACAGTATAAAACAAAGTCGCTTTCCGCTGTCTGTCTGTCCCTATGTATGCTTTATCTTTAAAATTACGCAATGGGTTTTGATGCAAATTTTTAATAGATAGAATGATTCAAGAGTAAGGTTTATATGTATAAAAATTCCCGAAATTCCCACTGGATCGGGCACAACGCGGGTAAAACCGCGGGGGGCTCTGTTAGTTCAATAAAAATGCGGAGTATGTTTGAGTGCACTTTCAAGGGAAACATTATAAGCTACTTTACATCCCGAAATTCCCACAGAAACAGATAATCACTACATACATAGTATAAAATAAAGTCGTCTCTTTTTCGTGTCTGTCTGTTTGTCTGTCTGTATGCTTAAATCTTTAAAATTACGCAACGGATTTTGATGCGGTTTTTTGTAATAGGTAGAGTGATTCAAGAGGAAGGTTTTTATGTAAAAAAATTCCCGAAATTTCCACGGGAACGGGCACAACGCGGGTAAAACCGCGGGGCGCTGCTAGTTATATATATTATACATCCTGCTCCCCATACTGATATCTTCAGTGAGATGAGAGGCCTTTGCCCAGCAGTGGGACATTACAGGCTAATACTTTTTTATAACTTTTCCTTGTAGTTAATCACATCGGACCATGGAGGTATATGTGAGATGTGTATTACTCATCTCCGGAACGCGGCCAACTTCAAGAAACAAGTTCTGGAGACTGAGGAACAGTTTAGGAAGCATTTGGAAAGCGGAAAATTTAATAGGCGTAAGTATCTAAAATAGAAAAAGTTAAAACTAACAATTTTTTTTAAAATTCCTGACTGCGTTTCATCTAATCATGATGATGGTGATGAATTGAAACGTATGTTGATGTCATTAATATATGTTCAAACGGGAACTTACGTACGACAGAGGTTACGTACGATGTAAGTGCGGGGTGAGACACTGTCACTCTCGCTTCACCCACCTCCTGATGAAGGTCACCGGATGTGACCGAAACGTGTTGAAAATGCTCAACAGTAACCAAATTTGAGATCAACATTAATAATTCTAACGCAAACACTCCGACACTAAATCTCTCCGTACATCGTAAAATAAATCAAACAGAGGGTTGTCGGCAAGGAGAGAGTTGAGTGCACGGCACGGATTTATTTTACTGAATATAAAATTCAAACAACATGTTTCTAATAATGATTTGACTGAAACAATATTGACAAAACATTTTTGTTGCAGCACCAGTAGTGAAGCAAGAGTTCACCATGGACGATGAGATGGGAGAGTCAGACGATAATATGGATAACGGAGAAGATGATGACTATGTGCCAGGTACATGCTTTAACACACTTATAACTAAGTGTTTTAACTTTCTTCTTCATCGAGTGGATGGTCAACCTGACCAATCCTGGTGTCAGAGTTATTGAGCCGCCAAAAGCCTCTGACATGGCTCATGTAACGACTACTATCCGTAGATAGTAACCGGGACCGACGGCTCAAGGGGATTGCACCTCTCATGGTCGCGGGTGAACTGAGGACATTCCAGGTATCAAATAACATATTTTGAATTATCAACCATATTATATCTGTTACAGATTTCGAAGTGCCGATCAAAACTGAGGATGAACTGGACGAGCCGGTGAAGCCGAGGAAGCGAGCTTGTAAAGCAACGACGTCACGAGCCAAGAAGAGCAAAGCTGAAGAGAAAAGTAAGTGTAGACATCTTGTATTCGATGAAGACTGGAGATTGTTCGTTGTTCTTTGATTATAATAATATACAAGCAGCGCCCCGCGGTTTTACCCGCGTTGTGCTATTCCCGTGGGAATTTCGTGATATTTTATATATATATAAATAAACCTTCCTCTTGAATCACTCTATCTATTAAAAAAAACCGCGTCAAAATCCGTGCAGTATTATTTGAGTTTATTGCGAACAGACAGACAGACGCGGCCGAGGACTTTGTTTTTATAATATGTAGTGATATTAATTACAATATACTAACAGAGCCCCGCAAATATTAAGGTACTTAATTCTAATTAAAATAATGCAACATCGCAACAAAACTCTAAAATTGTGAAAATTATAATTAATTAGGTATTACTATAAACTTTTCGAGGTGTTACCCGCGTTGTACCCGTTCCCGCGTGAATTTCTGGATAAAATGTATCCCATGTGTTATTCTGATGTATAACCTATATTACTGTATAGTTTCACCCAAATCCGTCCAGTAGCTTTTTCATGAAAGAGCAACAAACATCCATTCCTGGCTATGTGTCCCACATGGTGGTGGGGTCAGCCTTCCTTATTTCTCCTCCACTTCGCTCTGTCGTCGACGTCGTCATCGGAAATCTTGCACTCAGTCATATCCTTGGACACTACATCCGTCCACCTTGTCTTGGGTCTGCCTCTGGATCTTGGCCCGGGGATGGAGAGTTGTAGCGCCAGGTTCCCCACGTAATCCGGCGGTCTTCTCTTCTTCTTCAAACATACATACATACATCAATACAAACTATTATAAATGCGAAAGTAACTCTGTCTGTCTGTTACGCTGTCACGCCAAAACTACTGAACCGATTTGAATGAAATTTGGTACACAGTTAGTCCAGAGCCTGAGAAAGGACATAGGCTACTTTTTATCGCGAAATTCCTGCGGGAACGGGTACAACGCGGGTGAAACCGCGGGGCGCTGCTAGTTAACATATAAAACCTCTTTTTTGTGTCATGGTTAGTAATTTATATAGAACAACGAACATTCTTGAATGTCTTTTACTAAAGTTATCTAAAAAGCTGCTCTTTCAACGTAATACAGTCAGAAATACAACAAATAATGTAAATTAATCGCGAATGTTAAGCTAGGTACAGCTCTACTCTATTTAGATGGGTGGCCGATAGTTGCATTTTTATCTGAGCGCTACCGTGCTTCCCGAAAAGTAGCCTTCCCGTTGAATGTGGCTGGCTATGGGCTATTTTTCATCCCGAAATTTCCACGGGTACGGGCACGACGCGGGTAAAACCGCGGGGCGCTGCTAGTATGTTTATGAAGCGATAAACAGACTACCACTATTCGGGAATCGGTTAAAAATTTACCCAATCTTAGAACATACTCTTGCATTCGTATCATGAACCTCCTTCTTAATAAGTCGGCTAAATTAGCGTTTGAAAAGCAGCTTTTTGGATAATTTTATCTATTTTTTTTATTAATTTGTTCAAATTGCTTGGTTATTTGTCGATGGCGAAGTTATCTAATCGTAAATGTTAGCTACGTACAGCTCAGACAAGTTTGGGATGGGTGGCCGATAGTGGCATTTCTATCCGAGCGCTACCGTGCTTCGGAGGGCACGTTAAATTGTCGGTCCGGTTGTTTCAATTGTTAGACCACGTCGGTGGTCTTGAGGCGGTCTAAAAACGTCTAAACCAAGATATCTCACTAAAAAGTGTTAGCCTATAATGTCCCACTTGTTGGGCAAAGGCCTCTCGTCTCACTGAAGATATCAGTACAGTGAGGAGGTTTCAGGCGTAATCACCACGCTTGCCTAATGAGGGTTGGTGATCTCAAACCCGAGCCATGTTTGGAAAGTAGGAAACATGTTTTCGCTCGATCCGGGAATTGAACCCGGGACCTCAGTCTTGGCAGACGAGTGCACATACCACTAGACCACCGAGGCGTTTCTCACTAATAACTTTATAATATTAGTTGCTCACTTAGGATTAAAGTTAAGTTCTCAATTTAGTGGAGCAACTAAAGTTACCTAGTACACAGTATAAATTAAGGTAATGTGGAGCAAAATCAATAATGAGCAACATATCGAGCGACTTAATCGCGCAACTAAAGTAGCCTATCGATTACGAAGCTTAATACAGATAACCAAGCAACGAATAAAACTCGCATGAATAGATACTACTTTTTAATCTATAACCGGCTTGATCATAAACTTTCATTAACTAAATCACTGTTATAAAGTGTTTTGTCTCTTTCGCTCTTCGGAAAATAGCGTACGTTAAGGTGGCGGTGCGCGCCGCGACGGAGACGGGAGACCGAGACAGGAGACTGAGACCAGAGACCGCGACCGTTAAGGTGGCGGTTCGCGCCGCGACGGAGACGGGAGACCGAGACAGGAGACTGAGACCAGAGACCGCGACCGTTACTTGACGTTAGGCAATGTATGTATCGGTCTCCTATCTCTGTCTCGCTAGCGAACTGTCGCGTTTACATTACCTAACGTCAAGTAACGGTCGCGGTCTCTGGTCTCAGTCTCCTGTCTCGGTCTCCCGTCTCCGTCGCGGCGCGAACCGCTACCTTTACTTGACGTTAGGCAATGTAAACGCGACAGTTCGCGAGCGAGACAGAGACAGAACTTTGAGACGCGAGACAGGAGACAGCGAGACGGTCGCTGCTCCGGACCAGTAGTGTCGCGTGTCGCGCTCGTGGATGCACATGTGTTTAGTTTAATAACTAAACAAAAACTCATTTTTTAATAAAAAATAGTTTTTCTGACGAAGACTGTGAGACTCTGATTGAACTAATCACCTTAATAGGTAATCGTCTTTCAGTTTTGTATTTGTAATAATAATATCAAATCATTGTAGAGCAAATCATCGTCTTCTTCTTCCTCCAATAGCAGCTTCATTACTTGGTTTTCCATCACGACACAAAACACCACTGACTTCATCGACAGACTCTCTTGAACTGAGCGGTCGCTCCGCGACACTTGTCGTCTCAGTCTCGACCTACTGTACATGCCGAAGAGACCGAGACAATTGTCGCGGTCTCTGGTCTCAGTCTCCTGTCTCGGTCTCCCGTCTCCGTCGCGGCGCGAACCGCCACCTTTAGAAAGGGACGAACCTTTGTTAGCTAAAATGCTGTTATTAACCGTTTATGATTAAAGCCCTAAGTATTTTAGCAGAAACTTTTCCATTTAAATAATATTATTACTTACTTATTACATTTATTTCTCACAATATTACTTCATGAATGTGTTACCCGCGTAGTATCGCTTCCCGCGGGAATTTCGGGATAAAATGTATCCCATGTGTTATTCTGATGTATAACCTATATTACTGTAAAGTTTCACCCAGATCCGTTCTGAAGTTTTTACGTGAAAGAGTAACAAACATACATCCTCACAAACTTTCGCATTTATAATATTAGTAGGATTAGTAGGACAATTACCTAATGGATATCTTAATAATTAATAGATTAATTCGTAAGAAGCTTATATTACGCCGTCAGTTTTCGATATAATTATAAACTAAATACATTTTTAAACTATTACATCGATTTGAACTATACATCCACATATTATTATTCTACTAGCAGCGCTCCGCGGTTTTACCCGCGTTGTCCCGTTCCCGTAGGAAATTCGGGAATTTTTACACATATAAACCTTCCTCTTGAATCACTCTACCTATTTAAAAATACCGCATCAAAATCCGTTGCGTAGTTTTAAAGATTTATGCATACATAGGGACAGACAGACAGCGGAAAGCGACTTTGTTTTATACTATGTAGTGATTGTTATTATAAAACAAAGTCCCCGGCCGCGTCTGTCGGTCTGTTCTCGATAAACTATACTACTGCACGGATTTTGACGCGGTTTTTTAAATAGATAGAGTGATTCAAGAGGAAGGTTTATATGTATAAAAATTCCCGAAATTCCCACCGGAACGGGCACAACGCGGGTAAAACCGCGGGGCGCTGCTAGTTTTATACACAGACCCGTTTCATTTAGTATAATGAGTGCAAATCGTGTGAGTTCAAAAAGTATATCCACATTTTAATTGATTTATATCCAATCCAATGAAACTAAAAATTCCATTGTCAAGAAGTAAGGTCGGATTGCGTTAACTTACGCTAATGCACCAGTAATCGTTAACATTATGTCAGTCTCAACACGACATCAAAGTAGTAAAATTAGTAGTAAAGTATTCGCCTGTAATGTCCCACTGCTGGGCAAAGGCCTCTCATCTCACTGAAGATATCAGTACAGTGAGGAGGATGTCGTAATCACCACGCTTGCCTAATGCGGGTTGGTGATCTCAAACTCGAGCCAGATTTGAAAAGTAGGAAAAATGTTTCCGCTCGACCCGGGCATTGAACCCGAGACCTCAGTCTTGGCAGGCGTGTGCACATACCACTAGACCACTGAGGCGTCAACACGACATAAGGAAATAAAAATTGTGACGTTCTACTGGCCGACCGAATAACTTTAACAGACTGCCATTTAAGTTATGGAATAACGCTTTGTATTAAGAGGGCCCTTCCCGGGCCGTCTATCGCCAACGCGAACATTATTGAAAAATATGACCGCCCAAAGTTCAGGTAAAATTTGTGCAAAAAAACCGGTTTTTGGAGGCTTATACTGAATTTGTTTCTAAAAATTTTGATTTTTTGTTACGATAGAAACCTAGATATAGTGCATAAGATACTTATTAGCTAAAAGTTTCAAAGAAGGATCTATTACAACGCCGTAATCACGTAACAGCGTTTGTATATGAAAAGTAAGACGGGTTGGCCGCTCTTAAGGCGCTCTCGTAAGCCGTGTTGTGGCGCGTCGTATTGTAACGCGCCCGCGCTACCGCAATATTGTATTGAATATCGATAAACGAAAAATTATGAATGAAAATCTCCATTGTTTCGAAAAATATCTTAATATGGAACCAGATTACTGTAATGACTATCTTGAAAAGAAAGAGCGAAAGTGTCTAGTCATTATAGTTTTAAAGTTACAGGCATTTAAAACATTCCTAAAGCCTTTTTTAAAATAAACTTTTCATCGAGAAAAAATAATGATATCATGTTTTCATCTTAATAAATAATTAGTTAAAGATGGGAAGGTACGTTCTAAAAAAAAATATAGTAATGTGCCTCTTGAAGAAGTGGCTTAAATTTTAGCTGGAACTTAAGTATTTTCGTACGACCGCGCCTTAAACAGACATTTGACAGCGTATAAAATAATGATCTTTTAACGTACGTATGTTACAATAACGAACCGTTTGAAATGAAGCATTTTCTACTCGCAATTTTTTTTCCTCTTAAAACTAAACTGGAAAAATTGCCTAGATAGTAAAGTTGCAAGGAATCAAATATTTGTGGAGAGCCTAAACTGTGGCGATGCAAAATGTTTTGTACCCGTTCCAACGGGAATTTCGGGATAAAATGTATCCCATGTGTTATTCTGATGTATAACCTATATTACTGTAAAGTTTCAACCAAATCCGTCAAATAGTTTTTTCGATAAAGAGTAATAAACATACATACCTCACAAACTTTCGAATTTATAATAATAGTAGGATACAAGTGAAAAATAACCTCACTTAGAACATATTTTATAACTAACATACCCACAAGAATATACCAACTTTATTAATAGAGATAAGATTACTAACTAACGAATTGGGCTTTTGAAAAAAAAAATGATTTTTTTAATGTATTTTAAAACTTTATTATTAATAATATTGATATTTAATGCAAAAAAACTTAAAAAAAATATTTTTTCAATTAATTATAAACAATTAAAAATTGAATAAAAATCACGTGACTATAAACGCGCCATAATTGGTCACCGTGGTTGTGACGTGATAATGTATAGCTACTTAACCATAAGTACGTACAGCGTTTACGGCTATTACACGTGTAACCGAATGGGGCTATACATTATGTCGTCACACGCGGTCGGGTTTGTTCGGGAGTTGTCCGAGTGTTTTCGGTACTGGATTCAAAAATTAATTTTTATTTTGAAATAACTTTTGAATTATTGCGAAAAAAATAAAATAAAAATAGTTTTGTTATAAAACTAATATATAATCTTTCCATTTATCACAAAAATTTTTTTTTTCAAAAGCCTAATTACGTGTTAAGGAAATACAAAAAACGTTACTTTGGAATAAACATAAAAAATACCAAGGAATCTTTATTTGAAGTCTCTTAAAGAATGTAAAGTATTAGCCTGTAATGTCCCACTGCTGGGCAAAGGTCTCTCATCTCACTGAAGATATCAGTACAGTGAGGAGGATTAGGCAAAATCACCACGCTTACCAAATGCGGGTTGGTGATCTCAAACCTGAGCCAAGTTTGAAAGTAGGAAACATGTTTTCGCGACCCGGGAATTGAACCCTCGAGTCTTGGCAGGCAAGTGTACATACCACTAGACCACCGAGCCGTAAACATACTAAAACCATGTTAGAAAAAAGTTAAAGTTTCTTAAAACATCCGAAATTGATCGAAGTATTGGAAACCTTTTCTTGAAGTCTTAACAAATTGAAACATCCGAAAGCCTTTTTGAAGTGTAACAGCAACACATTGAAGCCACTAACCTATAAGAGATGACGTGATAAGAGAAATAACCCAGAATCTCTGTTATAGGAAAGAATGAAGCTACGAAGAAAAAGAAAACTGATATATCTGCGACGCCCGAGCGAGTCGAGCATAGGGTCAACTTGACAGCAATGCTGCAGTACTCTAACGCCACCCCTTTTCGCGACAAAACTAATAAAGGCTTCTCTTGCCTTTACTGCTCAAAACACTTCACTAACTTCCAAGATCTAAGACTCCATACCGCAGAACAAACAGAAAAAGACAAAATCAACACCATCATTGATTATAAACTGAGCTATAATCCAATCAAACTCGATATAACTGATCTGGAATGTAACGTGTGCAGGATACCGCTTTCAGATTTAAACGATTTAAAAGATCATATTATTAATGTGCATAAGAAAGTTATACATAAGGATATTAAAGATATTATACTGCCTTTTCGGTTGCATGACGGTACCAATTTTACTTGTGTTATCTGTACAGTGGTACACGTATCTTTTAAGAATCTCTATCTACATATGAGTAGTCATTACAGGAATTATTGTTGTAAGAAATGCGGTGCTGGCTACATAACGATAGCTGCGTTGAGGAAGCACGGAAAAACTCACGCCCAAGGCGTTTTTCAATGCGATTATTGTGAGAAAACTTATACTACGTTGATTAAGAAACGGAATCATATTAAGGGGGTGCATACGAGCGGATGGCTGCGGAACAAATGCCCGCATTGTCCAGAAGTTTTCGCCTCATATTATGATAAGGGCGAGCATCTAGTGAGGGCGCATAACGCAGTCCCAATTGTATATCCATGCAACGCTTGCAACAAGGTATATAAAAAGAAATTCGAGCTGAACAGACACATTCGCCATCATCATTTGCAACAGAAAAACTTTTTATGCGACATCTGTAACGCCAACTTCTTCTCCAAACGCGGTTTGGCAGATCATCTAACCAGACATATTGGTGGAGAGGTGTGTTCGTGTGAAGTGTGTGGCAAAACGTTCTCTAGATACAGATCTTTGAAAGATCATATGAAAATACATACAGACGACAGAGGTTATCAATGTGAGACGTGTAAGAAAGTATTTATGAAGAAATGCAGTTTGAAAAATCATGTACGCTTGCACCAAGATGATTTAGACATTTTTAAAGAGTTTGATGATGTGAAACATTTAATTGACAATAGGGAGATGACATTAAAAGAAATAGCCGAAGAGAATAAAAAGAAAATTTTGGCTGAGAAACAGAAAATATGTTTTTAATTGTGCTAGGTTTCTTAAAGCGAACACTGTTCATATTGAATCTTCTTCTTCATCGAGTGGATGGTCAACCTGACCAATCCTGGTGTCTGAGTTATTGAGCCGCCAAAGGCCTCTGACATGGCTCATGTAACGACCACTATCCGTAGAAAGTAACCGGGACCGACGGCTCAACGTGCCCTCCGAAGCACGGAATCATCTTACTTTTCGGGCAATCAGGTGATTCAGCCTGCAATGCCCTAAAACCAAACTGAGGACAGTCTCACAAAGTGATTTTTGTGAGATATCTCCACCGGGAATCGAACCCGGAACCTCCGGATCGTGAGCCGAGCGCTCAAACCACTAGACCACGGAGGCTGTTATTTTGAATTGGAACTACATACGTTCACGGATACACTTCGCTTTTATTTTACACTAGCAGCGCCCCGCGGTTTTACCCGCGTTGTGCCCGTTCCCGTAGGAAATCCGGGATAAAATGTAGCCTATAGCCTTCCTCGATAAATAGACTATCTAACAGTGAAAGAATTATCCAAATCGGTTCAGTAGTTTCTGAGATTAGCGCGTTTAAACAAACAAACAAACAAACAAACAAAACAAACTCTTCAGCTTTATAATATTAGTATAGATTTTTTATGAAGTTTCTTTCGGCTCCTTTAATTATGCTGTCTTGTAGCGAAGTTCAACTTAGCGATGTAAGCGATTGTTAAGCAGCTCGGCCCCTACTCCCTATGCCGATAGTGGCATGACCTATCTGATCGCTACCGTGCTTCGGACACGTTAAATTGTCGGTCCCGGTTTCCCTCGATTTCAATCGTTGACCATGTCGGAGGGTTAAAGCGAGTTAAAAACTCCGACACCAGGGTTGGCCACTAACCTACTGGATCTTACTGTCTTGACATATGTCATATTATACTTTCTTCGACGGCAGCAGTCATAGTTCAGTCGGGGTAGACATAAAACTAGCCTGAAATAGAAAAAAATCCGGGGAGCGATTTTTTTTTTAAACGTCGGGGTGGGTGGTTGGTAGTATAAATCTCGATTTTCGAACTAATCCCGGTAGAGGGTTCGCCGCCATCTTGTTTTAAAGTTCAATTTTTTAGTTTTTCTGAAATAACTCTTCAATTTTCAACTTTAGAGCAAAAATGCTTATCCAAAGTCTGAGCGTTATCGTGCTTCGGACACGTTAAATTGTCGGTCCCGGTTGTTTCCATCGTTGACCATGTCGGAGGGTTAAAGCGAGTTAAAAACTCCGACACCAGGGTTGGCCACTAACCTACTGGATCGGTTTAGGCCCATCTCGTAGCCAGATTTGGTAGCTAGCTTCCAAATGGGAGAAATAATCCCGATTCGAAGCTGGCTACGAAATAGGAATTCGAAAGTACAAGATTTAGGATTTTAACTAGTTTTTTTTTTTACGTAACCTCGCTGTCCCACTGCTGGGCAAAGGTCTCCCCCAATTCTTTCCATTTATCCCTTTCCATGGCCAACTCCTTCCAATCCTTCTTGAAATCGTCCAGCTCCTTCCGCCATCGAGTCGGAAGCCGACCTGGGGGCCTGCGGGCATCCTGGAACTCCCATTCCGTTGCAATTTTTGCCCATCTGTCCGTGTAAAAAAACTAGTAAAAAAAAATAACCCTAACCTACCGAATAGATCGTTCCAATTTAGTAGCTAGCTACAAGATGGGAAAACACTTTTCTCATTTCGTAGCTAGCTACAAGATGGGAAAACACTTTTCTCATTTCGTAGCTAGCTACAAGATGGGAAAACACTTTTCTCATTTCGTAGCTAGCTACAAGATGGGAAAACACTTTTCTCATTTCGTAGCTAGCTACCAAATCTGGCTACGAGATGGGCCTAAACTACTAGATCTTACTGTCTTGACATATGTCAAATTATAGTTTCTTCGACGGCAGAAGTCAGAAATGGCAATTATTTAAGTGACATTATTATACAGTAATCATTTCACTTGTTTGACTTTAATTTACTCAAAATTGTATATTTAAACAAAATGTAATTTGCCGATTATGTTACTCCAAAAGGCTATGGGTATTTTAGAAATAATAATATCAAAAGTTAACAGGGTGTACTTTGTAGAAGTCAAAATAATATGCGAAATGTTTATGCCCCAATTTTAGTTATAAAGTATCGTCCTATAACACCCTACTGCAGATCAAACACCTCCCACTGAAGATGTTGGTACAGTGAAGAATACATGTGATCACAAGCGACCACTAAAGTAAAGTATCGTCTTAAATCGAATCTTGTATATATAAAAAACATGTAAATACATTAGATGTTGCCTTAAATAAATAAGAGTATATAGTTTTTGTACAACTAGAAGTATTAGAGATTAGAATATTAAAGTGATTTATAGAATTAAAACTGACCATTTTTACTGTTCATGCCCCGCTGTTTTACCCGCGTTGTACCCGTTTCTGTGAGAATTTTGCCATGTTTAATATAATAATAAACCTTCCTCTTGAATCACTTTCTATGTTGCTGAAAACCGCACGAAAAACCGTTCAGTAGTTTTTGAGAAAATCCATTATATAAAGCTTTTGGGTACTTTGTATCATAATATATTTAAATTTAATTTTAATGTACACTAGCATCGCTCCGCGGTTTTACCCGCGTTGTGCCCGTTCCCGTGGGAGTTTCGGGAATTTTTATACATATAAACATTCCTCTTGAATCACTATCTATTTTAAAAAAACCGCATCAAAATCCGTGCAATGGTATTTGTGTTTATCGAGAACAGACCGACAGACGCGGCCGGGGACTTTGTTTTATAATATGTAGTGAAATAATTATATTCTTTTGTCATATAACTTTGATATGAACAGATATTTTATTATTTTTTATTGTACTAGCAACGCTCCGAAGTTTTAACCCCCGTCGTACCCGTTCCCGTGGGAATTTGGGGATGAAAAATCCTACAACTTAATCTTCCTCTTGAATATGTCGATCATCTGTATATATATATAATTCAAACTCCTGACTGACTGACTGACTGACTGAAAATCAACGCACAGCCTCAACCGCTACACCTAGAAACATGAAATTTGGCAGGAAGGTTCTTCAAGTGACGTAAGTGTACACTGAGAAAGGATTTTCGGAAATTCCTACGGGAACGGGCTCAACGCGGGCAAAGCCGCGGGGCGCTGCTAGTAATAAATATAGCCTGTAATGTCCCACTGCTGGGCAAAAGCCTCTCATCACACTGAAGATATCAGTACAGTGGGGATTAGGCGGGATCACCACTTTTGCCATATAATTTTTTTTAAATATTGGACAAGCAAACTCTTCAGATTTATTATATTAGACTATATTAGTACATACCTCAGTGGTCTAGTGGTATGTGCACTCACCTGCCAAGACTGAGGTCTCGGGTTCAATTCCCAGGTCGAGCGAAAACATGTCTCCTACTTTTCAAACATGACTCGGGTTTGAGGCATTTGGCAAGAGTGGTGATTACGACATCCTTCTCACTGTACTGATATCTTCAGTGAGATGAGAGGCTTTTGCCCAGCCGCGGGACATTACAAGCTAATATTTTTCCTTTACTTTTATATTAGTACAGATAGAATGTTTAGAGAATAAAGGTTTCTACCCATTACACCGTATCATACCATGACCGTGCTATGAACGTTTCAGCACCGGCAAAATATTAGGTGAGAATAGTCGACGTTGTTGGTTGGTGACGGAACGGTCTAGTGAGCATAGTCCCATACTTTTCAATACAAAGAATACTTTTTTGCCTGACACGTTCATAGCACGGTCATGGTATGATACGGTGTAATGGGTGGAAGCCTTAAAGGCCTTTTACGTAAACGCTTACCAGCAGCATTTTAGCTGTCAAATGGTTTGTCCCTTTCTTACATACGCTATTTTCCAAAGAGTAAAAGAGACAAAACACTCACTAACAGTGTTTTAGTTAAAGAGCGTTATGAATGAGGCAGTAAATCATTATTATAAGAAAAAATCATGTTTTCTGAACAATAGTATTGTGATTTTTATTTAATCTGAGTATTTGATTTGTAAAAGGACAATATATGAGATGAATTTAATAATAAAAATAATGTAAATCGTATTTTTTGTTTTATTATTTTAATTATAACTAAGAATTTAAAATAAATCTCACCCAGTTTCGTGAACGGACCTCAATCGACCAATCACAGCGCATTGAAATTGACATACAAGTCACTGTCACATTGACATTGACGTTACGTTGACATTGTCAAAATCTTTTCGTAATGATTTGCCACTGGTCGATTGAGCTCTGCTACCCTTCAATGCAAACGTATCCTTAATCTGCAGGCAAACTAAATAAATAATAAATACCCGGACAAATTCACACACGGTTAATTAGACCCAAACTAAGCTCTAAGCTTGTACGATGGAATCTAACTCACTGATACTACTACATATATATATGTTACGGCTAATACCCGAAGTGCGGCTACACCTAGTTTTAGCCGGTTAGAACTAGGTGCATATATATGTCATTTTAATGAAAAGAGATAGATTAAACATGAAAAAAAAAATAACCCTAACCTACCGAATAGTAAGTAATTCGGTAGGTTAGGGTTATTTTTTTTTTCATGTTTAAACTCTCTCTTTTCATTAAAATGACATACGGCTAATACCCGAGGTGCGGCTACACCTAGTTCTAACCGGCTAAAACTAGGTGTAGCCGCACTTCGGGTATTAGCCGTAATATATACACAAATACTTTATAATTGACACCCAGACGTCGTCGCCAACTATGTCTCACGTATTGTTGACTCCGTTGAATCGAACCCGCAACCCATAGTATAGCTCTCTCACATGCCACTGTGCCAACAGGCTTGTCAACCAATACTTCTTTGCTAGCCCCCAACAAAATTTTCGTATTTATAATATGACTAAGGTCTCGCAATTTCTTATTTTTTTACGCCAAAATATTTTTTTCTGACGACTTAATTATTCCCTACTCTGCAATATTAGTGAGTGTGCTTGAAATTAAAATAATTTATGAAAACTGATTCGTGAAAGATATGCTTTCTTTTATAGGCACAAGCAGGAAGGGAAAACGAAGACGCCAAATACAAGAAACAGATGAGAAACTAAGTAATTTAATGTACATTGAGAAACACATGCCTGAGATGAAAAAACAGTGGCACAACCTCAGCACTTTGCTGCAATATTCCAACGTTACGCCCTTCAAAGAACGCAATGACGCTGGATATGTTTGCGCGTTTTGTTTCAAAACGTACGCCGATCCAACACTTTTGAGACTGCACACGCACACAGATCATGGCAAAGAAAAACCTACATACAAAGCTGGATCTGCTGTCACGAATTTCGTAGCGTTGTTAGACATAGTTGATCTCAAATGTACCATATGCGATATCCCACTGGAATCTCTAACGGCATTGACCGAGCATTTAGTCCAGATTCATGATAAGAAGTATTATGCTAACATCACAGATTATTTTCAACCTTTCAAACTGAGCAAGGAGCAACAAATCCATTGCTGTATATGTGACGAAGTATTTCACAACATGAAATTGTTGACTCAGCACATGAATGTACACTATCGCAATTTTATCTGCACTATTTGCGGAGCGGGATTCGTTAACAGTTTTAGACTTTTAAGACATGAAACGACACATATGAAGAAGAAAGCTAGTTACCCATGTAGGCATTGTGGCGAAGTTTTCGCAGCGGAATCGAAGAAGAAGGCTCATGTCAACACTCTACATAAAGGAATAGCCGGTGACAGCGTCTGTAGGATATGCAAAGCGAGATTCAAAAATTATTATCAGAAAACTAGACATATGGTGCAAGTGCACAATGCAGAGGGTGTCAAATGTGACGTGTGTCAAAAGAGATTCAACTTAAAGTCGAATTTGATCTCGCATATGAGAAATGTGCATTTAAAGGAGAGACCATACGAGTGTTCTGTATGCAGTATGGGGTTTTTTATTAAAAGACAAATGTTGTACCACTATATGGCCACGCATACTAATGAAAGGAACTTCAAATGTGAAGTCTGTGGCAAAGCTTACGCGACGCAGAATAGCAAACGGAAGCATATGAAGAAGAATCATGGGATGTTGCCTAAAAGTGCGATGCAAATTATGTGTAATGAGCCTAAATGATTAGTTGTTTGTGTGTGTGATTATTTATGTGTATTATATGATGTGATAATGGTTCTGATCTTTTCTTTTTTTTCAATTTGTTTATGATCCATTCCGTAGGTTTAAAAATAGCTTATATCCTTCCCCTTGAATGTAGCTATTCAATGCAAAAATAATTATTCAAATGCGACTGATAGTTTTAGAAATTAGCACGTTCAATAAATACAAAATCCAACTATGTATTCAGCTTATTAATATTAGGAAGTATAGTTAGATTTAGATCAGAATATTATTTAGTACGATCCGCAGATGTATTGCTATTAAGACCAAAAATAATAACCTTTTCCAAATAAATATAATATACCCAGACAAATTCACTCACGGTTAATTAGACCCAAAGTAAGCTCTAAGCTTGTGTTACGGAATCTAACTCACTGATACTACTACATATACATACACAAATACTTCATAACAATATATATAATTGACACCCAGACGTCGTCGCCAACAATTATGTCTTCACATATTGTTACTCCGTTGAATCGACCCCGCAACCCCCGACACAGTAAGCGCTCTCACTGCCACTGTGACAACGGGCTTGTCGGGATCTTTCTATAAAAAACCTTCACTAGTTAGAGTTATAAAGTATAACAAAAAATGAGTACAATAAGGTGTGATACATATCTCACGTCTCCTATTAACTATCACTGATGATCTCTTATGATCGTCTTTGATCGGCACAATGATCGTGCAAGCATCCACACTATCGCCGATCATATATTTATAGCTATGGTAAGAGCTCCACCGGGCTAAAGCAGAGGTGCGAGGTTCGATTCCTACCGTGGCTGTTCATTTTTAATGTTTACATGTTTATACATACATATGCCATAAAATAAGTATCATAAACTTGATAAGAGAATTTTAAAAAAAAATTAAAAATCTGGAAATATTTTTATTAAGTATGTTTTTTATTTATTAAGTAAATAGCCTGTAATGTCCCACTGCTGGGCAAATACCTCTCATCTCACTGAAGATATCAGTACAGTGGAGGATTAGGTATAATCACCACGCTATTTTTAAAAGTGCTTATTATAATTATAATTTACTACTAAGTATAAAATCAATATCCATAGAATATCATGCATTTTTTAATGAAAAATGACAGACAATAACTCCATAAAGAGCCAGTTACAATAGTGTAAGACATGTAGTGTTATCATTTGCAGGTCAAGCTCAACCGACGGCCCAAAGGAGGGTCATAAAGACGCAACGTCCCATCCTAGGTTTGGACCGACAGCGGTACAACGCACGCCTCATAATGCATATAACTAACGCCACGCCAATATCAAAACAGACGCCCGAAGGATTCCACTGTTGCTTCTGTCTAGAAAGCTTTTCTACGCCAGCAGAACTGAAACACCACACTTTGGGACAACACCAAGGGCGACCACTCCTCTCATTCATGACTAGAGTACCGCTCAGATCGTTCATAATTAAGATGGACATAACAGATCTGCAATGCAAATTATGTGGCATAGAAATTGAAGAGTTTGAAGATGTGTACCAGCATATTACAGACGTACATAACAAGAAAATGTTTCTAGATGTCAACCAGTACGTTTTGCCGTTCAAATTTGATACAGACGAAATGAAGTGTATAGTGTGTCATGATAACAGATTTTTGACGTTGAAACAATTGCAAAAGCATATGTATTCGCATGCGCAATTGTTTGGACTTGATAACGTGTTGAGCTGCATGCCTTATAAGTGTAATTTGTGCTGTGAAAAGTTTAAACACTTTTTGGGACGAATGAAACATTTGCAAGACGTGCATGGTGTACAGTTTCCTAGTTACGATTGTAATGCTTGTCACAGGAAATTTATGAAGCCTCATCTTCTAAAACAGCATCTACATGCGGACCATATGATGGAAAAGAGATACAAGTGTACACTTTGTCCTAAAGAATATTATTACATGAATGGGCTTAGAGAACATTTGCTATCGCATTCGAAGATAAAGAGAATACCTTGTGATTTTTGTGATAAGATGTTCTTTAACAATAAGTGTTTGAGACAGCATATTAGAATACATTATAACGATCGGAAATTCAAGTGCACCTTCTGCGGAGACGGATTCGTGCAGAAATGTTCTTTGAAAAGACATTTAGAGACTAAACATTAAGGCTTGGAAGTAACAATTTAAGGATGCGTTTTTAAGCGCTTAAAATTGGCATAATGTCAAGACGATCGTCTGTGTGTAAGCGGAGAATGGAGTTAAAATATAAACTGATTTATATAAGACTAGCTCCGCGGTTTCCCCACGTTGTACCCGTTCCCGTGGGAATTTCGAGATGAAATGTATCCCATGTGTTAATCTGATGTATAACCTATGTTACTGTAAAGTTTCATCCAAATCCGTTAAGTAGTATTTGCGTGAAAGAGTAACAAACATCCATCCATCCTCACAAACTTTTGCATTTCTAATATTATAGTAGAAAGTAGGATCTATCACATGTTTTCTTTTCGACAATGTGAAACCATTGTAGATATCCGAAAGAAGGTAACAAACATAAAAATGTACTAACGAATAATTAATATCATTTATTATACTAAATGAATCGGGTCTGTATCGCGTTAGATAATTACACGTATTTACTAAAATACGTACCCGACGTTTCGAGCGGATTACACCGCTCGTGGTCACGGGATAACTCACCATTGAGTTATCCCGTGACCACGAGCGGTGTAATCCGCTCGAGACGTCGGGTACGTATTTTAGTAAATACGTGTAATTATCTAACGCGATACAGACCCGTTTCATTTAGTATAATGAGTGAAAATCGTGTGAGTTTAAAAAGTTTAATATCATTTATTCAAAGATATTGGAGTATGTTAAAAGTTTTGAAACTGGAAATAAAACATAATTAAATCCCCTCAAGTATTCATACTTCAGCGCTTAGAAACCGCGACTTTTCCGACCATTGCCGATTTTAAGCGATTTTAAAATGCAACGCTTATATAACGCTCGTGAGAATTCGGATTAGTTAAATTAAGATTTTTTATTGTCACATGTAATTTAAGTTCAAGCGAACACTGTTATATTAAAACTAGCAGCGCCCCGCGGTTTTACCCGCGTTGTGCTCGTTCCCGTGGGAATTTCAGGAATTTTTATACTTATAAACCTTCCTCTTGAATCACTCTATCTATTTAAAAAAACCGCGTCAAAATCCGTTGCGTAGTTTAAAAGATCTAAGCGTACATAGGGACAGCGGAAAGCGACTTTGTTTTATACTATGTAGTGATATAATTTTAATTTATGTCAATTACTAAATGATAGCTGTAAGTAATTGTTACAGCATCTTTCGTTGATAGTGTAATTAACTAGTAATTAAATTGTAACATGTTTAGATGTAAGTATCACATTAATTAAAAGTACTTATTAAATAACATTAGTTTTATTATTTCCATACTAGCCGCGCCCCGCTATTTCACCCACATTGTACCCGTTCCCGCGGGATTTTTGGAATAAAATGTATCCCATGTGTTATTCTGATGTATAACCTATATTACTGTATAGTATAGTTTCATCCAAATCCGTTCAGTAGTTATTGCGTGAAAGAGTAACTAACATACATACATCCCTACATACATCCATCCTCACAAACTTCCGCATTTATAATATTAAAGTAGGAAAGGACGGGATAGAATGTACCGAGTAATGTATACGTATTTTACTAAATGACTGATCTGGGCCCAAAATTGTGATAATTATAATACACTAGCAGCGCCCCGCGGTTTTACCCGCGTTGTGCCCGTTCCCGTCGGAATTTCAGGAATTTTTATACATATAAACCTTCCTCTTGAATTAACAAAAACCGCTTCAATATTCGTTGCGTAGTTTTTAAGATCTAAGCATACATAGGGACAGACAGCGGAAAGCGACTTTGTTTTATACTATGTAGCTCAAAAAACGATAACTCATAACGCACTCTAACAAAGACTTTAACATTACTATAAATAAACTTTTAAATTAAACTTTATAGCGTACTGTATACCAACAAAGTTTTAAATATTTTCAGATAACGAAGAAAAACCGAAAAAACGGATTCTGAACAAAGCTCCAAAGGAATTGATTAAACAGCGACATAACATACAACAGACATTGGTGTTCTCTAACGCGACGCCGATTAGGAAACACACAGACAAAGGATACGTGTGTTGCTTCTGTGAAAACCAATACTTAGACCCAGCGGAATTAAAAACGCATAACATAAGAGATCACACAGACAATACCAAGCGGAAATTCACACACGACTCCTTCATACATGACTATTTAATAAAATTAGACATCACAGGACTCAAATGCAACATATGCGACGAAAAACTGGATCAAATAGAACAATTACATCAGCATCTAATGTTCAAACATCAAAAAGAAATGTATTTTGATACTAAAAAGCTGACTTTGCCTTTCAAATTCGATAGCGAAACTCTGAAATGTGCCCTTTGTGGTGTAACATCGCCGCAGAACTTTAAAATGCTTCAACTTCATATGAATTCCCATTTTCCTAACTATTCCTGTAATGTGTGCAATGCCACGTTTGTCACAAGAGCTATGATGATGGCCCATAAGAATGCACGCCATGGTACGGAATTTAAGTGCAAATACTGTGCCGAAGTATTTGAGACAGAAGGCAAAAGACAGACCCATATGAGAACAGAACACGCAGTCGTAGCCAGCGTTTTGCCATACAAATGTGGGCATTGCGAGAAAAGATTCAACAGTGCTATACAGAAATTAAAGCACTTAGCATCTGAACATGATATACAAGCACCTACATACGATTGCCAAGCATGTGACAGGAAGTTTATAAAGCCACACTTGTTGAAAAATCATCAGAAGATAGATCATATGATGACGAAAAGATTTCACTGCACAGAATGCTCGATGGCGTTTTATTACGAAAATCATTTGCGACAGCACAGCGTTACGCATACGAAAGCCAAGGATTTTCCGTGTACTGTTTGTGGCAAGAGTTATTCCAGGAAGAAGACGTTGACAGAACATTTGAAGATACATAATAATGATAGGCGATTCAAGTGCAGTATTTGTGAGCAGTCTTTTGTGCAAAAGTGTTCTTGGAAAAGACATATGGAGACGAAACATTGAATGCAAACATATGTTCGATTTCTACGGAGCAAGGATACAAGTGAAAACATATCTCTACTCTTTGGTAGAGAAACCAATGCTACCACGAATATATTGCATAATAATTCGATGTTGCAACACCGGATTCATTTCATTCATTCAAATCGACTGGTTTCGTTCTACTCTGTTATGATTGATACTTATGTTTGACACATTTTTAAACCATTTATTTCTACACCACATAAAATACAACATGAAAGAAGCAATACATACTTATATACTATGAATTAAATACTAAAATATATGAAATTAAAACTAAGTACAGTGGATCACATGTAAACAAATCTAAACAAGTGTTATGTTAGTATAAAAAATTAGAAATCTAGAAATTTAAATTATTGTAAGAAAATAAGGAAATAAAAATTAATGATAACAAAATATATAAAAATATGTATGTACCATTATATACAATAAACAAGAGATCGTACTCCACTAGCTTTTTGGATTTGGAATAATAATAATTTACTTTAGGATTTGACATAGTGGTGGGTGGGTTTTAATGCATTTAGTCTTCACTTGAGACTAAAACTTAGATTATAGAAAGTACTAGATGTAGCATTCAAATGTATTTACAAGCTACACGCTGTGTCCAAAAACAGAACAAAGTCCCTCGCGTGGTGTTGTTAGCTCTCGCATTATTTGCCCATTTTTGGGGTAAATTTTGGGAGTTTCGGAGGTAATATGATAATAGAATAAAAATTGTCCTTTTCTTTATAACTATGTACCTACCTGATTATCTCAAGAAATATATAGGTATATTAAATAAAACACGGTGTTAAGGTGGATGTTTGCACACTTTTATCGGGTGATGGAAAAATTATATATTTTTATTTTATTTTAAAGTATTCGGAAAACTTACAGCTAGGTACAAGAGTTACATAAAAAAAGAATAATAACTTAGGGCCAATTACAATTTTTCACTATCTAAGATGGCTAATATAGAAACATAATTTTATACCCGCTCCCCCTCTCCCCTTCTACCTCACACGCACACCAAAAATTTGTTTAGAAATCCTATAGACTAACATACTTACTATTTAATAGGATTGTTAGGTTAGGTACATAGGAGCCGCACTTACGCTTTATACTTTCTTTTTTCAAGTTAGTTATTTTTTATTATATTACTTATTAATATTCTACAACGAATTAAAGCCCTCAAAAGGTAATAAAAAGAAGGGTAAATCAAAACTCTTATATTGGCAACACTAGCATAGATTGACGCATCACTCTCTATGACAATTGAAATCTGAGAAAATAATTAAATATTTAAATAAGACGATACCTAAATGCGATACTTACACGTGAAATGTGATCCCATCCTGTTTCTTTTTCAGACCCACTGCATTTTTAGGGTTCCGTAGCCAAATGGCAAAAACGGAACCCTTATAGATTCGTCATGTCTGTCTGTCTGTCTGTCCGTCCGTCTGTCCGTATGTCACAGCCTTTTTTCTCCGAAACTATAAGAGCTATGTTGTTGAAACTTAGTGTGTAGATGTATTCTGTGAACCGCATTAATATTTTCACACTAAAATAGAAAAAAAATAAAATTTTAGGGGGGTCTCCCATACTTAGAAATGAAAAAAATATTTTTTTTTTCATCAAACCCATACGTGTGGGGTATCTATGGATAAGTCTTCAAAAATGGTATTGAGGTTTCTAATATCATTTTCTTCTAAACTGAATAGTTTGCGCGAGAGACTCTTCCAAAGTGGTAAAATGTGTGTCCCCCCCCTATAACTTCTAAAATAAGAGAATGATAAAACTAAAAAAAATATATGATGTACATAACAATGTAATCTAACACCGAAAATTGGTTTGAACGAGGTCTAGTTAGTAGTTTTTTTTTTACGACATAAATCGTAAACCGCAAAAAAATACTGATTATTCATTCAATAACTCAAATGTAAATAAAAAAACATTTATTTTAATAAACATTAATCTTATGCATAAACCCTGAACCATTATTTTCTTATAATAAATCTGTAATCTGTAATACTTATACTCCATGAGTAGAAATTATAAGTCGCGCCAGGGTTTGTGAGGTCGTTAATCGATCACAACCCACACGCTAAGTAAGTAAGTAGTAGTAAGTACAACGAACTTCAAGAACTTCTTTATTATGTTACTCGCTGCTACGGAACCCTTCATGGGCGAGTCCGACTCGCACTTGGCCGCTTTTTACAGGTAGGAATGACACAAGACGGCATAGTTTCGTGAAATTGGTCACGGGTAAAACACGTTAGCGCGTTCCGACGGTCACAAAGTGACTGATCGGTTGCGCATCAAACTACACTATTTAAGGCTAGTTTGAGTAGCTACAGTATTATGCGCGCTCACGGGTTCTGGTTATTCTGTATTCTGAGGACTAAAAACGAGACTTTTTGACGTTGCATGTAGATATAGAGAAGTTTGACACATTTCACAAAAACCTTTTCACTTGTATACTTCACCCGCTGAAGTGTGTTGAGAGCAAACGAACTACAACACTGTTATCTCTTTTGCTCTTTGGAAAATAGCTTACGTTAGAAAAGGACAAACCATTTACAGCTAAAATGCTGTTAATAAACGTTTATGAGCAATATTTAGTTCTATGTTTGCTGTGTTCATTTTTCTCTCTTCTTATTCTATCTATTTGACAAGCCCGTTGACACAGTGGCAATGAGAGCGCTTACTGTGTCGAGGGATTCGGGTTCGATTCAACGGAGTCGACAATATGTGAAAGCATAGTTGTTGACGACGTCTGGGTGACAATTATATATTCTTATAAAGTATTTGTGTATGTATATGTAGTAGTATCAGTGATTTCCCATACAACCATTTTGGTCGCAGTGTGGTAACCACTTAGAAACTTTACACAAGTAACAAGATCAGTCGCTGTTACCACTTTGTTCCGTCGCCGTTACCGAAAGTGGGGAATTTACGACACAAAAAAGTGGTTGTAATTTAAACTAAAGTGTAGTAATATTGTGTACACAATGTTACTGGATTGTGACCACAGTTCGAGTGAATGATGACCGAATGATAACGAATGACTGATAGAAATTACGTCAACTTGAGGATTACTTATTTTACTAAACTAAATAAACTGCGGCCATTTTATTTCACTAAACTACATGCGGCCATTGTTTTATTGTGATTGAACTTTATTTCATTTTCTTTGATGCGGATTATTCGTCGAAAGTGAAGTGTTTGACAAGAACGAAATCAAGTTCATCGACGGAATTTTGACAAAAATCATAATAAATAAGAGCGCCTCAATATAGTAACAGGTAAGCAAAATAAATATTTTAATTGCTAAATTTGTATATATGAAAATCAAATAATAAATTATATGAGTAGATAATAATGACGTTAACTTAGAAAACTTGCAAATTTAAAAATAATTTAATTAAATTTGAAATGTAAATGTCTAATAAATAGTCTATTTGTAGGTTGCAAAACAGACAACATTAATTTTATGATGGTTTTTAGTGTTTCGTCACAAAGTGCACTTTTTTGCAATTCAGTAACAAATTTCACTATGGCTGCCGTGTAATCCAAAATCAGACGTTCCCAACGTTTAAAATTAGATTGGGGTCGATTCGAATTGTAGGTACCTACTTAACTAAGATCAAATAATATCTTTATCATGTTAAGGCGCAAAAGACGAAGCAAAATTTTGGCTTGTAGGTAATTTTAGTAGGTACTCGTATAATTTAAGTATTATGAGTAATCAACAAAATTAATAACCAGAATCACTAAATTAAATCGAGAGATAATTTGCAATAATAGATATACAAACTGCAAAAGTGCAAACAGGCTAATTGCTAAAAGAGTTTTTAGCTCTGCTTTGTGGTCCGATTACAGACAGACCGCTCGGCTGTAGATAATTATGGCGTGCATGTACATGGAGCGGAATAGGTAAGGTTTAACCTCGCTTCTCCAAATGATTAATCTTATTGAAATCGGTTAAGCAGTAAAAGTACGTAACATACAGATTACATTTTGTATTTAATAACTATTAAATAATATATATGAACACTATATTTAACAATAGCATAAAAAGCCACACGTTGAAAAGCCTCAGTTTGTTGTTTATAGATGAGGTATACAATAAATAAGCATACTTAATTAATATTTACGACTCACGTTTGAAAGCTGTCCTTATATACATCTTCAATTCATCATCCATTGATTCCATTGAAACTAATAATGTACTTAATTAATCAAAATATTACCACTTTGACTGAAATACTGAATTAAAGGAGAAAACCGCTATACACCATCCGCGTACGACTGCCGGCCGCCATCGAGTCATTCATTTCCACATCCAAAAAAGGGGCATGTCAGTAGAAATCACAGAAATCATTTTAATATGTGGGAACGAGACAGAAGACAATAGGGTAACCTTATTAGTTGGTTTCGCTTTATAACCCCGCGGGCTTTGACCGCACGCAACAGTAGCCATAAAAGACCCGCCATCGAGCATTATTGGAACGAAGTTCCTTATCGCGCGTTGCGAAAGAGGGCTAGACGAAAAAAATGGTAACGACATTTATTAGGCCAGAGAGGGACAGACAGAGAAACTTGCGCACGCCAGAGAGAGACAGACAGAGAAACATGCGCGAGAGAGATAGACAGAGAAACTTGCGCACGCCAGAGAGAGACAGACAGAGAAACATGCGCGAGAGATTATTTTTGTTGATATATATAAACTTCGTTCCATCCGGGTGTCCTTTGACACCTCTCAAGTTTTTTTATTTTGTATATTTCTCATCATAACTCTGAAATTAACTGTCCGATTTTAATAATTTAAAGAGGTATATAAAGTAACATAATTAACCTTGATTGTAGAGCCATTTATTATTATATAGATAAATATCATCATATGAATATCATCAACTTTAAATTACACTCCTTTTTTAACTGACGAATTTTAACTAAAAACGATTATTGTGGCTTAACTATAATAGTTGCCTTCGCGAACTTATCTATTCCCAATATGTACTTTGATTGTGTAGGTAGAACATTGTTTTTGTGCATCATCAATAGATTTAGCTTCATTCTGCTAAATTCTTTATTCTAAAGAGTTTACGTGAATGATAAATAATAAATTATTATAAAACACTAGCTGCGCCCTGCGGTTTCACCCGCGTTGTACCCGTTCCCGCGGGAATTTCGGGATGAAAAATAGATGTTGTCCGATTCTCAGGCCTACCCGATATGCACACTCAATTTCATGAGAATCGGTCTAGCCGTTTCAGAGGAGTTCAACCACGGTACCCATTCCCGCGGGAATTTCGGGATGAAAAATAGATTTTGTCCGATTCTCAGGCCTACCATATATACAATGTACACAAAATTTCATGAGAATCGGTCGAGCCGTTTCAGAGGAGTTCAATTACGCACAACGTGACACGAGAATTTTATATATTAGATAGATTTTATATTTTTTTTAGATCACGATAACGTAGAAGACCGATTTGACAAGATTCACGTTAGACTTGACAAAATTATCAACCTTTTGGAAACAAAACTAAACACAGCTACTAAGATCGAGCAAAACGCTGAAGATGATTTTACCGAGATTGATTTAAAGTTCCCAATACAATCAATCAAAGATTTGGAGACATTAGAGAAAAATCTCTTGAATAAAGATTATGAAAACAAGTTGGTAAGTAAGTTATGCTACAGTAAAAACTGCAACAATTAGATAATCACCAATCACTCATCATGCATCACTCATACGTCACCACTCATCATTCTTCACGCATCACTAATCACGCATCACTCATACATCACTCGAAACCCGTAACCGCAACTAGTATAAAACATATTTTTCAATTACGTGTAATAAAACATGCCTATGTATAATTATTACAGGTTCAAAAGTTCTCAACTTTTTGTGGGCGCGACGGATCACAAAAAATACACAAATTTGGAATATATATGCTGAACCAGATAATTGCAGACGAATGTCTTATTTTATGCACTTGGAAAGGAATCAAAGGGTGTGATAAAATTCCTTTCATAAGTTTTTGCAGACTACGGGAAATGATTTTCAAAATATTTTCTTTAGCAGATAAAACGTGCTCGCTAAAAGATTTAGATGCATTTCTTCAGCACAGCGCTATAAAACACAGCAATCAACGCTTGAGGAGAAAAACGTAAGTAAAGGCTTTTAGCTACCGTAAACCGATGTTATCCGGGTGCTATTCGGGACACTCCAAATTTTTATCTTCATTTGACAATATTTTATTTTATTTTTATTGTATTCATTTTAGGAAAACTTACAGTAGGTAACAGTGATTATATAAAAAAACTAGCAATGCCCCGCGGTTTTACCCGCGTTGTGCCCGTTCCCGTGGGAATTTCGGGAATTTTTTTACATAAAAACCTTCCTCTTGAATCACTCTACCTATTACAAAAAACCGCATCAAAATCCGTTGCGTAATTTTAAAGATTTAAGCATACAGACAGACAAACAGTGTGACAGACACGAAAAAGAGACGACTTTATTTTATACTATGTAGTGATAAACATGCGATACATGTTAAAGAAGGCCAATTACAAGTTTCCACTGATAGAAATAGATTTAAACAAAGGCGACGACAAACATTGATTACAAAAAGAGATATATATATCAATTAATTATTAAATAAGAAATTATCGACGGTTACAACAATTCCGCATTTAAGCTTATATTTACACATCCCAAATAACACCCTATGCCGGGTTATTAGGGACATGCATTATATTTGCTATTTTCTAGGAAATACCTGCACATTTTTCTACAAATTGCTAGGTGTTGATGGTCACAAGCGATGCCATTATAGATTGAAATAGCATTGACGATATATTATATTTTGAATTTCAAAAATGTTCCGAATAACACCTGTTTACTGTACCTTTCTATTGCATACCAATAAAAACTTAGCTTGCTCATTTAATCTTTTTTTATTGTTTCTTGCAGATACAAATCAGCCAAATTTTCACCAGAAAGAGAAAAAGTAGTTCTAAAAAAAGAAGAAGCAACAAATTAAATATGGGTTAATTATATTAAATAAGCAACTAATGTCTAGAGGGTCTAAATAATAAAAACTTTTAATTATTACATATTTTATTATTACATCACCTATTTCTATTACAGAAAATAAAGAGATATCTAAAAATATTATATGAGAGACAAAGTACTAAAAAATAACACGTAAAATTATTACTTCTGAGACTGCTGTAGTGTTGATAATATAGGCAAAATACTATTTTATTTTTATCCTTGATTGAAATTAATTTACATTTTACGTTGCTTAGTTCATATAGTTGCAGTTCTTCTTGTTCAATTTTTTTAATAGTTGCATGTATGTTAAGATATCGAGATTTGATAGGAAGTTCAAAGAAATCAAAAGTTATTTTTCTCAGCTATCATTAAATTTCCTTCAATGATTTCCCCGTATTGCATTTCTACTAGCCGATTATCGGTAGATAGAAACCATTTATCTTTCTTACGACAAGTGTGCACATTGTTCAGGAACTATTTCAAAATAATGTTTCCACTTAATACTCACTTAAAAAGTGGTAACAACGTGCACACATTGAAACCACTTTGTGACCACTTTGTAAATGTAGAACATCTACGTAACATCGTTACCGAAATTTGTCTCACACATTTTGGTCACATAGTGTGCACTATGTTACTACAAATTCAGGTAGACACTAAAGTGTAGTAATTAATACCACACTTCAACCAGATATTGTGTTCAAATGAAATTGTTCTACGCTGCGACCGGAATTGGTTGTATGGGTTAGATCCCATAACACAAGTTTAGAGTTTACTTTGGGTCTAATTAACCTTGTGTGAATTTGTTCCGGTATATCATATTATCTCGTATGTTCATTTGGTCTTAATACATTTTTATAAATGAAATACGCACATAAGCACTTTAAGAGCGCAAATTCTTTAGCAACCCATGAATTATTTACCATAACAGGAACTTTTGTACCAGGGTTACCCTTGAGCTTTCACGTTTAGACAGTACTTGCTACTTTAGACAGTAATTACCTGCGTTGTACCGATTTTCGCGGGAATTACGGGATAAAATGTATCCCATGTGTTATTCTGATGTATTACCTATGAGAGAACATATTTAAAAGTATAAATATTTTAAGACTACATAAAATCATGTATTTTAGATGTAAGTAATTTACGTAAAAGCTTATTAGCAGCGCCCCGCAGTTTTACCCGCGTTGTGCCCGTTCCCGTGGGAATTTCGGGATTTTTTTTACATAAAAACCTTCCTCTTGAATCACTCTACCTATTACAAAACAAACCGCATCAAAATCCGTTGCGTAATTTTAAAGATTTAAGCATACAGACAAACAGACACGAAACAGAGACGACTTTATTTTATACTATATAGTGATTATATGTATTACTACGCCCAATCCGCAATAGGCAAGCGTTATGATTACTAACCCTCTTTAGCGGAGCGGTGGGGAGAACGATTCACCAATCACGGCGCATTGTGACTGTCAAACAACGCATTGACATTGTCAAACAACGCATTGACATTGTCAAACTACGCATTGACATTGTCAAACAACGCATTGACATTGTCAAAATCTTTTAGCATTTGTTTAGATATACTAGGTGGCCGATAATGGCATTTTGATCTGAGCGCTACCGTGCTTCGAAAGGCATACTGATTTTTTGATACCCGTTTCAATCGTTAGATCATGCCAGAGGCCTGAACGCGGTCTAAAACTAACACTTAAAACAATACAATATTATTTACGATCAATTATAATACCCTATTGTTGATCTTAAGACCGTAATGTAGTTCATAGCGTACTTTATACCTACAAAGTTTTAAATATTTTCAGATAACGATGAACCAACTAAAGGAAAGGCACTAAAAGAATTATCAAAACAGAGGCATAACATTAAACAGATTATGATGTTTTCGAATGCTACGCCGATTAGGAAGCACACCGACATGGGATACGCTTGTAGCTTTTGCGAAAACCACTACTTAGATCCGGCTGAATTAAAAATGCATACTATTAGAGAGCATACGGAGAAAACCAAACAGAAATTTACCCACGATTTGGCTTTGCATTGCTACTTAATTAAGCTCGATATAACAGGACTCGAATGCAACATATGCCAAGAAAAAATTGACAAACTAGATGATTTACAAGAGCATCTAACAAGAAAACATGAAAAAGATTTATTCTCTGATATTAAAAAGCTGACTTTGCCATTTAAATTTGATACAGAAAGCTTAAAATGCGCTGTTTGTGGCATAACGTCCTTAAAAACTTTCAAAATGCTACAGCTTCACATGAATACCCATTTCGGTAACTATACTTGCAAGCTATGTGGTAGCACTTTTGTGAACAGAGCTATGCTTGTCAACCATACAAATTCAGTACACGGAACCAAATTTAAATGCAAGTACTGTTTTGAAGTCTTCAAAACTGAAGCCACCAGACGCACTCATATAAGATCAGAGCATAGTGCTCACTGCAACGCGTTGCCTTACAAATGTGGACATTGCGACGAAAGATTCGGAAATACAAGCCAAAAAATGAAACATTTGGCTTCAGAACATGACATACGATCTCCAACATACGACTGCCAGGCGTGTGACAAGAAATATCCGAAGCCTTACATGTTGAAAAATCATTTGGAAAGAGATCACATGCTGACTAAAAGATTCCAATGTACGGAATGCTCGATGGCTTTTTATTATGAGTTTCATTTGCGTTCTCATATTGTCTCCCATACCAAAGCCAAGGACTTCCCGTGTAATGTTTGCGGCAAATGTTTTTCCAGAAAAAAATCTTTGACAGAACATCTTAAAATACATAATAATGACAGGCGTTTCAAGTGCAGCATCTGTGAGCAGTCTTTTGTGCAGAAATGTTCTTTGAAAAGACATGTTGAGACTAAACATTAAAGGAACGAACATATGTTCGATTTCTGCGGAGCAAGGCTAGGCCGTATACAGAAAGAAAGCTGGAAACTTATAAGCGCTTGCCGCGCTTGATAGCGCTGGTCCGTTCTACACAACGGAAGCAAGTTAAAGCAGACCAAGCAAAATGTCAGACTCATCGGACGATGATTTGGTTTTGTTAGAAATGGTTTTGTGAGAATTATAAATGGCAGCGCCCAGCGCTGACCAGCGCGTGTTGAAGCTTGTCGGAACTTGTCGGCACCGTTTAGTGCTTATCGGCGCGCGTTCATATATTTTCCTGCGCGGGCTACCAGCGCTGTCAAGCGCCGGTAAGCGCTTATAAGTTTCCAGCTTTCTTTCTGTATACGGCCATACACATATCTCTACTCCTCCCGAGAGATTTGGTAGAGAAACCGATGCTACCACGAATATATTGCAAGACAATTCGACGTTGCAACACCGGATTCATTCATTCAATTCGACTGGTTTCGTTCAACTCACTCTGATTATGATTGGCTGGATTGAATGACAGTGACATTTTTTACACATTTTAGAAGTATTCGCTTCATGGAAGCACGAGCTCGATCTTTTATCTCTTCTTTTCATATGGAAATAGAAAGAGAGATGGCTTTAGAACTGCAAAGTGCAGGTCGGCCAAAACTCGGATTGGTATTTGTAACACAGTAATCGCGAACACATGCCACTGTGCCAACAGGCTTTGATTGTAAGGATTCGACTAATATTATAAAGAGGTAAAACTTGTAAGTTTGTATGTTCGAGCTAATCTCGGGAATTACCTACCCGATTTGAATAATTATTTTTGTTAATTTAATAGACAGTCACATTCAACGGGAAGGTTATGGGCTATTTTTCATCCCGAAATTTCCACGGGAACGGGCACAACGCGCGTAAAACCCCGGGGCGCTGCTAGTTGAGATGGTGTTATCTAAGTTTATAGTAATCTAGTATCTTATAAATGAAAAATGCATCTATGTAGAATAAGTTAGTTAATCACTACATAGTATAAAATAAAGTCGTCTCTTTTTCGTGTCTAACACACTGTTTGTCTGTCTGTATGCTTAAATCTTTAAAATTACGCAATGGATTTTGATGCGGTTTTTTGTAATAGGTAGAGTTATTCAAGAGGAAGGTTTTTATGTAAAAAATTCCCGAAATTCCCACGGGAACGGGCACAACGCGGGTAAAACCGCGGGGCGCTGCTAGTCAATAATTATATAATAAAGTTTGATTTTGTGTTTGTAAGAACGCGCTAATCTCATACTACCATTCCGATTCGTATTTTTCAAGGTGAAGGTTAATTTTGTCCCGAAATTCACATGGGAACGGGAACATCGCGGGTAAAGCCGTGGCGTTCTGCTAGTGTAAATAAATACACCCGCACAAATTCACTCACGGTTAATTAGACCCAAACTAAGCTCTAAGCTTGTGAATCTAACTCACTGATACTACTACATATACATACACAAATATACTATAAGAATATATAATTGACACCCAGACGTCGTCAACAACTATGTCTTCACATATTGTTACTCCGTTGAATCGAACCCGCAACTCCCGACACAGTAAGTGCTCTCACTGCCACTGTGACAACGAGTTTTTGAAAATTAATTGACAATTCATTTATTACTAGCAGCGCCCCGCGGTTTTAACCGCGTTGTGGCCGTTCCCATAGGAATCCGGGGATGAAAAATAACCTATAACCTTCCCGTTGAATGTGGCTATCTATTACAAATAGAATTATTCAAATCGGTTTGGTAGTTTCTGAGATTAGCGCGTTCAAACAAACAAACTCTGCAGCTTTATAATATACTAGCAGCGCCCCGCGGTTTTACCCGCGTTGTGCCCGTTCCCGTGGGAGTTTCGGGATTTTTTTTACATAAAAACCTTCCTCTTGAATCACTCTACCTATTACAAAACGCATCAAAATCCGTTGCGTAATTTTAAAGATTTAAGCATACAGACAAATAGACACGAAACAGAGACGACTTTATTTTATACTATGTAGTGATAGTGAAGTATAGATTGACTGTATTCAGTGTAAATATTTAAACTTTAGCTTATAAGTGTCTGTTGTATTTGTAATATACGAATGTATGTCATTATACCGATTTTTATTTTATCTTCCGGTAGATTTTAATCTATCTATGTTACGTGATGAAATCATGAACTTTTAACAACTAAACATCTTATTCATAACTTCTTCGGGTTCGTATCGAAAGGACATTTAAGCAGACCGCCCTATTAGCAGATCGTCCTATAAGCAAAACGACATATTAGCATAACGTCCTACTAGCAACATGACCTAGTAGCAAAACGGCCTAATATCAAAATGACACCTTAGCTGAATGGCCTAGTACAATTCAATACAAATTATATTTAAACAAATATAAATTCATGAACTTAAATCTTTAATACCAGGTTTTTCCATAATACAAATATAACCTATTTGCAATCAATAATCATCGAATATAATTCTTTTGAAATGAGAGTGAAAAAAATTTTGTTTGATTTTGTTAGGTTATGAAACAGGGAAAAAAAATCCATATTCATAACTGGTTATGAAATCTTGGTTATGAACGTGGATGAAGCCGACTAGGCTTTGTGTGTGCGCGCGCATGTGTTCGGCCAAAATCCACTTTGTTCTCTTGTTGCACAAATAATTATAATATAATTATATCAGAGGTTTCATATGTTTAACATTTAAACATCTAAATAAAATTTTAGGCGGTACAGTTTTATTAAAATCTTTCATTTTCTTGTGTACATGACTGTCCATGTCGTTTTGATATTAGGCCGTTTTGCTACTATACTGGGAATTTTAATTCGATTCCAGATTTGACAATTTCAGTGTTGCAACATTATGACAAGTACTAAATAGTGACGTTGCGAAATTATTCGATATGGAAATGGAATATTTCCGGATCGATTCTTCTCGTTTATAATTTTACTCTCGTAAACTAAGTATATCAGGAAATTAAATATTTCTGAACCGATAATTTAGTTTTGACGATTAATTAACGATCTGAGACTTTTCTTTTATAATTGTGTGTGAAATAAATGAAAAAATGTGATCATGAAGGAACATGACAAATAAAACAGATAGATGTATTATGGTAATAATTTATTTTATAAATTGTCGCCGTCATCGCTATCGCTGTCACTTTCTGTAACATTTATTATAAAACTCGGATACATCTCGGATACAAAATATCGATTCGCAATGAAATAAGATATTCGTATCACTACACTCAGCGCCGGTTTTAGCACTACCAGCGCCCTGGGCGAGATTTATACGGCGCCCCCTAACTGCAATTCAAACCCATATGAAAAAAAAAGATATAATGAAATTACCATTTATTAAAAGAAATAACCATTTATTAAAAGAAATAACCATTTGTTTAAAAATACTAATAAAATTTGACTTTTCTAGCCTTTCTGTCGGCGAACTCTTTTATTATTTTATCAAAATCGAGGGTTTCAGCAATTTCATTCTCGATTGATAAAGTTGCCAAGTTTGTCAATCGGGATTGCGATATTGTCGATCGCAGATAGGTTTTTATCAGCTTAAGCTTAGAAAAACTCCTCTCCCCACTAGCAACCGTTACAGGTATAGTTAATAATATGCGCATTGCTATCCATACATTTGGATACAGTTCTTGTAAGTTGCGATCATTGATAAAATTTAAAACAAAAACAGGGGTAGCCACATTCTGATCAGGCAAAAAAGATTTCAGACTTAAGAGTTCATCACACAACATATACCCATCTATATCTGATTTAGAGTCTACAGTTAATTTCAATTGGAGATCACCACAGAGTTTGACAAGGTCAGGTTTTTCCGGAATCTGTTTTATATTGTACAAAAAAGACCAATATTCCGAGTACTCATTTAACTGTTCAAATCTTTCATTGACTGAAATTAATGTAGTGTCCAAAAGACAGTTGAAAAATTCAATCTCAAATTTTTTTTTCGGAGAAGCTATGGGTTCATCGCGGGCAGTTTCACCAGCTTGTTTTAAGTGCGTGCACCAATGTAATGAATGAGAATGAGCTGAGTGTGTTCCGCTTAGTCAAAAATAACATCGACTCTCTCTCATTTAAACGTAAAAAAGAGATAGACTAATGTTTTTCTCGATGGTCGGGGATTCCCGGTAAAATTAAATGCATGCTCCGATTTGAACACTGCGTTCCAATCTAGTGTTGCCAACATAACGATTTTTTCGCTAAATTTAGGGAATTTACGAGTAAGTAGGCCTTGCTCAATGAGCGGGAGGAAATAAAGGGGCGCCTGCGGCGCCCCTTTATATTCGGCGCCCTGGGCGGTCGCCCAACCGCGCCCTACCCTAACGCCGCTACTGACTACACTACACTATTATTATGTGGTATCATTATTTCACAAAATGACAGTAGCTAATGTCAAATCTGGAATCGAATTAAAATTCCGAGTATAGGTCATGTTGCTAGTAGGACGTTACGCTAATATGTCGTTTTGCTTTTAGGACGATCTGCTAATAGGGCGTTCTGCTTAAATGTCCTTTCGATACGAACCCACTTCTTCATCGAGTGGATGGTCAACCTGACCAATCCTGATGTCAGAGTTATTGAGCCGCCAAAGGCCACTGACATGGCTCATGTAACGACTACCATCCGTAGAGAGTAACTGGGACCGAACGGCTTAACGTGCCCTCCGAAGCACGGAATCATCTTACTTTTCGGGCAATCAGGTGATTCAGCCTGCAATGCCCTAACCAAACTGAGGACAGTCTCACAAAGAAATTTTTGTGAGATATTGTCCCCACCGGGAATCGAACCCGGAACCTCCGGATCGTGAGCCGGGCGCTCAAACCACAAGTCCACAGAGGCTGTTGTTATTCATAACTCTTTAACTAAAGCACTGTTGTAAAGTGTTTTGTCTCTTTTACTCTTTGAAAAATAGCGTATGTCAGAAAGGGACAAAGCATTTGATAGCTTAAATACTGCTAGTAAGCGTTTACGAACAAGGCCTTTAGTAATCAGTGAATCAAAAAGCGGTTATATGTTTAAGAGATTAAAGTTCAATTTAAACTATTGGGTGACCAATACATTATTATAACAAGCAATTAGGGCTGAACCCGTTAGTTAACAAGACATTGAGAATGTTAAGAAAGAAAAAAGTTTAGTATTGTAATGTCCAACGGTCGGTAAATGCCTCATCTCACTGAAGATATCAGTACAGTGTTAATAAGGAATTGTTATTTCTTTATAGGTGATTCGGATAGTAGCAGTGAAGATAATATCCCACTTGAAGGTATGCGCTCAAAAACATTGATTAAAACTGAAACAGATGTTAAAGATGCTGAAACAGGCAATAAAACTGAAGAAAATCAAGGAATAATTATTAAAATGCCACCGCCTCCACCTCAAAAAGGAATCAAAAGGAAAACAGCCGAAAAAGTTGACCCTAAACCAAAAAAAGACGCAAACAAAACTTTTATAACTATAGGTGCTGCTATAAAATTGCCCCCACCTCCACCACCCAAAAAAGTTAGACGAATTCCTGGAGAGAAGAAAATATCAGAGAAGGTTGATTTGGAAATCAAACTGCCTACTGCGCCTCCCAAAGAAAAGAAAGTTGTTAAAAAGAGAATTCCTAAACAAACTTTTCAAGTAGAACTTGAAATAGCTGCTCCAGAAGTTAATGATCCAATGCCTGTTACTTCCATCCTTCAACTAGAACAACACAAGAATAATGCAAAAGTTATACTGCAATATACCAACGCAATACCTATTGGTAATGTTGACAGGACTTATGGCTGTTGCTTTTGCAACGAAGAATTTCAAACAATGGCGTCGCTTAAAGAACATACTACCTCAAACCATGCTACAAAAAACAAATATATGCAAGAATCTTACTTTTATTCTCATATTGCTGTTTTAGATATAAGTGATTTAGCCTGTAACATCTGTAATTTTAATTTGCGTAATATTGAAGAAGCTTTTGATCATTTAACAGGAGTACATAACAAAACTCTTAATAGGGATATACCTAATCGTATTATAGGTATTAGGAGTGATGATTTTCAGTGCGTCAACTGCGAAATGCAATGCGCTAGTTTTACTGAATATATTGACCATATGAATTCGCATTATGGAGTTCTTTCATGTCCTAGTTGCAATCAGACATTTATCACCGAGAAATTGTTGGCAGATCATAAAGTAATTCATGATCCTAATGGTCCAAGTACTAATGCTTCTACAGCATCTACGATGGGAGGTCACAGATGCCCGATTTGCGGCGAAAAGTTCAAAACTAAAACGCAGAAATGTAACCACATGACCCAAACCCATAATGTATCTTTTGAAGAGCAGTGCATGGCTTGCTTGAAAAGTTTCAAAAATAAGGTCGCTTTAAAATTGCATATCGATAGAGACCATTTAATGGAAAAGAAGTTCGAATGCACGTATTGCGATAAGCGATTTTTTGCCAGCGGCATGCTTAAAAGTCATATAGTAACGCATACAGGAGAAAGGGATTTCAAATGTGGTGTATGTGGAAAGAAATTTCTTAGGAAAAAGAATCTTAATGGGCATATGAAGGTACATAAACTTTAATAAGGGTATTAAAAGACCCAAACGCCTCGCGCGAATCACTTGGCGACCATGACAGCTGTTTGTCCCGTTCCCGTGGGAATTGTGGGATAAAAGTAGACCATAACTTTCCTTTAGAATGTAGCTATCTAATACAAAAAGAAGTATTGGAATCGGATTGGAAGTTCTTGAGATTTGCCCGTTCAAACAAACAAATATTAAGATGTATTATATTTATACTCTATTTTTTTGGATTGGCACAAAATGTGGACCAATGTCGTCAATTTTCCAGCCGAAGACGATTGCTCCTGAAGAGGAAAAAGGTTTAGTGATTTTATTTCATTCTTACCCTATCTCTAAACCTTTTTCCTCTTCAGAAGCCATCGTCTTCGGCTGGAAAATTGACGACATTTAACCACATTTTGTGCCAATCCAAAAAAAATAGATTATACTAGCTGTCCCACGTGGGGGTTCCGCTGGCAATCCACCAGATGGCGCTTGTGTATACATTTTGTAGATCGTGCTTACGTTTTTTTCCGAGATCTAGTGGGGTCGCTGACGAGGTGTTATCCAGTCATGTCAATAGATTATAAAACAAGTATTAGCCTAATATGTCCCACAGCTGGGCAAAGACCTCTCATCTCACTAAAGATATCAGTACAGTGAGGAGGAGGAGGAGGATTAGGCGTAATCACCACGCTTGCCTACTGCGGGTTGGTGATCTCAAACTCGAGCCATGTTTGAAAAGTAAGAAACATGTTTCCGCTCGACCCGGGAATTGAACCCGGGACCTCAGTCTTGGCAGGCGCGTGCACATACCACTAGACCACCGAGGCAATAGATATATATGAAATATTATTATATTATTTATATTATAAGTAACTATAATCGCTTAAAATTGAAATTACAATATTAACTGTAATCTTAATGTTTATCAGAATATTTTGTAAGTATGTAATAACTAACAAATTAATATAAGTAATGACATATTAACTATATTACAGTATAATGAAATAACTGCGTTTTATTTTCAAATAAGGTTCCAAACCATTATTAAGCTATAGCATAGCTTCTATCGCGGGCCTTGAGCGCGGGGACCGAATCCAGAAATTCCGTAATGAAAAAACCTAACGCTCTAAAACGTAACGCTCCTCAAACATTGCCTACGTATAAGCCCAGAACACTACGTTAGCGCGATGCAGACATTCAGCACACTAACGCCATCTAGTGATACAAAAAATAACTATGCAATAGCTTTACCGCGGCAGTCCCCGAGTGCCACACGTCTTTTTTTTTCTTTAATTATTATATTTATTTGAGTTTTATTCTCAAATAAGGTTCCTTAAAACCATTATTTTTCTTTAATTATTATATTTATTTGAGTCGTGAGGCCAACGAATTAAAAAGTACCTATATATTTTTAATAGATATATATTTTCGTTAGTCTTTAGAAAGCGGCTCAATAGGGCCCGTAAGTACGAGCGAGATAGACAGGAAATTATCTAAAACATTACCTTTTTTAATTTAATTTCGGTATTAGATAACCTAGGTAGACAGTCAGGTTACCTAACAAAAGACAAGAAAAATCCTACTAATATTATAAATCCAAAACTTTGTGAGTGGTTAAAGAGTATCTGTGGTATAAAACCTTTAACGCATATGGGTCAATTAGAATAAAATGTTTTTGCTAGAAAAGTGACAAGTTATATAAAAATTCGTTTTTAGAATTAAATTTTTAATTTCCAGGTTCCAGTAGCAGCGATGAAGAACCAATTTTGAAAGAAAAGTCGTTTAAATTAATTAGAAACGTTAATTTCAACTGCTTCCTTTCAATACCGCCTTCTTCGCCAAAGGAAGAAAAACTACCGCCGAAACAGATTAAAAAACAAAAAGAGATCGAACCAAATGTCAATTTGAGAGAAAAAACAAAGAAAGCACAACAGACTAAAAAGGTTTCACAAACAAAGATCAAGAAGGTTGTACCCACAAAAGAATCAACTAAGGAGGTTGGAAGTGATGGCTACCCAAAAAATGTATCGGAATTACGTTTTCAAGTTGAGAACGTCAAAACTATCTTAAAATGGTCCAACGCTACTCCAATAGGCGGGAAAAAATTGGAAAAGTATTCATGCGCTTTTTGCGTGGAATCTTACGATATGCCCTCCGATTTGAAAGCCCATACATTGGCAAATCATAAAGAAAAACCAAAAGCGCATTTTTTGAGCACTCACAAGAATTTGCTGTCAAAATTTTTGGTTTATTTGGACATAACTGGGCTACAATGTGACATTTGTAATGCAGATTTGGAAAATTTTGACAATTTATCGACACATTTGAAGTCTCATGATGAAATAATGCATTCAATTGTCAAAAACCAAGTGATGCCGTTAAAAAGTCAAGAGACAGATCTTTGCTGTGCTGTTTGTGATATAATTTTGGATTTTAATATAATTGGAGACCACATGGCTAAACATTACAATAATTATCAATGTGAATTGTGTTTCTTTGGTTTTGTTAACAAATCCAAATTGACGCACCATCTGAAAATTGTACACAAAGTTTAAGGAACGGCGTTTTTTCTGAAATAAAATTTTCATATAAAATTCTTCATTGTTATTATTTTTTCTAAAATTTGTATCAATTTACTTGGTTGTCGCTAAGATAATAAGCTTTTTATACTAATCTAGCCGCGCCTCGCGGTGTTACCTGCGTTGTACCCGTTCCCGCGGGAATTTCGGGAATTTTTATACATATAAACCTTCCTCTTGAATCACTCTACCTAGGTATTAAAAACCGCATCAAAATCCCGCGTCAAAATCAGTAGTATTTGAGTTATTCGCGAACAGACAGACAGACGCGGCCGGGGACTTTGTTTTATAATATGTAGTGATTATAGATGAAACGGGACTGTATCCCGTTAGAATATATAATTTATTTAGTAAAAAATACGGGATGAATCATCCCGTGATCGCGAACGGTGTATTACGCTCCAAACGACGGGTACCATCTACTTCCTACTAATATTATAAATGCTAAAACCTCAACAATACTTGGGTAGTTCAAAACCTCGAACATGCTAGAAGCCCTTTCACTTGTTGCTATGAATTCGTAAAAAATACTTTCATTAAACAACAAGTTTCTGAGGATGTGAGTATGTATGTTTCTTACTCTTTCACGAAAAAACTACTGAACGGATTTGGATGAAACTTTACAGTAATGTAGGGTATATCAGAATAACATACGGGATACATTTTATGACGAAATTCCCGCGGGAACGGGGACAACGCGGATGAAACCGCGGGGCGTGGTTATTGGAACGAAGTTCCTTATCGCGCGTTGCGAAAGGGGGCTAGAGCTCTTAAAGAAAGCAAGCTAGATATTTTCGTTTCGTCTTTCTATTTCGCATTGAACAGTGTGGTGTCGCGACGATTATTTTTGTTGATAATAAATAAACTTCGTTCCATCCGGGTGTCCCTTGACACCTCTCAAGTTTTTAAGCTATTGCATAGCTTCTATCGCGGGCCTTGAGCGCGGGGACCGAATCCAGAAATTCCGTAACGAAAAACCTCACGCTCCCCACTCCGCCGGGCAAGGAGGTGTGGCTTGAAGGCCGTGCATCGTCTAACGTCGTTTCAGTTCGGCAGTCTTCGACACGGCGTTGTGTGCGATTAGACGTATTGAATTATAATTGCATAAGTTGATACAAAATGCTATGCAATAGCTTTACCGCGGCAGTCCCCGAGTGCCACACGTCTTTTTTAATAAATACGTTATATATTCTATCTAACGCGATACAGACCCGTTTCATTTAGTATAATGAGTGCAAATCGTGTGACTTTAAAAGTATATTAATTATAACATAATTTTTCAGAACCCCCCAAACGCAAACTCATCACAATAACACCCAGAACATCTTTAGTCACAGTGAAGTTCACTAAGAACACAGATCTGACTAAGAACCAACACAATGTCAGAACCGTTCTTAGTTGTTCTAACGCTACGCCTATTGGGAGGTACGGGGGGATTGGATATGGATGCTGCTTCTGTGACGAAGGTTTTCCTCAACCGGATTTACTGAAGAGGCATACTTTGGAGGTAATCTTCTTTTTCACAAAAATGAATAGCTTAATGTGTTGCTAAGCGCAAATGTCAGAAACTACAAATCTGATTTGAATAATTCTTTTTGTAATGGCTAGCGACATTCAACGGGAAGGTTATAGGCTATTTTTCATCCCGAAATCCCCGTGGGCATGTGCACTCGCCTGCCAACACTGGGCTCCCAGGGTCAATTCCCGGGTCGAACGAAAACATATTTCCTAATTTACGAACATAGCTCGTATTTGAGATCACTAATCTGTATTAGGCAAACGTGATGATTACGACATCCTGCTCACTGTACTGATATCTTCAGTGAGATGAGAGGCTTTTGACATGTAGCGGGATATTACATGTAGTAGTTTACTGTTTTATAATATCAGTGATTCAATATTTCTTTTTTCAGACGCACAGTACTACAGCTGATATATCATCGTACGGTTCCACACGGAACCACGGGAATTTCGTCGTCAAACTCGACATAACTAACCTCAAATGTACGCTTTGTAACACACCAAAAAACAACCTAGAAGATCTCACTACCCACCTCACAAATTTTCATCAAAAACGATACTACAAAGACGTCAAAAGTTGTATAATACCTTTCCAATTTGGCGCCAATCTATTCTACTGCGCCATTTGCAGCACAGAGTATACAAACTTCAAAATTTTATTAGTCCACATGAATGATCACTTCCGGAATTATATTTGCGAGACATGCGGCCAGGGTTTCGTAAATAATGATAAACTACAGAGCCATATGTACAGACACAACAAAGGTGAGTACAAATGCTCTCACTGCGAAAAAATATTTGACAACAACGTTAAATGTAAGGACCACGAAAGAGCAATACACAAAATGAAAAGAATGCGAAGTAAATGCGGTTATTGTGGCGAAAGATTCAATGATTATGCCAAAAAGAATGAACATATGAACAAAAAACATGGCGTCAAGTTGATCGAGTTGAAATGTAAAGCATGCCCAAAGACGTTTGATAATAGAAGGTCCTTAACGTTGCATACAAAGAGTTATCATCCCATTGAAAGGAAACCTAAGGGTAAGAAGTGAAGTGAAAAACATCAAAGTTCAATATTGGTATCCAAAACGGTAAAAAAAACACGTTTGTTGTTTGTGAGCCTCCTTGAATATTTGTTTTATTTTATTTTTAGTATCTGTTGTTAAAGCGGTAATAGAAATACATTATCTGTGAAAATTTCAACTGTCTAGCTAGCTCATCGTTCTACGAAACTACTGTATCTAGAAACTTGTAATATGGTACAGGGGTTCCTTTCATGATGTAAGTGAGCACTAAGAAAGAATTTTGCGAAATTCAACCCTTAACAATAGGTGACCCTTTCACTCGAAGCGAAACGAGGGCGGTCGCTAGTTCTGTACCAAAAAGTAGCTCTATAAAGAAAAAAAACAGAAACAGCCTCCGTGGTCTTGTGGTTTGAGCACTCGGCTCACGATCCGGAGCTTCCGGGTTCGATTCCCGGTGGGGATAATAGCTCACAAAAATCTCTTTGTGAGACTGCCCTCAGTTTGGTTAGGGCATTGCAGGCTGACCACAGGCTGAATCACCATTGCCCGCAAAGTAAGACGATTCCGTGCTTCGGAGGGCACGTTAAGCCGTCGGTCCCGGTTACTTTCTACGGATAGTAGTCGTTACATGTCATGTCAGAGGCCATTGGCGGCTCAATAACTCTGACACCAGGATTGGTCAGGGTGGCCGTCCGCTCGATGAAGAAGAAGTGTGTTAAAGTAAAGACAGACAAATATGTATTACTTAGGCGATTATCACACTGCCCCGCACTACGCAACTACGCGCGTGAGTGAGATAACCCGCAGATCTGCAGATCCGCGATGATGCAGATCTGCACTCCCGCAAGTACGCGCGTAGATGCGTCGACACGCAACATGCAGAGTGTTGCGGGCACTGACCTCTATTATATACACACTGGACTGGCTGTTACCATACAAATGACAGCTAATTTTGTGTGGCAATTTTAAGCGCCCCTGTCGCTCCTGCGACTGTCCCGAGAACTAATTTTAACGTTCACTGCAAGCAAATATGGGTACCACAGTCGACTTATGTCATAACTAATTTTAGTTCCATGGACATTCGTATCTGCCTACAGTGGCCTACAGCGCCAAAATGGCGACATTCAAATAGGCACAAAATTATTATTACTGCAGCCTGTCCAGTGTAAATAATAGAGGTCAGTGGTTGGGGGCACCGGGCAGTGTGATAATAATAATAAATAATAAATACTTAGACAAATTCACTCACGGTTAATTAGACCCAAAGTAAGCTCTAAGCTTGTGTTATGGAATCTAACTCACTGATACTAAGTACTACATATACATACACAAATACTTTATAAGAATATATAATTGACACCCAGACGTCGTCGCCAACAACTATGTCTTCACATATTGTTGACTCCGGGCGGGGATCGAACCCGCAACCCCTGACACAGTAAGCGCTCTCACTGCCACTGTGCCAACGGGATTGTCATGATAATTGCCTTAGTGCTATGTGGAACAACATTTAGAAAACTTAATAAAACAAACATTTCAAAAACAAACCTATACTTATTCAAGCTTGCAACATCTACAGACAAACATAATCTATCATATTTTGAACATAAATTATAAACAGCATTTTTGCTATAAAATGCTTTGTCCCTTTCCGCCATGCGCTATTTTCAGAAGAGCAAAAGAGACAAAACACTCGAGTGTTGTAGTTATAGAGCTTTTATGAATAAGGCGATATATCCTTAAAAACAATTATCATTTAATGCATATCATGATGATCGGCAGCAGTAAAAACCTCTTTTCCTTGCGGGTCATCGAACTTGCTATTAGTCTTGCAATCCATAAGCACTAGCACACCGGCTGTCAAAATTGACAGCACGACCGCGGTGACAGTTAGGCCTGACAGGATGTGACTGTTGAAGTAAGGCCCGCAACTGACTGAATTACTGAATTGCGAGGTCCAACATGCATATCCGTCTGCGGCGCCGCCGCCGCCACCGCCACCGCCAGCGTCAGAGCCGGAGCCGGTGGACTCTCCGGGGGCCCCGGGGGGAGCGTCGGGATCAACAGGTGCGTCAGGTGGAGCAGGATCTTGGCGTATTAAGCGAGGTTCCAACTGAAAAAAGTTACATTCTAGTCTTAAAACTGAATTTGACAATTCATTCATAGTGGCTAACCCTGGAGTTTTTAGACCGCCTAAAGGCCTCCGGAATGGTCTAACAATTGAAACCACCGGGCCGACTGCTTTAAGCTATGTCCACATTTGTATCATTTCGGTGTATCCCGATCAGTCGTATCGTATCGATTTTGTCCATGTCATATCATTAAGGCGTATTTGGTAAAAACCTAGTCCATACTTATCAAATGCTGTATCATGTCAGTGTATCGGCTATCGCGTATCATTGCAGAAAAACCGAACCAGATGGTTCGCGGTGTATCACGTATCGTATCGCGATACAGTATCGTGATACAGTATCAAAATACGTCCATACTACCGATCGTGAAACGCGTATCGGATACGAGGTGTATCAAGCTACGCGGTTAGTGTGGATTGGGCCGTATCAGATACGGCGTGTATCATTAACGGGTATCATCTTACGTCCAAACTAGCGATCATGATACGCGCCGAGGCCACGCAACGGAGATACGATACACCGAAATGATACAAATGTGGACATAGCTTAAAGGAGGGTCCACATTTGTATCATTTCGGTGTATCCCGATCAGCGTATCGTATCGAGTATTTGTATCATAAATATGGACGCTCATTTTGTCCATGTCGTATCATTAAGGCGTATTTGGTAAAACCCGGGTCCATACTTATCAAATGCTGTATCATGTCAGTGTATCGGCTTTACCTTTACAAATATGGACGCTTCATTTTTTTCTTCCGATCCTCGTATCTTTTCGTGATACGCGTTTCGTTCAGTGCACCTTCTACTCTCATACTGTACAGTCATGGCTTCGGTCCCAAACGGTACAGCCATGTTATCGTACGCAATTGCTCAGAGTTTAACGGTGACTTGCGCCTCTTATATTGTTATTAATAGTATTACAAGAAAAGTAAAATCCAAGCGTAGACGGCGCTGGTGGGAGCTTGACGTGTTTAAAAACCGAAACAAACATGGCGGAATACCATTGATGCGAGATTTAGAATTTCAGCATACGAGTGGAAAATACAAAAACTTCACTCGCTTGTCGCCTATTGATTTTGAGCATTTAATAAACATGATCGGCCCAATGATTCAAAAAACTGATACCAAATTTAGAAAGGCGATTTCAGTGAAAGAAAGACTTAGTATCACTCTAAGATTCCTCGCAATTGGGGATTCTTTCACAAGTTTGCAATATATATTCAGAGTATCGAAGCAAGCAATATCTCTAATAGTACCAGAGACCTGTGTTCGTCCCAAGCATCTTTCTTCAAAAGTTTGTTGTAATAATTTTTGTGCTTGGGATTCCATAATACTTCTTTTTTTTGATAGGCTTTGATTAGTATTATCACATTTTCGTTATCCCAGCTCATCTTGTGTTCACAAAATGGCAGGTCCAACACGGGAAATGATCGTTGAAATGCATTCACGTTCAAACTTGTTCGATACGACGCGTATCATTTCGGAAAAACCGAACCAGATGGTTCGCGGTGTATCACGTATCGTATCACGATACAGTATCGTGATGCAGTATCAAAATACGTCCATACTACCGATCGTGATACGCGTATCGGATACGAGGTGTATCAAGATACGCGATTAGTGTGGATTGGGCCGTATCAGATACGGCGTGTATCATTAACGGGTATCATCTTACGTCCAAACTAGCGATCATGATACGCGCCGAGGCCACGCAACGGAGATACGATACACCGAAATGATACAAATGTGGACGCGGCTTTACGTGCCTTTCGAAGCACGGTACCGCGAAATGCCACTATCGGCCACTCTTGGATGAGTGGCCGGTAGGGGCCGGTCACGACAGGTGGCCAAACAATTCGTCTTAAAGCGAAGTGCGAACCATCCGCGCGACGAATACCACAGACCACGAAACATGACGAATACCCTTCCCGCCGCTGTCGGTAAATCACCACACATCAAAGAGTTTTGTCGCGACAAACTTCGTGCGGTTGGCTATACTTCGCGCGTTTTATTGACTGCGAGACGCCGAGCGGATTGGAGTGGTAGGTAAATATCACTGGGAGTTGCCAGTATTACTTAGTATATCCATTCATATAAATACAATTGGAGTGTCTGTTTGTAATATTAAAATAACCGCTTTTTACTACGAGCTTTTACTACTTATGAATATATGTTCAGTGCTTAGACCAAAATGAAATTTTTTACAATGTTTGTCCGTCCATCTGTTCCGGCTAATCTCCGAAATGGGTGAACCGATTTCGACGGGACTTTTACCGGCAGGTAGCTGACGTATAAGGAGTAAATTAGGCTATTATTTTGTTAAATTCCACGCGGGCGAAGTCGCGGGCATAGCTAGTTAGTATATTTATACACTCACTTGATACTTGGAGATGGCGACAGTGCTGCCATCTCTGACGTTGACAACCACGAGCGGTTCGGAACAGATGTATGAAAACCTCCACGGTGCGCCAACTCGCATCACTGTGCGGCCTACCTCCTCGCCGCCTTCCAGTAATGCTACGCTATCTGTTGAGATAGATAGATTGATAGATTAATACATAGATTAATAGATATATAGATGGATTGATAGATTAATAGATATATAGATGGATTTATAGATTAAAAGATATATAGATGGATTGATAGATTAATAGATATATAGATGGATTTATAGATTAAAAGATATATAGATGGATTGATAGATTAATAGATATATAGATGGATTGATAGATATATAGATGGATTTATAGATTAAAAGATATACAATGTGTAACATAATACCCCTATAAGTACCGAGGCAGGGCATTCTACTCGTCATGGCGAACTACGTTTATTCTACCCTAATTGATATTTCCAAGTTTTTCATTCATGTATTTACTTTTAAAGTTTCCTTCAGAAATACACTATCACAAGGATGAGGCAACCCTACAACAGCTGTTTATTTGACCTTTCACTTTGAACTCTAGACCAAAAAACCAGAAATCAAAAATAGACAAAACATAGGTAGAAAAGTAAAATATTGACATTTCAAAGAGTATTATTTAAAGAGGCCGTCATCAACAGTAGCTCTTAAGAGGCCCATACACGGTGAGATTTATCTGTACGATCCGTCGCGTCAAACCGATCGAAACGACAAATCGATGGTGTATGTCAAGATCGTTAACGATTTACTTAATCGAAAATGATGTCGGAAATCGCAACCAAAACATTTATTTGAACACGTCCTTAACATTCAGCTTCAAACAAGTAAATGATCGATCGTTACGACCAGTCGTTTCGAGTATGAGCGACATTTTTGATGCAATCAATCGTCATGATTTTCATCAGATCGATCGTATAGATAGACGAATCGTGCCGTGTATGGGGCCCTTTAGGATACGCTATGAAATGAGGTTGGCAATCGACATATGATTATTTATGGGTAAAGTTTATAACCTTATTATTGCTCAGCTCTTGACAGCTCTTGAAAGCTGCCAATTAGTGCCAATATGTAAACAACTATTTTTAAGCTGATAAATATTTTTGTAGGATTTAAATATTGTCTTCTTATGAAGTGATGTGTGGAGACTGTGGAGTGTCTTGTCTGTTGCGTACCTAGTGTTGTGTAAACTTAATCAATGATAACAAAATCGTGTCAATATTCAGTTGTTAAACCAGTGATACAATCGTACCTACCTAGTTGTTTTTTTATGTGTGAAAACTAGTGTTATTTTTTACGATAGTGGCACACACATCAAAGCGCACGTCTTTCCTAAAGGCTTGTGCTGGTTTAGGGTGCGTCCAGATCTAGCGAATGCGTCGCAGTCCGTAAATAAAGGTTCGTAAATAAAGGCATTTAGGGTTGTCGCAAATTTCTAAGATTAAAATAATTTTACTTTTGTATGGGAATTTTAAATACGACGTATTCTACCTTTGCACACGTAAAACAATTTACATGCTTTATCGAAACAAACCGGCTGAGTACTTATAGGGCCATACATATACTCCTTGTATAGATGGATTGATAGATTAATAGATATATAGATGGATTTATAGATTAATAGATATATAGATGGATTGATAGATTAATAGATATATAGATGGATTGATAGATTAATATATATATAGATGGATTGATAGATTAATAGATATATAGATGGATTGATAGATTAATAGATATATAGATGGATTTATAGATTAATAGATATATAGATGGATTGATAGATTAATAGATATATGTATAGATGGATTGATAGATTAATAGATATATAGATGGATTTATAGATTAATAGATATATAGATGGATTGATAGTTAATAGATATATAGATGGATTGATAGATTAATAATTTATATTTAATAATGCCCGAAATTCCCACGGGAACGGGTACAACGCGGGTAAAACCGCGGGGCGCTGCTAGTACATATTATAAAGCTGTAGAGTTTGTTTGTTTGAACGCGTTAATCTCAGGAACTACAAGTCCGATTTGAATAATTCTTTTTGTAATAGATAGCCATATTCAACGGGAAGGTTATAGGCTACTTTTCATCCTGAAATTCCCCCGGGAACAACGTGGATAAACCATTTTACCTAAAAGCCATCCCCTGTCTTGGAATTCAAAATTGAATTGCAAATCCAAGTCGACGTAAGCGACTGTGGTGATCATCTTATCTTGGAAAACTGATTCATCGGTGACTCTTGGAGCGTTACGGAACATGAAACGCCGCTTTGGAGTAGCCACAGACACTCCTGAAAGTAAAAACGTTAAATTAAATGTAAATTTTCCTACACAACCACTAATGGTCTTATAAAAACCGGCCAAGTCGGTATCGCGCACGGAGGGTTCCGTTCTTTAAAAAACGGCAAAAAATCACGATTTGTTGTTATAGCGGCAATAGAAATACATCATCTGTGAAAATTTCAACTGTCTAGCTATCACCGCTCTTGAGATACAGCCTGGTGACGGACGGACGGACGGACAGCGAAGTCTCAGTAATAGAGTCGCGATTTTACTCTTTGGGTACAAATCCCTCAAAAGTATTACCCTGTAATGTCCCACGGCTGGGCAAAGGCCTCGTATCTCAGCTCAGGTATTAGTACAGTGAGGAGGATGTCGTTATCACCACGCGCCCCTAATGCGGGTTGGTGATCTCAAACTCGAGCTATAGTTCGAAAAGTAGGAAACATGTTTTCACTTGATCGTTTTATTTTTACCAAATAAAGCAAGCTAAACTAAGCCTATAAAACCAGAATTTAGCTAAATTATATTACTACATAATTATATACCTACACAAATACTTCACTACATAGTATAAAACAAAGTCGCTACTTTTGTCTGTTTGTTTGTCTGTATGCTTAAATCTTTAAAATTACGCAACGGAAAAATTACGGATTTTGATGTGGTTTTTTGTAATAGGTAGAGTGATTCAAGAGGAAGGTTTTTATGTAAAAAACATCCCGAAATTCTCACGGGAACGGGCACAACGCGGGTAAAACCGCGGGGCGCTGCTAGTTATCTAAATAATTCTACTGTACGTGTGCATGTCACTGAACTCCTCCTAAAAGAACGAGTTTGTGAGGATGTATGTATCTATGTATGGGTTTAGTCCCAACGGCCACCACTAAAACGGCCACCACTGGTGGCCGTTAGAACAGTGCATTAGTTTTTGTCCCAACGGCCACCAGTGGCGGACGTTGGAACATTCCAAATAATATTTGTCTCAACGGCCACCACTAAATTGCCACCACTGGGGGTCGTTAGGATTAATATTATTTATTGGTTTAGGTCCGTTTTCGCAATTGCAGTTTCACAATTGGCTGCGAAAGAAGAATTATTTTTCACTGTTTCGTAATTAACTTTCAAACAAGAATTTATTTTCTGTTTTCACAATCAAGTTTCGTTACTTCAAAAACGTATCGATAAATATGCTTTAGTTAGGACCACAAGGTTGAATTCCTAAAATGTTGAAATCCCGAAATGTTGACTTTCCTAGAACGTTGGATCTCATAATCCCCCGTAATGTTAACCGATAACTATGGAACTAGTAAAAAAAAAATAACCCTAACCTACCGAATAGTAAGTAATACGGTAGGTTAGGGTTATTTTTTTTTTTCATGTTTAAACTCTCTCTTTTGATTAAAATGACATAGTGTGACTAATTCTTGTTTCGCAGTTAATTGTGAAAAAAGAAAACGGAGATATTTTTAGTAATTAACTGCGAAAGAAGAAATAATGTTCGATTGCGAAAAAAGCCAAAAAAAATCTTGGTTGGCAGTTAATTACGAAACAGAGAAAAATAATTCTTCTTTCGCATTGTGAAACTGCAATTGCGAAAACGGACTAAACCAATAAATAATATTAATCCTAACGACCCCCAGTGGTGGCAATTTAGTGGTGGCCGTTGAGACAAATATTATTTGGAATGTTCCAACGTCCGCCACTGGCGGCCGTTGGGACAAAAAGTAAAGCACTGTTCTAACGGCCACCAGTGGTGGCCGTTTTAGTGGTGGCCGTTGGGACTAAACCCTATGTATGTAATGTACCTATATGTGTATGTTTACTACTCTTACACAAAAAAACTACTAGATGGATTTGGATGAAACTTTACAGTTATATAGGTAATACATCAGAATAACACTTGGGATACATTTTGTCCCGAAATTCCCGCGGGAACGGGTAGAACGCGGGTAGCGTCTAGTAATACATATATATTTATTACAAACCAGTCAACCGCAACATAGCGCCTCCAGAAGTAATCATCACGTCATCGAAATTACTCTTCGCAGCTTTTGGAGGGCTGCTCGTCTTTATTGCGACAGGGTTCCATCGTCCCAAATAATAAGCAATTATTGGTCCTTGAAATGTCTTCACCACCTCACTATACACCCCTTTCAAAGCATCGTCGTGCAATCTCAAATTGAAAGTTCTAGTCCCGTTCAAAACATCAGAGAAATAAACATATAAGTAATTATGATCCTTTGGCGTAACAAACTTCATATTTCTCGTCAAGGAAACTTCGTGAGAGGATACCACAGGAAACACATCAGATACAACCGCGTAGGGAGTCATGACTGACGGCAAGTATCGCGCTTCGGATCTCAGGAGCGATTCTCGCAAGTTTTTAAAAGGCGTTCCTAGAAAATCCCTAGTCGTAATGTCTTCGGTACAAAGAGAGCGCTCGACGAAGATTATTACGAATCTAGATCTGAGTGAATCTATGACAAGATCACGGAAATGGTCGGCTTGAATCGTTTGAAACGGCTTCGATATTAAGTTCCATTGAATGAGTAAATTAGTCGGGTCTAATATGATCACAGGTGAAGTGTCTTTGCATGAAGCATAGCTCACGACAATAAATAATAATAATGCTTTCAACATTTTTATGCTTAAATGCTTACACAATTATGAATATTGACAGAATTAATCAAGAGTTTTTTTATGAAGTTTTATTCGACAGCAAAAAGATTTATATCATTACTAGGGAAAAGGGTAAAGAGAAAACGTTTAGGTATGTACAATCTCTTTTATAATAATTAATTATATTGTTAAAGACACCAAATAGAATTAATGTGAAATTATTATGAAATGAAATTATTAATGTTTTTCTACTTTGACGATAATATATTTCCTTAGTTTATACGCCATCTAGCGGCGAGTAGTAAAACTATTAAACCTTATATCACACTTTAGCGGTGGTGATTGGGCACTGATTGGGTGATTGGGTGATTGCGTGATTGTCAGTCATGGATTTAATGTCAGTATGTCAGTCAATCAATGACTGATTTTTCTGATTTTCAATTTGATAATTTGACTTTGACAAGAGACTCGTGGAGTAGACAAATATTTTTAAATATAGCAATATATTTTAAATAACTTTTTAATAATTTACCATATTTTACAAAATTTAACATATTATAGCGAAGCGATGTGAAGATTTATAAAATTATTCAAATTTCAAATTCATACTAATTCAAATTGCACGTAATTTTCAAGCAATGATATATTTTTTGCTACTACCAACCCTAAAAACCATAGACTACCGTCAAATCTAGCCAATCATATGATCATTTTTCACATGACTCGGCTCGGGTCTATCGTCATCGCCCATTTTCCATCTTTTTGACAAATTTTCAAGTAAAATTTTATATTTAGTCCGTAATCGTCCACTAGTGTAGTAAAAATGGCGTTTAGCCGTTTGGTGTTCACTGTTTTAGTGTTATGTGTGGTGTCTCAAGCTAGCCATGTTCCAGTTTATATATGGGGTGACATTACAAGAACCCAAGTCCCAGTTCTACACGAAAGTAATTCTGAATTCAGTACGATTTTGAAGAAGCAATTGTTTTCTGATCCTTTCGTAGTGGTATTCGAGGATGAAACTTTATCCCCCGAAGATTTTTCACGCAAAAACGGGGAAGGACATTCTTCATTTCCTTACTTACATAGCAACTTGGAAAACAGCATTTATTTCGCTTCTGTGAATAGCCCTCTCGATACTTTGGACTCCTTGCTCGACTTGAAGGACGTTAACAAAGCGATAATAAGCGAAACTGGACTTTCTGCTGATATTGAGCCTACGGGCAACCGTCTTTTCATTACCCTCGAAGACGCCATAGAAGGTGAAAATAGGGCTGAAATGCTGGCCCGTCACGACACCATTATGGCCGACACTGTCGCCAAGCTCCGTGAGCACTATCCCAACGTAATAGCTATTTATACTGCTGGCAATCCATCCTGGGTTGTGTCTAGCGAACTAGCTCACTTCAGATCAAGACGTCAAGCTCAAAACCCTGGATGGTTCTCCGTTGACGGTCTTCTGTTGTACTCTAGGAACATTTGGCTAAACGACGCAGGCAAAAGTGAAAACCTTGCCTCCCTGACAAGCAGCAGTTCCAATATTAATGATACCATATTGAACGCTACCCTCGTGTTTAACGATAAGACCTTGGTGCTCAATTTCAAACTAATGGCTGGTTATTGGTACTTTGGTAAGTTAGTTTTATCTAAAGGCCTCACTATCTTCTTCTTCTTCGTCGAGTGGATGGTCAACCTGACCAATCCTGGTGTCAGAGTTATTGAGCCGCCAAAGGCCTCTGACATGGCTCATGTAATGACTACTATCCGTAGAAAGTAACCGGGACTGACGGCTTAACATGCCTTCCGAAGCACGGAATCATCTTAACCTCACTATAAAAGCTATGCTATGCTATATTTGGTATCCACAATTCTTATCAAACTAAAGTGCCCTGCAGTTTTAACTACATTGTACTTGTTTATGTAAGAACATTAAAAATAGTCACAAACTGGCTATTGAGTGAGAAAATCAATTATATACAGACTGATTTTTGGGACTGTTTTGTAATATATGTATAGATAGCTCAGATACATACAAATAATATCATAATATCAAGTAGCATAGCAATGTAAACTAAAACCCAAGCATATTAAACATAACATGCAATAGCTAATGTAAAAAGGCTTCCCTATTAGTGAGTATTAAATGTATGTATTATGAATTATTACAACTTCTCTTAACAATAATATTCAATATATATTCTACTAGCTGCACCCCGCAGTTTTACCCGCGTTGTGTCCGTTCCCGTGGGAATTTCTGGAATTTTTATACATATAAACCTTCCTCTTGAATCACTTTATCCATTTTAAAAAACAGTCAAAATTCGTTGCGTAGTTTTAAAGAAGTAAGCATACATAGGGAGAGACAGACAGACAGCGACTTCACTACATAGTATAAAATAAAGTCGTCTCTGATTCGTGTCTGTTGGTCTGTATGCTTAAATCTTTAAAATTACGCAACGGATTTTGATGCGGTTTTTTGTAATAGGTAGAGTGATTCAAGAGGAAGGTTTTTATGTAAAAAAAATCCCGAAATTCCCACGGGAACGGGCACAACGCGGGTAAAACCGCGGGGCGCTGCTAGTAATATTATAAAGAGGTAAAATTTGTAAGTTTGTTTGTTTGTTTGTATGTTCAAGTTAATCTCATGAATTATCAGTCCGATTTGAATAATTCTTTTTGTAATAGATAGCCACATTCAACGGCTATTTTTCATCCCGAAATTCCCACGGGAACGGGCACAACGCGGGTAAAACCGCGGGGCGCTGCTAGTTGTTTTATACTATGTAGTGATCCGTCAGACCACGTTGGAGGCCTTTAGGCGGTCTAAAGATTCCGACACCAGCGTTGAACCTACTCGAAATTAATGATCATATATTCTTTTTATCATTACAGACACCATCACTCTGACAGCGTCTGGAGAGACCATTGATTTGTACCCGGAAATCGAGGTGTATGCCCTCGAGACATTCTCGTACAGATGCGGACCAAATGTAACCTTCTCAGCCAGCAATTCCACCAAGAGTGTCCGACTGGAAGATGTGAAGGTATGACCTACTAATATTATAAATGCGAAAGTTTGTGAGGATGGATGTATGTATGTATGTTTGTTACTCTTTCACGAAGAAACTACTGGATGGATTAGGATGAAAATTTTCAGTAATATAGGTTATACATCAGAATAATACATGGGATACATTTTATCCCAAAATTCCCGCGGGAATGGGTACAACGCGGGTAAAACCGCGGGGAGTTCCTAGTTAGAATAATATTATATATTGAACCAGAAGGTTACAGGCTATTTCTTTCACATAATTTTCATGAGAATGGTGAAACCACAAGGTGCTGCTAGTTACAATTAAAAACTTGAGAGGTGTCAAGGGACACCCGGATGGAACGAAGTTCAATGCAAAATAGAAAGACGAAACGAAAGTAACTCACTTTAAAAACGCAAAAAAAAATTATTAGCATGTATGTCCCACTGCTGGGCCAAGGCCTCTCATCTCACTGATGATATCAGTACAGTGAGGAGGATTAGGCATAATCACCACGCTTGCCTAATGCGGATTGGTGATCTCAAACCTGAGCCAAGTTTGAAAGTAGGAAACATGTTTTCGCGACTCGGGAATTGAACCCTCGAGTCTTGGCAGCCGAGTGCACATACCACTAGACCACCGAGCCGTTAACATACTTAAGGCATGTTAGAAACCTTTGGCGGCTCAATAACTCTGTCACCAGTATTGGTCAGGTTGACCGTCCACTCCTTCGATCAACAATGCACAACTAGATGTCGGGTCGGCGCAAAAAATACGTCTCGGTGAATAACGCCTCATTTGAAAAGTGAGGCGTTATTGTCACTTATGTTATTCATAAGATTTGCTACTTTATTGCTAGGTGTCATGGTTGTGATTAGGTTGAACTTCGAACTGTTTTAAAACTCTTTTTTCAGTTCGGTAGTAAACAAAATAAGCTGTCACACGTCATCCACGCGGACAGTATTTAGCTTTGATTTTGTACGTGACCCGATATCTAGTTGTGTATTGTTGATCGAAGGTCCACTCGATGAAGAAGAAGAACATACTTAACAATATTTATCGCACTTACAGATGCAACCATTCTTCACATCGACCGGTAACGCCAGCGAGACATTCGGTGACTCCTTCGACTGCGTCGGCTTCTTCAGTGCCCCGATCTGGTCTGGACTGTTCGTGGTATTCATCCTGCTTTCAATAACCTTCTACGGCATCATGATGATGATGGACATCAGAACCATGGACAGGTTTGATGACCCTAAAGGTAGAACGATCACTATTAATGCTGGTGAGTAAATAGGTGATGTTACTGACTTAAAGAAGTTTATGGATCGCTTACGTTAAGAATTCTATAGAGTCACAATTATACAAAAAAAAATGTCCGCGAAAACACTCGGCGCATGACGCAGTGCGCTGAGTTTTTGTTTAGCTTCAGTCGCCGCCATCATGCCTTGAGTGAATAGACAGGTTATATTGAACACTTAAACAAGTGACATAACATCTAACGCCTTTGGGCAGCCTAGAAACAGTGATACCAAGGTTAACCACTAATGTCGAACTAACTGCTGATATTTATCACTTTATTGGTGAAAACTTATATATAACTGGTGTCTTATGCAGCAATCAATGTGTTAACACCTTCATTGCCACACCTAAAAAAACGTAGTACACTATCAGTCAACCGGCATGGCAGTTAACGTGTTAAGCGGTCCCATAAACTTTATTTCGTCGGTATAAACATCAAGTTTCGCCCATGGCATGTATGAAAACTGACTAGTGGACGAAAAATATAATATTATTTTAATTATGTTACTTATTTTATGTAAATATGGTCGAAAAGGGGATGATATTGAAATGGCAAGAACTACCCCTATTGAGAACCCAACGTCCTTTGACCGACACTTGTTTTTCGAGTCTTCCTACTAATTTTATTTCACCCCCCTCCCCCTCCACTATAAGCCCCACCAAACTACCCCTCACTTAGGTCACCAACTATCTATGCCCTTAAGCTAATGTCACCTAATTTGCTAACTTGCCCTGGGCAGGCAATAAAAATCTATCTTGCCCGGGCAAAAAGGCAGTCAATATCACATCTATACAGTTGCTGATTAATTCCTATTATTACTAAAGATGAGTTCAGACTTTATAACTAATTATGTTATATAACAACTTAATAACTTGTACCTTAATGTTGTGTGTTATACAGCGATTTCGAATAGTGTGGACGTTTTTAAATACTTATATAACGTTATTATGTAACCATTAACGTCTTAACATGTTACCTCGTTATATAACATGATGTTTTGTTATATATAACATATTACTTGGTCTGTACTCGGCTTAATTTTTTTTAGTTATTTAATTTGTATTTGGACCTATTTTACAAGATTTTTTTTAAAAGTTTTACTGTAAATTGTTTACAACATGTCATGGGTGTCAAAAAAATGTGATATGACATTTTTTTTGTTATATATTTTTTTTGGTGGCCTTTATAACCTTGTACAAAATCTTAATTTTAAGCTTACAGTGTTATTTCTAAATGGCCTAAGTATTACAATTTTCATGAATAATTGATTTTTTTTCCGATTATATTTTATTGTTATTGTAACTGGCAACTTAGTGTGGCCAGTATAAGTAGATTGCGAAATAAATTTTAATGTTATTTATTTTTCTTTTTATTTATTTCTACTTACCATTTTATTTTATTTTTTCCTTATTTTTTTCGATATTTTTATTTTTATTTTTTTGTTTTTTTTTTTTAAATGTCATATCTATTCCTAATATTGAAATTAATAAATCGGTGCGTATGTTAAGTTAAAAGAGCTCAAATAGTTCAAACTAATTTATTCCTTATTGTGAAAGTAATAAATACTATATTTGTAGTTGAAACGGTGCCTGCTTGAGACAATAGGTTTATCTCGCTCTAACACTTTCGCTGTTATGTATGAGTGAGTGAGTGCGATATATAATTAGAATAATGCTTGTAGCTTACAAAATATGTTATAAAGGTTTACACTATATAACATCGTACGTATAGTCCGGGCTATATAATTATAACGAAATATTATGTTATGAAATAAATACATAGTTATAAACTTGTACTTATTGTCGGTTCCGGTTGTTTTAATCGATAGACCATGTCGGAGGCCTTTAGGCGGTCTAAAAACTGCCGACACCAGGGTTGGCCACTGACCTACACAAGCTTGCTTACTTATCTTATCAAAGTTTTATCGAAATTGGACCAGCCCCTCTAGACAAGTGGCTTCGCGTTCCATTTATTCACTATTACAAGTAGAACGAACGCCTCGGTGGCCTATTGGTATGTGCACTTGCCTGCCAAGACTGAGGTCCTGGGTACAATTCCCAGGTCGAGCGAAAACATATATCCTCCTTTTCAAACATGGCTCGGGTTTGAGATCCCCAACCTGCATTAGGCAAGCACGGTGATTACGACATCCTCCTCACTGTACTGATATCCTCAGTGAGATGAGAGGCCTATAAAGTTCATAACATCATATAAAAAAATTTAGTACAATGTTATATAGTGTGAAGTCACCTAAATGTTATAAAATGCTTTCTGCACTAATGTAACAATGTGCCTACAGACTTAGAGACATAAAACATTTATATTTAAAACCTTTAGATAATTAGGTTTAGAAGCTAACGTTAAAATTGGTTGAGATGTTATAAAAATGTTATATGGATGTAGTGTTATATTTACACTAACTAAGCTCAGAAATAAATCGTGTTGTTTTTGGATATTATTTATACATTTTATTATTTAGTCTTCCGTATATAATTTAAATCAAGGTAATTGCAAGTTTTTATAACGTAATTTTTAAACTCACACAATTTGCACTCATTATACTAAATGAAACGGGTTTGTATCGCGTTAGTTAATTTAACGTATTTTACTAAAATACGTACCAGACGTTTCGAGCGGATTACACCGCTCGTGGTCACGGGATAACGTGTTTGATAACGTTTTTTATAACGTGTTCATAACGCGGTTCCACTGTACTATATATAGAAGTGTCCGTGGCGTAGGATGACAGCTATGTTTACTCATTGTGATTGTTAAGCTCCGTGTAGCTCGGCCTTTACTTGGAGAGGCCCGGGCAATATCTAGATGAGCGCTACCGTGCTTCCTATCTCGGTTGTTTCATTGTTAGACCATGTCGGTGGCCTTTAGGCGGTCTAAAAGCTCCGACACCAGGGTTGGCCGCTGACTGGAACTTACTTTACTGTACTAATAACGTTAGTGAGAGGCATTTAATGTGCATTGGCGTGTGGATAATGCTTTAGTTATTGGTTATAATGTTATATAAAGTACTTACAGTGGTTGCAGTCTCTTGGGATCTTCAGGATAAATACCTCATAATTAACATAATTTTACACTTCCATAGCGCTATCATATACAAAAGACATTCAAAGAAGCCTAGTAAGTTTAGACAAATTAACTAAAATAACGTTTCATAACATATAACATTTTTATAACATAGTAACCACATGGTTGATAACATTAAAACTAACACCAAATATTATAAAATAGTTCGAATTAATAAACTAGGATTTATCTTAAAGGGGTGTTGTTACCAAAGGTACGTAACGACCGCTAAATGACGGTACCGCTTTCAGAAGAAAGCCTAGCTCCATAACATTGAGCGAGTTTACAAGCCGGCTAGTTTATTAGCTAATTGACCCACTGCAATTAACTAACTTTACTATAAATGTATTTATACTTATCAAATTGTATACCATTACTTGACGAACTCAAAACCATACAATACGGTATTTCGCTGATATTAAAAGTTTACAATTTGAAAGATTAATTTAGTAAAATAACTAACATTATGATGAAAACTGAAAGCAAAATCAAAATCGATTTAAAAATAAAGAAATTATAAGCTCTGAAAGATTCTCTCCTGTCCCTTTCTTGCAAAACGATTTTTGTATGCGACATCTACGGCGCTACAAGCTTGTGACGTCACAGAACTAGTAGTGCTGTCTCTGTCTAATCAGCAACTTTGACCGCCTGTAACTCTGGAAATAATAGCGATAAAAAACGGATTTTAGTCTCTAACAAGTGAAAAGAGATGAGTTAATAGAAATAATTTAAAAAATACAGCGAAATACTCTATTTTGAGAATGAGTTATCAAAAGTATAAGTAAAAGTAAGAAATGAAAATGTCATATTATGACATTTTCATTTTTTTTTTTTTATGACATTTTCATTTTCATTTAACTAGAACTTACTTAAAGTAAGTTCTAGTTAAAAGTAGCATTTGAGATTTTTGGGGTTTATTGTGCGTTTTCAACCGGAGTGAAGCGGAGAGGAGTTCAACCAATCAATCACAGCGCAGTACGAAAAGATTTGGACAATGTCAATGCGTTGTTTGACATCACAATGCGCTGTGGTGAATCGGGCTCCGCACCGCTTCAATGAAAATGTAACCAAATAGTTCAGTCGGGGTAGACATAAAACTAACTAAAATTCCACCCATTACGATTTTTTCGATAAATGGTAGTATAACTCTGCAAATATTGATCCTAGCGTAAAAATGATAATGGCCAAACTTGTGGAAAATTAAATTTCCTACCACTTTGGACAGGACCATTTTTGCTCTAAAGTTGAAAATTAACGAGTTATTTCAGAAAAACGAAAAAATTTAACTTTAAAACAAGATGGCGGCGAACCCTCTACCGGGATTAGTTCAAAAATCGAGATTTATACTCCCAACCACCCCCCCGACGTTTAAAAAAAAATCGCTCTCCGGAATTTTTTCTATTTAAATGTCTGCCCCGACTGCGCTAAAATGTTTGTGGTTAATGTGACAATGTCGTTAACTGGGCGAGTTTATTAGCTAGTAAATTCGCTGGCTTGTAGCTAGTGATATGTATAAAAGTATACAATAGTGCACATTTGCCTTACTACATTGTAAGTCTGCAACAGGCGCGTATTAAGTCAGGCAAGTGGGGGGCGTTGCCCCCCTAACATCCCCCTTCAATCGTGAACAGTCGTATTGGAGTGGTCTTCCTCACTCTCTTAAATCTTTTAATATAGGAGGAATCAAAGTCTAATAAAATCTATTTAAACGAAACCTTTAAGGGTAATCCTCGTTCACAATAAAAATATAGTTTAAACGTACTCACACGGGTTTTTTCGCGTTAGAAAAATAATAAATCAAGTAATAACTTACTTTTTATTTCCCGACGTTTCGAGGTAATTTCACCTCTCGTAGTCGTAGTCGACCACGAGAGGTGCAATAAAAAGTAAGTTATTACTTGCTTTATTAACTTTCTAACGCGAAAAAACCCGTGTGAGTACGATTAAACTATGTGTTCAAATCGTGTAAGTTTAAAAAAGACTATCACAATAAAAATAGTCGAAACATATGCTGCAGGTATGCTAAAAACAGGATTAGTCGAATTGAGAAATTGCCTGTCCCGGTTTCATCCATCGTCAGACCATGACGGAGGCCTTATAACACTTAAACACCAGAGTTTGGCTATTAAGCGGGATTAACATTACAAAACTAGTTTCATGCATGATGAAACTAGTTTCGTGAAACTAATTTCAGCACATGTGAAACTACTTTCGTTTAAATTATAGTGTCGTGAAATTATCAGTATCGCGAAGATAATGGCCCTGTCAATATCATAGCTATTGCTGCTGCTGTCTTTGAAGTGATGTCGCGACACTAGTTTCGCGTCGCATTTACATGATGAAACTAGTTGCATGACACTAATTTCACCTAAAAATCGCGCAGGGCACGAAACTAATTTAGTTTCACGAAAGTAATGCATGCATTACGAAACTATTAAATTACACGTGAAACTGTTGTTAAAACTAATGTCACGAAATTAATTTCATGCCACTAATTTCGTAATGTAATTTAGGCTTTAGGCAAGCGTGGTGATTACGACATCCTCCTCACTGTACTGATATCTTCAGTGATGATAGGCCTTTGCCAGCAGTGGGACATTACAGGCATACTTGTTGTTTAACACTTACCTACCAGCACTTATTGCACCCCTGTACGCGCCTGAACTGCAATAGATATGTATACGTACATCGAAATACGAGCTTTTTGAAAATTTCGCTTTTAAAATTATTGGATTAATAAATAATGCATTGATTGTTTTCTAACTTAGGTACATACTAAAGGTACTTAGGGCCTTAATCATTACCGCTTATTTTTTAAACAGCATTTTAGCTGTCAAATTGTTCGTCCCTTTCCGACGTACGCTATTTTGCAAAGAGTAAAAAAGACAAAACACTTTAAAACAGTTTTTTAGTTATTGAACGTTTATGAGAAAGGAGGTTCGTATATTATTTTATTCGTATAAGAGTTAAAATTCATAGTTAACTGTTTGTCAACCAAAGACAATTTCTTCTATTGGGTACAATTTCTAGTATTTGTTCGTTTCTCCGCTCCGCCAGCTCGCTCCACTTCAATGGACAGGCACTCTTAAACAGAAACAATAGAATGAACGTAATAACGGAAGTATTATGTAAGTGAGTCCCTTATCGCCACTTCTTGAGTCGTTTAGATAAGTTACTGTATGGTTTGTGCCTTTCTTGATATGTACAATAACTTTTCCAATCGCGAAATCTTCAAGCCAGGTTCTTATGAAAACTACTACCTTTTTTGAAAATCGGTTGAAGTGGGACCGTTCTTTAAGAATACCCTTTCAAATACTGAAAGAATTATCGAAATCGGTTCATAAATACAGGAGATAAAGGTAACAAACATACAGTCGAATTGAGAACCAATCACAGCATTGGAATTGTCAAAATCTTCGTAATGCGTTCTGATTGGCTGATTGAGCACCGCTCCGATTTATAGAAGAATGTATCTTAATTTGAAAATAATCAATTCTATTTATTTATTAATGCAATAAGTAACTACTATAATCTTCGATCAACAATACACAACTAGATATCGGGTCACGTACAAAATCAAAGCTAAATACTGTCCGCGTGGATGACGTGTGACAGCTTCGTTTGTTTACTACCGAACTGAAACAAAAGTTTTGAAACAATTCGAAGTTCAATCTAATAACAACCATGACACATGGCAATAAAGTAGCAAATCTTATGAATAAAATAAGAGCTCACTTTTCAAATGAGGCCTTATTAACCGAGACGTATTTTTTGCGCCGACCCGACATCTAGTTGTGTATTGTTGATCGAATACTATAATAATTAATTAATAATGTGGATTGCACAAGCATCCTTAATTTAATTTAGCGCTTAAATATGTTTAAAAAACAAATGACGTTCATTTTAAATAGTGTTCTCGCGTGTTGTAGCGCTCGGGACGAATAATCAATTTTTTTTGGATTGGCACAAAATGTGGTTAAATGTCGTCAATTTTTCAGCCGAAGACGATTGCTTCTGAAGAGGAAAAAGGTTCAGTGATAGGGTAAGAATGAAATAAAATCACTAAACATTTTCCCTCTTCAGGAGCAATCGTCTTCGGCTGGAAAATTGACGACATTGGTCCACATTTTATGCCAATCCAAAAAAAATACAGTATAGTTTGGCTGAGCAGTGTTAACTCATTGCGATTGTTAAGCAACGTGCAGCTCGGCTCTTACTTAGATGGGTGGCGAGGAAGGCACGTTAAGCAGTCGGTCCCGGTTGTATCAACCGTCAGACCATGTCGGAGGCCTTTAGGCGGTCTAAAAGTCCGACACCAGGGTTGACCAGTAATTTACTCTAACTTGCATAATAGTGGCCTTTGGCGGCTCAATAACTCTGACACCAGGATTGGTCAGGGTGACCATCCACTCGATGAAGAAGAAGAATAGTGTTCTATTACGTGCATTATAAAATACAATTTTGAACGGACAGATTTTGTTTTTAAGCTATTCTGCTGCTATTGCATAGCTTAGCTTCTATCGCGGGCCTTGAGCGCGGGGACCGAATCCAGAAATTCCGTAATGAAAAAACCTAACGCTCTATAACGTAACGTCCCTCAAACATTGCGTACGTATAAGCCCAGAACACAACGTTAGCGCGATGCAGACATTCAGCACACTAACGCCATCTAGTGATACAAAAAATAACTATGCAATAGCTTTACCGCGGCAGTCCCCGAGTGCCACACGTCTTTTTTTAATCATATTTAGGTACTTATTAGATTTAAGAGTGTTTGTACACTCTTAAAGTAATATAATAAACGGCCATATTAATAAACGCGTATTAAAGCGGGATTTACATTACGAAACTAGTGTCATGCATGATGAAACTAGTTTCGTGAAACTAATTTCAGCACATGTGAAACTACTTTCGTTTAAATTATAGTTTCGTGAAATTATCAGTATCGCGGAGATAATGGCACTGTCAATATCAAAGCTATTGCTGCTGCTGTCTCTGAAATTCTGTAGCGACACTACTTTCGCGTCGCATTTACATGATGAAAAGTTGCATGACACTAATTTCACCTAAAAATCGGGCAGGGCACGAAACTGATTTGCATTCATGAAATTAATGCATGCATTAAGAAAATATTAAATTACACGAGAAACTGTTGTTAAAACTAATGTCACGAAATTAATTTCATGCCACTAATTTCGTAATGTAATTCCGGCTTAAGGGTCGACACTGCGTTAAGCGCACGCCGCGGTTCCATACAAAAGTGAACCGTCGCGTGCGCCCGCCGCGTGTGGCTTCATACAAAAGTGGACCGTCGCGTGGCGTTGAAATACCGCCGCGTGCGCACGCGACGGGCGTACGCTTAACGCAGTGTTGACCCTAAGAACATTTTAGCTATCAAATAGTTTGTCACTCTCTAACATACGCAATTTTCCGAAGAGCAAAAAAGACAAAATACTTTATAACAGTGTTTGCGCGTTTATTTATAAGGCAGCTAGTGTTTAATAATATAAATAATATATTTAAAACTATAAAATTAATTCGAAAATGTAATCCCTCCACTCTAGTGCCAATTGATGTTAAATTCCAAATATTTATTAAAAAATACTATTTTTGAATAATAATCGACTCTATAGGTCTTTTGTTCTAATTGACAGTTTAATCAGGTTCCTCTATTCTCTATGAAAGGATTGTGATGTCATCTATGCTCTGTAATCTATAGAATTGTGTTCCTTATTTAAATATAAATAATGTGATGATTGTATTAAAAGTTATGTGTCAATAGGCATGATGACGTAACGTTATGACTGACGCCATGAAACCGGCGAACGTTTTGGCGTGAATTTGAAACATAAAATTGAAATGTATAATTAATTATCTACTGAAATATGATATATTGGAACGAAGTTCCTTATCGCGCGTTGCGAAAGGGGGCTAGACGGAAAAAATTCAGACGAAAAGTTGTAACGACACTTTTTGCTATAGTAAGCTATTGTAAGCCGTGCGGCGGCGTGCGCATGTTTCTCTGTCTGTCTCTCTCTCTCTTATAGAAAGCAAGCCAGATATTTTCGTTTCGTCTTTCTATTTCTTGAAAAATTAACTTCGTTCCATCTGGGTGTCCCTTGACACCTCTCAAGTTTTTTATTTTTTAGACATAACAGATATTTCTGAATATTAAAGAGATTTTGAAAATTAGTCATCATGCCTATTGTCTATTAGAATGATACCATAAAGTAGAGATCTAAAGTGACCTTTGACTGGTTGTCGCAAGTCGCAGCCTCGGCGCCAGTGTGAAATTACCTTTAGTTGTAAGCGTTAAATACTTTATTTCACCGTTCATATATAAATGATGTAAAGAATTATTTTCAAGCATTTTCTAGTATAGAAATATGTTATAGAAATATTAACTGTGAGATTAAATATTGTGTGTTTTATTTACTATTTTACCCGCGTTGTGTCCATTCCTGTGGGAATTTCGGGATGAAAAATAGCCTATGTTACTCGTGGATAATGTAGCTTTCGAATGGTGAAAGAATTTTTAAAAACGGTCCAGTAGTTTTTGAGCCTATTCATTACAACCAAACAAACAAAGTTTTCCTCTTTATATTATTAGTGTAGACTAGCGGCGCCGCGCGGTTTTGCCCCCGTTTTACCCGTTCCCGTGGGAATTTCGGGATGAAAAATAGCCTGTAACCTTCCCGTTGAATGTGGCTATCCATTACAAAAATAATTATTCGAATCGGACAAGCAATTCCTGAGATTAGACCGCACATACAATATATTATTGCTATTATAAAGAGGTACAGTTTATAACGTTGTTTGTATGGTCTGATCTCAGATACTATCAATTCGATTTGAATAATTCTTTTTGTAACAGATAGCCACATTCAACGGGAATGTTATAGGCTATTTTGCATCCCGAAATTCCCACGGGAACGGTCACAACGTGGGCAAAACCGCGGAGCGTTGCTTGTCACTGTTATAGTACCTGCTTCTATATATTTTTTAACTAGCAGCGCCCCGCAGTTTTACCCGCGTTGTACCCGTGCCCGTGGGAATATCGGGATGAAAAATAGCCTATGACCTTCCCGTTGAATGTGGCTATCTATCACAAAAAGTTTTTTTCAAATCGGACAGGTAATTCTCGAACATACAAACAAACAAACTTACAAATTTTACCTCTTTATACTATGAGTATAGATATAATTGTGGGTTATTCCTCTTTTCACCTTCCAGAAATCCCCTATAGAGAGGATAAATGGTATGGCTGTATCTTAGCCCTAATTTCACCATTACAACTGAACTCGATTCAATTTAATCCTGGTTCACGAGCTGAACTGAGATCAAACTTCAAAATTTATTTTCTATAAATGAGTTCAGTTGAGCGAGGTTCGAGATACGGGAATTTGGAGCTATGGATACAGGGTAATAAATACATAAGTACACATTTTTTGAAGATACATAAAACTATCTTATTTAATGACTATAATTTTACTATTAATTGAAACATACGTTAATGTCATTATTATTTGTTAAAACGGGAACTTACGTACGACGGAAATTACTGTTGAGTGTTCCTCGACACGTATCAGTCTCATCCCGTGACGCACTGTCCGTCTCGAGACGCTGTCGCTCTCGCTTCACCCACCTCCTGATGAAGGTCACCGGACGTGACCGAAACGTGTTGAGGAACACTCCACAGTAACCTCCAGAGTACGTAAGTTCCCGTTTCAACAAATAATAATGACTATAATATTGAAATTTTTATTTAGTATTGTTTAACAATTGTTTTTGGAGTAATGAAAAAAAACATCGTAAGTATTTTTAATTAAGTATGTTTATTAAAAGAATGAGTATATTCCTGAGATTACATTGATTTTTGTCATGACATCCGACATTGAATGTGGGGTATACATTCCAAGAATCCCCATCAAATCGTAGGGTGGGGATTTTGGGAAAATTATTCCTAGTATCCCCTAAAATAATTCTCTGACTGGCACAGATCCGGCCATTTTTGATGTGTCATATAGCTTATATAAATAGGGAAAGCCAAGCAAATGATTTATTTAGGTCACCATTTTTGTATTAAATATTTTAAAAAGTATTCTAGACTAACTGTCACACTCAGAGTCACCAATCATTGTTTAAGAGACGCCAATTACTACATATTATAAAACAAAGTCGCGTCTGTCTGTTGCGATAAACTCAAATATTTCCGCACAGATTTTGACGCGGTTTTTTAAATAGATAGAGTGATTCAAGAGGAAGGTTTATATGTATAAAAATCCCCGAAATTCCCATGGGAACGGGCTCAACGCGGGCAAAACCGCGGGGCGTTGGTAGTTAGAGATAATTGACATAAAAAAAGGCAAATCATATCAATGAGTAAGTAAGTAAGTAAGTAAGTTAGTAGCCAACCCTGGTGTCGGAACTTTTAGACCGCCTAAAGGCCTCCGACATCAATGATTTAATTGTTGATTTAATTGACGTCTTTGAGTGTAGCAGTTAACGATTTTGATGTCCCTTGAATAAGCGGCTATAGAATTGTTGTATTAACGACAACAAGCATCTTAATAAGTGTAAGTCTTGGGATCGAATCCGTTGCCGAGGACTTTATCGTCGATCCAGTTGCGGAGGTTGCCGACGTCGACGTAGACGCCTGGAGTGCCATCCTCCCCGCAACCGATGCCCCACGCTACTATACCAGCTTGGGAGAACCGCCCTTCTTCAAACTGGAAGAGTAATAGCAAGTATTTCATTAAGTAAAATATAATTAGTCGCCGTCTGTGGTTTGCTGCTATGTGTCATTACACATTGTCTGCTAAGCCTGAGGTTCCGGGTTCACTTCCCAGGTCGAGCGAATCATGTTGCTTTTTATGGCTTGGGTTAGAGATCATCAACCCACAGCAGGCAAGCGTGAGTTTTCCATATAGACCTAGATTTTCGTTCGATCATTTTATAAAAGCTGAAAGTTTGTCAGCGCATGCTCCCAACAGGTAAGAACGATGGCCTATTATGAAGTTTGGGTTACGGTTACCGCAAAGAGTGGGACAATACAAACTAAAGATGTTATTCATAAACACTTATTAACAGCATTTTATCAGCAGCATTCTATCAATTGAAGCCCTTTTATTTTCCGTAGAGCAAGAGACAAAATACTTTAAACAGTATTTTAGTTAATGAGCGTTTATACAGCGCTTCTTCTTCTTCTTCTTTCGGGTCAATAGCGCAAAATAATATTAGTATTTATATTTTCCCGGACCAGTAATTCACAAGAGAGAGGGCAGCGTCGTTCAGTAAGTCCTCTTTAGTGCAGGTGGTAGGGCACAGAGGACAGGACAAGAGGTGAACCATGTCCTGGTCTAATAAGGCGGTAATTCTACAGAAGAGCGAAGCACTACTGCGTAGCTCTATGTATATATACTAACCTCAATGGGACAAGACAGCGGTGATCCGCCGTCTCCCTTGCACGTGTCACGGCCCGGCTCGCCGCCCGCGCACATGAAGGACGAGTGCAACTCGAAGTGACGCCCGAGGCGGGTCTTACGGAGAGAGGCTTGGCACGAGGCGCGGTCTACTACTGGCACCTCGATCTGGGGGAGATAGGGTGTGGTTAGAAGTGGGGGAAATGGGACGCGATTACTAGAAGCGGAGGGGAAATAGAAATAAAAATAACGTAAGTGGGGAACTGCAGGTGGTTACTAGAAGTGCAAGGGAAAGTGGACATAAACATAATGTAAGTGGGGAAAATCGCAAATTATTTTCCTAACGTATTTTTGGGAATCACTTCTTAAAAATAAGCGCTGGGTTCTCTAGTCCTCTAATGGGGGACTATAGAAAGTATTTTACTAGAATTAGGGAAAAATGGAAAGTGGTAATTTAGCGCTGGGTCTCCGTGTCCTCTACTGAGAATATGGAAAATGTTAACAAGAATTAGGGGAGGATAGGAAGTGGTTACAAGAAGTGGGGAAGAATGGAAAGTGGTGACTGTTATCTTAAGTTAGTATCACTACACATTTTGCATTGAAACTATTAGAATTTGGGGGACAATGGAAATTGGTTATTTGCAGTAAGGGGAAAATGAAACCTATTAAACTAGCATTAAAGGGAAAATGAAACCTGAATCCTGATCCCGCCGAAACTCACCTTCTTCATAATAACCTGGTACCTCCCTTCTTTACCGAACTTGTCTTTGCCCCAGCCGGTGGCAAAACACCTGGTTCCAGCCGCAGTCCGTTCCGGTTTCTGGGGCGGTCTGATCGCCGGCGGGAGACACGCCATGCCGATGTTAGGAGCTGAGTCGAACGGTTTAGCGAGGAAGAGGAGAGCGACGTCGTAGAAGAGGTTTCCTGGAAAGCGAAGAGGGGCAAATTAGAGTTGAAAAATTGAAAAGATTGTCTGAAAAAGTAGGAAAAGGTCTTTGTAGGTTAGCGGAGAGAAAACAAAAGAGTAAAATAAAGCCAGCAATGTCCCACGGTTGGGCAAAGGCCTCTCATCACACTGAAAATATATGAATAATGTGTTTTTATTTGATAATATTTCAAAAACATTTTCCAATTTAAGTCCTTAAGGGAATCCTTTGTAACGGACAAATTCTACCCCGCCATTTTATGCATTAAAACCCAATGACCTATAAACAGAACAAATTGTACGGTATTATTGTTTATGCTAAAATGATCTTTAGATCTATGCCAATAATGTTCGTTCTAGCTAAAAATGTTGAATAAACTTTACACCCTATTTCGAAGCGCGCAAAGTCTCGGGTCTTAAGCCACATGTCTAAATTGTTCTTTATATAGCACATGCGGTCAAATTGACAAAAAAAATAAAAAAATGTCAGGACTCAGGAGGATATGTACAGTAAGTGAATTAGGCGTAATCACCATGCACACCTGGGAAGAAAGAATTGAAATCAAAAAAAACTTTCTTTCAAGGAAATTGTTAGTAAGGTTGGACCTACAAACTTTAAATTTTTGAAAGGCGGTTTGAAAGTAAGGTGAAGCCGCCCTAAGTATAATTCCATAGTTAATTCCATTTATAGAGGAAAAATGTTCTATGATTTTATTTCTTATATATAACTTACTAGCAGCGCCCCGCGGTTTTACCCGCGTTGTGCCCGTTCCCGTGGGAATTTCGGGAATTTTTTTACATAAAAACCTTCCTCTTGAATCACTCTACCTATTACAAAAAACCGCATCAAAATCCGTTGCGTAATTTTAAAGATTTAAGCATACAGACAGACAGACACGAAAAAGAGACGACTTTATTTTATACTATGTAGTGATAGTTAACTTCACTCCGTAGATTATCTTTGGTAGAAAAACCTGCCATTTTATTTCACATTTGAGTTCCTGCAAAAATATATTTTACAAGAATGGTTTTTGTCCCAAAATCTTACCTTTATTAAAGTCCTGATGCGACACCACCTTCTGCACCTCTCTATCTTGATAAGGGTAAGGCTCCTTAATGCTCTGCGTGTCCCATTCTCCCGCGCGCACGTTTAGGCCGTTGCCCCCCACTACGTAATGTGCTGCAGTCAGCACCACTGAAGGGTGGATCAAGGAACCGCCTCCGACGTACACGTTGAGCTTCTGACCGTCTGGCTCGTTGTCGTTCACCGGTTCCACTCTGGAGAAAATGAAAATCATGTTTGAGGGATAGTGGGAAAATGAGGGATCGTGGAACAACTTTTAGGGACAATGTGATCGATTTTCCAGCCGAAGACGATTGCTCCTGTAGAGAGAAAAGGTTTAGTGATTTTATTTCATTCATACTCTATCTCTAAACCTTTTTCCTCTTCAGGAGTAGTCGTTTTCGGCTGGAAAATTGACGATATTAGTCCACATTTTAAGACTTGTAGGAAAAAATTGAGTAGGTATACATATACATACAGAAATACTATATGGGCCATATTAATAAACGCGTATTATGAACATCACTACATAGTATAAAATAAAGTCGTCTCTTTTTCGTGTCTGTCTGTTTGTCTGTCTGTATGCTTAAATCTTTAAAATTACGCAACGGATTTTGATGCGGTTTTTTGTAATAGGTAGAGTGATTCAAGAGGAAGGTTTTTATGTAAAAAAATTCCCGAAATTCCCACGGGAACGGGCACAACGCGGGTAAAACCGCGGGGCGCTGCTAGTAATATTATAAAAAGTTTGTGAGGATGGATGTATGTATGTATGTTTGTTGCTCTTTCACGCAAAATCTACTGAATGGATTTGGATGAAACTTTACAGTAATAGAGGTTACACATCAGAATAACACATGGGATACATTTTATCCCGAAATTCCTGCGGGAACGGGTACAACGCGGGTAAAACCGCGGGGCGCTGCTAGTTTTACTATATTTGATAGTTTGTCACTTTCTGACATACGAAATTTTCCGAAGAGCAAAAGAGACAAAATACTTTATAACAGTGTTTTAGTTATTTAATATAAGTTGGTATATGAATAATATAATATTAAAATAATATATCCTAACTAATATAAATGCGGAAGTAACTCTGTCTGTCTGTCTGTCTGTTACGCTGTCACGCCAAAACTACTGAACCGATTTGAATGAAATTTGGTACACAGTTAGTGCAGAGCCTGAGAAAGGATATTAGGCTACTTTTTATCGCGAAATTCCTGCGGGAACGGGTACAACGCGGGTGAAACCGCGGGGCGCAGCTAGTAATATATAATTGACACCCAGACGTCGTCGCCAACAACTGTATCTTCACATATTGTTGACTCCGGCCGGGGCTATATTATACTAGGTAGTATTATGATTACCTGAGCAAGGCACACATCCAAGGGAACTCTGCGAATTTCGTCTCTCCATCCACGTCACCCGTGGTCCTGATTCCCACGCCTTTGGAGTTACGCCAGCCGCAGCCTTGTCTCTGAAAATAATACATTGTCTGTGGTACAGAGCAGGGTTTCATAAAGGCATATTACAATAAGACAATTTTGTAAAAAAAAGTGATATTGTCTATGTAAGTTTTATGTCATCTTTCTATATCCTTTCTACTTCCTATCCTATTCTATCTTATCTTATCCTACTATTAAATAAATGCGAAAGTTTGTGAAGATGGAATAGAGAGTATGTTTCTTACTATTTCACGTAACAACTACTGGACGGATTCGGATGAAACTTTACAGTAATATAGGCTAGTGCGGGTATAAGTATATAGGCTATTTCATCGATAGCTATAGCTATTTTTATCCCGAAATTCCTATAGGACCGGCCACAACGCGGGTAAAACCGGGTGGTGCTAGTAATAAAATCACTACATAATATAAAACAAAGTCCCCGGCCGCGTCTGTCTGGCTGTTCGCGATAAACTCAAATACTGCACGGATTTTGACGCGGTTTTAATAGATAGTGATTCAAGAGGAAGGTTTATATGTATAAACATTCCCGAAATTCCCACGGGAACGGGCACAACGCGGGCAAAACCGCGGGGTGTTATTAATAAATATAAGTGAAGCAATGAATACATTCGTTTATACACTAGTATAATGGCCATATAACAATATTTTGAACGCTAGTTAAATTAATGCATTTTCCTCAACGTGTGACCGTTTACTTAACTTCATATAATAAGTTTTAGGTGTACAGTAGAGGGCAAAATGCCTTACACGAAGGTCGAGAAATCCCCCCCTTTGAGGGGGGAAATGGGAATTGCACTTTGTTTGTATGTTCGAGCTAATCTCCGGAATTACGGGTCCAATTTGAATAATTCTTTTAGTAATGATTATCTACATTCAACGGGAAGGTTATAGGCTATTTCTCATCCCGAAATTCCCACGGAAACGGGCACATCGCGGGTAAAAGCGCGGGGCGCTGCTAATGTCAAATATGTTCAGTAAAACATTTAGCTCTCACCTGTACCTCCTCTGTAACAAGTCGCGTAATATCGAACCAAGGTCACGAGTCTTACAAGAGCAAACTGGTCAGACAGCTTCGTACATGAACAATATTTTAAGTACACAATGCCATTATTATAGCCATTACGGTCTTCTATTTGTTACTTAATATAAATATCTATATCTCGCTACAAAGTAATATTCTATATGCGAAAGTTTAAAGAAATATTATAAACTAGCAGCGCCCCGCGGTTTTACCCGCGTTGTGCCCGTTCCCGTGGGAATTTCGGGATAAAATGTAGCCTATAGCCTTCCTCGATAAATAGACTATCTAACAGTGAAAGAATTATTCAAATCAGTTCAGTAGTTTCTGAGATTAGCGCGTTTAAACAAACAAACAAACAAACAAAACAAACTCTTCAGCTTTATAATATTAGTATAGATGCGAAAGTTTTTAAAACATACTTTCATTCATGCATCCTGGAGGTATGAAGGTATGTTTGTTACTCTTTCACGAAAAAACTACTTGACGGATTTGGATGAAACTTTACAGTTCTATAGGTTATACATCAGAATAACACATGGGATACATTTTATCCCGAAATTCCCGCGGGAACGGGTACATCGCGGGGCCCGGATAATACTAATACAATAAGCTATATAGTGATTATCTACACTTATATTATAAAGAGGAAAACTTTGTTTGTTTGGTTGTTATGAATAGGCTCAAAAACTACTGGACCGTTTTTAAAAATTCTTTCACCATTCGAAAGCTACATTATCCACGAGTAACATAGGCTATTTTTCATCCCGAAATTCCCACAGGAATCGACACAACGCGGGTAAAACCGCGGGGCGCTGCTAGTTTTTCATATAATTAAATTGAAGTTTGTTAGAATGCGCAAATCTCAGTAAATTCCAGTTCGAGTCTAATTATTCTTTTTGTATTAAATAGTTACATTCAACAGGAACATCATTACATCCCGCAACTCCCATGGGAACATGCGCAACTCGAGAGAAACAACGTGGCGCGGCTACTATTATTGAAAAACTAGCAGAGCCCCGCGGTTTTACCCGCGTTGTGCCCGATCCCGTAAGAATTCCGGCATGAAAAATAGCCTATAACCTTCCCGTTGAATGTGTCTATCCATTACAAAAATAATTTTTCAAATCGGACCAGTAGTTCCCGAGATTAGCGCGTTCAAACAAAAAAACTCTGCAGCTTTATAATATTAGTACAAAGATTCTTACATTGGTTGGTTCGTTGGGGGGCGGCACGGGGGTCACGGGGTCCTCGGGAGGTCTCTTGTTGGGGATCAGACAGCACGTGTCGAAGTACGTCAAGCAAGGACCTTCGCGGAATCTGGGAACAGATAATATATCAAACTAGCAACGCTACATGGTTTTTACAAATGGCGCCACGCGCTGTCTTTTGATATATGTTTGATATTGACTTGTTTGAATGAACACAACTTTTGCAACAAACATCAAAGTAAACTCAACAAAACGTCTTTTAGCAGTCTAAGGCGACGGTTACACGTAAAGCATTTACTGTGATCCATCCATCAGTAAATAATGACGTATCGTGGTATTTAATGAACGTGTAACCTAAGTATTGATGTATGTCAGTATTTATTGATGGATTTCTAGATTTCTTGATTCTGTATTGATGATGATTTATGATTAAAAAAGGTGTTACTATTATCAGAAGTTCTTCAAAGCAGGGTTCAGGCATTCGAAAATAATTCTCGTAATCATCCATTTCACCATGTAATTTAATTTCTGCCATTAAATTCAAATGTGTATACCTTTCCCTTTGTTGTAACCATTTTTTTGCCCATCGCTTTCGCTTGGCCTTTTTATTTAAACTAAGTGCTAAAATAATAGCCACGCAACCTTTAAATTTCAGCTCTGTGGCCATTTTAGACGTGTAAACAGCAGGAGACCGGACACAATACTGACGAAATAAATACTGAACGTGTAGGCTGGTGTATTAATCCATCAGTAAATACTGAAATCCATCAATAAATACTGTATTGACGGATCACAGTAAATACTTTACGTGTAACCGTCGCCTAAGTGCATAAAATATCTGACCGGAGATTTTATGCAAATGTATTATATGGAGTTGTGGGGATGCAGAGCTCAATTGCACAATCACAAAGCATTACGAAGCCTTGTTTGACAATTTCAATACGTTGTGATTGTTCTTCTTCTTCATAGAGTCACCCTGACCAATCCTGGTGTCAGAGTTATTGAGCCGCCAAAGGCCTCCGACATGGCTCATGTGACGACTACTATCCGTAGAAAGTACTTACCGACGGCTTAACGTGCCCTCCGAAGCACGGAATCATCTTACTTTTAGAGCAATCAGGTGATGCAGCCTGCAATGCCCTAACCAAACTGAGGAAAGTCTCACAAAGAGATTTTTGTGAGATATCCCCACCGGGAATCGAACCCGGAACCTCCGGGTCGTGAGCCGTGCGCTCAAACCACAAGACCACCGAGGCTGTTATGTTGTGATTGTTGAAACTTGATGACATTGAGTGGAGAGGAGCTTAGTCCGATTCACCAATCACAAGGAAGGCATTGAAATTGTTACAACGCATTGACATTGTCAAAATCTTTTCGTAATGCGTTGATTGGTCGATTGGTTTAGGCCCATCTCGTAGCCAGATTTGGTAGCTAGCTTCCAAATGGGAGAAATAATCCCGATTCGAAGCTGGCTACGAAATAGGAATTCGAAAGTCAAAGATTTAGGATTTTAACTAGTAAAAAAAAAATAACCCTAACCTACCGAATAGATCGTTCCCATTTAGTAGCTAGCTACAAGATGGGAAAACACTTTTCTCATTTCGTAGCTAGCTACCAAATCTGGCTACGAGATGGGCCTAAAGTGGTCGATTGAGGTCCGCACAGCTCGTTACTCACCGTATATCAATGAGTCCGACTCCGTCGTCTATCACAGTGTTATTCTGTACATTACACTGGTAGTAAGGAACACACTCCCCCGGCTGGCCGTCTTCATTGGTACACGATGGATCTTCAGTCGCTGGAAACAAAGAAAAGTATTACTTCCGGTTTCTTAACGTCAGTCTTCTGTGAACACGGTTCCTGGTAAAGGGGCGAAACGTCAGATAAAAATCTATACTACATATAATATTACTAGCAGCGCCCCGCGGTTTTACCCGCGTTGTACCCGTTCCCGTGGGATTTTTTATACATATAAACCTTCCTCTTGAATCACTCTACCTATTACAAAAAACCGCATCAAAATCCGTTGCGTAATTTTAAAGATTTAAGCATACAGACAAACAAACAGACAAAAGTAGCGACTTTGTTTTATACTATGTAGTGATAAAGAGGTTTGTAAGTTTGTTTTTTGTTTGTATGTTCGAGCTAATCTCAGGAATTACCGGTCCGATTTGAATAATTATTTTTGTAATAGATAGCCAGATTCAACGGGAAGGTTATAGGCTATTTTTCATTTCGGAATTTCAATGGGAACGGGTACAACGCGGGTAAAACCGAGGGGCGCTGCTAGTGTAAATAAAAGCTGAGTATATTCGTAAACGTTTCAATTCAAACAAGTATTACTAATGCTGAAAATGCTGTTAATAACTGTTTAAAAAACTCTGCAGCTTTATAATATTAGTCTTCTTCTTCACCGAGTGGATGGTCACCCTGACCAATCCTGGTGTCAGAGTTATTGAGCCGCTAAAGGTCTCTGACATGGCTCATGTAACGACTACTATCCGTAGAAAGTAACCGGGACCGACGGCTTAACGTGCCCTCCGAAGCACGGAATCATCCTACTTTTCGGGCAATCAGGTGATTCAGCCTGCAATGTCTGACAGTCTCACAAAGTGATTTTTGTGAGATATCCCCACCGGGAATCGAACCCGGAACCTCCGGATCGTGAGCCGAGCGCTCAAACCCCAAGACCACGGAGGCTGTTATATATAATACTAGCCGCGCCCCGCGGTGTTACCCGCTTTGTTCCCGTTCCCGCGGGAATTTCGGGATAAAATATATCCCATGTGTTATTCTGATGTATAACCTACATTACTGTAGAGTTTCATCCAAATCCGTTCAGTAGTTTTTGCGTGAAAGAGTAACAAACATCCATACATCCATACATCCATACATCCATACATACAAACTTTCGCATTTATAATATTAGTAGGATTATATATATAATATTAGTATAGATATTATACATATTATAGATTCCCCTTACCATTGCTCCTGTTAGGTATCCCTGGTACAAGCGTAGCGGCTTGTGTGGGGCTTTGTGTGACGGGGGCGTTCGTAATCGCCGCCGCCCCTGCGTCCGGGGGCGGCCCGAACAGCTGACCCAGAATAGAATCTAGTTCGCCATTGTTTTCACCCTGTGCGTGTACTGCGGATACAGCTAACGCGATGAGGAAGAATTTGAGCTGTGAACGAGAAATAGTATACATACTTTTTAAACTCACATACTAAATTACATTATACTAAATTACAAGGTAAATTATCTAACGCGATACAGACCTGTTTCATCTACATCTACACTAATATAAAGAGGAAAACTTTGTTTGTTTGGTTGTAATGAATAGGCTCAAAAATTACTGGACCGTTTTTAAAAATTCTTTCACCATTCGAAAGCTACATTATCCACGAGTAAGTAATATAGGCTATTTTTCATCCCGAAATTCCCACGGGAACGGGTACAACGTGGGTAAAACCGCGGGGCGCTGCTATTCACTACATAGTCACTACATACATAGTATAAAATAAAGTCGTCTCTTTTTCGTGTCTGTCACACTGTTTGTCTGTCTGTATGCTTAAATCTTTAAAATTACGCAACGGATTTTGATGCGGTTTTTTGTAATAGGTAGAGTGATTCAAGAGGAAGGTTTTTATGTAAAAAAAATCCCGAAATTCCCACGGGAACTGGCACAACGCGGGTAAAACCGCGGGGCGCTGCTAGTAATAAATATAGTATAGAGAGAATACTTGTAGGTAGAATCTTGTGAATACGACCCATGGCCTCATCGTTATCAATGCAGTAAAAATGAAGAACGGCAGGTCACGATAACGGACGATACATACCTAATACTTATTTATACAAAACAATATTATTATGAAGTGTCTTCAATATCGAAATAACTGGTTTTTAGGGTTCCGTACCCACAGAGTAAAAACGGGACCCTATTACTGAGACTTCACTGTCCGTCCGTCCGTCTGCCACCAGGCTGTATCTCAAGAACGGTGATAGCTAGACAGTTGAAATTTTAACAGATGATGTATTTCTATTGCCGCTATAACAACAAATACTAAAAATAAAAGAAAACAAATATTCAAGGTGGCTCCCATACAACAAACGTGATTTTTGCCGTTTTTTAAAGTGCAGAACCCTCCGTGCCCGATTCCGACTCGCACTTGGCCGGTTTTTTGACCTCGTCTCGCATTTGATGATCCTTGTATGAACAATGCCTAAATCATAATATCACCAACCGCGCTTTCGGTTTCACCCGCGTTGTACCCGTTCCCGCGGGAATTTCGGGATAAATTGTATCCCATGTGGTATTCTGATGTATAACCTATATTACTGTACAGTTTCATCACAATCCTAGTAGTTTTTGCGTGGAAGAGAAACAAACTTGCATACTTACATCCTCACAAACATTCGCATTTATAATATTACTAGCTGTGCCCTGCGGTTTCGCCCGCATTTATTCAGTCAATGCTTACTGAAGGTTTAAACCTTCCCTGAACTTTCATGAATATTTCAAGACCAAAATTAGCCAAATCGGTTCAGCCGTTCTCGAGTTTTAAGCAGACTAACGAACAGCAATTCATTTTTATTTATATAGATTTAGGATCATATCACGTCTCTCTGGTTTAAATAGTGGTATGTATGTGCATTCGCCTGCCAAGACTGAGGTACCGGGTTAAATTCCCGTGTTGAACGAAGCTGTCTACCCATCTAAGTAAGGGCCAAGCTGAACGTTGCTTAACAATAAACTAACATCGCATCGCTTAGTCAAACTACGTTAAGCATGATAGTTATACTGTGGTTAAGCCACAGCCGTCGGTCCCGGTTACTTTCTACGGGTAGTAGCCGTTACATGAGCCATGTCGGAGGCTCTTGGCGGCTCAATAACTCTGACACCAGGATTAGTCAGGGTGACCATTCACTCGATGAAGAAGAAGTGAGACGGAAATAGTTAAAAAAACCTTAATTTAATGCAAGTTAATTACTTTAATTGAATCTTAATGAATACTGCTATAAAGTACTTAGTTAAATACATATTTACGTAATGTACATTATGTTCTAGGGAAATCACCTTTTTTGTGTTGACTCAACTGTGAATTTACTTTTATAAGTACAGTAGTAGGACGAACATTAGGCTGTCCGTGTAGATAATGGTGTCGATTCGACGGCACCCTTTTTAGTTTAGTTTTCACTAAAATAAGTGTAGTCCTGCCAAACTAGGTTTTGGTATTCGGACGGCTACACAATTAAACTAATTTGAAGTAAGCTATATTTTTTGTTTACTATATGTTAAGTATTGTCCCACTGCTGGGCAAAGTTCTCTCATTTCACTGAAGATATCAGTACAGTGAGGAGGATGTCGTAATCACCGCGCTTGACTAATGCAGGGTTGTTATCTGAAGCCCGAGTCATGTTTGAAAAGAAGGAAACATGTTATCGCTCGATCCGGGAATTGAACCCGGGACCTCAATCTTGGCAGGCGAGTACACTGACAGTAGACCAGCGAGGCATTGTTTAATATAATAATTAAGTTCATTCTCACTGGTTTTAGGTTTTAGCGAACACTACTCATTTTGAATTGAAACTACATACGTTTACGGATACACTTCGCATTTATTTTACACTAGCAGCGCTCCGCGGTTTTACCCGCGTTGTGTCCATTCCTTTGGGAATTTTGGGATGAAAAATAGCCTATGTTACTCGTGGATAATGTAGCTTTCGAATGGTGAAAGAATTTTTAAAAACGGTCCAGTAGTTTTTGAGCCTATTCATTACAAACAAACAAAGTTTTCCTCTTTATAATATTAGTGTAGACGAGTCACGCCTCGCGGTCTTGTAACCGTTCCTGTGAGAATTTCGGGATAAAATGTATCCCATGTATTGTTATTATGCTATATCTGATACACTGTAAAGTTTCATCTAAATCCGTTGAGCAGTTTTTGCGTGAAAGAGTAACAAACATTTACCTTAGAAAATTTTGCATTTATAATACAACTAGCCGCGCCCCGCGGTTTCACCCACGTTGTACCCGTTCCCGCGGGAATTTCGGGGTAAAATGTATCCCATGTGTTATTTTGATGTGTAACCTATATTACTGTAAAGTTTCATCCAAATCCATTCAGTAGTTTTTGCGTGAAAGAGCAACAAACATACATCCATCCATACTACATCCATCCTCACAAACATTCGCATTTATAATATTATGCCCGTTCCCGTGGGAATTTCGAGAATATTTTTACATAAAAACCTTCCTCTTGAATCACTCTACCTATTACAAAAAACCGCATCAAAATCCGTTGCGTAATTTTAAAGATTTAAGCGTACAGACAGACAAACAGACAGACACGAAAAAGAGACGACTTTATTTTATACTATGTAGTGATACGATTCTTTCATTATATAAACTTTAGGATAAAGCCTAATCGACCAATGACAGCGCTTCAAACGATTTTACCTCAAGATTTCTAGCTCTGTAATTGGTCCGCGCTTGCGCTGACTTCGCGACAGATAAACGTTTATGCCTATTGTATTGGCACTCACTACAAGGTTGTTAACACACGGTTCTCGGAACTCTACAAGTTTAATTAAGTCTTTATCATGCTAATAATGGCATTGACCTTTTCATCTTTTTCGGGGAAAGATCGGGGCCAAAGTGTATTTATTTAGTGGTAGTTTATGATAGAGGTATGACAAGCCCGTTGTCACAGTGGCAGTGAGAGCGCTCACTGTGTCGGGGGTTGGGGGTCGATTCAACGGAGTAACAATATGTGAAGACATAGTTGTTGACGACGTCTGGGTGACAATTATATATTCTTACTAGCTGCGCCGCGCGGTTTCACCCGCGTTGTACCCGTTCCCGCGGGAATTTCGGGATAAAAAATAGATGTTGGCCGATTCTCAGACCTACTCAATATGCTCACAAAATTTCATGAGAATCGGTCGAGCCGTTTCGGAGGAGTACGCGAACGAACACTGTGACACGAGAATCACTACATAGTATAAAATAAAGTCGTCTCTGTTTCGTGTCTGTTTGTCTGTATGCTTAAATCTTTAAAATTACGCAACGGATTTTGATGCGGTTTCTTGTAATAGGTAGAGTGATTCAAAAGGAAGGTTTTTATGTAAAAAAAATCCCGAAATTCCCACGGGAACGGGCACAACGCGGGTAAAACCGCGGGGCACTGCTAGTTTTATATATAAGATAAAGTATTTGTGTATGTATATGTAGTAGTATCAGTTAGTTAGATTCCATAATACAAGTTTAGAGCTTAGTTTGGGTCTAATTAACCGTGAGGGAATTTATTTTAAATGTCCTACTAATATTATAAATGCGAAAGTTTGTGATGATGGATATGTATGGATGCACTCGTAGGTACTTGTATGTATGGATGTATGTATAATGTACTCGTATGTATATGTATGTTTGTTACTCTTTCACGCAAAAACTACTGAACGGATTTGGATGAAACTTTACAGTAATATAGGTTATACATCAGAATAACACATGGGATACATTTTATTCTGAAATTCCCACAGAAACGGGCACAACGCGGGTAAAACTGGGCTAGTAATAGGATAAGATAGATTCACCAATTTCTATATAAAGATACTAGCTGCGCCCCGCGGTTTCACCCGCGTTGTACCCGTTCCCGCGGGAATTTCGGGATAAAAAATAGATGTTGTCCGATTCTCAGGCCTACCCGATATGTACACAAAATTTCATGAGAATCGGTCGAGCCGTTTCAGAGGAGTTCAATTACGCACAACGTGACACGAGAATTTTATTTAGGAAGATTTATATAATTGGCCGTAAAGATAACAATTAAAATGTAATAAGACGTTTGAATAGGCAGGCAACCTCTATCGTTTGGTAAATAACTTTTGACATTTTATCGAGTTAAAAAAAAACAATAATGACTTCATATTATTATAACTATCTATAGACTAGGGTAAAAAGACCACTAACTAGCCACTTAAGGATTTTCAAAACTTTACTTGGGTTTTGTTAAGTAAAATGAGTTATTTAATTTATTGTTACAATATATTACTGTGTGTATTTCTTTATGCCATTCAGGGTTTAAATGTAAAATAAAACATTATATGTATAAAGGAGATGATTCAAATCGTACCCAAAAATTAAAGTGCCGGCCAATGAAAAAAAATATTTTTATCGTATGGCAAATGATGTTTTAAATATTTTTTATCAAGACGGTAAATGTCTACGACCAACTTTTGAACCCTATAGGCGACATCAAAAATCATAAATGAGCATATCAATATATCATCAATATAAATAATTGTAATAAACTATAAACAACGCTAGATCGCCTTCATATGCTTGGAACTACCTGTTTGTTCTATATATGCATAAGCCCTTAATTGAATACATTCTATATCTTTACAAAAACTACAATAAGCAAGTGTAGTTAGACTTATGTACGTTAGGTACAGTGTAAAATCTAACGAATCTCAAGGGACCGAACATTTTTTTATCGTTGATTTCTATATCAAATAACTTAAAAAAAATTGATCATAGCTTTTAGTTGTCAAAAGAAAAAATGTTTAGAATGTCATTCCCTAAAATATACATACATTTTTTTTTGTTGGCCGGCACTTTTTTTTTTTGGGTACTTTTTGTATGCAACTTGAATCATCTCCTTTAATATAACAAAATAATAAAATACAAAAATACACTTTTTACTCAGTTAAATCTTAATAGCTTCATATTTTAATACACCATTCGTTAGGTATACATATATGACGAGTGACAGTGAAACTTGCTTTAAAATGAAAAAAATACCGCATCGAAATCGGTGCATCCGTCTGCGAGCTACACAGACAGACACACATAAGTATACACATTGACATCAAACTAATAATACTTTTGTGTCGGGCGCTACAATAGGGAACAAAAATTAATATAAATTGCTTCAAAGTATTTTAAAAACACATTTAAATCACAATTTTAGTACCTAATTATACAATAACTAGCAACGACCCGTGGTTTTACCCGCGTTGTACCCGTTCCCGTGGGAATTTCAGGATGAAAAATAGCCTATAACCTTCCCGTTGAACATGGCTATCCATTACAAAAAGAATTATTAAAATCGGATTGGTAGTGTCTGAGATAACCGCCTTCAAACAAACAATAAATCAAACTATTCAGTTTTATATATCAGGTATAGATTATTTACATTGAGATTACCTCAAAAATCACTAAAATATACAATAACTAATAAAATAACTTAAAATACTAAAAAATAAGCAACGACTTACCATTTTAAAACTGTAATTTAAATTCGTAGCACTAAAACATATCCACAAAGAGGTATTTTGAAACGAGTTCTTATATTTTTTTAATAATTTTCCTCATACGCGCGCTGCTTGACCGCCACAATACAACTGACCTCAAATAATGGCTACTAATGCATATATAATTACTATATATGTATACTAACATAATATAGCTGAAGAATTTATTTTTTTGTATGTTTGAACGCGTTTATCTCAGAAACTACTTGTCCGATTTGGATAATTCTTTTTGAGTCAGATAGATGCATTCAAGGGGAAGGTTATATGCTATTTTTCATCCCGAAATTCCCAGAGGAATGGGCTTCAAGGGACTAAAACTGTGGGACGCTGCTGGTATTAATACTCGTATAATGAAGCTAGAATTTATTTTTTGAACGGGTCAATCGCTGGAACTACCAGTTCGATTTGAATAATTCTTTTTGTGTTAGGTAGATGCATTCAAGAGGAAGGTCATAAGTCATGTTCATCCCGAAATTCCCATGGGAACAGGCACAACGCGGGGCGCTGCTAGTCATCACTACATAGTATAAAATAAAGTCGTCTCTGTTTCGTGTCTGTTTGTCTGTATGCTTAAATCTTAAAAATTACGCAACGGATTTTGATGCGGTTTTTTGTAATAGGTAGAGTGATTCAAGAGGAAGGTTTTTATGTAAAAAAAATTCCCGAAATTCCCACGGGAACGGGCACAACGTGGGTAAAACCGCGGGGCGCTGCTAGTTTCTAATATAATAAAGCCGAAGAGTTTGTTTGAACGCCCCAATCTCAGATACTACCAATCCGATTCGTATAATTCATTTTGTAATAAATAGCCACGTTCAACGGGAAGGTTATAGGATATTTTCATCCCGAAATTCCCACGGGAACGGGTACATATCGGGTAAAACCGCGGGCGCTGCTAGTACTTTATAACATAGTCAAATGTTTTTTACTATCAATAGAGAGAGATAACCCGCGACCATCTAGATTTTCCTCGCAAATGGGCTTTCCTGTGACTCAATGACATTATATTGTTTTTAAAACAATAATTCTTGGTATTACATACATTATTTACGTATTCACACTGTAAATACGTAAATATGTATCTATTTTAAACCGACTTCAAAAAACGAGGTTTCACAATTCGACCGTATATAAATGCTGTTTTTTTTGCTCTTCTTAGGGTTCCGTACCCAAAGGGTAAAAACGGGACCCTATTACTGTGACTTCGCTGTCCGTCCGTGCGTCCGTCTGTCACCAGGCTGTATTTCAAGAACGGTGATAGCAGACAGTTGAATTTTTTATAGATTATGTATTTCTATTGACGTTACGAGTATAACAACAAATACTAAAAGTAAATATATACCTATATTTTTTTTTATATTTAGTGTTCAAGGGGGGCTCCTATGGGAGCGTTTGTTGTATGCAACAAACGTGATTTTCTGCCGTTTTTTTAAATACGGTACCCACCGTGCGCGATTCAGACTCGCACTTGGCCGGTTTTTTTATGGTTCCAATTTAAACTAAATATTTTTAACTGGCCCAATTTAAGGACCAATTAATTGAACTGTTATTTTTAACTGTTAGTTAGTTATAAACCATTCCGTATCGACTGATACGTGAACTATAACGTTTGCAAAATGCTGCGGACTTTGGTACTTTTGGCAGTAAGTCCCTACAGTATAAGTAAAAACACCGTGATGATTCCGTGCTTCGGAGGGCACGTTAAGCCGTCGGTCCCGGTTACTTTCTATGGATAGTAGTCGTTACATGAGCCATGTCAGAGGCCTTTGGCGGCTTAATAACTCTGACACCAGGATTGGTCAGGTTGACCATCCACTCGATGAAGAAGAAGAAGAAGTAAAAACTTATATTCTCTACTAGCAGCGTCCCGTGGTTTCACCGCGTTGTGCCCGTTCCCGTGGGAATTTCGGGAATTTTTATACATATAAACCTTCCTCTTGAATCGCTCAATCAATCACGTTGCGACGACATAACGCAACGCAACGCACCAATGGAGTCTCACCATTAATTACTAAACGTTTATTCCAGGTAATCTATTTAATAAATGGCGAATCCGATAACATGAATTTTAATTTCGACTATCTGAATGTAAGTTTATTTTGTATTTTTTCAAATGAAGACCTCTCCTTAAACAAGACTTTATAAGTACTACTAACAGCAACCCGCGTTGTACCCGTTCCCGCGGGAATTTCGGGATAAAATGTATCCCATGTGTTATTCTGATGTATAAACTATATTACTGTAAAGTTTCATCCAAATCCGTTCAGTAGTTTTTGCGTGAAAGAGCAACAAACACATACATCCTCACATTTATCCACCAACCTCTCAGTATCATTTTATCACAGGTTATCATTATCATGTCATGTCTTAAAATTACATTACATTACATTACATTAGTTATAATTATAAAATGAACAAGTTGAAATATGAAATGTATGGCGGTCTCTGCACTAGGCTCGAGGTCTGTATCGCAGAGACCAATGGCGAATTATAAAAATAGAGATTGGCGACAACGGCGGTTCAAAACCGATTAATCTTGTGGAATGACAAAAATAAAATAGAAAATAAAATAAAAAACTTAAACTTAAAAGAAAATTGCCTCCAAAATATATAACATTATACGAAAAAGTGTGTGTGTGTGTGTGTGTGTGTGTGTGTGTGTGTGTGTGTGTGTGTGTTTGTGTTCTGTTCGTGTGCATGTGGGTGTACATTATGATTGTGTGTTGTGCGTGAGTGTGTGTATGGGAGTTGTACAAAATATGATTGTTTGTGATGTATGAGTAGTCAGGTCTGTCTGTTTCGTACATTTAAAAACCATGTTCAAGGATTTGCTCCGTTTCATGATAGTCCAAGGTTTTTAACCACTTTGTTATACAGGACTTAGTTTTAGAAACGGATAGTGACTTGAGGTCATTGATAGCTCGCGATATTTTGTTGTAGATAAAATGATGCATGAAAGGGGGAAGTCGTCTAGCGAAGGTGGAATTTATGGTCGGCAATGGGATTTTATATGTGCGACGAGTGGAGATCTGTTCAAAATTATCAGAGTTAATTATGCGTTTGTGTACTAGGGTACCAACCTTGGTGATATAAAGTTGGCGGACCCTAAGCAGGTCACTTTCCAGGTACAAATCGTTTGTTGGGAATCTAAAAGGTTTCCGTAACATTACCTTGATAACAGCGCGTTGAGCTCTTTCCAGTTCCAGTAGTGTGGTTTTAGCCACACCGCCCCATGCAGATATACAGTATGATAAACTTGATTGGCAGATAGATTTGTAGACTTGAGTTAACATACTTTTTGGTGCTGATTTACGAAGTGATTTCATTATGTATATAGATTTTCTAACTTTGCCTGATAGGATTGATATGTGTTTTTTAAAAGATAGATTTTCATCGAGTTGGATGCCTAAGTATTTAATGGAAGTGACGTGATCTATGTGAGAGCAATTACATGAAATGGGTGTGGAGAGATTGTTATGAAATAGAGGGCAAGAATGTATGGTAAGAATTTTATCAGTTTGAGGACGAGAAGCACGAGTCTTATGAAAGGTTATGTATTTCGTTTTGTTTAGGTTTAGGGTAAGAAGGTTAGTATTTAGGTGATGTAGAAGTTTATTTAAACCGCGTTCTGCTAAATTTATTACAGAATCCCAGGAAGGCCCATGGAAGAGAACTACCGTGTCATCTGCGTAACTGATTATGTCAGCCGACTGAAGGGAAATATTGATGATGTCATTTAGATAGATTATAAACAAAGTAGGTCCTAGTATGCTTCCTTGTGGAACACCAAATTTTATCGGTAGCTGATCGCTACATAAAGAGCCAACTTTCACACATTGGCGACGATTTGAAAGATAGCTACTAAACCAGTTATGAGCAGTACCTCTAATTCCCATATTCCATAATTTTTGAAGTAGTATAGGTATGGAAACTGTGTCAAATGCTCGTGCAAGATCTAAGAATACGCCTAAACAGCATTTGTTCTGGTCTAAAGAACTTGAAATTAAATTTGTTAAAAGAACTACAGCATCCTCAGTACATTTGTTTCGTCTGAAACCAAATTGTTTATTTGAAATGAGGTTGTTAGATTCAAGATAATTAACGAGACGGCGATTAATAATTTTTTCTAAAAGTTTTGAGAAAATGCTTAAAAGTGAGATAGGTCGATAGTTTTTGGCTAACGTCTTACAGTCTTGTTTGTGTATTGGAGAAACAACGCCTAATTTCCATTTGTCAGGGAATTTACCAGAAGTTATACTTAGATTAAAAATGTGCGTAAGTGGTTCAACTATTGATGGCTCTATTTGTTTAATTAGAAAAGGAGTGCAACTATCAAAACCTGGCGCACTACCTGGTTTAAGCTCTTTAATTAGTTCCTTGACCTCCACCACGTTTGTTGGCATAAGAAATATGGAATGAGCGGGACTATTTGTAGAATTTGAGTTTGCGGCTAATATGTTTTCCGTTGTATTTAATTTGTGTAGAGTTTTTGAAGCCAGTTCAGCTCCAATATTTGAAAAATAGGCATTACATTCGTTGAGTGATGTTATAGGGTCTGTAGTTTTTATTAATTGTACACTATCATTTAGACGCTTTGGGAAGTTACAAATTTCTTTTATAGTTTGCCACAGTTTTCTGGGGTTATTGACATTTGCAGTTAATCGTACATTTTCATATTGTATTTTTAGTCTGCTTAATAATGTAAAAAGGAAATTTCTATATCTTTTATATATTTTTTGAAAGTTTTTATTATCTGGATTTTGTTTTGCTTGAATGTGAAGGAAATCCCGGTGTTTTTGACATCTCATCAAGCCGGGAGTGACCCATGGTTTTAGGTTAAATTTAGAGCGGGGCACAACTACTTCTTTAGAATTTTCTGCTATAGTTTTATTAAGGGAATCTATAAAGAAATTTGCAGCTTCGTCGACATTATCACTATTTGTAATGAATGACCAATCGAAGCATTTAAGATTTTCTGCTACCCTAGTGTAGTCAATCTTAGTTTTTGTACGTTTACGGCATCCTTTGTTAGCCAGAGACGGTGTTGCCAGAATACAAACATTGTGATCTGTTACATCAGACTTAGCAGTAATACCTATACCAGCTGTACCATTTCTAACAAAGATGTGGTCCAGACATGAGTTACCTCTGGTGGGTTTGGTAATAGCGGGGAGCATTTGGTGTTCGGTAAGAAGGCAGAGGTACTCTAAACATTGACTACTTAAGGGGGAACCACATAGGTCAATGTTAATATCACCTGCAATTATGACAGTTCTTTTACTATTGACTTCGGTAAGTGCTTGGTTTAATGAATTTAAGTAACGGTCGATAGATGTAAAAGACGGGGAACGGTATATACCAAAAATACTTGTGTCGGAGCCCAAGTCAAGTTTTATACAGTTACAATCCTCAATGTTAGGTTCCGAAACAGAAGCGTCCCAAGAGTTAAGAATATAGGCAACTACTCCTCCACTTTTGTTTATAAAATTCTTTGTGTTATAGTTATTGTATCCTTTTATAATCGGAACATGGGCATGTTCATTTAACCAACACTCTGTTAAAATAATGACATCAAATTGTATATGAAGCCGACCTAATACTACCAAAAACTCATCAAAGTTTTTTTGTATACTTCTTATATTAAAAGTTACAATCTTAAGGTTATAGTCTGATTTTAAAACTTGATTACATTGCTCCAGACTGTCAAGCGCGTTGCAGTTGATTTGCAGTATATTATCTGATTCAGTTAAGTAATCCACTTTAAAATATTATTTAGATAATAATAATACGTAAATTGTTTACCAATGTTTGCAATAAACAGACTGAAACTGATATAATTTTTATAACTTTTTAGTATTATTTCCATAAAAAACTTAGCTATCCATAATAACGAAAGACTAGCACCCTTGTCATTTATAGGTACATAATTATAGGTGGTGTCTAAGAATAAATGTCGTGATTGTGTGTATATACGTTTGTCCGGCGAAAGTATAATATGTATTGGGATGTGTGTATATAGAATGTTGTGGAAAGAGATACGGAGTCGAGTGTGTATGAACATGTGTTTGGTAGGTAAATAAGTTGAAAAATTCACAAATAAAAGTTTACGGTAGTTTCGATGGTCTGGTGTAAGTACAATTGAGTGTATTTTGTAAGTGTAAGTAATTTGTAAGGTTAGAGTGTGATTAAATGCGAGAGTGGACAGTGTTAAATGTACGTTATGTGTGTGAAAATTGTGTAGTATGAAAGTGTTGTGAGTTGTGAGTTGTGTATAATAGCAAAATTTGTCTAAAACTGAGGTTTGTTTTGAAACAATTTGTTTAGTACAATATTGGGCACTAACTAAAATTAAATTTTTACAAATTTTTGAGATCATTCGCAATAAGGAGTACTTATTATTAAAGTAAACATAAAAATAACAAAAAGTGGTAAACCACAGGGAGTGTGATTTAGTTGGTAGCTGCTGGTGGAGGCGGTCCAACCTTCTGGTCCAAGTCCCCTGCGCTTGAGATGCGTATAGCTGGTTTATTATCATGCTCTCGTACAAAGATATTTCCATTTTTGGTCCAACAGTACCGGAATTTATGAAGTGCAGCACGTAGTCTGGATTCACGAAATAACATTCTGTTCCTCTTGGTTAACCGTTCATTAACATAAAGTTTCTGAGGCACTCCGGGAACAATATTTTCAGAGGTGAGATTGCGTCTGGATTTTGCGGCTGAAACAATCTCGTCTTTCTTTTTGCGACGTGACAATTTAACCATTATTGGTCTTGGTTTGTCTTGCTCGGCGTTACTGTTAGTGCCCTTGGGTCGTCTAGGTCCTATGCGTATGGCGTCTTCAATATCCGACTCGCTCAATTGCACACCGATTTTTTGGGACGCCACAAGTGCGATGTGAAAGACATTCTCGCCTTCACACTCCGGCATTCCTATAATCTCCACTTCTGTTTTCAGCGACAGTTGTTCCTGGATGTTAAGTTGGTTTTCCAGATTAAAGACATTCTGTTTGAGTTCAGCTATTTCGGTGTCGGCAAGCTCCAGTTTTTTCTCGTACTGATGCTGTTCTGTTAAAGAATCCGAAAGAACGGACAACTGATTTCTGAGTTCGATGACCTCTTGCCTTAATAGACTAAAATATAAATACCCCCGAAAAAATTCACTCAGGGTTAATTAGACCCAAACTAAGCTCTAAGCTTGTATTATGGAATCTAACTCACATATACTACTACATATACATACACGAATACTTTATAAGAATATATAATTGACCCAGACGTCGTCAACAACTATGTCTTCACATATTGTCGACTCCGTTGAATCGAACCCGCAACCCCCGACACAGTAAGCGCTCTCACTGCCGCTGTGCCAACGGGCTTGTCTTCTTATCTCATATCTGACACGTCAGTTGTGCAAGGAAAGAGAAATTAGGTACTTTTTTTCGGTTTTCAATCTGTTGTCTGTGGTTCCAGATGAAGGATGATGCATATGACCAGCCCGTGGACCTGATGTCTGCGATGAAGACAGCACATGACAAAGAACAGGTCAGCCAGCATTCAAATAACATATACTAATATAATAAAGACGAAAAGTTTCATTGTAAGTGCAAAGTGATGATATACATAGATGTAGTGTCTCAGGGCCTCATTTAAACGTTCATTTCATTTATTATTCATTCATTCATTCATATTCATTCATTTATTAACAGCACTATCAAATAGTTTGTTCCGTTCCGACATACGCTATTTGACAAAGAGCGAAAGAGACGAAATACTTTAAAACACTGTTTATGTTAAATAACGTTTATGATGACGGTTTATATTTTTCAGCCTAACATCGAGAATACCAAGTCTCCTCCAAGCAAATACAACTCCTGGGCTCCGTATGACTTCTCCAAGTTCGAATCATACATGTCACATCATAGCGACGAGGCCGAACATAACCGAATTAAAAGGAGAGCTAAGGTAATTAAAATGGATATTATTATTTTATAATAATACTTGCTGTCCCGCGCGGTGGTTCCACCCGCTACCCAATAGATGTCGCTAGTGTGAATCTAAACCATCCAGGGTGCCACCCAAACGCGTACAAAAAAATCATTCAAATCGATCCAGCCGTTTAAGAGTTCAGTGACATACACACATACAGTAGTAGAATTATATATATGTATGTATTAGGTATGTTGTTGAAAACCCAAATCAGAAAAAAACAGGTTTTTATGAGAATTACCACGTTTTTTTGTCATCGGTTAATAATGGGAACATTCTGTATATTATATAGCTTTTATATACTTGCCGAAAGTATGTAATTCTATACTAATATTACGCTTTGAAATGAAACCAACTTCGAATCAGGATTTTATAGGAACTATCACTATTTTTTTTCATCGGTTAATACAGGATCATTCTGTAAGCATTTTCTTTGATATACCTACTGAAATATTTTTTGAAATCGGTTCGTAAACGAAGGAGATATCAGGTAATATTGCAAAATTTACAGAACATCTTCGTTTTTAAAGTCGTTTTAAAAAAATACTCGTGAATCTGAATGGAAAATTAGTATTTTTTATTTATTTTTGAATGCGCCCAGAAGGTGATAGAATCTTATTATTTTTGTTCATGTTTTTCGATTTGTAGAATATTTGAATGCCAAAGTACCACGCGAGAAGAAACCAAAACTGATAAGATCAAATAATTAATGCCTGCTACAGACTTTACGGACTAAAGCAATTAATTTTACCAATTAAATTATTTTGTGTACGGTTTCGTAGGTACCAGCCATTTTGTAGCCTTGAATAAATATTAATATTTGTTTATAAAATCGTACTTTGATTATAAAATAAGGTATTTAAATATCTTTAATTACACCTAACTCTAGTAAATTTCAATTTTCCTAAATAAAATATTAATATTAGGAAAACAAATACAATATAAGCGCCATCTAGTATGGAGTTGTGGTACTAAAACGATTTTTTATAAACCACAGATAATATGTAATAATTCTTAAAGAATCTTATTAACGTACAGAAATCAAAACCTTAACAGTCACGTGACATTAATAGGTATCCTTATTTTTGTAAGACGCCATCTATTGCTGAGTAGCAGAACTAATTTGAACCAATAGTTACAATGTTTGCTAATAGATGGCGTTTTTCAGTTGCCCGCTTAATTCAAATATACATCACCGTATTTATCTCAATTTTGAAAAAAGGATTAACGCGTTTCTAAACGAGTTTTCGTAAATTATCGAGTGCACATTTCCCAACAACGAAAACAAAACAATTTCACTTGTACCAAAGAAAAAGTGACCAAGAAAAAACTGACGAAAACTTTTCTGCCGCAGAATACAAGAAGATTTAACACGCTGACCGGACCAAAAATGAGAGAGAGACCCCACCATTATGTCTACCCGGAGCCAATAAAGGACAAAGTATTAGAATTCTCAACATCTACACGAAGACCAGGCATTTTACCCGACCAAATGAATCCCGGTGTCATTTTCCGCGTTCGGATGTCAGACGCCATCTTGCGAATCAAACAAAGAATGTACGAGGACCCGGAAAGACATATAGAAGCCGATATAATCTACACCAATCTAATAAAAAAAGTAGTCATGGACGAAATTACCAAATTCCATAATCTGCTACTTATGTATAAAACTGATAAATCTATTAAAGAACATTTGGGCGAATGCGGCGGCAGGATTTATAAATTTATTAGTTTTATGACAATTAAGGTTCATATTTATTGTCTGTTTGACGCTTTGTGGATTGATGGCAACCCTTATGTGATAGGGGATGAATACTCGGTCACCCCTGTAGAGGTGCCTCCAATGTTACAGTGTGACGCGGCCGAATGTAATTCTGTTGTTTTTGTTGATTCGATCACTGAGCCTAAGGATGTCGAAGAATAATTTCGTGTTAAATAAATGCATGCAAACATTATTGAGTTTTATTTTAGTTATTTCTTAAAGTTAAGATTCTTCTCGCCTTATTCATAAAATTAAAAAAACAACTAAAACACTATTATAAAGTGTTTTGTCTCTGGAAAATGGTGTATGTCGTAAAGGGACAAATACGAGTACCTATTTGACAGCTAAAATGTTGTAATTAATAATAAGCGTTTAAGAAAGCCTAATATTAAAAATGCAGAATGCAATATTTAAAAATTTTACAACCCTAATATCTATCCGATAAACTCTAGGCTTGTAACTATTATGGAATCTAACTACCTGTGGCACTATATACATACTCGTACACAAATACTTTTTAGACCTAAGTGATTTATAACTTGATATATATATCGCGGTCCAATTCAGTCACTTATTCATGTCGTCGAGGTCAGTGGCCAACCCTGGTGTCAGTTTTCAGAACGCCTAATGACCCCCAACATGGTCTAACGATAGAAAAATCCGCGGTCCAACTGATTTCAATTAGTAGGACTGCCCTCAGATCATAATCGGCTCACGATTCGGAGGTTCCGGGTTCGATTCCCGGTGGGGACATATCTCACAAAAATCTCGATGTGACACTGTCCTCAGTTTGGTTAGGGCACTGCAGGTTGAATCACCTGATTGCCCGAAAAATAAGATGATTCCGTGCTTCGGAGGACACGTTAAGCCGTGTGTCCCGGTTAATTTCTACGGATAGTAGTCGTTACATGAGCCATGTCAGAGGCCTTTGGCGGCTCAATAACTCTGACACCAGGATTGGTCAGGTTGACCATCCGCTCGATGAAGAAGAAGATGAATATCATCATTTCGTGTTCGTTCCTACCAGAGGCGGCGCGGGGGTCGCCGCAGAGGCCGACAGACCACCGCCGCCCCGGCCAGCTCCGTGAGTAATACAAAGTCTTATAATACTGGTTCCTTAAGTTTAAGCTAACACTACTCATTTTGAATTGAAACTATCTTTACATTTTTATTTTATATTTTTATCTGATATCACAAAAGACAGTCTTCTGTGACCACGGTTCCTGTAAAGAGGCCGAAACGTCAGATCACTACATAGTATAAAACAAAGTCGCGTCTGTTTGTCTGTTTGTCTGTATGCTTAAATCTTTAAAATTACGCAACGTATTTTGATGCGGTTTTTTGTAATAGGTAGAGTGATTCAAGAGGAAGGTTTTTATGTAAAAAAATTCCCGAAATTCCCACGGGAACGGGCACAACGCGGGTAAAACCGCGAGGCGCTGCTTTTATACTATGTAGTGATGATAAGTATACTAGCCACGCCCGGCGTGCTACCCGCGTTGTACCCGTTCCCTCGGGAGTTTCGGGATAAAAAGTATCCCATATGTTATTCTGATGTATAACCTATATTACTGTAAAGTTTCATCCAAATCCGTTCAGTAGTTTTCGTGAAAGAGAAACAAACATACATACCTATACATCCTCACAAATTTCGCATTTATAATATTATTAGGATTACGATCTAGCTACATAAGCCACATTAAAAAGAAGGTTCAAATAGAATTAACAATTACTTTATGCAACAACAGTCAAAAAACGAATCCAGTGACGTCCCGGTGGCTCGGAAACCTGATGATGTCCCGGTGCCGCGGAGCGGAAAGAAGACACGCAACCGGTCCTCCAAACCGAACTACGACACATACGACCCCCCAGCGAAGGTACGACCCCCCTATAACACCCCACTGCAGATCAAACACCTCTCACTGAAGATGTTAGTACAGCGAGGAGTACACGTGATCACAAGCGAGTACTAATGTAAAGTATCGTCCTATAACACCCCACTGCAGATCAAACACCTCTCACTGAAGATGTTAGTACAGGGAGGAGTACACGTGATCACAAGCGAGTACTAATGTAAAGTATCGTCCTATAACACCCCACTGCAGATCAAACACCTCCCACTGAAGATGTTAGTACAGCGAGGAATACACGGGATCACAAATCGTCCTATAACACCCCACTGCAGATCAAACACCTCTCACTGAAGATGTTAGTACAGCGAGGAGTACACGTGATCACAAGCGAGTACTAATGTAAAGTATCGTCCTATAACACCCCATTGCAGATCAAACACCTCTCACTGAAGATGTTAGTACAGCGAGGAGTACACGTGATCACAAGCGAGTACTAATGTAAAGTATCGTCCTATAACACCCCATTGCAGATCAAACAACTCTCACTGAAGATGTTAGTACAGCGAGGAGTACACGTGATCACAAGCGAGCACTGATTTTCATGTTACAGGATTACGAGGCTGGTTTCGTGGAGATGCCAAAGGACTTGTATCAAGCGCATCTTAGACCGGGAGTCATCTTCAGGATACACATGTCGGAAGCTGTGCTTAAGATGCAATATAGAAAGTAAGTATGGTATTCTAAGTACTTCTATAGTACTTACACACCAAATTAAAAGTAACAGCACGCAATATCCTTATCCGCCGCCTTACGACCGCCCGGGGAGCCTCAAGATCTGCACACCTCGGCCTTAGCACTCGGCTACTCTTCTGGGGAATACGCATGCCCGGTGTGGCACGGCTCCTCGCATGCGAAGAATGTAGAGTAGCGCTCAACTTGCCGAATAGTAACAGGCTGCCTCAAACCCACACAAAACAACGTTTGCCGGGTCAGATCTTCTTCTTCATCGAGTGGATGGTCAACCTGACTGATCCTGGTTTCATAGTTATTGAGCCGCCAAAGGCCTTTGATATGGCTCATGTAACGACTACTATCCGTAGAAAGTAACCGGGACCGACGGCTTAACGTGCCCTCCGAAGCATGGAATCATCTTACTTTTCGGGCAATCAGGTGATTCAGCCTGCAATACCCTAGCCAAACTGAGGACAGTCTCACAAAGAGATTTTTGTGAGATATTGTCCCCACCGGGAATCGAACCCGGAACCTCCGGATCGTGAGTCGAGCGCTCAAACCACAAGACCACGGAGGCTGTTATATTTTCTCAGTTACGGAGAAGATAAAGACGAATCAGTGATCGAAGCCGACGTGGAGTACCTCCGGCTGACGCGCAAGGTGATCAATGATGAGATCACCAAGTTCGAGGACCTGCGGTGGCTGGTGGGCTGGTTTAACAACCGCACCGACCTCATCATTGAGCACACGTGTAACACGAGATACTTCGCTGTCGGTAAGATTTTTTTTATTTTTTTTTTATTTTTTTTAATATTACAAAGAAACTCACTTTACAAAGAATTATTTCTTGCCAAACTATATAAGTTAACTAAAAACTTTTAAAAAAAAAATCTAGCCGCCTTCAAAATATGGTAGGTAACTAAAAAGATAGAAATTTATTTAGTCGACTTCTGGACAAATTTTATATGAATATACTAGCTGCGCCCCGCGGTTTACCCGCGTTGTGCCCGTTCCCGTAGAAATTCCGGGATGAAAATAGCCTATAACCTTCCCGTTGAATGTGGCTATCCGTTACAAAAATATTTTTTCAAATCGGACCAGTAGTTCCTGAGATTCAAACAAACAAACAAACTCTGCATTCATAATATTAGTATTAGATATAATTGACACCCAGACGTCGCTAATAACTATATCTTCACATATTGTCGACTCCGTTGAATCGAACCCGAAACCCCCGACACAGTAAGCGCTCTGACTAATCACTATGCCAACGGGCTTGTCATTTTTACTCTTGTAAGAGTATACTTTAACACGCAGTAAGTGTGTCACTCTTCTGTGACTCTAACTCTAACGTGACTCTGACTCTAACTCTTCCGTCACTAACTCTAACGTGACTCTGACTCTAACTCTTCCGTGACTAACTCTAACGTGACTAACTCTAACGTGACTAACTCTAACGTGACTAAATCTAACGTGACTAACTCTAACGTGACTAAATCTAACGTGACTAACTCTAACGTGACTAACTCTAACGTGACTAACTCTAACGTGACTAACTCTAACGTGACTAACTCTAACGTGACTCTAACTCTAACGTGACTAACTCTAACTTGACTAACTCTAACGTGACTCTAACTCTAACGTGACTAACTCTTCCGTGACTCTTACTCTAACGTGACTAACTCTAACGTGACTCTAACTCTATCGTAACTCTAACGTGACTCTTATTTACCAACAGGCATACCCCCAACCATGTTCACACATGCTGAAGAGTACATGAAGCGGATGTGTTTGTTCGACAACGTGTATCTGGATCACATCCCCTACGTTATTGGGGAAGATGGCTCGCTGATCGCGGCGGTGGCACCCCCTGTGTTGTACTGTGACGCTGCTACGTGCACCTCTGTGCCGTTTGTAGACAGGTAAAAAACGTTTAATTTACGCAACGCCCAGTGACCTATGCAATAACGGCTCGACCGATTTTTATCAAACCACTAGTTTTCAAATGAAAAAGAAATGGTCGCGATCGGTGCATCCGTTGGTTGTACCCTGTGCAAAAACGGCTCGACCGATTTTTATCAAACCACTAGTTTTCAAATGAAAAAGAAATGGTCGCGATCGGTGCATCCGTTGATTGTACCCTGTGCAAAAACGGCTCGACCGATTTTTATCAAACCACTAGTTTTCAAATGAAAAAGAAATGGTCGCGATCGGTGCATCCGTTGGTTGTACCCTGTGCTATAACGGTTCGACCGATTTTTGCCAAACATAGCCAAGAACCTCCTCCAACGGGAGGGCAGCGAGTGAATCCGCAGAGCACAGCAGAGCAGAGCGGAGCAAGTTTTTTTTTTTATAGAGAGGTAACATTTATAATTAATGTAGTATGTCCGAACTGTCAAATTCAAATAATTATTTTTCTTTTGAATAACTGCAGTCAAGAGGAAGTTTATAGGTTATTTACTATCCCGGAATTCCCACGGGAACGGGTACAACGCGGGTAAAACCGCGGGGCACAGCTAGTAAGTACCTACATAAATATTTTATCACGATCCGCCATTTTTTCCAGCGTTATGTTCGACGAGAAACTAACCCGCACCAACGTCAGAACTTTGACCCGCTGTCAAGCGAGCTGTCGCGCGCACTGCAAGAACGATCCCGATTGCTTGAAACGCTGCTCTGATAGGTGCCTGCGAGCCGAATAACACAACACACACTCCTGATTGGCTGGCGGTAGAACGGTTAATTCGACCAATCAGGAAGACGTATTCGAAAATGGATTTGAATAATAAAGTGCTTTGACAGTTGTGTTGTTTTTTTTTATGTACTACGTGTTTTTATCTGTAATATTATAAAGCTGCAGAGTTTGTTTGCGCTAATCTCAGGAACTACTGGTCCGATTTGAATAATTCTTTTTGTAATGGATAGACACATTCAACGGGAAGGTATGGGCTATTTTTCATCCTGAAATTCCCACGGGAACGGGTACAACGCGGGTAAAACCGCGGGGCGCTGCTAGTTTTTTATATACGTTGATAAACGACAAAGCTAACGCTATAGGTTGTACGTGGGGCATACTGAAAGTTTCTGGAACTGGCCACTTACGATAAAAAAAATAAAAAAGTTATTATGGAATTTAAAAAAAGAACTCTCTGGGAGCATATCGCTTTTTAAAACGCGAGACTGTCATTTGTTTTTTTCATTCTGGCGCCCTTGGAGAAATTGCGTGCCGCTACTGCAATGAATTTAACTCGGGAAAATTTTCGCTCAATGATATTTTACGATTTTCGCTGTGGCTTAAGTCAACAAGAGAGTTGCCAGAGACTTCAATTGGCGTTTGGTGATGAAGCCCCATGTCGTAGCTCTGTGTATTCGTGGTTCGGAGAATTTAGACGAGGATGTGTTCATCTCCATGACGATGTACGTGAAGGTCGGCCGATGACTGCGGTTACCGAATCTAATATTGATACCGTACGACAACTAATTGAAACTGACAAAAAATTACTTGTCAGCAAATTCGTACTATATTAGGCATTGGAATGAGCCAAGTGCAAACTATTTTGCATTTTCATCTGAAGGTTCGGAAGCTTTGCACTCGATGGATACCGCATGATTTATCGGAAGACCAGAAATTACTGCGTGTAGAGTGGTGCCGCAAAATGATAAAAAAGTTTAATGGAGGATAGTCTTTAGCTGTCTATAACATCGTGACAGGTGACGAAACCTGGGTGTACTGCTTTGAAACGGAAAGTAAAAGTCAATCTGCAGAATGGGTCTTTCCTTTTGAAGATTTACCGACAAAAGTAAAGAAAAGTCGAAGCACCGGCAAGAAAGTGGTAGCATCTTTTTTCGGCAAATCGGGCCATTACATGACAGTGGCTCTTGAAAACCAAAGGACAGTGACTGCAGATTGGTATGTAAACACTTGCTTGCCCAAAGTGCTAGAAAAAGTTTGCGAAAAGCGTCCTCTTAGTAAGGTAATCCTTCACCACGATAACGCGTCCGCCCATTCAGCTAAGATAACGAATGCGTATTTGAAGGCCTCAAATGTGGAACTGATGACGCATCCACCATACAGTCCGGACCTTGCACCTTGCGACTTCTTTTTATTTCCAAAAATTAAAGATAAACTTCGAGGTATACGATTTACAACCCCAGAAGCGGCGGTGAGTGCGTTCAATGAAGCCGTTGAAGAGGTGTCCCCTGGAGACTGGACCTACTGCTTCACACAATGGTTCGAAAGAATGCAAAAATGTGTAAATGGCAAGGGTATATACTTCGAAAAACAATAAATGTATCATAAACATAATATCTGGTCTCATTTATCTAAATCCAGAAACTTTCAGTATGACCTAAGTATTATCGTTTCATATACATATATAAGTTTTAATTGTTGTTTATTTTTGGGTCCAAAAAAACACATATATTTAATTTTATTATTTTTATTTATTGATAATCTGTCCGTTCAAGACTGTAGTCTCTCATATAGGCAGGTTTGCGCCCAGGGCGAACCATTGGCACCTTAATGTTATGTTGCTTTAACATATGACTCCTCTTTACTGTGAGTCGGGTAAACGCGGCTTTGCAAACCTCACAGGCATACCTGAAAATAAAACAATTTAATAAATAAATAATATATACACCCGGGCTCCCATACAACAAACGGGATTTGGTGCCGTTTTTTAAAGTACGGAACCTTCCGTGCGGGTTCGACTCGCACTTAGCCGGTTTTTTGTTGTAAGTGTAGCTCAGTGTATACTCTACCTGTATACTATATCTGTGTACTCTACCTATATCTAATATATAAAATTCTCGTGTCACGTTGTGCGTAATTGAACTCCTCTGAAACGGCTCGACCGATTCTCATGAAATTTTGTGTACATATCGGGTAGGCCTGAGAATCGGACAACATCTATTTTTTATCCCGAAATTCCCGCGGGAAAGGGTACCGTTGTTGAATTCCTCTGAAACGGCTCGAACGATTCTCATGAAATTTTGTGTACATCGGGTAGGCCTGGGAATCGGATAACATCTATTTTTTATCCCGAAATTCCCGCGGGAACGGGTACAACGCGGGTGAAACCGCGGGGCGCAGCTAGTACTCTATATTCTCTACCTATATACTCTAGTGTACTCTACCTCTTGATATTGTCGTGCGTGTCTGCGTGGCGCATCAGTTTCGGCTTGCTGGTGAAGCTGGCGTCGCAGCGGGCGCAGCGGAAGCGGCGCGGGTCGCCCGGGCTGTGGGCCACGGACGAGTGCCTTTTCAGGTGAGACGAGGTGCGATAGGACTTCGAACAGAACTCGCATTGGTAGGCTTTCTCGCCTGTTGGCCGAATTATAATATTTATTTATTTTTACCGGACAAATTCACTCACAGTTAATTAGACCCAAAGTAAGCTCTAAGCTTGTATTATGGAATCTAACTCACTGATACTACTACATATACATACACAAATCTATATATATATAAAATTCAAAGTCCTGACTGACTGATAATCAACGCACAGCCTCAACCGCTACACCTAGAAACCTGAAATTTGGCAGGAAGGTTCTTCAAGTGACGTAAGTGCACACTAAGAAAGGATTTTCGAAAATTCCTACGGGAACGGGCTCAACGCGGGCAAAGCCGCGGGGCGCTGCTAGTACTTTATAAGAATATATAATTGACACCCAGACGTCGTCGCCAACAACTATGTCTTCACATATTGTTGACTCCGGGCGGGAATCGAACCCGCAACCCCTGACACAGTAAGCGCTCTCACTGCCACTGTGCCAACGAGCTTGTCAAATATCACAGCGACTTTACCGAAGTGCTCGTTCCCGTGGGAATTTCGAGAAGCTTTATATGTAGTTGTAAGCCAGTCTCTTGAATCACTCTATCTATTAAAAAAACCGCGTCAAAATCCGTTGCGTAGTTTTAAAGATCTAAGCATACATAGGGACAGACAGACAGCGGGAAGCGACTTTGTTTTATACTATGTAGTGATAGTGAGTAGCCGCGCTCGAGGTGTTACCCGCGTTGTACCCGTTCCCGCGGGAATTTCGGGATCAAATGTATCCCATATGCTATTCTGATGTATAACCTATGTTACTGTAAAGTTTCATACAAATCCGTTCAGTAGTTTTTGCGTGAAAGAGTGACAAACATACATCCATACATCCATCCATACATACATCCATCCTCACAAACTTTCGCACTTATAATATTAGTAGGAAGATATCACTGAAGATATCAGTACAGTGAGGATGAGATGTTAGGAAACGTGTATTCACCTGTATGGACCCTCAAATGCATGGCTAGGTCATGTTTAGACGAGGCGGCGTAGTCACACAGAGCACATTTGAACCTCGGAGGATAGTGCCTCAGCATGTGACTGGAGCGGTCGTACGGCTTGCTGAAGTACTTGCCACATATCTGAAAAAAACCGGCCAAGTGGTTTAACAGCCTCCGTGGTCTAGTGGTTTGAGCGCTCGGCTCACGATCCGGAGGTTCCGGGTTCGATTCCCGGTGGGGATCTCACAAAAATTACTTTGTGAGACTATCCTCAGTTTGGTTAGGGCATTGCAGGCTGAATCAACTGATTGCCCGAAAAGTAAGATGATTCCGTGCTTCGGAGGGCACGTTAAGCCGTCGGTCCCGGTTACTTTCTACGGATAGTAGTCGTTACATGAGCCGTGTCAGAGGCCTTTGGCGGCTCAATAACTCTGACACCAGGATTGGTCAGGTTGACCATCCACTCGATGAAGAAGAAGATCTATTAATTGTTTTTAGTATCGAGCAAGAAACGGTAATAAAATCACGTTTATTGTATAGCCCCATTGAATATTTGTTTTATTTTATTTTTAGTATTTGTTGTTATAGCGGCAATAGAAATACATCATCTGTGAAAGTTTCAACTGTCTAGCTATCACCGTTCTTGAGATACAGCCTGGTGACAGACAGACGGACGGACGGACAGACGGACGGACGGACAATCACAACGTTGAAATTTTCAAAATCTTTTCGTAATTCTTTTGACTAAGCGATGTTAGTCCATTGTGATTGTTAAGCAACGTGCAGCTCGACCCCTACTTGGATGGGTGGCCGATAGCGGCATTTCTATTTGAGCGCTACCGTGCTTCGAAAGACACGTTAAGCAGTCGGTCCCGGTTGTTTTTAATCATTAGACCATGTCGGAGGCCTTTTGGCGGTCTAAAACTACACCAAGGTTGACCACTGACCTACACGAAATTAATGAAAGAGCCTGTAATGTCGTGTCTGGGCAAAGGCCTCTCATCTCACTGAAGATATCAGTACAATGAGGAGGATGTCGTAATCACCACGGTTGCCTAAAGAAGGTTGGTGATCTCAAACGCGAGCCATTAAAAAACTAGTATAATAGTAGTTTATGCAACTGTCATATAATGAAGGGTATTAAAACACGATGCGCTCGTTTCATAATAGTAACGAGTGTTTTAATACCCGTGTTATATGCAGTTGCATACACTACTTTATCTTCACTAATGCAATTAATCAAACAACAAGAGTAAAAGCTGACAATAGTTTTTCACGCGTACGTGTATTGTCACAGTGAACTTGCCGCCATTAAAATCTAACCAATGAGAGCGCAGCTGCGCGCGCAGGGCCAATCAGGATTTTGACATAAGGCTCGCCAGGTTAATTGGTCGCGTTTTATTGATGTTATAATGAGATTTTACGATATCGATGTGGATATTAAACCATCATGTGAAATTGCTTAAATTGAGTGTTTTGTTGTCTGCGCTATAACAGTAGTAATTATAAGTCAAGTATTGGAAACATAAGTAGAATGTTACAACATTAGTGTAGATAAAAACGTATATTTACCTCACAAACAGCTGACAGATTCGAATGCTTCTCTCTGTTGTGTTTACGCAACAAATTCTTGTTGTTAAACTTAATATTGCACAAATCACAGTTAAAAATAACAGAATCTTGAGAATACTTAGTGGTGTCAACGTTGTTTGTAGTGGTGTCAAAGTTATTGGCAGTGGTGTCAAAGTTATTCGCAGTAGTGTCATAGTTGTTGATAGTGGTGTTAGAAATATTGGTAGTGGTGTCAAATGTATTAGTAGTGGTGTCAAATTTATTGGTATTGGTGACAAAGGTATTGACAGTAGTACCTAAATTATTGACAGAACAGTTTAAGGTATTACTAGGTGTGTCAGGGGTATTGGTAGTGGTGTCAGGAGAATTGATGGTGGTGTCAAAGGCTTTCTTAGTAGTGTCAAAGGTATTGGAAGTAGAATTCAATGTAATATTGGAATTTGAAGTGTTAGAACAGGAATTATTGTTGTTTAATGCAGTGATAGAATTTAATGTGTGTGTAGTGGTGTCATTCTTATATGAATTGGGGTCTAAGGGGCAGATTTTTATTATGACCTCTTTTGATATATCTAGATTATTTTTTCTTCCTTTGTTAGCTTTTGTTTTAGTATTTATAGTGTCTACAATATTTGAAGTAGGATCTGAGTTTGGATTTTTAGTTTTCTTTTTGATTTTGTGACTTTTATGTGTTTTTGAAATGGTTTTGTGCGATTCAGTTTTCTTCTTTGTTGCATCTGTACTGGTGACAAAACAATAAATGTATTAATTAGTAGGTAACTTACTTTATCACTACATCACTACATAGTATAAAATAAAGTCGCCTCTTTTTCGTGTCTGTCTGTTTGTCTGTCTGTATGCTTAAATCTTTAAAATTACGCAACGGATTTTGATGCGGTTTTTTGTAATAGGTAGAGTGATTAAAGAGGAAGGTTTATATGTATAAACATTCCCGAAATTCCCACGGGAACGGACACAACGCGGGACGCTGCAAGTCTAAACTAATATCCGTCTGCTATAACCTTTTATAATACTAGCAGCGCCCCGCGGTTTTACCTGCGTTGTGCCCGTTCCCATAGGAATTTAGGGAAATTTTATTCATATAAACCTTCCGGAAGAATCATTCTATTGATGGATGAAAACCGCGTCAAAATCCGTGCAGTAGTATTTGAGTTTATCGCGGACAGACAGACGCGGCCGGGGACTTTGTTTTATACTATGTATATTGTAGTGAGTAGTGATAGCTGACAGATAAAAAAATTAAGTATTTCATACTTCGATCAACAATACACAACTAGATGTCGGTTCGGCGCAAAAAATACGTCTCGGTGAATAAGGCCTCATTTGAAAAGTGAGCTCTTATTTTATTCACAAGATTTGCTACTTTATTGCTAGGTGTCATGGTTGTAATTAGGTTGAACTTCGAACTGTTTCAAAACTTTTGTTTCAGTTCGGTAGTAAACAAAATAAGCTGTCACCCGTCATCCACGCGGACAGTATTAAGCTTTGATTTTGTACGTGACCCGATATCTAGTTGTGTATTGTTGATCGAAGATTTCATACCTAAAATCATTATTGATCCCTAATTTATCTTCAACATATTCATCTTTAGATTCTTTGTCTCCATAATCATAGGTTACAATATCATTAAAATCATCATCTTCAACATCTCTACTTTCAAAATCTAATTCAATTTTCAGTTCATCAATTTCAAAGGTATCTTCAACTTTGTCAAATTCGCCATTTTTGCTATTGTCCATGTCATTATTTTGCCTAATTCCTTTGGAAGACTCGTCATAGTGTCCAAAATCATCATTATTGATGAAATAATCATCTTTAATGTGTTCTATTTTAATTTTTTTCAGCTGTTTGTCTGTTTTCAAACATTTATTTTTGAATTTTACTGATGTAGTCAGTTTAATTAAACAGTCAGTGCATACATTGTTTGGCAGACCGTCAGCTTTGGATATCTGAAATAAATTATTTGTTGAAAAATATTTATACTGGTTACTTAAGTTTAAGGAAACACTACTTTTTTTGAATTAAAACTTCGTTTACAGATACTCCTCGCTTTTATTTTGCACTAGCAGCGCCCCGCGGTTTTACCCGCGTTGTGCCCGTTCCCGTGGGAATTTCGGGATGAAAAATAGCCTATAACCTTCCCGTTGAATGTGGCTATCTATTACAAAAAGAATTATTCAAATCGGACAGGTAATTCCCGAGATTAGCTCGAACATACAAACAAACAACCAAACTTACAAAGTTTACCTCTTTAAAATATTAGTACAGATTTTTCGTTTCGGCCCTTTACGGGAACTGTGGTCACAAGACTAGAAGTCATAAAAGAAAAGTGTATCCATAAATATAGTTTCAACACTCTGGACTAACTGCGTACCAAAATCATTCAAAACGGTTCAGTAGTTTTGGCGTGAAAGCGTAACAGACAGACAGGTAGACAGACAGAGTTACTTTCGCATCATTACATAGTATAAAACAAAGTCGCGTCTGTTTGTCTGTCGGTATGCTTAAATCTTTAAAATTACGCAACGGATTTTGATGCGGTTTTTTGTAATAGGTAGAGTGATTCAAGAGGAAGGTTTTTATGTAAAAAAAATCCCGAAATTCCCACGGGAACGGGCACAACGCGGGTAAAACCGCGGGGCGCTGCTAGTTTATAATATTAGGTAGGATTAGGAGAGGATAAGTTTGAGACTTACTTGTAATCCGGTGCAGAAATACAGGTCCTCTGCAATATTCTTCGTTTCACCTCGAAACATATTAGTTAAAGCTACGTTCTTAGCCATGCATAGTCGACACATGGCCGACAATATATTAGTATTCGTTTTTAAGTTATCATTCATGTTTATAGCTGGAAAAGACACAAATATGTGTACAATTTGTAAATGTAGTGGTTAATGCCAAGTCTAATAAGGTACCATAGCTAAAATAGATAGAAATATACAATTTATAAACATAGTGGGTAATGCCAAGTCTAATAAGTCTAAGGTAATACCTAGGTATGTATGTAAATATATAAAATGCATGATCAAAGAAAAAATACAAAAAAAAAATTAAAAAATGAATACTTACAAATAAAAAAAAAAACATTTTTTACTTTTTAGAACTATGTAATTTTGTGTTCTTAAAAAAAACAATTATTTATCTGTGTTTTCATCTTTTTTTTGTTGAAATTTAAATATTTATGACTATTTTTAAAACCAAATAAAAATTCTGTCTTCTTCCATTTACTAAACATTTTCCTCTTCAGAAGGAATCGTCTTCGGCTGGAAAATCGTCCACATTTCAACTTTCGTAAAGAAAATAGAATCAACCTAGGTTTTTTTGCGGGAAATTCTCTAAAAATATCTTAGTTTTATGCGAAGAGTTAAAAATATATATATATGAACCAGCTACATAAATATATTTAAAATTACTGACCTTAAACCGTATATATTATTGTAGGCCTACTTTTAATATTATAATATCGCCAAAACCTCCTCGCTGTACTGATATCTTCAGATATGAGCCTTTGCTCAGCAGTGGGACATTACTGGCTTATACTTTTTTAATTATATTTATTACGTTCTATATTTCTACACAACACAATAAACAAATAAAGTTTAAATTAGTAAATTATCTAATTAAATAGAATTTATAAACAAGCACTCAAAAAATATTTTCTTATTAGGAATAGGCATGTACCTATCTGAAATTTAAAAAATGTATATCGATATTTTTACACGGTATATTGAGATAGAGATATCGATACATTTATTTTCGTAAAATCATCGATACCATAATATCGTTGACACTTGACACTACATTCACCTACACGGTGATTTCAATTATTGAGTTAGATCCTAGGTTTGAAATGTTGGTTGATCCAGTTAGATTCCATAATAAAAGCATAGAGCTTAGTTTAGCTCTAACTAACCAACCATGTGTATATTATTTGATCTGTAGGTTGGTAAATATACGTTTGTTAAATAATTACTTATCTACTGTTGAAAATGAAATTCGATGGGTACAAAAAAATATTGTTGAGAATTATCACAATAATTGTCTTTAAATCTAATTAAAAACTTAAATAAATCACGACATATTATAAAACAAAATCCCCGGCCGCGTCTATCTGTCTGTCTGTCTGTTCGCGATAAACTCAAATACTACTGCACGGATTTTGACGCGGTTTTTTTAGATAGTGATTCTACAGGAAGGTTTATATGTATAAAAATTCCCGAAAATCTCACGGAAACGGGCACAACGTGGGTAAAACCGCGGGCGCTGCTAGTTGTGTATAAGTCTAAAAAACTTCACTTAATAATTATTAAATTAAGTTAAATTGAATCATCACCAATCAGTCATGTTCGTCATGGAACATGAGTGTTAATTATTTAGAAATACAAATTGAGGGCAGCACTGAGTCTGTGTATATCATATTTTGATGTTTGATGCATGTTCTATGTGTGCCACAGAGGATTACATTGGTGTTTTTTAATAATACGCAGTTGTATCCGGACTTATCCATTGTAATGTTTTGTTGGACATCATTACCATGAGTGCGATGTTCGATACTATCGATACTATTATCGACATTTTTAACATTTCCCATCCCTAAAAGAGCGACTCCGCGGCAGACTCATGTCTTAAATAACTCAATTTCCCTACTGTCAATGTCAAATTTTAAATTCTACGAGCTGCTGAAAAGCGCCATCTGGCGCTATCTGTTAGTTAACTTAATCGCCCTGAGTTTATTTGTTTGTCAATAATCCGCTACATATAAAATTTAACGTCTGCCTAATTAGATGACATACTGACTGATCCATGGACTGATCTGATTGAATGATGAATGCCAGAATGTGAACACCTGTGGTGAACACTGCACCTCGGCTTGTCTCCCTTAGCACTTCGCGCGCCAAAAGCCCGATGCTAGCCGGAGCGCTGGAGGCGAGGCAAGGCGATGGACGACGAGGGGTCGCGAGTGCCCCGACTACATTGTCAAGCTCGCGCTTTCTATCTATACTCTTTTTTGATTTTATTCCATTCTTACCCTATCTCTAAACCTTTATCTCTTCAGAAGCAATCGTCTTTTGCTGGAAAATTGACGACATTTAGTCCACATTTTGTGCCAATCCAAAAAAATAGATTATATATGTGTATTGTGTAGTGCTGCATTTTTTATTTTTATGAGTTGGTAACCCTATTGCTTTTCTAAAGCTGCGTACAGACCGGCCCAACGAACGCCCAACGATGGCGCTAGCGTTGGCTTCCGCACGCTCTCTGGAGTTCCTTAAAAACTGCGTACAGACCGGCCAAACGAACGCCAACGAACGGGTTTCGTTGACCTTCGTTGCTGCAATCTGGACGGCTTAGCGAATGCCAACGATCGCTCGTTGGCGTGTGCCGGCGATCCGAAGCGTGGCGGTAACATCAAAGAAATCGAGCTATTTGATCGAACTCTGTTTGGACGGTCGCCGAAGGCCAACGAACGAACGCTCAGTTGAAGCAAGAGAGCGTAGCGTATAGACGTCCAATTTGATTTTATTATTACTTGGATATTTCCCGCCATTTAGATCATGGAGAAAAACAAAGAATGGAGTAACGACGATATGTTTTTATTAATAGATTTGTATAAAGAGAAGCCGTGTCTTTGGGATCCAACAAATAATGAATATAAATTGAATGCGAAGAGAAGTGACTGCTGGCTGGAAATTGCTAACATTCTGAATTGCGATGTCTCCATCGTCAAAAAGAAAATGGATTCTTTAATTCCCTTTTCTCACACGTCCGTGGCCTTCTAGAGTTCAATCAAGATTCCCGCCCTTTTATTCTCTTTCCCTCTAAAAGTTTGCGATGTAACCGAACCTCTTTTCACAAACATATAAAAAGTTTGCGATGTAACCGAACCTCTTTTCATAAACATATAAACCTCTTTTCTTTAAAACATACAAAATTCTGTTAATAATTTATTGAACCTAAGAGCGTTTTCACATTATCCGATCCGATATCGGTGTCGGACGCCGATCCGATATCGGGGTACGTAAAATGTATGAAATATGTACCTGTCTTTCATATTGTCCGGCCCGATATCGGAACATATTTCATACATATTACTTACCCCGATATCGGATCGGCGTCCGACACCGATATCGGATCGGATAATGTGAAAACGCTCTAACAATAGTATTGTTGAGTTAGTATCCCATAGTACAAGCCTCGAACTTAGTTTTGGGATAGCTCATAGTTTGGTTCAATCTGTGTTATTTGTCCGTATATATTTATTTATTTATTATTTTTACGATCTGCACGGGAAGACAAGCAGCTGGCTAATTCTATGTTTTCTTTCACTCCCAACAAGTATGGGAGACATTTACATTGCACACCGTCCAAACAGAGTTCGATCAAATAGCTCGATTTCTTTGATGTTACCGCCACGCTTCGGATCGCCGGCACACGCCAACGAGCGATCGTTGGCATTCGCTAAGCCGTCCAGATTGCAGCAACGAAGGTCAACGAAACCCGTTCGTTGGCGTTCGTTTGGCCGGTCTGTACGCAGCTTAAGAAAAATTTGAAACTTGATCTTAAAACTTTTTAACTGCAGTATCAGCACAGCGCAGTTGAGATTTAAATTCTAATAACTTAACAAAATTAATTGTATTCGTGTTTGCGATCGTAGCAAGGAGATTGTGCTAAGTTTTGCGAACAACGAAACTCGTCTTCAGAGGAGGATTTCTATTATATAAAACCAAAATGTTGGAGGTCAGTAAAATTTCGTACTTACTATTAATTTTTGAAACTAGGAAAGTAAACGATGTCTATTCTTTTCTACTAGTTTTATTTCTATAAACCAACCGGTTTATAGAAATAAATTGTTAAAATAATGTCTTAAAATCTCTGAAACAACTTGGTAGGTAATTGCGCGGGAAACATGCGGGAAACAAAACTTATGAAAAAAACTTGCTTATATTAAAGATGGCGGGTTTTTATTAAGTACAAAATAATAAAATAAGTACATTACACATTAAAATAAGCTGCCCCTAATTGAATTGGTATTACTATGTCTGTCGTCTGATAATAATTAGTAGTTGGGGGTAGGTCGGTAGGACCATGTAAAAGGCCTGTAAATCTGTAAACTCATTTTGAATTAATAATAATAAATAATAAATAAACTACGTTTACGGATTCACTTCGCATTCGCGGTCACAGAAGATTTAAGTGAGCACGGTTCCTGTTAAGCGACAGAAACGTCAGATAAAAATGTAAAATAAAAGCCGAGTTTATCCTCTCGTCTGGCACGACGCCTTATTCAGGCGTTTGGGACAGTGGGTAGGATTTTAGCATAATTAACAGTAAAAACTATAACGATCCTGCTCTAACTTTTAGCAGAGCCAAAACAAAAGACAAGGCTAGCATATTCAATAAGAATAAAAACATCTTTATAGGAACAACATAGTTTCAATTCAAAATGAGTAGTGTTCGCTTAAACTTATGAAACCAATAGGCCTGTAATCTTTATACCTACAGTCCCACCATCTTATCTGTTCAGTTGACAGCGTCGCTAGTGGAAAATTTGGTTTTGCCATAACATAAGAAATTCACCAAGAAACAAAGGTAATTAAAACATGTCTTGCAAGTCAGTCTATAGATATCATTAAAATTTAAGAAACTACAATATCAATCTTATAAAGCCTAACTAAGAGAGAGATTCAATATGACGCGGCTGTAGTTCCCATTTTGCCCACCTGAACAGTTAAGTTGGTGGCACTGTACCAGGATTGGCCACTAGCTTACTCGAATTTACTTTGCTTTACTTACTGCAGAACCTAATAACTTATTCCTATAAAAAATCTCAGTTTGGAGGATCTATGCTAGCTTATTATTATAAAGGAGGTAGTTTCTAGCTTTGTTTGTAAGGGCTAGTTACCAATTACCAATCCAATTATATACACGGTGAGCCTTAATAACCGGAAAGATTTAAACGACGTATTTGTGACCACAGTACGAGTAAATAATGCTATATCAACATGGGTCCAATTATGTGTCTTAATTAAACTACTATTTCAGTACAAATTAAATCATATTAATTGATCGCTTCTTTGTAAACAAACCTTTACTTCAGAGAGTGAGCGAGTTTTGATTAATCTCAGTTGAGAAACAGTTGAGGAACGAGCATGACACTTAACGAATCACTCCGATATCATACGATGCATCAACCATGTGGTTAGTGCGTCTGCGTGTAAAAGTAGTAGGTGGCTACGTCACGCCTTTAGGGTGTGTTACAATTGAGATTATTTTACTTGTGGTTTACTTGAAATAATTAATATCTCTTAAAATATGGGTTTTTGGACTATACGTTATATAACTTTATATACTCTAATTAGGCTCTAAAATCGTTGGTTTAAATCTTTCGGGTTATTAAGGCTCACCGTGTATAACTAGCTGCGCCCCACGGTTTCACTCGCGTTGTACCCGTTCCCGCGGGAATTTCGGGATGAAAAATAGATGTTGGCCGATTCTCAGACCTACTCAATATGCTCACAAAATTTCATGAGAATCGGTCAAGCCGTTTCGGAGGAGTACGGGAACGAACATTGTGACACGAGAATTTTATATATAAGATAAGATTGAAATGTAAAGTTAAAATTGCATGTAGGTATATATTTTTTTAAATATTGTTAGATAATATAGATCCAGGTGGAAAGAATTGGGGGAGACCTTTGCCCAGCAGTGGGACACAACAGGTTAAATAAAATAAAAAAAAATTGTTAATTTCATTTTTGTTTTTAACTATTTGTACTTGCTTTTTTTTGTCTCTTTTACTTTTATGTCATAAATAAGTTCATTTTTTTAGTTAAGTATTTTTAATAAGTTAAGCATGCTGTGGCACCTAAAAAAGTGCATTTATATTTTAATTTTGTGTTATGTATAGTATATAGTATTTGTATAGTGTAACTTTTACTGGCTGTCCTAAATAAATAATAATAATTCTATTTGTAATGAATAGCCACATTCAACGCGATGGTTATAGGCTATTTTTCATCCCATTATTCCCATGGGAACGATTACAATGCAGGTAAAACAAGAGCCCGTTGGCACAGTGGCAGTGAGAGCGCTTACTGTGTCAGGGGTTGCGGGTTCGATCCCCGCCCGGAGTCAACAATATGTGAAGACATAGTTGTTGGCGACGACGTCTGGGTGTCAATTATATATTCTTATAAGTATTTGTGTATCAGTGGTAGTATCAGTGAGTTAGATTCCATAACACAAGCTTAGAGATTACTTTGGGTCTAATTAACCGTGTGTGAATTTGTCCAAAAAAAAAAACCGCGGGGTGCTGCTAGTACCCTACAAACTAGATCTCATAATAGTTGTTGGGACTAATTTAGGAATTGTCATTCTTCTTCTTCATCGAGTGGACGGTCAACCTGACCAATCCAGGTGTGAGAGTTATTGAGCCGCCAAAGGCCTCTGACATGGCTCATGTAACGACTACTATCCGTAGAAAGTAACCAGGACGGACGGCATAACATGCCCTTGCTTAAATTTACATTTATTGGTATGTTAAAAAGTTAATTAGGCATTTGTTTGTTTTTAATAATTATTACTTTCATTAGATACAATTTATGAAATTTTGTGTTAGTACTTCTTCTTCTTCATCGAGTGGATGGTAAACCTGACCAATCCTGGTGTCAGAGTTATTGAGCCGGCAAAGGTACTTAAAAATCCTTACTTAAAATGTCTCAGTGGTCTAGTTTAAAAAGTTATAGGTCATAATTTTAAAAAGTATTTTTCATGGCTCAGGTAAGAGGTAACCAATCCGCAGTAGCCAAATATGGTGATACACAATGCTCCTCACTGTATGGATATTCTCTGTGAAATAATGAGATCTTTGCGCAGATGTGAGGCATTACAGACTTAATTCTTTCCTATTTTTAGGGTCCCGTATCCAAAGGGTAAGAATGGGACCCTATTACTGAGAATTCGCTGTCCGTCCGTCTGTCCGTCTGTCACCAGGCTGTATCTCAGGAATGGTGATAGCTAGACAGTTGAAATTTTCACAGATGATGTATTTCCATTGCCGCTATAACAACAAATACAGCTCCCATACAACAAACATGATTGATTGCCATTTTGTAAAGTACGGAACCCTCCGTGCGCAAGTCCGACTCGCACTTGGCTGGTTTTTTAGTTCTAACTATAAAGTAGGATCATGTATGTCCCCTCATAATATTCGAATACATTTTTTAATTATATATTACAGAATGGTGTTGTCAACACTAATGGACACTGTCAAAGATCCAGTTTTAATGAAGAAGATATCCAGTTTCTGTCAAGTTCTCATTCATCAAGAGAGAAGTTTCTTAAAGAATATAAAAAGCTCTACTCCAGCAAAGAAAAAGCAGAACAACTGTATCTCCTGCTGCTAACTGAACTGGAGGCGGCGATAACCGAGGGTAATGTCGATAGATTAAAGAATTATAGCAACTTCATTGATTACATAACTGATGCAGAGGACCAAGCAACTCTGAGAGAGTATTACGATCATGTTAACAACCCTGTTAGGTACACTAACTTAGTTATCTTAGCTTGTAAACATAATAAGGTTACCATTTTAAAGCATCTTCTTGGCAGTAATGGTAAAATTGTCAATAATTTGTCCATCGGCGTTGGAGACCCTGCCTTGTCGCCAGACGATGAGGATGACACATGTCATAACGCGTTCTATTACGCTATACGTTCAGGCAACGCTGAGCTACTTGAGGCACTCATTAACAAATGGCCGGGCAACTATTTCGCGGATCATCTCGGGGAACTAGATGAAATTCTTTCACTTGCTTATGAGGAATTGAAACTTAAGAACGTACCATTATCAGAAGAGATGGAACTATTTGTTGAAAATAAGTTAATAAGTCTACGTTTTTTCTCTAATGTCTCGGGGCAACATCAGAATGCGAAGAGTTATCTTAGTAACATACGAGAGCGGATCGAGTTGGTACTTCAAAATGTTAGCTTATTAATGGCGGAGTACTCAAACACAGAAAAAGTAGACGGAAGGTTTTTGTTTGTTGCAAAATTTATCGCTCAAAATATTCATATATTGAAGCGGCAGCTCAGATCCTCTTACGAAAGACTGCCTTGGGAAGAAATAGAATTCTGTTTGGTCAGTTTTGTTTCTTCTCACATGAAACGCCAGGAAATTAATCTCTTCTACAATGCCACGTTGAACAAAGATAAAATACTGAACCTCCTCAATAATTTCGCCAAAGAACTTAAAGTAGAACAGGATACAATAGAAGGCCTCGCCATCGGTAGATTTGCTGATCTGCCGAAGTTGAAGCGTGAGAGAGTTATCGCTGAAATCGTTCGCTATCGTCCTCAATTTGAAGAGTTGTACAGCGACTATCAACAGATTAGAGATATCCATACTTTGGAGAAGATCAGTGACTATATAAAGTTGGCGTTATCAGCTGATCCCAAACAAAGGGAAGGGCAGTTACTCATTACAAGGGTTCTGCAAGTGATCGGCGAATACTTGAAGAACACTCTCGAGTCCCCCAAGCTGTCCAGCACGACGAGCGAGCTGCTTCTGCTGTCGCTGCCGAGGAACACCAGGGAAGTCATCATAGACTTACGTAATTCACTATCGCATGCTTACTCTCTAGACAATACAGATGTCAGTTTTTTTAAAGGTGTTCAAAAAGATACTCAAAGAATCGATGATGTAATAAATGGGATTCTTCACAACAACAAGATGAAAATTATCAAAGTTTTACTAAAGAAAATCACTACCAGTGAAAGTTTAGATGAGATAAGAGAAATTGCCGAATTATTTACTAACGTTAAATTTGATGCGATGCTAACACAGACTTTCAAAGTCATTGAAGATGATAAGCTTGAAAAACTCATTAAAGAACTGAGCGATAATATAACAGATAAGGATAGCTATGAAAAGGAGTTGTTTAACGAAATTCATAAAATAATCAATTCAGCAGAAACTAAATCAAAAAATATGAGATCTGATTACGTCAAAGCGTTTGTGCCGTTAAAGGCTATATGTATTGGATTGAACGACGATGCTATTGACCATAATACTTTTATAGCGATCAAAAAGAGCGTCCATAGAACACTAGAGAGTATTCCTTGTCAAATAGACTCGCACAATCTCAAAGAAGTTGTTGATTTAGCAATGAAGATTGTTCAGAGTGCTACGTTGAGAATGGGACTGAAAGATCTGGGGGAAGATGAGACCTGCGATAGAATTCATAGACTTTCTTGTGAGATATTTTTAATCGCTGAACTTAAAATAGATAATTTTAAACGTATTGAGGAATTAAGAGACAAGTTAAATAAAGGAATCGTCATTCCTACTTACAAACAAAGGAAACCTTATAATATGACCGAGGAAAATTATAATAACCAGCTTGAATTGAAGATATCTGAACTGAAAAGCATTTTGAGGAATAACGCATTAGGTGGAGAGTTGACTGGAAAACTCCCTTCCTACAGAAGTAATAAAAAGTTGCAAGCTGTAGTGGAAATGCTTGTTCTCGACATTATGTCAATATTAGGAAGTTCAGAGAAGCATCTCGAAAATAATCTGTTGTTTTTAGATGACAACACGCCTCTGTTAATTGGAAAAGGTTTGCGTAATCACTTAGCACACGACAATACCTTAGTTGAAGTGTTACTATCAGACCCCTCAATAGCAGTTATCTTGAACGCCAAAAAACTAGTTTCAGAAAATGTAATTAAAAGTAACAAGAAAATTGGCAAGTCGGTAAGAGATGATCCTTCTAAATTGAAAGAAAAATACGATCAAAATCTTATCACTATTACTAATCAGGAAAAGTTTTTTGCTGCGATGGAGGAAGGGAATATTGAAGACATAAAGAGTTATATCAGAAAGGGGGCTGATATTTATGCTAGAAATATTCACCTCTCAACTCCCTTACATATTGCAGCTCAAGGAACCAACCTAGAAGTTCTACAATTCATAATTAAACAAAAGATAGACGTCAATATTAAAGATGAAAATGGACAAAGTCCACTTCATATTGCTTCGGCACATGGAAGGAAAAATGTTGTAGAGTTCCTATTAAGACAAACAGGTGTAAATATTAATGAACTTGATAATAGCGGCAGAACAGCACTACACATCGCAGCTAAAAACGGTCACAGAAATGTCGTTGAAACTCTTCTAAAAAATAATGCTCAAACTAATATAAAAGAAAATGGTTTCTCACCGTTACACTATGCAATGCAAAACAATCACGTTGATATCGCTAAGATTTTGTTGGAAAAAGAAGCAAATGTTGACATTGATGAGACTCACGGCGGCTTTACGTCACTACACATAGTTGCTGAAAAGGGTTATCTAGAGCTGGTGAATTTGTTGCTTGAAAATAAGGCAAATGTGCATGCCAGGAACGATAGAGGAGGAACACCATTACACACTGCAGCACTAAACGGCCATCATGAAGTAGTGAACGCGTTAATACTCAAAGGAGCCGACGTTAACGCCAGATTCGTAGATGGGTTTACACCATTACTCTACGCTATAGAAAACGGCCATGAGAAGATAGTAGACATTTTATTGCAACACGGAGCTGATGTCAATGCTGCTGAGAAAACCAGTAATACTACACCTTTGCACTATGCAGCTAAATGTGGACATGTCAATATTATTAAAGCTTTACTGGCAAATAAAGCTAATGACCGTCTTGTTTCCGTTGAAGGTTTCACTCCACTTCATTTGGCAGCTTCCTATGGCCACTTAGAAATAGTTCAAGTACTTATCGCGCATGGTGCTAACATTCGCGTTAGAAATATGAATAACGCTACCCCATTGTACTATGCAGCAGAGGGAGGTCATAAGACGGTAGCTGAGGTTTTAATTGAAAATGGAGCAGATATCAATGATAAAGCCGATGAAAATCAAACACCATTACATGCAGCTGCTAGCAGAGGCCACAAAGATATGATTGAGCTCTTATTAAGAAATAAGGCTGATGTAAGAGCTCGTGACATTAATGGTAACACACCGTTACATGCAGCTGCAAGGGACGCTAGCAAAGATGTCATAGAACTTTTGATACGACATAACGCCGAAGTTGATGCTAGATCTAAAGACGGTACGACGCCATTGTGTGTAGCAGCTCTGAATGGAAATAAAGACGCTGTTGATTTCCTATTAAAAAGTAAAGCTACAGTCGACGCTAGCGCTAAAAATGGTCCAACGCCTCTAATAGCGGCTGTCATTGGTAGACATGGGGATATTGTGAAGCTTTTAATAGAAAATAAAGCCAATATCAATTTTATAGCATGTCCAGGCAGTACGGCATTATTTCAAGCCGTGGAAAGAGGTTTTAAGGAAATCGTTGAGATTCTTATTGCTAATAAGGCTAACGTTAACGTCGAGAATAAACAGGTTACGCCTTTACTTTCGGCTATTATGCATAACCACAAAGACATTGTTGAAATTCTTATACGAAATGGAGCTATTGTTAATGTAAAAGACAGTGCACCTTTGTCAGTAGCCGTGATGGCTGGTTACAAGGATATTGTAGAGGTTTTGCTGAAGAACAAAGCAAGTATCAAAATGGTTGAGTCTTCGTTGTTACATATGGCTTCTACTAGAGGTTACAAGGAGATAGTGAAAGCTCTGTTAGCAAAAGGAGCAAATGTAAATGCTATATCAGCTGATGATAGGTTTACAGCGTTGCATACAGTGGCGGCAAAGGGCGATAAATATATTGCTGAAATTTTAATAGCTAACGGGGCTAATGTTAACGCTAAAAGTGACCAAGGCACTCCACTTCACTTGGCTGCAGTGTTCGGCCATGCCAATGTCGTCGACGTCCTAGTCAGCAATGGAGCTAAAGTTCACGTAAAGGATATCAAGAACAGAACACCTTTAGAAATCGCAATTTCTTTCGGTCACATGGAAGTGATGAAACTGTTACTACGGTATGAGAAAGATTTGAACGCCAAAGGGGGTGGAGATTATACGCTACTACACATCGCTGCACAAGAAAAGAAATTAGACATTATTAAAAGTCTGGTTAGTGAAGGGTGTAATATTAATGTTAAAAATTCATTTGGATCAAAACCTATACATATTGCTGCTAGAGAAGGGAGCAAAGGCATTGTTAAGTTTTTCCTTAGCAAAGGGATGAAAGTCGATGAGCCCGGTGCTGCTAACCAAACAGTACTGTTCTATGCTGCAATGAAAGGTCAGATAAAAATAGTAAAATACTTAATAGCTCTAGGAGCTGATGTTAATTCAGTAGATACTAATGGCTTAACCGCTACACACATAACTGCTAACTTAGGGCAGAAAAATGTTCTAGAAGTTTTATTACAAAATGGCGCCATATATAATTCTGTCGACAACCTTGGTAGAAAGCCTATAGAAATTACTAATAAAGACAAAGACGTTATCCACTTATTAGCTGCAACCCAAGTGTTATTTGATTTTGTTAAACAAAACAACACTTCAGAAGTTAGAAAGGTTATCGAAGTAGGAGCAGCAGTTAATGCGCGAAATATTGAACTGAATAGTGGGACGGCATTACATTATGCCGCATGGAAAGGTTTTTACGGAGTTGTCAAGGTTTTATTAGAGAATAAAGCCAATCCCAATGCTGTCGGTAGCAAACGAGTCACTCCTTTACATTATGCTGCAAAGTTCGCACATCTAAAAATAGTCAAAGCTTTGCTGTCCCACGGAGCCGTATATGATGCTGTTTCCGACGGCGGCAAAACACCTTCAGACTTCACAGAAGATAGAGATGTAACTAACTTATTCAAACTCATTGATGATTCGTTCAAAAGAGTTAAAGAAGGGAATGTTCGAGTTGTGAACGACCTGAATAAGCTAAAGGATGTAGAGACAGTAAAAGCAGTGATGAGTGCTCGTAACAGAGATAACGAAACGCTGGTAGTTGCTGCTATACATAGCAAGTTTTCGAAGGTTAAGCAGTTGAAGGAGATATTGCAAGGGGACTTATCCGCTATTATTGATGCAGCTATGCTACTTGCAGCTCACGGCAATTATACAGATGCCTTAACTACTTTAAGAAGCGCATTTGAAAAAAGAAAATCAGTACTGGGACCAGATAATCCTGGAACTTTAGATATTCAATATAACATAGGACAAGTGCTATACAAGCAAGGGTTGTACCAAGAAGCCTCAAATATACTCGAGGAGGTTCTTCAAAAACAAAAAGAAATACTGGGTTTAGACGACAAGGACACCTTGAACACAAGAAGTACAATCGCTTTAATACTCCATAGACAAGGGAAAGATGAAAAAGCTTTAAACATATTCGAAGAAGTCTATCAGAAACAAAAGGAAATAATAGGAGAAAATCATCAAGATACCATAAACACTCATTTTCACATGGCAATAGTGTTACAGAGCCAGGGAAAATACGATGAAGCGTTGAATATTAACAGGGAAATTTACGAAAAGAGAAAGGAGATATTAGGTTTGAACGACATTACCACTGTATGTGTCAAAAACAATATAGCAATGATACTATCTCACCAAGGGAAATACGAAGAGTCCTTAAAAATTTATGCAGAAGTTTTGGAAAAGAAAAGGCTCATATTAGGTCATAATCATACTGATACCCTGAGAACGTTACACAACATCGGAGCTATATTTTCCCAACAAAACAAGCATCAAGAAGCCTTGACAGCATTTCAAGATGTCTACAATCTTCAGAAGAAATCTTTGCAGCACAATCACCCAGAAACTTTGAATTCTCTAGTCAGTATCGGCAATGTACTCTATGCTCAAGGCAAATGGATCAACGCACTCAAAGTCTACTCCGAAGCTATTGATCAAATAAAAGCTGTGTTTGGAACAAGTCATATGCTTGTCGTAGGTGTGTTACAAAAGATAGCAATGATTAATTATAGATTGAGTATAGAGGGAATCAACGCGGCAGAGATTCTACATCTGCAGACAGATATCAACGTCGCTGCCAATGACGGTGATGTACAAGCTGTGCGGCGTCTGCTGGAGAACGGAGCTGATGCCAATGACGCAGATATCGACGGAAGAACACCATTACATTTCGCCGTCAGCAGTGGACGGAGCGGGATCGTGAAAGTGTTGCTGAAACATGGAGCCGATGTCACTAAAGTCACTAACAAAGGGAACACACCACTACACACTGCTACTTCCAAATGTGACACAGCCATGGTCGAGGTTCTATTGAAACATGTCGGTCGTGATAAATTGAACGACTTCGTTAATGCTAAAACGACTTCTAGTGGCACTACTTCACTTCATGTCGCAGCCAAAGGGGGCTCCTTGGAAATTGTGAAATGTTTATTGAAAAACGGTGCAACTTACAACGTGAAGAACAAAGAAGGTAAAACACCTGCCAATCTTTCCAGACACCAGAAAGTTAGTGACTTACTGAAGTTAATCGCAGAATTGTTTAGAGATATAAAAAATAATAATGTGGAATCTATTAATAAACTTAAAGACATGAACAATGATGAGCTCGTAGCCGTCACAAACGCTCGTGACAGTCAAGGGAAGACGTTAATGCAAGTCGCATTAGGTAATAAACAAAAGAATTTTGCAACCAAATTGTTAGAACTGGTGAAAAAGTCAGACCAAAAATAATGGTTTTTGAAGAAAAAAGTGTATTTTGTTAATTAGTTTTGAGTAAAACGTTTTTATTGAGTTTGAAATATCAATGTTAATTTTAAATTTAGAGATGCAACGTTAACATTTTTAACTGAATACCGAAAATTCGGCTAAGCTCGACCGAATTATAGTTACCATAAATAAGAAATGTTTTTATATACCTACTCTCAAAACTGATAACATTTATCTTTCCAATTCGATTTAGACAAATGTTATTTCCTAAATTTAACAATTTACATCGAAACACCGAAAAAAGTAATATTATTAACTAAAAATAATTTACATCTAATGTCCTCGATCAACAATACACAACTACATGTCGGGTCGGCGGAAAAAATACGTCTCGGTGAATAAGGCCTCATTTGAAAAGTGAGCTCTTATTTTATTCATAAGATTTGCTACTTTATTGCAAGGGCATGGTTGTAATTAGGTTGAACTTCGAACTGTTTTAAAACTTTTGTTTCAGTTCGGTAGTTAACAAAATAAGCTGTCACACCACGTCACACGTCATTTACGCGGACAGTATTTAGCTTTGATTTTGTACGTGACCTGATATCTAGTTCTGTATTGTTGATCGAAGTCTAATGTACTCAACCTTACTCATCTAAAGAAAACAAAAACCGTGTTCTACTCATGATATAACTTTCCACTGTTATATATAAGCGAGTATTACTAACAAATATTTAGAATTATAATTATTGTTACCTTTTATATGGGAACACAATTTACATTATTTTTTTTTTCAAGTTATTATTTTTATAGGTCTGCCATTCCATATTAATTGTTTATACTTTTTGTTTTTTATTCACTTTAAATTTGTTTACTGTTTTTTTACTTTATGCCGCGCCCCGCGGTGTTGCCCGCGTTGTACTTCCCGCGGGAATTTCGGGATAAAATGTATCCTTTATTTATGTAATTCTCATGTTTTTTTATAATAGTTTATAATATTTAACTTTACTATTCTATAAGTTAGGGTCTAGACAGACGGACTGCAATTCAACTGCAATCCGACTGCCAAATGGCAGTTCAGATGCAGTTTGAATGCAGTTGGCTCGACTGCAATCAAACTGCACGTCGACGGGCAGTTGGCGTGCAGTTGGATTGCAGTCTGAGTGCAGTTACAACGACAGACTGCAATCCAACTGCACGCCAACTGCCCGTCGACGTGCAGTTTGATTGCAGTCGAGCCAACTGCATTCAAACTGCATCTGAACTGCCATTTGGCAGTCGGATTGCAGTTGAATTGCAGTCCGTCTGTCTAGACCCTTAAGGCCGAATACCTGAAAAAAGATTTATTTGGTGTGTAAAGTAAAAAATGTTTGCCTTCTCCATTGTTGTCAAATGTAACTGTTATCTCTATTGATATGTTTTTTTGCTATTAGTGTTGTTTTTTGATAGTGATTTTAAGAAAACTTTTTTTGATAATCATTTAGATCATCAGATATAAGCTTTTTTTGATAATCATTTAAGTTAAAGATAGATGTAAGCTGAAATGTTGTTGAAATATACTGAGTATATTGTTTGTTTATCTATTAAGTATACTATCTGTATAGGCGTAGCGGGTAGGGCTGCTTTGAAGGCCTCTGGACCCGTCAGAAAATTAAGATTCGAAATTCAACCTTATCTCCACTGAGTAAGGCTCATCGGGTTTACGTTAAGGCGAAATTGTTTGTAGTCTTTCCTTTCTTGGTATTTTTTGTACCTAGTTCCAACACTGAAAAATTGCTACTCTTTTTTAAAATTATGATTTTATGTAAATTAAAGCCTGTAATGTCCTACTGTTGGGCTAAGGCCCCCCATGTCACTGAAGATATCAGTACAGTGAGAAGGATATGTATAATGCTCTGTTTTTTCCAAAGACTTTATATTGTATACTAGCTGACCCGGCGAACTTCGTACCGCCTTAGTGAATGACATTGACATTCGTTACGCGTGTTTTTTTTAAATATGCAAAATTAAATGTATATTTTTCAATATTTCTGAGAGATTTTCTTAATATTTTTTTCCGTAAGAACCTTCTCCTAATAATAACAAATACAACAAAAAAAGAATTAGTGAAATCGGTCCAGCCATTCACGCGTGATGCCGCGACCAAGGAAAACGGGTTTCATTTTTATATTTAAAGATTAAATCCAGATTTCTTAAGAGTAAATTATTTAATACATATTAGTTTAGATTCAATGAAAAATAGACTATATTATGCTATGGAGATATGGTTGAATTTGATATGTTGAGAATAGAGTTGCTTTACGTCGTTCCGACTCTCTTTCTAACTATTTAAGTTTGTTGTGATTATTATGTTGTTAAAAAGTTATAGGTACCTAATTACCGTACAATAAACGTGATTTGATATATAAAAGATTTTTATTTATGAATCTTACTGCTTATTTTATTTAATTTACATAATTATCTATACTAATATTATAAAGAGGTAAAATTTGTAAGTTTGTTTGTTTGTATGTTCGAGGTAATCTCAGGAATTATCAGTCCGAATTGAATAATTCTTTTTGTAATAGATAGCCACATTCAACGGGAAGGTTATAGGCTATTTTTCACCCCGAAATTCCCACGGGAACGGGTACAACGCGGGTAAAACCGAGGGGCGCTGCTAGTTTACAATATGTGAAGACATAGTTGTTAAGACTCGTGCGCAACCCCCACCTCAACAACCACAACAGCAGCTCCCTGCGCGCGCGCTCTGCGAGGCAGCGCGTGAGGCGCGAGCCGCGGCGGCTGGCAGTGCGCTTTTTTGTTTATAAGAATGGTTTAATTTAACAAAATTCAATGTACGCAAATACGCATATGAACACCTCCTTTATTATACTGGCGACTCAAAGAGAAAGGCGAGAGTGAGGATGAGTACTTCTCGGGAAACCTCGTATTGTCTCGCCTTGCTTAAATAAATCTAATCTCGTCGATGGTGTAGAGGTTCTCCCTTTCTTAAATCGATGGTATATCTAGAACACTAGATGGTATGACTCATGAATTGGCATATGCACATCCAAGTTTTTAAATTTTGGTAGATTAATATAAAATTATGATTAAATACTTCGAAGTACTAGAATATCCTAATATACCTACATAATATCAACTAAAACGATATTATCAATATAAATTTTTATTTATTTATTTATAAATTCCCACGTATCAACGGGGAAAAGCATAAGTTGGTGATGGTATGCTTAAATTGGCCAGCTTCTTATTGGATTCTATACAATAATAACGATATAAGTCTAACTTTATTCCCAGAGTGGCGGAGTCTGTACTCTCCAACCGAACGGCAGTCAAGAGTAGTGGTAGGTATAGGCAGCTAACACATAAATTGTGGTACGACGCTTAATATTATTTTGACAGTACGAAGGTGTTAAACTGTGGTGTCAAGTTGACACAAAGCAATTTACGTTTGACGTTGACATTAATGACACTTTGCCGATGACATGATTTTTTTTACAACTAACAATATTTTTGAGTGTTAAACAGATAAGTTTGCACACAAACAAATGAGGTCGCTGTCATTGCAAATGGTATTACCATGTTTGGAAAAAATCCGATTGTTAGTTCTACGGTCAATTAGTTCCATTTTTGTCCGCGTTCTAACTTATTGGTCCATATTAAAGTAGACGTCACTACACGAATACGTCATTTTGTTTTATGGTATGACAATTGCCTTCACTTCGCCCGCTGTTTCGTTCCGTTTGTCGGCTACGGAAAGTCGTGCAACGTTTAAAGCAAAAAATACAATTTTTCATTCAAATATCAGTGATAATAAGTACGGATTAAAACAAATCGAAGTAGGAGCCGGCTTATTTATGTAAGTGACATCATTTTAAATTCATTATTTCACGACTAAAATTGAATATTTCTGGTACCGTTTTACTTGTTATGTGATGGAGATTAATTCATTTTATTAGATTATGAATGTTGTTAGCGGCATTTAATCGAACTACGATCGATTAATAGCATGTATTTAACTTGTATTTATGTTTCATTCGAGGGTGAAACGTTGATTTTGGTTATTATTGATTGTTGTTTTACTTTCTATATGTATATAGCCTACTTTCTCGCACCTACTTTGTGGGGTAACATTTCGATCGGCTAAAATCTCGTCGTATTAATAATTCATTTATTATTTCTACTCCATAAAATTCATTAAATATGTCTAAACCATAAAAAATATTCACAGAAACATAATAGGTTTTTCAATAGCTATTTGCTTACCATAAGATTAAAAACCATACTTATTAACTTTAATAATCATGTTTTTTAATGATTTTCTTACCAATTTAAAGATTACATATTAACCTACCGTATCTTTATAATGTCAACTTCAATATACTAAATACTAGCAGCGCCCCGCGGTTTTACCCGCGTTGTGCCGTTCCCGTGGGAATTTCGGGATTTTTTTTACATAAAAACCTTCCTCTTGAATCACTCTACCTATTACAAAAAACCGCATCAAAATCCGTTGCGTAATTTTAAAGATTTAAGCATACAGACAGACAAACAGTGTGACAGACACGAAAAAGAGACGACTTTATTTTATACTATGTAGTGATGTACTTACTGAACTTATTTTACACATTGTTTAGCTTAAATGTAAAATGTGTGTATAAAATACTTACACAAATATGTTACATTTGTCATGGCCCGCAACTTTACCAGCATTGTGCCCATTCCCGTAGGAATTTTGGGATAACATAACCTTTAACCTTTCTTTTGGATATAGCTTTTCAACACAGTATTCTCGAATCCGACTCGCTATCCCTCAAATTAGAAACTTCTAAGCTTTATTATATAAATAATTGTATCTCATTGGTTCATTTTTAATCCTTTAATTTATAACTAGCAGCGCTCCACAGTTTTACCCGCGTTGTACCTGTACCCGCGGGAATTTCGGTATCCCATGTGTTTACTCTGATGTATAAACAATATTAAAGTTTCGTCCAAATTAATCCAGTAGTTTTTCCGTGAAAGAGTAACAAACATACATACATACATCCTCATAAACTTTCGCATTTATAATATCAGTACGATCACCCCGCGAATGACCCGCGTTTTACCCGTTCCCGTGGATGAGAAATCTATAATATAAAAATGAATCGCAAAATGTGTTGGTAAGCGCATAACTTCAGAACGACTGCACCAAATTGGATGATTCTTTTTTTGATGTGTTCCTTATTGTCAGGACAAGGTTTCTATAAAAGAAAATAAATAATAAAAATCCCGAAATTCCCACGGGAACGGGGGCACTGCGGGTGAAACTGCGGGGCACAGCTAGTAGCCTATATATATGTATTACCTTCATATTCAATGTAGCTATCCATTACAAAAAGAATTATTCAAATCTGATTAGTAGTTTCTGAGATGAGAAGACGACGAGAGCGCCGTTAATTACTATCGATGAAATTGAATATTAATTGATATTTCCTTTTCATTAATAGAACATCTGTGCTCACGACTTCATTAGTGTTTAATGGAAAAAGTGATTATTTGATTATCACCTTTAATTAACTAACTATGCAATCAACGATAGCTTAAAAGTAACTTACTTTAAAGTATGTTCGAGTAAAAAAAAGTAAGTTATTACTTGCTTTATTAACTTTCTAAACCAAAATAAAACTTGAGAGGTGTCAAGGGACACCCGGATAGAACGGAGTTTATTTATTATTAACAAAAATAATCGTCGCGACACCACACTGTTCAATGCGAAATAGAAAGACGAAACGAAAATATCTAGCAGCTAGCTTGCTTTCTATAAGAGAGAGAGAGAGGGCGCGCATGTTTCTCCGTCTGTCTCTCTCTGGCGTGCACAATATGTTTCTCTGTATGTCTCTCTCTGGCGTGCGCAAGTTTCTCTGTCTGTCTCTCTCGCGCATGTTTCTCTGTCTGTCTCTCTCTGGCGTGCGCAAGTTTCTCTGTCTGTCCCTCTCTGGCCTAATAAATGTCGTTACAATTTTTTTCGTCTAGCCCCCTTTCGCAACGCGCGTTAAGGAACTTCGTTCCAAAATCCCGTGTGAGTACGTTTACTATGTGTACAAATCAAATGTCAGACGGACGGACAGCGAAGTCTCAGTAATAGGGTCCCGTTTTTACCCTTTGGGTACGGAACCCTAAAAAGCTGAAGACTGCGTTATTTTTTGTTTATTGTAACGAGCTTATCTCAGAAACTACCAATCCAATTTGAATAATTCTTTTTGTAATGGATAGCCACATTCAACGGGAACTCTATAGGCTATTTTGTATCCCGAAATTTCCTCATCAACGGGTACAATTCGGGTAAATCCGCTCGTATGTAAAACTCAGCTATTTACATATGTCATATGTGTTAATTCTTCTTCTTCACCGAGTGGATGGTCAACCTGACCAATCCTGGTGTTAGAGTTATTGAGCCGCCAAAGGCCTCTGACATGGCTCATGTAACGACTACTATCCGTAGAAAGTAACCGGGACCGACTGCTTAACGTGCCCTCCGAAGCACGGATTCATCTAACTTTTCGGGCAATCAGGTGATTCAACCTGCAATGCCCTAACCAAACTGAGGACAGTCTCACAAAGTGAGCCACAAGACCACGGAGGCTGTATTTGTTAATTGACAGCTAGTGATCTGAGTAAACAAAGAGCCATATTTGCTATGGTTTGCGTAATAATGTTCAAAGTGCGGTGTCCTTGGTGAAGTGACGGTATTGACGGATAAAGGTACAAGCACACTCACCCGTGTCGAACACGTCGCAAGAATCTTAACGACATGACTGGTTTCTTAAGTTTAAGCGAAAATTACTCATTTTGAAGACGATTGCTCCTGAAGAGGAAAAAGGTTTAGTGATTTTATTTCATTCTTACTCTATCTCTAACCCTTTTTCCTCTTCAGGAGAAGTCGTCTTCGGCTGGAAAATTGACGACATTAGTCCACATTTTGGGACAAGTAAGAAAAAATTGAGTGATTTTTTAGGGTTCCGTACACAAAGGGTAAAAAACGGAACCCTATTACTGAGACTTCGCTGTCCGTCCGTCCGTCTGTCACCAGCTGTATCTCAACAACGGTGATAGCTAGACAGTTGAAATTTTCACAGATGATGTATTTCTATTGCCGTTATAACAACACATACTTTAAACTAAAAAAAAACAAATATTCAAGGGGGGCTCCCATACAACAAACGTGATTTTTTGCTGTTTTTAGAAGTACGGAACCCTCCGTGCGCGAGTCCGCACTTGGCCGGTTTTTATTTTTATTTTGGCGCCGTAGATTCTTGCGATTAAGTGTGCGAGACCCCTTGCCTTTGATTCATTCCGCTCGGATAAGTGCGCGTCCAGCTTAAAACAAGCATTACTCTGTCAGTTAATACTTACATATATGTAATTTATGTTTTGTTATGTTTTGTTAGTTACTAAAATCCGTAAAACTATTTTTTGATTACCGACTCTAAAAGAGGGGTATTATGAGTTTTACCGCTATTTATTTCTGTCGTTTTAATTGTTTAACAAGTTAAGAAATCAAAAAGCAAGTTATTAATTACTAGCAGCGCCCCGCGGTTTTACCCGCATTGTACCCGTTCCCGTGGGAATTTCGGGATGAAAATTAGCCTATGACCTTCCCGTTGAATGTGGCTATCCATTACAAAAAGAATTATTCAAATCGGATTGGTAGTTTCTGAGATTAGCGCGTTCAAACAAAGTTAGAATCTTTACCTCCTTATAATCTATCTATCTTCAAATCTTCTAATATATAAAACTAGCTGTGCCCCGCGGTTTCACCCACAGCGCACCCGTTTCCGTAGGAAATACGGGATAAATAGTATCCTATATCCGTCTCCTGGTTCCCCGAAATTCCCGCGGGAACGGGTACCGTGGTTGAACTCATCTGAAACGGCTCGACCGATTCTCATGAAATTTTGTGTGCATATCGAGTAGGTCTTAGAATCGGACAACATCCATTTTTCATCCCAAATTCCCGCGGGAACGGGTACAACGCGGGTGAAACCGCGGGGCGCAGCTAGTATTAGATAGATAGATTTCACATAACATACATTACATTCCAATATTATATTTATTACGGAATCTAGGTTACACTTGAGCACTAGGCACCCTAGATTCTAGACACTTGACTTATAGACTAACAGACTGGCCCGGTCATTGAATTGAATGACAATGCACGAGCACGATACAAAACGATACGTCTAAGTATCTAATCACTACATACTAGCAGCGCCCCGCGGTTTTACCCGCGTTGTGTCCACTCCTGTGGGAATTTCGGAATGAAAAATAGCCTATGTTACTCGTGGATAATGTAGCTTTCGAATGGTGAAAGAATTTTTAAAAACGGTCCAGTAGTTTTTGAGCCTATTCATTACAACCAAACAAACAAAGTTTTCCTCTTTATAATATAAGTGTAGAAAACAACTTGCAGCGCCCCGCGGTGTTACTCGCGTTCTGCCCATTCCCGTGGGAATTTCGAGAATTTTTAAACATATAAACCTTCCTCTTGAATCACTCGATCTATTTTCCTAGTACTGCATCAGAATCCGTTGCGTAGTTTTAAAGATCTAAGCATACATAGGGACAGACAGCGGAAAACGACTTTTTTATACTGTGTATTGAAGTCTCCGGCCGCGTCTGTCTGTCCGCGATAAACTCAAATACTACTGCACGGATTTTGACGCGGTTTTTAAAAATATATAGAGTGATTCAAGAGGAAGGTTTATGTGTATAAAAATTCCCGAAATTCCCACGGGAACGGGCACAACGCGGGTTAAACCGCACAGCGCTGTTAGTGTCTGAACTAAAGATTTTTATTACCTCGCTTTACTTACTGGCCTTGTTTATGGGTAGAATATCGGTGAAGTCAAGACCTATAGATCGTATCAGAGATAACAGACGTAATTAGGTCTCGTAGCTTTCAAACGACCTCCACTGAGTTTGAAAGTCACAGTCTAATCTGTAGGCCTTTTTCATAAATCATCACTACATAGTATAAAATAAAGTCGTCTCTGTTTCGTGTCTGTTTGTCTGTTTGTCTGTATGCTTAAATCTTCAAAATTACGCAACGGATTTTGATGCGGTTTTTTGTAATAGGTAGAGTGATTCAAGAGGAAGGTTTTTATGTTAAAAAATTCCCGAAATTCCCACGGGAACGGGCACAACGCGGGTAAAACCGCGGGGCGCTGCTAGTTCTAAGTATAACATTTCTTTTGTTAACTTTGTATCTCAACTACGTTTAGAGATGCCCTTCGCTTTTTTTTACACTGGAGGCCTTTGGGCGGTCTAAAACTCCGACAACAGGGTTGGCCACTGACCTAATCGAACTTAGTTATCATACTACCGTCCATTTCACGTTAAATTGTCGGGACCTTCGATCAACAATACACAACTAGATGTCGGGTCGGCGCAAAAAATACGTCTCGGTGAATAACGCCTCATTTTAAAAGTGAGCTCTTATTTGATTCATAAGATTGGCTACTTTATTGCTAGGTGTCATGGTTGTAATTAGGTTGAATTTCGAACTGTTTCAAAACTTTTGTTTCAGTGCGGTAGTAAACAAAATAAGCTGTCACACGTCATCCGCGCGGACAGTATTTAGCTTTGATTTTATACGTGACCCGATATCTAGTTGTGTATTGTTGATCGAAGGTCGGGACCGATTATATCAATTGTTAGAGCATGTCGTAACCTTCAGGAGGTCTAAAACTCCGACGTCAGACCATGTCGTCAACTTCAGGTGGTCTAAAACTCCGACGTCAGACCATGTCGTCAACTTCATGCGGTCTAAAACTCCGACGTCAGACCATGTCGTCAACTTCATGCGGTCTAAAACTCCGACGTCAGACCATGTCGTCAACTTTATGTGGTCTAAAACTCCGACGTCAGACAATGTCAGAGGCCTTTATGTGGTCTAAAACTCCGACGCCAAGGTTGGCTTCTCAAACTTATCTCAGACCACAAGATACCTAAGTTTTTATCTAAGTATCGACGAGAGAATTTCCTGATGTGACACGGCGACCGCGACCCGCCCGCGTCGGGTTATCGCGCCACAAAGTCGCGGCAATGTCGCGTCCTTTACGCAACCTTGACGACTTGCAACCCTTCATATGTGACGGGTGCCAAAACTATTCAAACAAAAAAATACAGAATTGAGAACTTTCTGTTTGAAGTCAGTTAAAAAGTAAATCATCCTGTTATTAAATCATCTCGAATAGTGTGGCGAAAAAACTACTGGACGGACTTTACAAAATAACACATGGGATACATATTATCCCGAAACAAAACCCGCGGGATCGGGTACAACGAGGGTGAAACCACGGTTCGCGGCTAGTATTGCTATATTTTACACATTAATTGAAATGTACGTTAATGTCATAATTATTTATTTAAACTCTTAATGTGCCCTCTGAAGCACGGTAGCGCTCACGTAGAAATGCCACTATCGGCCACCCATCCAAGTAGAGGTCGAGCTGCACGTTGCTTAACAATAGCAATGAACAAACATCGCTTAGTCAAACTACATTAGCCTGTAATGTCCCACTGCTGGGCAAAAGCCATTTCACCTCAGATATCAGTACAGTGAGGATGTCGTAATCACCACGCTTGCCTACTGCGGGTTGGTGATCTCAAACCCGAGCCATGTTTGAAAAGTAGGTAATTTGTTTTCGTTCGGCCTGGGAATTGAACCCGGCACCTCAGTGTTGGTAGGCAAGTGCACATACCACTAGACCACCGAGGCGTTACCTAATGAAGCTTCATTAGGTACTAGCAGCGCCCCGCGGTTTTACCCGCGTTGTGCCCGTTCCCGTGGGAATTTCGGGATAAAATGTAGCCTATAGCCTTCCTCGATAAATAGACTATCTAACAGTGAAAGAATTATTCAAATCGGTTCAGTAGTTTCTGAGATTAGCGCGTTTAAACAAACAAACAAACAAACAAACAAAACAAACTCTTCATAGTATAGATTAGCAGAGTTAGATTTTTGTTTGTTCTCTTATCTCAGAATCTACAAATCCGATTTTGATAATTCTTTTTGTAATGCATAACCACATTCAACGGGAAGGTTATAGGATATTTTGTATCCCGAAATTCCCACGGGAACCGACTCAACCCAGGTAAAACCGCGGGGCTAGTTAATGTAATAAAGGTATTTTTATTTTGACTATTTTAATCATGACCTATTTTAACCATGAGCTATTAAATGGAATGCGCCTAATGATTCATTAAGTAATGGGGCAATAAAATAATTGGATAATGATTATACATGCTAAGTAAACCGATACAATACTGTATTGTGTAAAACGGAATACCTCTTGTGCAAAATTGGGTAAGGCTGTTGCGTTTTAACCGACTTTGAAGAAGGAGGTGCTGCTTTGAATGTTTTTTTTTGGGAAATTATAAGTCTAGCCACAAAATTATTAATTGGACACGTGATTAAACTTCTAATTTTATAACTAAGCAACGGGAAAATGACATAGCCCCCAAAAATGTATGTTGCCTTCTAAATTACTAAGTCAGCCACAATTAACGAGCATCTAAATAATACGGGTCAATTCAGCCCGCGGGCGTAGGTACTATTCGGTAGGTTAGGGTTATTTTTTTTTATTTAGAAGATAACTAGTGGCTAAGATAGTATTATTTAGTTAGATGCTCGTTAATTGAGGCTGACTTAGTAATTTAGAAGGCAACATACATTTTTGGGGGCGAAATATGATATTAAAAAGAAGCCTCTTTAATTAGCACCCATTTTTTTTTATTTGACCGCATATTTTCTTTAAGATCCCGTAGGTTAGTGGCCAAAACTTTTAGACCGCCTAAAGGCCTCTGATATGGTCTAACGATTGAAACAACCGGGACCGACAATTAAACGTGATAAATGGTATTGCTCAAACAGAAATGCCACTATCGGCCGCCCATCCGAGTAATTTCCGAGCTGCACGTTGCTTAACATTCACGATTAGTTTAACAAGTTAGTAACTACCGTTTAAAAAGTATTTATCTATTAAAACAAGGTTCATTCATAATGTTAATTAAAAAAATATAATTGATAAATAACACGTGAGAATCACTACTGATAAAAATACCTTTTACGTACATATATAGAAAACTAGCAGCGCCCCGCGGTTTTACCCGCGTTGTGCCCGTTCCTATGGGAATATCGGGATGAAAAATAGCCTATGATCTTCCCGTTGAAAGTAGCTATGCATTGCAAAAAGAATTATTAAAATTGGTTTGGTAGTTTTTGTGATAAGCGCGTTCAAACAAACATAAAATCAGACTCTCCTGCTCTATTATATTAATATATACTAGCCCCGCCCTGCGGTTTTACCCACGTTGTATCGGTTCCCGCGGGAATTTCAGGATAAAATGTATCCCATGTTTAATTCTGATGTTTAACCTATATTACTGTAAAGTTTCATCCAAATCTGTTCAGTGGTTTTTGCGTGAAAGAGTAACAAACATACATCCATACATACATCCATCCTCATAAACTTTCGCATTTATAATATTAGTAGGAAGTCGGATACTAGCATTGCCCCGCGGTTTTACCCGCGTTGTGCCCGTTCCCGTGGGAATTTCGGGAATTTTTATACTTATAAACCTTCCTCTTGAATCAATGTATCTATTTAAAAAAACCGCGTCAAAATCCGTGCCGTAGTTCTAAAGATATAAGCATACATAGGGACAGAGAGACAGCGGAAAGCGACTTTGTTTTATACTCGTACTGTGTAGTGATAGATAAAGTTTATCAGACTGTCCATTACAATTGCACGCGGTGAGATTCGATATCTATATTAATATAAGAAAGCTGTAGTTGGTTTGTCTGTCTTCTTCATTCTTCATCGAGTGGATGGTCACCCTGACCAATCCTGGTGTCTGAGTTATTGAGCCGCCAAAGGCCTCCGACATGGCTCATGTAACGACTACTATCCGTAGAAAGTAACCGGGACCGACGGCTTAACGTGCCCTCCGAAGCACGGAATCGTCTTACTTTTCGGGCAATCAGGTTATTCAGCCTGCAATGCCCTAACCAAACTGATGGCAGTCTCACAAAGAGATTTTTTGTGAGAAATTGTAATTGTCCCCACCGGGAATTGAACCCGGAACCTCCGGATCGTGAGCTGGGCGCTCAAACCACAAGACCACGGAGGCTGTTAATAACATTTGGTTTGGATAGGTGAGCCCGTTCTTGAGTTATAAAATTACAACGAAAAGTGGCATTGATTTTTATGTATTATTATATAGATTGTCATTTCTGAATCCAAAAATATTAATTTCAAGTTCTGAATTCAAAACCTAGGATTTTCATCCAAATTTTCCCACGGGAACAGGTTGACGCGAGTAAAACCGCGGGACGCTTGTGGTCTGACAATCATTTAGTAAGTGACACATTTAGGTGCGCACACGCATCAATTGGTTGGCTTGGCTCTATGTGGCTTTATCAGTCAGTCGCGCATTCACCGCCGCGTGGGCCAGACGTGTTCCGATATCGGTTCGTTTTTCAAACTCACCAATCAATTAATATACACGTTCTCGCGGTGACCGTGTCAGTCGCTTACCGGAAGTCGGTCGGCTCGGTCGTACCGATTCGAATTTAATTTATTTTTTTTGTTAATTCATTAGTGTTGTGATTTAATTTACTGTTGTGATTTTTTCTGGATTTTTCTTAACCGGCTCAGCTGTTTTTTTGTGTGAGTTATTTCGTAGTTTAATTGATTAAACAAAGAGGTTAATTTTGTAGTATTGATTTTTGCGTCATTTGAATATTACTGGAATTGATTATAATAAATTAAAATATTAAATTAAACTATGTATTGGGTCGATTAAAGTGTATTGTAATTATCTAATTGAATTATTCATTTCATTAAATTAATTCTTGTCTTTTAATCCTCCTCACTGTACTGATATCTTCAGTGAGATGAGAGGCCTTTGCCCAGCAGTGGGATATTACAGGCTTTAGTTACTAATACTTTTTTATCATTAAACTAGCTGTGCCCCGCGGTTTCACCCGCAGCGCCCCCGTTCCCGTGGGAATTTTCAGATTTTTATTCCTTATTTTTCTTATATAAAAACCTTGGCCTGACAATAACGAACATATTAAAAAAAGAGATCTATTCCGATCTAATACCAAAAACTAATACCACTTGGTATTACTTTATTTCTGAACTTATTTTCCATTCCCAACGAGTACCACATTGTAAACCAATACCAAAATAAGTTTGAAGGAATAAAGTACAGTCAGGTTCAGTAAAATTAAAATGCTTATTTACAACCACTAGTTAATTTTCTCATAATGTTAATTAATGTTAACCGATAACTAGGGAACTAGTAAAAAAAAAATAACCCTAACCTACCGAATAGTAAGTAATTCGGTAGGTTAGGGTTATTTTTTTTTAGCTGACTGTACTTACAACTAATGTTTTGGTATTCGTTAGGAATACAATTTTGTTTAAAAAAACGTGGTACTCGTTGGGAATGAAAAATAAATTCGGAAATAAAGTAATAACAAATGGTATTAGTTTTTGGTATTAGATCGGAATAGATCAAAAAAGAATCATCCAATTTGGTGCAGTCGTTCTGAAGTTATGCGCTTACCAACACATTTTGCGATTCATTTTTATATTATAGATAACTAGCAGCGCCCCGCGGTTTTACCCGCGTTGTGTCCGTTCCCGTGGGAATTTCGGGAATTTTTTACATAAAAACCTTCCTCTTTAATCACTCTACCTATTACAAAAAACCGCATCAAAATCCGTTGCGTAATTTTAAAGATTTAAGCATGCAGACTAACAGACAAACAGACACGAAACAGATACGACTTTATTTTATACTATGTAGTGATGTACCTATTATCACACCCTGTTAGGGCACTGCAAACTAAAAATATGTATATGAGCTAAACAAAAATCGACGAATTACCGAAAACGGTTCTTCCGAATCGAGAGTATTTTGAGAGAGTACCCTTGAAAACCTGTTTGTAATATTATTTCTGTAGTACCGTAAGTTCTGACGTTTATTGGTTTTGTGGAGAATGTGGCGGCAACCGGATTTAACATGTATACTTATACTAGCCCCGCCCTGCGATTTCACCCCCGTTGTACCCGTTCCCGCAGGAATTTCGCGATAAAAAGTAGCCTATGTCCTTTCCCAGGCTCTGGACTAACTGTGTACCAAATTTCATTCAAATCGGTTCAGTAGTTTTGGCGTGAAAGCGTTACTTTCGCATTTATAATATTAGTTAGGAATTATAGCCGCGCCCCGCGGTGTTACCCGCGTTATACCCGTTCCCGGGGGAATTCCGGGATAAAATGTATCCCGTGTATTTTTCTGATATATTTATAAATATAAAAAACAGTCGGAAATATAAATCGGGTGGAACCACCGGTTGGACAGCTAGTAACATACATAACAGTAAAGTTTCATCCAAATCCGTTCAGTAGTTTTTGCGTGAAAGAGTAACAAACATCCATGCATCCATCCTCACAAACTTTCGCATTTATAATATTAGTAGGATTGACCAGCCCGTTGGCACAGTGGCATGTGAGAGCGCTTACTGTGTCGGGGGTTGCGGGTTCGATTCAACGGAGTAACAATATGTATGACATAGTTGTTGACGACGTCTGGGTGTCAATTATATATTCTAACTAGCTGTGCCCCGCGGTTTCACCCGCAGCGCCCCCGTTCCCGTGGGATTTTTGAGATTTTTATTCCTTACTAGCAGCGCCCCGCGGTTTTACCCGCGTTGTACCCGTTCCCGTGGGAATTTCGGGAATTTTTATACATATAAACCTTCCTCTTGAATCACTCTACCTATTACAAAAAACCGCATCAAAATCCGTTGCGTAATTTTAAAGATTTAAGCATACAGACAAACAAACAGACAAAAGTAGCGACTTTGTATTATACTACTAGCTGTGCCCCGCGGTTTCACCCGCAGCGCCCCCGTTCCCGTGGGAATTTTGAGATTTTTATTCCTTATTTTTCTTATACAAAAACCTTGTCCTGACAATACGGAACACATTAAAAAAGAATCATCCTATTTGGTGCAGTCGTTCTGAAGTTATGCGCTTACCAACACATTTTGCGATTCATTTTTATATTAAAGATGTAGAGCTATTTCTTAAAAAAAAAACCTTGTCCTGACAATAAGGAATACATTCAAAAATAATCATCCAATTTGGTGCAGTCGTTCTGAAGTTATGCGCTTAGCAACAGATTCAGCAATTCATTTTTATATCACTACATAGTATAAAATAAAGTCGTCTCTTTTTCGTGTCTGTCTGTCTGTTTGTCTGTCTATATGCTTAAATCTTTAAAATTACGCAACGGATTTTGATGCGGTTTTTTGTAATAGGTAGAGTGATTCAAGAGGAAGGTTTTTATGTAAAAAAATTCCCGAAATTCCCACGGGAACGGGCACAACGCGGGTAAAACCGCGGGGCGCTGCTTTTAGTATAAGTTAAATGCCGTTTTTGCTCAACATGGAAGATAACTATTTATTTTACATTATTTTGAACTTTTGTTTGTTTTTGTTCGTCTAGGCAGGGGCACCGCCGTGCCCCCAGATAACGGCGAATAACTTAATGTATTACAGACAATAATAACTTTTTACGGTAACTACATAAAAAACCGGCCAAGTGCGAGTCGAATTCACGCACGGAGGGTTCCGTACTTTAAAAAAAAACCACGTTTGTTGTAGGGGAGCCCCTCTTGAAAACTTGTTTTGTTTTATTTTTAGAATATGTTGTTATAGCGGCAATAGAAATACATCATTTGTGAAAATTTCAACTGACTAGCTATCACCGTTCTTGAAATACAGCCTGGTGACAGACGGATGGACGGACAGTGAAGTCTCAGTAATAGGGTCCCGTTTTTACCCTTTGGGTACGGAACCCTAAAAAACATATTCTAACATATTAAATAAAATAACAATAGAAGTTTGCAAGGTCGTGTTAAATCATATTAAACTTATGTTTTCTATTTGAGGTTCAAAGTTCGTATTGGTTAACGTTGCCCCGCGGTTTGGCCCGCGTTGTACCCGTTTCAGTGAGAATTTGGGGATGAAAAGTAGCCTATAACCTTCCCATTAAATGTGTCTATCCATTACAAAAAGAATTATTCAAATCGGATTGGTAGCTTCTGAGATTAGCGCGTTCAAACAAACAAACTCTGCAGCTTTATAATATTTGATAGATGTTTTTACGACTTGAAACTATAACTAACTAGCTGCGCCCCGCGGTTTTACCCGCGTTGTGTCCATTCCTGTGGGAATTTCGGGATGAAAAATAGCCTATGTTACTCGTGGATAATGTAGTTTTCGAATGGTGAAAGAATTTTTAAAAACGGTCCAGTAGTTTTTGAGCCTATTCATTACAAACAAACAAAGTTTTCCTCTTTATTATATTAGTGTAGAAGACACACAGAGACAACTTCTTTTATTTTTAAATAGATAGAGTGATTCAAGAGGAAGGTTTATATGTATAAAAAATCCCTAAATTCCCACGGGAACGGGCACAACGCGGGTAAAACCGCGGGGAGCTATTAGTTTGTAATATTATCACGATTGATTTCACTCAAAGAAATATAAGGATAGAACAGATCACAATTTGATAACCTTGGAAGTAATACACATGTGGTTATATTGTATTCCAATGAGACCAAATCTTAAATGATTGACAAAAGGTTCAACTTAATACAGCACTAGCACATAGGACGATACTTTACATTAGTACTCGCTTGTGATCACGTGTACTCCTCGCTGTACTAACATCTTCAGTGAGAGGTGTTTGATCTGCAGTGGGGTGTTATAGGACGATACTTTACATTAGTACTCGCTTGTGATCACGTGTACTCCTCGCTGTACTGACATCTTCAGTGAGAGGTGTTTGATCTGCAGTGGGGTGTTATAGGACGATACTTTACATTAGTACTCGCTTGTGATCACGTGTACTCCTCGCTGTACTAACATCTTCAGTCAGAGGTGTTTGATCTGCAGTGGGGTGTTATAGGACGATACTTTACATTAGTAGTACTCGCTTGTGATCACGTGTACTCCTCGCTGTACTAACATCTTCAGTGAGAGGTGTTTGATCTGCAGTGGGGTGTTATAGGACGATACTTTACATTAGTACTCGCTTGTGATCACGTGTACTCCTCGCTGTACTAACATCTTCAGTGAGAGGTGTTTGATCTGCAGTGGGGTGTTATAGGACGATACTTTACATTAGTCCTCGCTTCTGATCACGTGGTATTCCTCGTATTATTCGCTGTGATATTATCATGCAATATTTTATGACTAATCAAATCACATTGAAATCAGAAGAAAAGTAATAACGATAAAATATAATAGGGTAATCTAACCTCAACAATAATCTTATCTTTAATAAATGAATCATATTAAAGTCACTGTTTGATTTTTATGGTTCCGTACCGAAAGGGTAAAAACGGGACCCTATTACTGAGACTTCGCTGTCCGTCCGTCCGTCCGTCTGTCACCAGACTGTATCTCAAGAACGGCGATAGCTAGACAGTGTGAATTTTCACAGATGATGTATTTACTAAAAATAAAATAAAACAAATATTCAAGAGGGCTCTCATACAACAAACGTGATATTTTGCTGTTTTTAAAGTACGGAACCCTCCGTGCGCGAGTCCGACTCGCACTTGGCCGGATTTTAATGATAAAAAATATATATCAGCTGACCCAGCAAAAGTTTTTATGCCATATAAGTTATTAAAAAATTTAGGGGTGGACTACCCTTAACATTTAGGGGGATGAAGAATAGTTGTCCGATTCACAGACCTACCCGATATGCACACAGAAATTTATGAGAATCGGTCAAGCCGTTTCGGAGGAGTTTAACTACAAACACCGCCACACGAGAATTTTATATATTAGACTAGCAGCGCCCCGCGGTTTTACCCGCGTTGTGCCCGTTCCCGTGGGAATTTCGGGATGAAAAATAGATGTTGTCCGATTCTCAGCCTACCCGATATGTACACAAAATTTCATGAGAATCGGTCGAGCCGTTTCGGAGGAGTACGCGAACGAACACTGTGACACGAGAATTTTATATATAAGATAATCAAAATACTATTTTCGGACATCATGAAAAGAAAATTAATATTTTTAAGCCGTCGGTCCCGGTTACTTTCTAGTTCTACGGATAGTAGTCGTTACATGAGCCATGTCAGAGGCCTTTGGCGGCTCAATAACTCTGACACCAGGATTGGTCAGGTTGACCATCCACTCGATAAGAAGAAGAATTAATATTTTTGTCCAATTACCTATTTAAAAGTAAATTCTAAGAACGGAAAATACGACCTGAAAAGTGTTAGCCTGTAACGTCCCACAGCTGGGCAAAAGAATCTTATCTTACGTCTATCAGTACAGTACATTGATAAAATCATCAGCACATATTTTTGTTTTTACATTACAATACTTATCAAACAGATAACTCCAATATCGATAAGATAAATAGATACATATCTATAATATAAAAATGAATCGCAAAATGTGTTGGTAAGCGCATAACTTCAGAACGACTGCACCAAATTGGATGATTCCATTTAATGTGTTCCTTATTGTCAGGACAAGGTTTTTGTATAAGAAAAATAAGGAATAAAAATTTCAAAATTCCCACCTGAACAGGGGCGCTGCGGGTGAAACCGCGGGGCACAGCTAGTATATAATATAAAAATAATCATGGGAATATTGTAAAACTAGCTGTTGCCCGCGGTTCTCTCTCTTTCTGTCTCTCCCTATCTCACTCCCCCCTCTCTCTCTCCCTATCTCACTCCCCCCTCTCTCTCCCTATCTCACTCCCCCCTCTCTCTCTCCCTATCTCACTCCCCCCCCTGTCTCTCTCTCTCTCTCTCTCTAACTCATCATGATTGTTGAGCTACGTGCAGCTCGGCTTCTACTTGGATGGGTGGCCGATAGTAGCATTTCTATCTGAGCGCTACCGTGCTTCGGACGGCACGTTAAGCAGTCGGCCCCGGTTGTTTCAATCGCTGGACTATGTCGGAGGCCTTAAGGCGGTCAAAAAATTCCCAGGGTCGGTCACTAACCTTGAATTAAATGAAGCGCGATACAGTGACTGTATGAAATATATGCAGTATGTATGTATGTTTGTTACTCTTTCACGCAAAAACTATCAAACGGATTTGGATGAAACTTTACAATAATATAGGTTATACATCAGAATAACACATGGGATACATTTTATCCCGAAATTCCCGCGGGAACGTACAATGCGAGTAACACCGCGGGTCGCGGCTAGTATTACTAGAAGTGTGTCATGATATTATGTTTATTGTTCTTTGGAATGGGGTAAGTTCAAGTAGGGGTGAGAGGGTAGGGGGTGATTGCGTAACAGATAGCTATTCACCACCAGTCATAAAATATCCAGTCAATCATAACAGAGTAAGTGGAATGAACAGTCGAATTGAATGATGAGTCCGGTGTTGTAACGTCGAATTATTATGCAACTAACAGCGCCTCGCAGATTTACCCGCGTTGTGCCCGATCCCGTGGGAATTTCGGGAATTTTTATACACATAAAACTTCCTCTTGAATCACTCTATCTATTTAAAAAATAAAAAAACTTGAGAGGTGTCAAGGGACACCCGGATGGAACGAAGTTTATTTATTATCAACAAAAATAATCGTCGCGACACCACACTGTTCAATGCGAAATAGAAAGACGAAACGAAAATATCTAGCTTGCTTTCTATAAGACAGAGAAACATGTATGTTTCTCTGTCTGTCTCTCTCTCTGGCGTGCGCAAGTTTCTCTGTCTGTCCCTCTCTGGCCTAGAAAATGTCGTTACCATTTTTTCCGTCTAGCCCCCTTTCGCAACGCGCGATAAGGAACTTCGTTCCAAAACGCGTCAAAATCCGTGTAGCGTATTTGAGTTTATCGCAAACAGAGAGACAGACGCGGCCGGGGACTTTGTTTTATAATATGTAGTGATATATTAGTGCTAACATCGGTTTCTCTACCAAATCTCTCGGGAAGAGTAGACACTCAGGTAAAACACAGAACCCTCTTCTTTTGCTTCATTTTATAATAACCCATAATCTTCATCTTAATGCTAAAAAGAACATAATATTAAAATGTACTTGTTTTTATTTTAGTGATTTCGCGAAATATAAAAATAAAACATTAAAAGTTATGCTCAGACTTTGTCTTATTATAATTTTTGGAAATATCTTGTGTCTGTTGCTAAGCAATATTAGTTAGCTTCACATCACTACATGGTATAAAACAAAGTCGCTTGCCGCTGTCTGTCTGTCCCTATGTATGCTTAGATCTTTAAAACTACGCAACGGATTTTGACGCGGTTTTTTTAATAGATAAATTGATTCAAGAGGAAGGTTTATACGTCTAAATTTCCCGAAATTCCCACGTGAAAGGCACAACACAGGTAAAACCCCGGGGCGCTGCTAGTATTAGTATATAGATAGATTTAGTTTCGTACGCACTTATGTAACAGCGTTGTGTTGTACCTGTAGGTATAGTCCGACGTCGCGTTAGCTGACGTCGGTACGACGTGTCAAAGGTCACACACATGCATATTGTAATATATTGTACTATACAGGATTACTACACGTTTTAAAAACATATGCTTCACTTGATTTTTGATAGTAAAGTAAGTTCGAGCCAGCCTTGGTTTCGTAATAAAGATCTAAGCATACATAGGGACAGACAGACAGCGACTTTGTTTTCTACACTTCTACACTAATATTATAAAGAGGAAAACTTTGTTTGTTTGTAATTAATAGGCTCTAAAACTACTGGACCGTTTTTAAAAATTCTTTCACCATTCGAAAGCTACATTATCCACGAGTAACATAGGCTATTTTTCATCCCGAAATTCCCACAGGAATGGACACAACGCGGGTAAAACCGCGGAGCGCTGCTAGTATACTATGATAAACACGTGAGGCCTTATTCATAAAGGCTTACTAGCAGCATTTTATCTATCAAATGGTTTGTCCCTTTCTGACATACGCTATTTTCCGAAGAGCAAAAGAGACAAAAGACTCACTAACAGGGTTGACAGACAGCGGAAAGCGACTTTGTTTTATACTATGTAGTGATGATGATGATTATGATGAACACGTGTTTACTGCATTACTGCATTTCTATCCGCATTGAAGCCATATGATGATGATGATGATGACGATGAAGCCATATGATGATATACAAAGATTTAGACTACTGTGTCATTACGTAAATCACTGATGTCGGAGCCAAACCAGTTTTTGTACTCAAATGATTGTTGTTTCAATTATGATACAGTTATTATTTGTTAAAACGGGAACTTACGTACGACGGAGGCTACTGTTGAGAGTTCCTCAACACGTTTCGGTCACATTCGCGACAGTGTCTCTCCCCGCACTGGGCGGAGAGAGACGCTGTCGCTCTCGCTTCACCCACCTCCTGATGAAGGTCACCGGACGTGACCGAAATGTGTTGAGGAACTCTCAACAGTAACCTCCGTCGTACGTAAGTTCCCGTTTAAACAAATAATAATGACATTAACGTACGTTTCAATCACTATCATTACATAGTATAAAATAAAGTCGTCTCTGTTTCGTGTCTGTTTGTCTGTATGCTTAAATCTTTAAAATTACGCAACGGATTTTGATGCGGTTTTTTGTAATAGGTAGAGTGATTCAAGAGGAAGGTTTTTATGTAAAAAAATTCCCGAAATTCCCACGGGAACGGGCACAACGCGGGTAAAACCGCGGGGCGCTGCTAGTTAATAGTAAAAAAGATGATACAGTTGTTTTGGCATAGAAAATGCATGTTGGGATTATCACAAAGTTATTTGGATATAGGAGCTGTATGTGATATCTTTAGTGAGATCAGAGGCGTTTGCCCAGCAGTGGGACATTACATTAATACTTTAGAAATTTCCTTATCGCTTCCGTGCTTCGGAAGCATTCAAATTGTCGGTCCCGGTTGTTTTAACGTTCGATCATATTGGAGGTTTTTAGGCGGTTTAAAAACTCCAAAACCAGGACCTAAATTTAAGGCGTTTATCTTTGGAACTACCAGTCCGTTTTGCATAATTCATTTTGTATTAGATAGTCTTATTCAAGAGGAAGTTTATAGGTTTCTTTTCATCCCTTAACTCCTACAGCCTCCGTGGTCTAGTGGTTTGAGCGCTCGGCTCACGATCCGGAGGTTCCGGGTTCGATGCCCCGTGGGGATATCTCACAAAAATCACTTTGTGAGACTGTCCTCAGTTTGGTTAGGGCATTGCAGGCTGAATCACCTGATTGCCCGAAAAGTAAGATGATTCCGTGCTTCGGAGGGCACGTGAAGCCGTCGGTCCCGGTTACTCTCTACGGATAGTAGTCGTTACATGAGCCATGTCAGAGGCCTTTGGCGGCTTAATAACTCTGACACCAGGATTGGTCAGGTTGACCATCCACTCGATGAAGAAGATCCCTAAACTCCTACAGGAACGTGTACAACACCGGTTAAAACTCAAATCGTTACATCCATATTATAAATGCGTTTGTGAGAATGTATGTATGTATGTTTATTACTCTTTCACGAAAAAACTACTGGACGGATTTGGATGAAACTTTACAGTAATATAGGTTATACATCAGAATAACACATGGGATACACTTTATCCCGTATTTCCCGCGGGAACGGGTACAACGAGGGTAACACCGCGGGCGCGGCTATTCATTTCATACATTTAAAGAAAAAAATTGTGCCTGCAAGATACTATAAAATTCACACACTACAATTAGAAAGAGAGCGAGCTATATCACGCGAGTTCCACGCGATCCGAATGGGCCAATCACAGCGCGGCGTCGTCTGGTGCCATGTGCATGTATGTAGTGACGCGATCTGTCAATTTTGACGTTTTTTTTGCGCGGGAAACCGGTTCTCTTGGCGATGGTAGTATTTTGTACGGATTTTAATGATAGCGCGTGAATGAATATTTTTGATTGAGTAATATTGAATTGTTTTATAGGTTAGTGAACTGTTTATTGTTGTATTAATCCAACTTCCTACTAATATTATAAATGCGAAAGTTTGTGAGGATGGATGTATGTATGTTTGTTACTCTTTCACGCAAAATGTACCCAACGGATTTGGATGAAACTTTACAGTAATATAGGTTATACATCAGAATAACACATGGGATTCATTACATCCCCAAATTCCCGCGGGAACGGGTACAACGCGGGTGCAACCGCGGGGCGTGTCTAGTATTTTAATTTTTTTTTATTACCTTTCTAGCCGCGCCCCGCGGTGTTACCCGCGTTGTACCCGTCAAACATGTCTGGCGTATTAATGTAGTTCAAATATCTATTAAATTAATGCGAAAGGTCACTGACTCGTAACGTGATCTCAGAAACTATAAGTGCTAGGGCTCTCAAATTTTGCATGGGGGTTCCTTATTGGACGTAGGTACTCGCTACGAAGGGATTTAGCGAAGAGATTTTTTAGGTATGTGCACTCGCATGCCAAGACTGAGGTCCCGAGTTCAATTCCCGGATCGAGCGAAAAATGTTTCCTACTTTTCAAACTTGGCTCGGGTTTGAGATCACCAACCCGCATTAGGCAAGCGTGGTGATTACGATATCCTCCTCACTGTACTGATATCTTCAGTGAGATGAGAGGCCTTTGCCCAGCAGTGGGACATTACAGGCTAATACTTACTTATTTGACTGTATATTAATTTGTATGTTTGTTTGTTACAGATAAAATCATCTATGAAGTAATATTAGTGAACAATAATTTAAAATGTCTTCGAAAGCCATTTACGAGGGCGCCGGCAAGGACCTCATCAACAGGTAAGCGATGTAACTGATCGCGATTGTTAAGCAACGTAGTGCTCGACTGGTGTTAAGATGGGTGGCCGATAGTGGTATTTCTATCTGAGCGCTACCGTGCTTTGTTATCGAGTAAGTTCGGTATCCGATTGTTTTAATCATTAGACCGTATCAAAGGCCTTTAGGCGGTCAAAAAAAACCGCTCCGATTCGCCAGGGTTTCTACTAACTTATAGGAATGCATTTTATTAATAAGTAATTTAATTAATTACAAGCTATGAGTTCTAAGATTTTACAAGCCCGTTGGCATAGTGGCAGTGAGAGCGCTTACTGTGTCGGGGGTTGCGGGTTCGATTCCCGCCCGGAGTCAACAATATGTGAAGACATAGTTGTTGGCGACGACGTCTGGGTGTCAATTATATATTCTTATAAAGTATTTGTGTATGTATATGTAGTGTATCAGTGAGTTAGATTCCATAATACAAGCTTAGAGCTTACTTTGGGTCTAATTAACCGTGAGTGAATTTGTCCGGGTATATTTATTTATTTATTATTTTATATGTAGTAGTATCAGTGAGTTAGGTTCCATAATACAAGCTTAGAGCTTAGTTTGGGTCTAATTAACCGTGAGTGAATTTGTCCGGGTATATTTATTTATTTATTATTTTATATGTAGTAGTATCAGTGAGTTAGGTTCCATAATACAAGCTCAGAATAGGTAGTTTCTGAGATTGGCGCATTCAAACAAACAAACTCTTCATCTTTATTATATTAGATAGATACTTTTACGACCATTTCGGAGGCTTATAGGAGGTCTAAAAACTCTGACACCAGGGTTGGCCACTGACCTACTCGAAATGAACGAATGAACGAATGAATGAACGAAGGAATGAATGAATGAACAAATGAATTTATGAAGGAACGAATGAATGAATGTATGAATTAACGAACGAATGAATGTATGAATGAACGAACGAATGAATGTATGAATGAACGAAGGAATGAATGAATGAATGAACGAATGTATGAATTAACGAACGAATGAATGTATGAATGAACGAACGAATGCATGTATGAATGAACGAACGAATGAATAAACGAATGAATCTACTAACTCTGTCTGACTAACTCTGTATCCTCGTTCCCAGGTTCATAGGTCCGGGCACCGCGCTGGTCCCCTGCCGATTCGCCACCTTCGAACAGGGAACTGTGTGGGAGGATGAGATCGGGAGGAACCCGTGGCTCACCAAGGAGGTGAGACCTACTATCTAAACATACATACATCTTTACATGTAAACAAACATACATGTATGTAAAGGATGTATGTATGTATGTTTGTTACTCTTTCACGACAAACTACTGGACGGATTTGGATGACACTTTGCAGTAATATAGGTTATACATCAGAATAGCACATGGGATACATTTTATCCCGAAATTACGCGGGATCGGATACAACGCGGATAACACCGCGGGGAAGGAGAACAAACATGCAATACATACATACATCCTAAACTTTCCCATTTATAATTATTATTGGGATACAACATTATATGGGCATTAATAAAATATTGGTTTAAATAAATATTAGTTCTACAATTTAATAAATAAATAAATTTTATTTATATCCATTCTACATTAAATTGTTTACACCTTCCCTCCAAAAAAAACCCGCCATTTCTTTTCTCAACCACAATTACTTCATTCGCAGCAACTAGTAGTGAAGCCCGATCAGCTGATCAAACGTCGAGGCAAGCTCGGCCTCGTCGGCGTCAACAAGACCGCCCCCGACGTGAGACGGTGGCTCGCGGAACACATGAACAAGGAGCAAGCCATAGGATCGTGCGTGGGCAAGCTGAGGCACTTCATCGTCGAGCCTTTCGTGAGGCACGAGGCGGTGAGTCGGCTCGTATTGTGAGATGGATGGATGGACGTCTGTGGCTTAAGACGGGTGAATGAATGGAACTGATGAATGAACAAATATATTGTCTTTGATATGCTATTGTAAAGGATATATTAGTGGCTCGTGTGGCAAAGTTTATGGCTTTGGCTTCCGCGGCAAACTGTCGATCTTTGGATCGCGCGGCAAAACTTTATGGATCGGTGGGCGGTAGTGGCATTTCTATATGAGTGCTACCGTGCTTCGGAGACCGCGTTAAGCAGAAAGCCCCGGTGGATCCAATCGTCAGACCATGTCGTCATCCTTTTGGCGGTCTATGGCCTTTGTCACACTTGACTCATCTTCCGACGCCAATCTTCCGCGACGGAACGCCAATACATATTATTGCATATAATTTTACGCTGCGACGGAACGATCGATCTTCCGCGTAGTGTGCCCGCTATTTGTAATTTATATGCAACTAGCAGCGCCCCGCGGTTTTACCCGCGTTGTGCCCGTTCCCGTGGGAATTTCGAGATTTTTTTTACATAAAAACCTTCCTCTTGAATCACTCTACCTATTACAAAAAACCGCATCAAAATTCGTTGCGTAATTTTAAAGATTTAAGCATACAGACAAACAGACAAACAGACACGAAACAGAGACGACTTTATTTTATACTATGTAGTGATAATATGTATTGGCGTTCCGTCGCGGAAGATCGGCGGCGGAAGATCCGTCAAGTATGGCAAAGGCCTAATAGCTCCGACACCATGATTGGCCACTGATATACTCGAACTTAATGAATGATTTGTTTTCAGAATGAAGAGATGTACATCTGCATCCAGTCGGGGCGGCGGTCGGACACCATCCTGTTCCACCACCAGGGGGGCGTCGATGTGGGAGACGTGGACGCGCTCGCTGTCCGGCTTGAGGTGAGATCTTCTTCTTCATCGAGTGGATAGTCAAACCTGACTAAGCCTGGTGTCAGAGTTATTGAGCCGCCAAAGGCCTCTGACATGGCTCATGTAACGACTACTATCCGTAGAAAGTAACCGGGACCGACGGCTTAACGTGCCCTCCGAAGCACGGAATCATCTTACTTTTCGGGCAATCAGGTGATTCAGCCTGCAATGCCCTAACCAAAATGAGGAAAGTCTCACAAAGAGATTTTTGTGAGATATCCCCACCGGGAATCGAACCCGGAACCTCCGGGTCGTGAGCCGGGCGCTCAAACCACAAGACCAAGGAGGCTGTTGTTCCGCTTCAGTAGAAACCCACCCTAAAGGTTCCGTGTTTGCCATAACGGAACTGGAAGTATAGATAAAATCTTCGTTTATATGCTTGCTAGGCAGGGTTGGCTACTAACCTTCTCGAAGATACTTACTCTTAGTACAATTCAATAACACATTCATTAAACGTTATTTGAGCTTGTCTTTAAAGTTGTGTTGTTAATAGATTCTTTTAATTAATTCCAGATCCCTGTGGACACTTTCCCGACCGGCGAAGATGTGGAAAGAGCCTTATTGAAGAATATCAAGGCTGCCTCTATTAAGAGGTATGTTTAATACACCCTGTCATGTAGGAAATCTATACTATATTGTCGCGCCTCACGGTTTTATGCTATTTCCAACCCCCTAAATATGCAATTGCCAACCTCCTAAATGTGCTATTTCCAACCCCCTAAATATGCAATTGCCAACCTCCTAAATGTGCTATTTCCAACCCCCTAAATATGCAATTGCCAACTTCTAAATATACTATTTGCGACCCCCCAAATATGCTATTGCTCAATTATGCTATTTCCAATCCCCCAATAATACTATTTCCGACCCCCCAACGCCTCCATCATCTCACCAACCCCCTACATCTTTACAGAATACTTACAACATTCATCCTAGCCCTCTACCGAGTGTACGTCGACCTCTACTTCACATACATGGAGATCAACCCTATAGTGATAACCAACGAACGTATATACCTATTGGATCTGGCGGCGAAGTTGGATCAGACGGCAGAGTTCATTTGCGCCAAAAATTGGGGCGATATCACGTTCCCACCCCCGTTCGGAAGGGATGCGTACCCTGAGGAAGCGCATATCGCTGATTTGGATGCGAAGAGTGGGGCTAGTTTGAAGGTAAATAAGGTTTTTTTGTTTAATAAATAGATGAAATAATGTTTTGTAGTAGTTTTGCAATCAACGGGGTGTTGTATTTTAATCTTATCTATTTTTCTAAGAAATGAAATAAAACGTTTTTGTATGTTTAATTAATGTAATTATGACGTTATTATTAAAATTAAATCGATTATTATTAAAATACTGTTTATATATATTTAATACTTCCTGACTTTAAAATAATTTATGTATGTATTTTTTATTTTAATTGTGTTTGAATGGGAAAATCTTAATTTGGAAAAACCCTAATTTCAACTGTACTTGGATGAGCAAACTTTATTTAAACTCAGTTTTTCTCTTCTCTGATTCTTTCTCATTGCTAATCTAAAAACTGTTACCCTTCCAGCTGACAATCCTGAACAAATCCGGCCGTATCTGGACTATGGTAGCCGGCGGCGGCGCGTCAGTAGTCTACACTGATACTATCTGTGCGCTGGGTGGAGCGAGCGAACTCGCCAACTACGGCGAGTACAGCGGCGCGCCCACCGAGTCGCAGACAGCTGACTACGCCAAGACTATATTCAGTCTCATGTGTAGAGAAAAACATCCTAACGGAAAGGTGAGTTCAGTTAGGATCGTGCGGCAAAGATTGCAGTTTGCCGCGCATTGGGTTGAGTGGCAAACTGTCTGGTATGCGTGGTAAAATATTAAACTCAACATTGGCTCGCTTAGTAACTGATTGTTTGAATATTGACTTCTGTGGCAAAATTATCATTGACTCGCGTGGCAAACTGTCGCACATTATTTTTTGTGGCAATAATTCTAATATTAGTTTAAATGCAACTAGCAATAAATAGTAGAATTTTAGCCATTTTTTAAACATATAAAAATGTCCCGCAATATTTAATTTATCCCTTAAAACTATCCCGGCAGAATTAGTTTCGTGCCACAAAACTAATTTTATCCCGTTCTATCCTTCAATCAACAATACACAACTAGATATCGGGTCACGTACAAAATCAAAGCTAAATACTGTCCGCGTGGATGACGTGTGACAGCTTATTTTGTTTACTACCGAACTGAAACAAAAGTTTTAAAACAGTTCGAAGTTCAACCTAATTACAACCATGACACCTGGCAATAAAGTAGCAAATCTTATGTATTCATATAAGAGCTCACTTTTCAAATGAGGCCTTATTCACCGAGACGTATTTAGACGTAGACGCGTAGACGCGCCGACCCGACATCTAGTTGTGTATTGTTGATCGAAGGTTCTATCCCACATAACAAATCTACTAATCTTATCTTATTCTATCGTGCAAACTTATCTTATCCCGTTTTACCGTTCTATACCACGAAACTAATCCTATCCCGTTCTATCCCACAGGTGCTGATCATCGGCGGCGGGATAGCCAACTTCACGAACGTAGCTGACACATTCCGCGGGATAATCACCGCTATTGACACGTATAAGGACGCTTTACTGCAGTATAATATTACCATTTTCGTGAGGAGAGGGGGGCCGAATTACCAGGAAGGATTGAGGTGAGACTATCCCATAGAAAAACTTGTATATAGAAAAAATCTTCCTACTCATACAATTAGGTATATACTCACTAGCCGCGCCCATTGGTTTTACCCGCGTTGTACCCGTTCCCGCGGGAATTTCGGATTAAAATGTATCCCATGTGCTATTCTGATGTATAACCTATATAACTGTAACGTTTCATCCAAATCCGTTCAGTTGTTTTTGCGTGAAAGAGTAACAAATATACATACATCATCACAAACTTTCGCATTTATAATATTAGTAGGATATACCCCTTTTAAAGATTGAATAAGAAGATTTTTTCCAGCTTAATGATGATCATACATATTGTTAAGCGCCACCAAACTAAATCCGGGAATATAACGAAAGCGCGATCTAAAATATTGTCCACTGACCTCTATTATATATGTTACGGCTAATACCCGAAGTGCGGCTACACCTAGTTCTAACCGGCTAAAACTAGGTGTAGCCGCACTTCGGGTATTAGCCGTATGTAATTTTAATGAAAAGAGAGAGTTTAAACATGAAAAAAAAAATAATAGTAAGTAATTCGGTAGGTTAGGGTTATTTTTTTTTCATGTTTAAACTCTCTCTTTTCATTAAAATGACATATATATGCACCTAGTTCTAACCGGCTAAAACTAGGTGTAGCCGCACTTCGGGTATTAGCCGTAACATATACACACTGGACTGGCTGTTACCATACAAATGACAGCTAATTTTGTGTGGCAATTTGAAGCACCCCCTGCGAGTGTCCCGAGAACTAATTCTGACGTTCACTGCAAGCAAATAGGGTACCACAGTCGACTTATGACATAACTAACTTTAGTTCCATGGACTTTCGTATCTGCCTACAGTGGCCTACAGCGCCAAAATGGCGACACTGAAATAGGCACAAAATTATTATGACCGCAGCCTGTCCAGTGTAAATAGAGGTCAGTGATATTGTCACATTAGCGCCATTTTGTTAATTTTGAAAAAAATAAATAAAGAACAGTTTACATTTTTTTTAATAACGATTGAGAAAACATGTTTCTTACTTTTCAAACATGGCTCGGGTTTGAGATCACTAACCCGCATTAAGTTTGAGATCACTAACCCGCATTAGGCCGGCGTCCTCACTGTACTGATATCTTCAGTGAGACGAGAGACCTTTACCCGGCAGTGGGACATTACAGGCTAATACTTAGATCATTATTTTTCACCCAAAAATAACCAAAAAACCCACAGACAAATGCGCGAAGTAGGGCACCGTCTGCGCATACCCCTGTACGTGTTCGGCCCGGAGGCCAACATGACGGCCATCGTGGGGCTGGCGCTCGGCCAGGCTGCCATCCCGCCTGAGCACAGACTGGACTACGCGCCGCACACGCTGCCTAAGCCGCAGTCTCAGGTCTGTATAGACAGCTGTCTAAGCTGACTGATCAGCCCGGATAGTATGTAACTGAAAACATATTTATCACTACGGCAATTTATCACTTCCGGCAGATTTTTGTCTCTCTTCCCATAATGCAAAATGCTTGAAAATAGAGTGCAATTTATAATGCACTTTTCAGTGCAGTACAGATATATTGCTTAAGATAAGATATTATATTTATTATTTACTAGCAGCGCCCCGCGGTTTTACCCGCGTTGTGTGCATTCCTGTGGGAATTTTGGGATGAAAAATAGCCTATGTTACTCGTGGATAATGTAGCTTTCGAATGGTGAAAGAATTTTTAAAAACGGTCCAGTAGTTTTTGAGCCTATTCATTACAACCAAACAAACAAAGTTTTCCTCTTTATAATATTAGTGTAGATATTTATTATTCCACTTGTTTTAATTCTCTTGTACTTTTTAGTACTGATTGTAGTCACAGATGGCGCTTATCACTTGTCAATGTCACTTCACACCCAATCATATCGCTGTATTTTGATTTTACCACTGAGTATGCGTTGCACGAATAAATCTAGGGTTGCAACCTTCGATCAACAATACACAACTAGATATCGGGTCACGTACAAAATCAAAGCTAAATACTGTCCGCGTGGATGACGTGTGACAGCTTATTTTGTTTACTACCGAACTGAAACAAAAGTTTTAAAACAGTTCGAAGTTCAACCTAATTACAACCATGACACCTAGCAATAAAGTAGGAAATCTTATGAAAATAATAAGAGCTCAATTTTCAAATGAGGTGTTATTCATCGAGATGTATTTTTTGCGCCGACCCGACATCTTGTATTGTTGATCGAAGGTTGCAACATCAAATTATTACGTCTTATATTATTAGTAATATTGGTTTGTCTATATGATATTTTCTTGAAAGAGGATAGCAATATTTCTGTACTGTTCTGCGCTCATGCCACATTTAACTGGCATCGGGCGCGAACAGCGCAGGACAACCCGCGTTTTGAATGTTTCTGTTGGAATTTCGAGTTAAGAAATAGCCTATTACCTTCCCGTTGAATGTGGGTATTTATTTCAAAAATTGATATTCAAATCAGGCTGGGAATGTCCCAGATTAGCTCGAACATACAAACAAACTTAAAAATCCTCCTTTTTAATTTTATATATAAAATTCTCGTGTCACAGTGTTCGTTCCCGTACTCCTCCGAAACGGCTCGACCGATTCTCATGGAATTTTGTGAGCATATTGAGTAGGTCCGAGAATCGGCCAACATCTATTTTTCATCCCGAAATTCCCGCGGGAACGGGTACCGTGGTTGAACTCCTCTGAAACGGCTCGACCGATTCTCATGAAATTTTGTGTGCATATCGGGTAGGTCTGAGAATCGGACAACATCTATTTTTCATCCCGAAATTCCCGTGGGAACGGGTACAACGCGGGTGAAACCGCGGGGCGCAGCTAGTATAAGTATAGATTATTTATTACTTGCAACCCTATTTATTAATTCATCCCCCTCCCCCCCGCAGCCGATCGCCCCGGCGGAGATCCCTTCGATGTCGGACAAGCTGCTCTCCCTCGTGTGCTCGTCTGCTCCGACGCGCCTGGACCTGGGCCAGGCGGGCGCGGCGGCGCCGCTCTTCAGCGAGAAGACCAAGGCCATCATCTGGGGCATGCAGAACAGGGCCATACAGGTAAACTAATAACTGTTGGGATGTAGTATCCCACTGCTGGGCAAAGACCTCCAGTCTCACTCTCACTGGAGATCTCTGTACAGTGAGGATTAAGAAATAGACAAATACTAGCAGCGCCCCGCGGTTTTACCCGCGTTGTGCCCGTTCCCGTGGGAATTTCGGGATTTTTTTTACATAAAAACCTTCCTCTTGAATCACTCTACCTATTACAAAAAACCGCATCAAAATCCGTTGCGTAATTTTAAAGATTTAAGCATACAGACAGACAAACAGACAGACACGAAACAGAGGCGACTTTATTTTATACTATGTAGTGATGCACAGGTAACTCACTTATTTTATCTCACTGAAGATATATGTACAGTGAGGAGAATGTAATCACCTCGCTTGCTTAATTTTGAAGGGAAATAATCCAAGAATATGTAATGAAATAGATATAATGAGTAGAGCTATATACTGTATAGTAGTAATAGCCTGGGATGTCCCACTGTTGGGCAAAGAACTACATCAGCAAAGTGAGAATGTAATTTTTATACTTGGCATACAAATTGTTATCCCATCATAATCGCTCTATCCCATCTATCCCAGGACATACTGAAAACTGCTTTATCCTATTAATAACCATGTTATCCCTTTGTAACGCTGTAGCCCGTCTATCCCAGGGACGTCTCAGTATACCACATGTTATCCCTTGGTAATCTCTGTATCCCGTCTATCCCAGGGTATGCTGGACTTCGACTACATCTCACGGCGAGCGGAGCCGTCGGTTGTCGCGATCGTATACCCCTTCACCGCCGACCACAAGCAGAAGTACTACTTCGGGAACAAAGAGGTGTTTATACCGGGTGAGTTGCTATCAAGGTGAATTATTTCAATGATGTGTTCAGTATCCTGTGGGGAAAATATGAAATAGTAGTTTATGCAACTGTCATATAATGAAGGGTATTAAAACACGAGTGTGAGTTTATGAAACGAGCGCAGCGAGTTTCATAATAGTAACGAGTGTTTTAATACCCTTCATTATATGCAGTTGCATACACTACTTTATCTTCACTAATGCAATTAATCAAACAACAAGAGTAAAAGCTGACAATAGTTTTTCACGCGTACGTGTATTGTCACAGTGAACTTGCCGCCATTAAAATCTAACCAATGAGAGCGCAGCTCGCGCAGGGCCAATCAGGAGCGAGCGCGCGATGTTATAATGAGATTTTACGATATCGATGTGGATATTATACCATCATGTGAAATTGCTTAAATTGAGTGTTTTGTTGTCTGCGCTATAACAGTAGTAATTATAAGTCAAGTATTGGAAACATAAGTAGAATGTTACAACATTAGTGTAGATAAAATAGCTTATAACCTTCCCCTTGAATGTAGCTATTGATGACAAAAAGAATTATTAAAATCGGATTGGTAGTTCTTGAGATAAGTGTCTTCAAACAAACATAAAACAAACTCTTTAGCTTATATTAGTACTAGCCGCGCCCCGCGGTTTTACCCGCGTTGTGCCCGTTCCCGTGGGAATTTCGGGAATTTTTTTACATAAAAACCTTCCTCTTGAATCACTCTACCTATTACAAAAAACCGCATCAAAATCCGTTGCGTAATTTTAAAGATTTAAGCATACAGACAGACAAACAGACAAAAATAGCGACTTTGTTTTATACTAGCTATCCTACTAATATTATACATGCGATGTTTGTGTGTATGTATGTTTGTTTGTTACACCTTCACGCAAAAACTACTGGACAGATTTGGACTAAACCTTACAGTAATATAGGTTATACATCAGAATAACACATGGGATACATTTTATCCCGAAATTACCGCGGGAACGGGTACAACGCGGGTAAAACCGCGGGGCGCTGCTAGTAGTAAAATAATCTGTAGACTTAACAATATGATTTAATATTGCAGTGTTCTCGGATATGGACGTGGCGATGCGTAAACATCAGGAGGCGACAGTGCTTGTCAACTTCGCGTCGCTTAGATCTGCCTACGACAGCACTATGCAGGTAAACATATATTAACTTTATATAGTATAAAAAAAATATTCTTAGAGGCAGATAGCTATCTAATTATTATCTATTTAATGAATAATAATTACTAACAGCAGAATATCATTAAGTTATTTATTAAAAACAGTAAAAAAAATACTTTGTAATATTGTTGTTTGAAGATTGAGTTTTATTGCGATTTTTATTTTAAGTACTGATCAGTACTGATACGGAACGTCAAATAAAAATCTATACTAATATTATAAAGCTGAAGAGTTTGTTTTGTTTGTTTGTTTGTTTGTTTAAACGCGCTAATTTCAGAAACTACTGAACCGATTTGAATAATTCTTTCACTGTTAGATAGTCTATTTATCGAGGAAGGCTATAGGCTACATTTTATCCCGGATTTCCTACGGGAACGGGCACAACGCGGGTAAAACCGCGGGGCGCTGCTAGTGTAAAATAAAAGCGAAGTGAGCTTCCTAGTAACTGAGAACTATATATTATTATAAGTTCCATATTTGTGCTCTAAAAAAGTCTATTTTTGTAATATTGTACTAAAAAAAAAACATTTTTTTACTTAATTTTATTAAATAATAAAATAAAACTGATATCTTCAGTGAGATGAGATGCCTTTGCCCAGCAGTGGGACGTTACAGGCAATAAAAAAATACTTTGATATGCAATAATAAGGAGACATTTATTTTTCTTTCCAGGCGATGCAACATCCCCAAATCAACACCATAGTGATCATAGCGGAAGGAATCCCCGAAAATATGACGAGGAAAATTATCAAACTGGCTGACACTAGAGGCGTGAGTATTTTGTTTGTCATCCCTTTTTAACCAGCGACGCAGAAAGAGGGTTTATATGTTACTCCCCAAAAAATGGAGTGGGGTTAATGCATCTTACTCCTGAAGGATAAAGAGGGGTTAAAGTATCTTACGCCCGAGGGAAAAAGAGGGGTTTTAAGTATGTTACTCCTGATGAAAAAGAGGGGTAATAAAATAAGTATGTTACTCCTGAAGGAAAAAGAGGGGCTAAAGTATCTTACTCCTGATGAAAAAAGAGGGGTAATAAGTATCTTACTCCTGATGAAAAAAGAGGGGTAATAAGTATCTTACTCCCGATGAAAAAAGAGGGGTAATAAGTAAGTTACTCCTGAAGGAAAAAGAGGGGTAATAAGTATGTTACTCCTGAAGGAAAAAGAGGGGTAATAAGTGTGTTACTCCTGAAGGAAAAAGAGGGGTAATAAGTATCTTACTCCCGATGAAAAAAGAGGGGTAATAAGTATCTTACTAACGATGAAAAAAGAGGGGTAATAAGTATCTTACTCCCGATGAAAAAAGAGGGGTAATAAGTATGTTACTCCTGAAGGAAAAAGAGGGGTAATAAGTATCTTACTCCCGATGAAAAAAGAGGGGTAATAAGTATGTTACTCCTGAAGGAAAAAAAGGGGTAATAAGTATCTTACTCCCGATGAAAAAAGAGGGGTAATAAGTATCTTACTCCCGATGAAAAAAGAGGGGTAATAAGTATCTTACTCCCGATGAAAAAAGAGGGGTAATAAGTATCTTACTCCCGATGAAAAAAGAGGGGTAATAAGTATCTTACTCCCGATGAAAAAAGAGGGGTAATAAGTATCTTACTCCCGAGGGAACAAGAGAATTATAAGTATGTTCTCCTGATGAGTAACATACTAAATATAGTAACGATTTCTGGACACACTAACGCATTCGGGGGATGCGGGTACGATTCCCGGAGTCAACAATATATTGGCGACGACGACTGGGTGTCAATTATATATTCTTACTAGCCGCGCCCTGCAGTTTTACCCGCGTTGTACCCGTTCCCGTGGGAATTTCGGGATGAAAAGTAGCCTATAACTTTCCCGTTGAATGTGGCTATCCATTACAAAAAGAATCTTTCAAATCGGACCAGTAGTTCCTGAGATTAGCGCGTTCAAACAAACAAACTCTGCTGCTTAAGACAAGCCCGATGGCACAGTGGCAGTGAGAGCACTTACTGTGTCGGGGGTTGCGGGTTCGATTCCCGCCCGGAGTCAACAATATGTGAAGACATAGTTGTTGGCGACGACGTCTGGGTGTCAATTATATATTCTTATAAAGTATTCGTGTATGTATATGTAGTAGTATCAGTGAGTTAGATTCCATAACACAAGCTTAGAGCTTACTTTGGGTCTAATTAACCGTGAGTGAATTTGTCCGGGTATATTTATTTATATTTTTATAACATTAGTATAAATAAATTATTTGTGTATGTATATGTAGTAGTATCAGTGAGTTAGATTTCATAATACAAGCTTAGAGCTTACTTTGGGTCTAATTAACCGTGTGCGAATTTGTACGGATATTTCAAGATTTATCCCACATTTTACTAACATTTCCCATATTTCCCCAGGTAAATATAATCGGGCCGGCGACAGTGGGCGGCATCCGGCCCGGCGCTTTCAAGATCGGCAACACTGCCGGCATGATCGACAACATTATTGATAGCAAGCTGTATCGCCCGGGCAGGTGGGCACATCTTTCTAATATTATAAAGTAACCGCGCCCCGCGTTGTACCCGTTCCCGGGGGAATTTCGGGATAAAATGTATCCCATGTGTTATTCTGATGTATAACCTATATCACTGTAAATTTTCATCCAAATCCGTCCAGTAGTTTTTTCGTAAAAGAGTAACAAACATTTATAATATACTAGCTGCGCCCCGCGGTTTCACTCGCGTTGTACCCGTTCCCGCGGGAATTTCGGGATGAAAAATAGATGTTGGCCGATTCTCAGACCTACTCAATATGCTCACAAAATTTCATGAGAATCGGTCGAGCCGTCTCGGAGGAGTACGCGAACGAACACTGTGACACGAGAATTTTATATATAAGAAGTAGGAGTTTGTGAGGATGGATGTATGTATGTTTGTTACTCTCACGAAAAAACTACTGAACGGATTTGGATGAAACTTTACAGTGATATAGGTTATACATCAGAATAACACATGTGATATATTTTATCCCGAAATTCCCGCGGGAACGGGCTCAACGTTACATTATTAATAGACGCCTCACATTGCTACATTAATTTTTTATTTTACGTAAGACAGTGGCAGTGAGAGCGCTCACTGTGTTGGGGGTTGCGGGTTCGATTCAACGGAGTAACAATATGTGAAGACATAGTTGTTGACGACGTCTGGGTGTCAATTATATATTCATATAAAGTATCAGTGAGTTAGATTCCATAATACAAGCTTAGAGCTTACTTTGGGTCTAATTAACCGTGAGTGAATTATTAAGGGTATAATTCTTTTTTGTGGCAATAATATATATATATTTTTTAATTCTTTTTCTTCTTGTACCATTATACTTTCCAGTAAACATACATCATCCATCCTCACGAACTTTGCATGTATAATATTATACATATTACTAGCTGCGCCCCGCGGTTTCACCCGCTTTGTACCCGTTCCCGCGGGAATTTCGGGATGAAAAATAGATGGTGTCCGATTCTCATGCCTACCCGATAAGTACACAAAATTTCATGAGAATCGGTCGAGCCGTGACACGAGAATCACTACATAGTATAAAATAAAGTCGTCTCTGTTTCGTGTCTGTTTGTCTGTTTGTATGCTTAAATCTTTAAAATTACGAAACGGATTTTGATGCGGTTTTTTGTAATAGGTAGAGTGATTCAAGAGGAAGGTTTTTATGTAAAAAAATTCCCGAAATTCCCACGGGAACGGGCACAACGCGGGTAAAACCGCGGGGCGCTGCTAGTTTTATATATTAGATTTACCAAAATCCTTTTAATTCCAGTGTGGCGTACGTGTCTCGTTCGGGCGGCATGAGCAATGAGCTGAACAACATTATCTGCAAGAACGCGGACGGCGTGTGCGAGGGGGTGGCCATCGGGGGCGACCGCTACCCCGCCACCACCTTCATCGACCACCTGCTCAGGTACGATGTAGATATACTTGTATACTACCTGTTCTGAGCGGTGGTTCCACCCACAACCCAATAGATGGCGTGATGACATACTGTGATGTGATTTGTTGTGCTTCTTCATCGAGTGGACGGTCACCCTGACCAATCCTGGTGTCAGTCATTGAGCCGCCAAAGGCCTCTGACATGGCTCATGTAACGACTACTATCCGTAGAAAGTAACCGGGACCGACGGCTTAACGTGCCCTCCGAAGCACGGAATCGTATTACTTTTCGGGCAATCAGGTGATTCAGCCTGCAATGTAACCACCCTTAATATATCCATGCTATTACACCCACCCCTATTGGTTGCAGGTTCGAAGCCGACCCTAACGTGAAGATGCTAGTACTGTTGGGAGAGGTGGGCGGCGTGGAAGAGTATCACGTGTGTCGCGCCATTAAAGACGGGTTGATCAAGAAGCCTATGGTCGCTTGGTGTATCGGCACCTGTTCCGGTGAGTACGCGTGTCCCACTGCTGGGCAAAAGCTTGTTAAGTCATTGGAGATGTCGGGTAGAGAGTTCTAGTGAGTAAAAGTTGAGTTTTACGTCCCACTGCTGGGCAAAGGCATGTCGTCGCAATGAAGATGTCGGTCGAAGAATCAAAACCATAGAGTCACTTGTAAAATTTTGTTTAAAGAACACATAATCAGCTATGTGTGTGTGTACTATTTTTGTTTTACAACATTTTCTTAAACTTCCCCTAATTTTTTGAACCCCTTCTCCGTACAGACATGTTCACGTCGGAGGTGCAGTTCGGTCACGCGGGCTCACTCGCCGGCTCGGCGGTGGAGAAGGCGGCCTGCAAGAACAGAGCGCTGCAGGCCTACGGAGTCACCGTGCCCGAGTCCTTCGACAGCCTGGGGGACGCCGTGCGGCAGGTGGGCGGTGGGGGGACGGATAGCTGCGTGGGATTATAAGGAACTAGCCCCGCGGTTTTACCCGCGTTGCGCCCGTTCCCGTGGGAATTTCGGGATTTAAAATAGCCTATAACCTTCCCGTTGAATGTGGCTATCTATTACAAAAAGAATTATTCGAATCGGACTGGTAGTTTCTGAGATTACCGCGTTCAAACAAACAAGCTTTATAATATTGGTATAGATATAGTACTGTAGGGAACGGCTTACAGATGTTCACTGTAGTCGTTGTGTCATGTTCAATATAGACTGTCAAACAGGTGCGAGCGAATATGACAAGTAGTATAGTGTGCGGATTTTGTAGTAGTATAATAGATGTCAAACTGGTGCCTGGGATTATAAGTCGTAGTATAGTAAGCCGTCATATAAGTGTGTGGGATTGTGAGGTGGAGTATAGTGGGTGTCAAGACAGGTGGCTGGGATTGTGGGGTGGAGTATAGTAGATGTTAGATAGGTGCTTGGGAATATAATCTTCGACCAGGCGTTCTCGAGTTATAAATGGTGACTAACACAACTTTCTTTGTAATAAATAATGTATATTATCTGCAGGTGTACCAAAGACTGGTGAAAGAAGGCAAGATCATCGTGAAGGAGGAAGTGGAGCCTCCGAAGGTGCCGATGGACTACGATTGGGCCCGGGTAAGGGACCTCATGTTACAAGCATAGTTTTTAGCAACGTTTTCGAGGTACATTGAATGACATTAAAGGTACATAATAGTACATTCCTTTAATGTATAACTTAATCAATTTTGCAACAGTACACCCGCCATTCTGACTCACACATTAGTGTTGAATATTCCACGACAAGCAAACCGATCGTCGGGCCTGTCAACGCTGTCAACGTCACCGTGACATATTGAATAACTCTCAGCCTCTTGTCATTTCATTCCTTTTTCAAATTCGCTCATTAATTCTTGAAATTCGTTGCTAACATTCGTTGCAAAATTTCACACATACTATATTTATTTGTTTTAATATTTGTCACAATGAAATTGCTTAATTGTAGTGTACTTTTTTTAATAATCACAATATAGTTTAAAACGTACTCACACGGGTTTTTTCGCGTTAGAAAGTTAATAAAGCAAGTAATAACTTACTTTTTATTTCCCGACGTTTCGAGGGGATTGCACCTCTCGTGGTCGCGGGTGAACTGAAGACATTGGAGTTACCGCTGTGATGGGAGGGTACGCGTTCCAAGTGTTGGAAGTACCCTCACATGTACATTGCACATAATCACAATATTCCACCATAAGGCCCATAGCACACGGCGTATTTTATACGCGCAGGCGACGCGCAGATGACGCGTGTATTCGAGCTTCAAACGAGATTTGAACGCAACCTTGTAACCTAGACACACGTGGCGATCATGAAACGTGCGTTTCCTGCGCGTATACGCGCTGTAGTCGCTCGTGGCGTTTGCGTTTTGACCAGAGCCTCCTCCAGTCTCCAGTTGTACAATGGCGTCGGTTGAGACAACACTGCTCATTTGTATGCGCTTCAAAAGCGCGTATACGCGCTTCATGCGTGTGTATCATCAATGCAAACGCAACAATCAGCGTCTACGGCAACTAGACGCGCATTCCTAATACGCGCGTCGCCTGCGCGTATAAAATACGCCGTGCGCTATGGGCCTTACAACATCCTCTCACTACATCTCATCTTCACACTTCTTTCTGCATAGGGGCCGTCCATTACTCAAACACACCTTCCTTCCAGAAACTGGGTCTGATCCGCAAGCCGGCCGCCTTCATCAGCACCATCTGCGACGAGAGGGGCCAGGAGCTGAGCTACTGCGGCGTGCCCATCAGCCAGGTGCTGGAGCGGCAGCTGGGCGTCGGCGGGACCATCAGCCTGCTGTGGTGAGTATGATGTGTGCTTCCGAAGGCACGTCAAGCCGTCGGTCCCGGTTACTCTCTACGGATAGTAGTCGTTACATGAGCCGTGTCAGAGGCCTTTGGCGGCTCAATAACTCTGACACCAGGATTCTCTCCGAAACACGGAATCATCTTACTTTTCGGGCAATCAGGTGATTCAGCCTGTAATGCCCTAACCGAACTGAGGGCAGTCTGACAAAGAGATTTTTGTGAGATATTGTTTGTCTTTGAATTTGAATCGAATATAGTCCCGAGATATGGTCCCCACCGGGAACCCGAACCCGGAACCTCTGGATCGTGAGCCGAGCGGTCAGCCCACAAGACCACTGTGCTTACTTATTAATACCCTTGTTCCAGGTTCCAGCGGGAACTCCCCGAGTGGGCGAGCAAGTTCTTCGAACTGGTTCTGATCGTGACCGCTGACCACGGGCCCGCCGTCAGCGGCGCGCACAACACCATGGTGACCGCACGGGCTGGCAAGGACCTCATCTCCAGCGTCGTCAGCGGCCTGCTGACCATCGTAAGTACTAGCTTTATGTGCAGTCGGGTAGAGGGTTAAACGAGCTGTCTGCCAATGAAAGTCCCGTCGAAATACGCAGTAATAGACGAAGTAATTTTGACATTAAATGTCAGTGAAATTTCGTAAAAATTACTTATGTCACAACACTATGGTCACTGTCAAGAACTTGATATCTAGTGTCGTCAGCGAGTTGTTGACTATTGTGAGTATCAAACAGCCTCCGTGGTCTTGTGGTTTGAGCGCCCGCCTCACGACCCGGAGGTTCCGGGTTCGATTCCCGGTGGGGATACCTCACAAAAATCTCTTTGTGAGACTTTCCTCAGTTTGGTTAGGGCATTGCAGGCTGAATCACCTGATTGCTCGAAAAGTAAGATGATTCCGTGCTTAAGCCGTCGGTCCCGGTACTTTCTACGGATAGTAGTCGTACTTGAGCCATGTCAGAGGATCCCATGAAAATTGGTGCAGTATTTTAGGAGAATACTTATTTCGCAGCACTAGGTAGCCTATAATCTTCGACAGTAGGATTGGCTATTCATTAATTTCATTTCAAGTAGGTTAGTGGCCAACCCTGGTGTCGAGTTTTTAGACCGCCTAAAGGCCTCCGACATGGTCTAACGGTTGAAACAACCGGGAGCGACAATTTAACGTACCCTGCGAAGCACGGTAGCGCTCAGATAGAAATGCCACTATCGGCCACCCATCCAAGTAGGGGTCGTACTGCACGTTGCTTAACAATCGCAATGAACTGATATCGCGTAGTCAAAATAAGCCATGAGCGGTACAAATGTACCTAAATATACCCGGACAAATTCACACACGGTTAATTAGACCCAAAGTAAGCTCTAAGCTTGTATTATGGAATCTAATTAACTGATACTACTGACAAGCCCGTTGGCACAGTGGCAGTGAGAGCGCTTACTGTGTCGGGGGTTGCGGGTTCGATTCCCGCCCGGAGTCAACAATATGTGCAGACATAGTTGTTGGCGACGACGTCTGGGTGTCAATTATATATTCTTATAAAGTATTTGTGTATGTATATGTAGTTGTACCAGTTAATTAGTTTCCATAACACAAGCTTAGAGCTTACTTTGGGTCTAATTAACCGTGTGTGAATTTGTCCAGGTATATTTATTTATTTATTTATTTATTTTACTACATATACATACACGAATACTTTATTTATAAGAATAATCGACACCCAGACGTCGTCAACAACTATGTCTTCACATATTGTTACTCCGTTGAATCGAACCCGCAACCCCCGACACAGTAAGCGCTCTCACTGCCACTGCTACAAGTACTTACATACGACTTTTTGTCCGCAGGGAGACAGATTCGGCGGTGCTCTGGACCGCGCAGCCGCGGACTTCTGCGCCGCGTACGACAAGGGACAACACCCGCAGGAGTTCGTCAACGAGAAGAGGGCGAAAGGAGAGCTCATCATGGGCATTGGCCACAGGTGAGATACACAAAGCGAATTACCTCTCATTCACTCATTATTTTATTCATTCATTCACTCTCAACTCATTCATTCATTCACTCATTCACTCACTCACTCACTCACTCATTATTTTATTCATTCATTCACTCTCAACTTATTCATTCATTCACTCATTCACTCTCAACTCATTCATTCACTCATTCACTCTCAACTCATTCATTCATTCACTCATTCACTCACTCACTCATTATTTTATTCATTCCTCATTCAGTCCTATTCATTTTCAATATAAAAGAAACGCCCGACCACGTGGTGTGGTTGTGTACGTGTCGCATTAGTTCAACAAAGTCTACATTTACAAGTAAAAAAAACTACCCCAATACCTTCCTTTACGACTTTTTGAAATTCACCCCCTATTCTCCCCCCCTACTAGAGTGAAATCGATAAACAACCCCGACTCGCGCGTGCGCGAGCTCAAGGCGTACGTGACGTCCCGCTGGCCCGCGTGGCCCGTCACGCGCTACGCGCTCGACGTGGAAGCCATCACGACGCGCAAGAAGCCCAATCTTATACTCAACGTGGACGGCATCGTCGCCGCCGCCATGGTCGACATGTTCAGACACTGCCAGCTGTTCACTCAGTAAGTCCCAATCATCCTATACTCAAACTTTTTTTGATTGGCCCAAAATTGTGACATGCAGTGTTATACTTTAGTATTTACTAGCAGCGCCCCGCGGTTTTACCCGCGTTGTGCCCGTTCCCGTGGGAATTTCGGGAATTTTTTTACATAAAAATATTCCTCTTGAATCACTCTACCTATTACAAAATCCGTATCAAAATCCGTTGCGTAATTTTAAAGATTTAAGCATACAGACAAACAGACACGAAACAGAGACGACTTTATTTTATACTATGTAGTGATATTAGTTTTTAAATATTGTACACTTCTCTTGTGTAAGTGACTTATAGAATACTGTTTTGCTAGTTGCACATAGTTTTGAGATGCAACCTAGATTTAAATATTTTTTTAACTTTTTACTAGTTTGTAAGGGTTGTATTTTGTTTTGTGCAATAAAATCTATACTAATATTATAAAGCTGAAGAGTTTGTTTTGTTTGTTTGTTTGTTTGTTTGTTTAAACGCGCTAATCTCAGAAACTACTGAACCGATTTGAATAATTCTTTCACTGTTAGATAGTCTATTTATCGAGGAAGGCTATAGGCTACATTTTATCCCGGATTTCCTACGGGAACGGGCACAACGCGGGTAAAACCGCGGGGCGCTGCTAGTAAATAAATAAAATGTGGACCAATGTCGTCAATTTTCCAGCCGAAGACGATTGCTCCTGAAGATGAAAAAGGTTTAGTGATTTTATTTCATTCTTACTCTATCTCTAAACCTTTTTCCTCTTCAGGAGTAGTCGTCTTCGGCTGGAGAATTGACGACATTTAACCACATTTTGTGCCAATCCAAAAAAATATTATTATACTCCTACGAATATTTTAAACTAGCAGCGCCCCGCGGTTTTAGCTGCGTTGCGCCTATTTCCGTGAAAATTTCGGAAACTTTTATACATATAAACCTTCCTCTTGAATCACTCTATCTATTTTAAAAAATCGCATCAAATTCCGTTGCGTAGTTTTAAAGATCTAAGCATACATAGGGACAGACAGCGGAAAGCGACTTTGTTTTATACTATGTAGTGATGCGAAAGTTTGTGAGGATGGATGTATGTATGAATTTTTGTTGCTCTTTCACGCAAAAACTACCGAACGGATTAGGATGAAACTTTACTGTAATATAGGTTATACATCAGAATAACACATGGGATACATTTTATCCGGAATTTCCTGCGGGAACGGGTACAAGGTGGGTGAAACCGCGGGGCGCGGCTAGTATTTGTATATCGTAGTAACGTACGTCACTTCCCGCTGGCCCACTCGCTATACCCGGCACGGTGCCCGTTCCCGTAGGAATTTTGGGATAAAAATAGCCTATAACCTTCTTGTTGAATGTGGCTATCTATTACAAAATTAATTATTCAAATCGGACTAGCAGTTCTTGAGGTTACCTCATTCAAACAAACAAAAAAAATTACTCTTCACTACATAGTATAAAACAAAGTCGCTACTTTTGTCTGTTTGTTTGTCTGTATGCTTAAATCTTTAAAATTACGCAACGGATTTTGATGCGGTTTTTTGTAATAGGTAGAGTGATTCAAGAGGAAGGTTTATATGTATAAAAATTCCCGAAATTCCCACGGGAACGGGTACAACGCGGGTAAAACCGCGGGGCGCTGCTAGTCAGTAATATATATTTCCTTTTTTCAAACATTCTCTAGAAGTTTAAATCACCAACCCGTTAGTCAAGCGCGGTGATTACGACATCCTCCTCACTGTACTGATATGTTCAGTGAGAAGAGAGGCCTTTGCCCAACAGAGAGACATTACAGGCTAATACTAATTAACTTAAAACATCAACTATTCCAAAATTGTATCTCCGCTAAACATCCATCGCTCATCCATCCATCTCTTTCCAGGGAAGAAGGCAACAACTACATCCAAATGGGCACAATCAACGCTCTATTCGTCCTAGGTAGAACCATAGGGCTTGTTGGACACTATCTAGACCAGAAGAGAATGAAGCAACCCCTGTACCGCCACCCTTGGGATGACATCACCTACATGTCGCCACTGCACTAAATGTTATGAAAAGTGTTATGAAAGTGAGTTCAGTGTTATATAACATGCTGGTAAGATGTAGTTTGATGTTGTCTGTTTTGGTAGATTTGACAAAATTCAGTTTTGACAGTTATCAAATTCACTTTGACAGTGGCGAAATTAACTTTGACATGACATAATTCACATACCGTCTTATTCACAATCACTCTAACTAAACACTGTTAGTGAGTGTTTTGTCTCTTTTGCTCTTCGGAAAATAGCGTATGTCAGAAAGGGACAAACCATTTGATAGGTAAATCGCTGTTAATTTAATAAGTATTTATGAATATGGCCCTTACTGACAGTGTAAAAATTGACTTGACAGTAGAATTTGTTTTATAACATATTAGTAAGCTTTTGAACAAATTTGAATGATGTGGTTTTAATTTTAATCTCAGATTAAAAACAATCATTGAACTCAATAAACTAACAAATTAAAGATTGAATATTATTATATTTTAATCTGAGATTAAAATTAAAAAGATTCTGTATGCAATTGTGTGTAAGCTAAAACATATGTGATTTTTTTGTAATAACCCTGTGTTTTGTCACAAAACAATGTTATATAACGATATATTTCCAGCGTGTTTTAAATCTGGACTCACTTTAAGATAATGTTATTTGGATGTTATAGAACAAAAACTAATTGTTATATACAATTAACGCATCATAACATTCACAAATTGTTCTTAGACATTGTAAATTATATAATTATATTAAAAGGTGCATATTATATAATAGAATAACAAACAAATAAATATGAAGACACAATTATTACATTGAAACAAATTCATAGTAAATGTTATATTTGATTGATATAACACTACATTACATGTGTTTGTTATATAACATCCAAGAACTGTTTATAACATCAAAATAAGAACTGTAACGGTCGCCCATCCTGTTATGAACCGTGCCAAGCGGTGCTTCACATCGAATATTTATTTTAAAAATGGTTTATTTTTAACGGTGTTAAGATAGTTAGATAAAACCCGATCTTTTTTAAACTTGACACTTTAATTTAGGTTAATTGTTTAAAGCTCACTTTGTGACACAATTATTTTGTTTAGTGTCTAAAATCGATTTAGAAAATATTATAAAAACCTGTCGAATTGGGAAACTTGTACTTCGTTGGAAGTGAGTGATCCCAAACCAGAGGCAATAAGGGTGTATTTTCATTGAAGGGGAGCTGAGCTGTGCGAAGCTCATCTCCACAACGCATTACGAAAAGATTTTGACAATGTCAATGCGTTGTTTGACAGTCACAATGCGCTGTGATTGGTGAATCGGGGTCCGCACCGCTTCAATGTCAAAGCGCCCTCAATACTAAATCGAAATAATGTCACAAAAGCAGAGTGGAGATCTGACTTGACACTAGTTATTGTTTGTGACTTTACTAATTGTAAATACATTTTCTTTTTATATTCATGTCAAAAATATTTAAAAAATACTCATGTTTTAACAATGTTATATACCTATAACCCGTAAAAATGTCATTTTAATTGAGATTTTAATTAAAAAAGAAAATGTTTGAAAGGAATTAAAGTCTCAACGATTTTTCAGTTCATAAAAAATTATTGACAAAATGAATGACACATGTCTATTATGTCATGCTACGGTGTTAAGACTACGAACAATCCAGAAATTGACGATGTGTCATGAAAAATATAATAAATGACATGTTAATTTTTTGTGACATATTTATTACGTTGAATTGTTTTGACACTGGACATTGTAAAATAAAAAATATTGATTTCTGTTGAACTATTACATACTGTGTGTGTTAGCCTGTAATGTCCCACTGCTGGACAAAGGCCTCTCATTTCACTGAAGATATCAGTACATTTCAAGTTTACATTTCTAAAGTCACAAACGTTACTAGACAATCATAATAAAAATTCTTATATTTAACGCCAATTCATTCTTTTGACAAACAAATTTTTTGTAATCGTACTCACACGGGTTTGTTCGCGGTAGAAAGTTAATAAAGCAAGTAATAACTTACTTTCAACGCGAGTTCAACCGAATTGTCACATTTTCGTAATGCTAGGTAGTATAGTGATATAGCAAAGTGGCATATCAGTGTATCCACTTGTCATATCAAACATAACATAGCATTTTACTTATAATTAAAACGTACGTTCACGTAATTATTATTTGTTCAAACGGGAACTTACGTACGACGGAGGTTACTGTTGAGAGTTCCTCAACACGTTTCGGTCACGTCCGGTGACCTTCATCAGGAGGCGGGTGAAGCGAGAGCGACAGCGTCTCGAGACGCACAGTCCCTCACGGAATGAGACTCATACGTGTTGAGGAACTCTCAACAGTAACCTCCGTCGTACGTAAGTTCCCGTTTCAACAAATAATAATTATGTTAACGTACGTTTCAATTAATAGGAACATGCTATGTAATGTTTGATATGACTAGTGTATACTAAAAACGCTATCTCACTATGTTATACCACTTATCTATACACTATTTTGTTTTATTGTCACAAAATGTGGACTAATGTCGTCTAATTACCAGCCGAAAACGATTGTCCCTGAAGAGGAAAAAGGTTTAGTGATTTCACTTCATTCTTACCCTATCTCAACTCTTTTCCTCTTCAGGGAAATCGTCTTCGGATCGAAAATTGACGACATTCTTCCACATAACTCTTTTCCTCTTCAGGGAAATCGTCTTCGGATCGAAAATTGACGATATTGATCCACATTTTGGGACAAAAATAAAAAATAGAGTATATACCGAAGGTAGCTTAGCATACGTCCAATGGAAAGCGTCCTAAGATCTGTCAAAATTGTTGGCGTTAATTATAAATACAAGTTTAAAAATATGGGTTTTTTAATAGTTTAAGTTTTATTTATGTAATTGACAAGGGTTATTGTAAGAATAAATTTTATAATAATTTTAATAAATATTGTGTAATTTTTATATTTATTGTATTTTATTGAGCTTTTTCTATATTTATTAAAGGATTTCAAGTACCTACCCTAGGGGTGTTTACATAGGAGAGGGGCGGAGCGGTGCGAAGCTAGTTTGGCCAATCATAACGCATTGAAATTGTGAACATTTCTCCGGCAATTGTGATTGGTCGAATGAGTTTCGCACAGCTCCGCTCCCCTTCAATGGACAGGCACCCTAAGTGTCCTTCAAACAGACAAAAGAGTTAATTTAGCTTCGCTTAGAAAAAAAATTAGTGACATTTAAATTTGATTCATTTTATTTCAAACCAAAAGCGACATTTATGGATTCGCTTATAAAAAAAATATTTAGACGAATTACGAACTTCGTTTATATTTAGGAGCCTTGTCTATGCTTTTCTATTAGAGCTACGATGTTATGCTACGTACGTGGCTACGCTACGTGGCTATGCTATGTCACTACACGACGTGGCTACGCTTCGTGGCCATGTTATGTCACTACGCTACGTGGTTATGATACGTGGCTTTGCTACGTGGCTATGATACGTTGCTTGTACTACGTGGCTATGTTAACTTAGCATAACTGTGTTGAAAACACGCCCTAATGCGAGTCATTAAAAATATAGAAAAATAAAAATAAAGATATTGTTATTGCACTGTAGTTCTGCACATTAAATAATATTTAATATAATAGTTCAATGTAATAGAACAAAAAATATATAAAAATAACTAAAAAAATATTTTATTTTTGTCTTATCATTACTATAGAACATCTATTTTGCAATCAAAAATAAAATATATGACACAAAATGGATTTATTTTTGGAAAATGACACTCTGAATGTCATAAAATATTATTCCAACAATTTTTATACAAATAACTAATATGTACTTATATTGTATATCTATATCTAAACTTATTGAATAAAAATAAATATTTTCCTGCTCAACATAACATATAGACAACCCACTAAATCTGGAAAATAACGTTAAGCCGATCTAGACAATGATGACACTAGCGCCATCTACTGGATCGCGGGTGGACCATTACAGAACAGCTAGTATTGATAATATATGTACAAGCGCAGAGTCTAAGCGAATCAATTATCATTGATATATATTTCATAATATGTTTACAAATGACATCATATGTCGACGAATGACATCATATGTCGACAAAATGACATTATGCGTTGACAAAGGACAAAATATGTTACCAATTGACATAATATGTTGACAAATTACACAATTATTGTGACATTAAGTTGTCCACCTTTTTACAAGTCAGTTTTAACACGAAATTAAAAACCGCGAAAATAGAATTAGACATTTTGCATATAGTATTGATAAAACAAAAATAAAATAAAAAAATGTAACAAAAAGTACATTAATGTCATTCCATATATATGTATGTATGTAATATAAATAATGTTTAAATAAGTGTTTTGTAAAATGCACGACATATATTTTAAAATAAAAAAAAACTGTTTTGTCTACGGCTTGTTGTGACATTTTTTACTATACATGCAGTAAACCGGTGTTATTCGGGACATTTTTATACAAAATGTAATATCTCGTCAATGCTTATATGTATGAATGCTAGATTTCAATCTAATAATGGCATCGCTTGTGTCTATCAACACCTAGCGAATTTTACAAAAACGTGCAGCCATTTCTGAGAAATATAGCAATAATATGTGTAAGCAACACCGGTTTATGTACGTAATGTTCAATGAGAATAGAGGGAAAATATCTACTCTACTATTGGCTGAACAGATGCAAGTAATTATTGTCGTTGGACAAATATTGTTAACTATAAAAAGTTTTAAAAAAATATTTTTAGAATTTGTCACTGTTAGAATAGCACAAAGACTAAATATGACACGACATGATATGATAAAAAATATTATAAGCACGTTAAATTGTCGGTCCCGGTTATAACATCGGTAGACCACGTTGGAGGCGGTCAAATTCTTCGAGAAAAGTTGGACACTAACCTACCAGAATTTACTTAATTCCTTTTAAATGTCTAAATGCTTTGTTCACAATATTTTATCATGTCTTGTCAGATTTGATCATTGTGCTTTATAAAAAGTCGTAAAGATAATAAGAATTTCGTTGCAATAACTTTTATCTATTTGTCTCTGTCACTAGTACTCAATAATATAACTCTCTCACTCCCACAATGCGACGACGACGTGAAACGGCAATACTATTGAGTACGAGTGACAGAGACAGGTAGATCAAGTTCATTGAACGGGGTTGTTCATGCTTCGCGACCGTGCTTTAGAATGCGTTTCTATAGAGTGGAGCTGTGCCTGTGGCTGTGCGGCGCTCATCTGACGAATCACAAGGCATTACGAAAAGATATCGACAATGTCAATGTGCTGTTTGACAATCACAATGTGCTGTGATTGGTGAATTTGTTTAACAAGATAATGTCAACATATTTTCGTAATGCATTGTGATTGACATGTGCCCTTGGCTGATAGTTGTTAAAAAGAAGGTTAATGTTAAGAAAATGGATGTTATTTTTGCACTTAAAATCACTGGCCTTAGCTTAGTTGTAATGTATATGATGTTAGGTACACGAGGCACAAATGTAAAGTTCGACAAATGATAAATTAGTTTTTAATATAATTGGCTTGTTTTATTTATTACCTGCTTTATAGCTGAAGATAAATATCTACTCTTTCCGAGATATTTTATGTCACGATCCTAATAATTCTTTGTGTAATGGATAGTCACATTCAACGGGAAAGTTATAGGCTCATTTTCATCCCGAAATTCCCACGGGTACGAGCACAAGGCGGGTAAAACCGTGGGGCGCTGCTAGCAATAAATACATGTTAGAAAATGTTCACGACTTTACCAATAGATGTCACATCAAAAATAGAAGTACAATTCACTACAAATAGATGGCAGCAGACGCCAATATAGTACTTGACTTCACCGCTAGATGTCATTATTAGCACAAAAAAGTACAAATATCCACGTAGAGATGGCAGCACAAGAGCAAAGAGGTTTCTTAAACACGTACTTTCGTTCGGCCCGCAATTTGCCTAAATTCTAAATAACTGTAAAATTATAAAAACAAATACTCGATTTACTTTTAACTGCCTCGCGTTTTAACGGATTCTTAAAATAGAATGTGATAACATTTTTAAATATTTGTATTGAGCGTGGGTTAAGATTTTGGTTATTTTATTAAGTTGTTTTGGCGTAATGAATTATGTAATTATTAATGAGGTAAAATTAAAGTGTTTAATTAAAAAAGTTTTATATTAGAAAGCTTTTAAATGTGCCATTATCATACACTAGCCGGGCCCCGCGGTTTCTCCCACGTTGTTTCAGGATAAAACCATAATTTATACAAATATTCTTTTATAATTCTTTCACTATTCGATCTCTATGGTTTCGCCCTCGAAACCGCAGTCCTCTTATCAATAAGTATCCTAGTTCAGCTTTCTAGAGCTGGTAATTACAAAATCAATCTCTATGAAATCGGTTCAGCCGTTTCTGAAGTATGATGAGAGAAACAGACAGATATTTTTATCAAGAAAACTTGAACATTTAAAAAAACGTATGCTAGATGTAAAATAAAGTCACAAAATCGTTATATATAAACGCGCACGAAACACTACATCAATAAAAATAATTGCCATTGTAATAATAAAAAAAAAACTCAGCGTTCATAAACTACAATTTGTTTTTTTAATGAACTTTGTCTAAAAATAACCTAAATGACTTTCTATTTTCGGCCGTTACGTCATTCAACGGTAAGTTTTTTGGATATCTGAATAAAAAACCGGTTGGTTTTGTACATAATAAACGATTCTTTAAAATGTATATTTTTGTTACTACTTGCGAGTATTTTCAAGCATTTACGTTCTTCTAAAATTGCAATATATTTAAAAATAACTTTATTTTACCTCCAATATTCATTATTATTCCATCTATATATATATATATCAATTATTATTCATTATTCCAATATTCTCCAATTTCATTATTACTAGCCGCGCCCCGCGGTTTTACCCGCGTTGTACCCGTTTTATCCGAATTTCCGGATAATTACTGTAAAGTTTCATCCAAATCCGTCCAGTAGGTAGTATTTTCGTGAAAGAGTAACAAACATACATACATACATCCTCACAAACATTCGCATTTGCACTATTCTATTTAAAACAAAAAAAAACTAATCTATGATAGATTTTTAAGAGAATCCGGTTTGGTCATCTTACGAATATTATAAAGAGGTAACATTTGTAAGTTTGTTTGTTTGTTTGTTTGTTTGTTTGTTTGTTTGTTTGTATGTTCGAGGTAATCTCAGGAATTATCAGTCCGATTCGAATAATTGTTTTTGTAATAGATAGCCACATTCAACGGGAAGGATACAGGCCATTTTTCACCGCGAAACTCGTACGGGAACGGGCACAACGCGGGTAAAACCGCGGGGCGCTGCTAGTTATTCATAAAAAAAATATTAATGATTTATATTATATTAAGTTTCTAACTTTGTTTGTTTGTTTCTAAGGGCTAATCTCAGATGCTACCAATCAGATTTCAAGAATTCTTTTTGTAATGGATAGTCACATTCAACGGGAAGGTTATAAGTCATTTTTCACCGCGAAACTCCTACGGGAACGGGCACAACGCGGGTAAAACCGCGGGGATAATATTTTTAATTTAAAATATTTTTTATATGTAGTATCTGCGTCTCGCTATAGTATCCTTACATCACAGCCTTTCATTATATCGATTGTTATTTTTGAACAGTTCTTAAAAAACGGCATTAATTAATTAAAAAACAGCTGCGAGATAGAATCTAAATAACAACTACAAATATATATATTTCCAATTTTTATAATTTATTTTTAGACCAGCAGTGCCCCGAGGGTTTACCCGTGTTGTTTTTGCTCCCGTAGGAGTTTTGGGATGAAAATAGCCTGCAACCTTCCCAATGAAAGTGACTATCCATTACAAAAAAAAAATCAAATCGGGTTGGCGCTTTCTGAGTTTATCGTATTAAAACCATTGAGTTATATTATGTACTAGTACGTAGTACATATAACTCAATGATTAAAGCAAACATCTCATCAGCATTAATAAATAAGTATTATGTAGATACATAGATATTAAATTATAAAAAGGTTTGTTTCATCAAAAAACGACGAACATCGGTACTTAGGTATTATTTTGCAATCACACAACCTAACTGAAAAACAGCGCTGCTTGACACTCAGGTGCCAAGCAGCTTAGAGCTGAGTTCCGCCTATTGCCATTATGTATTAGTATAGGTTAGAGTATTAGTAACTAAGTTTTTAATTTTTTTTTAAATATTTTTAATTCTATGTACTTTGTTTTGTTTTGTTTTAAGCTCAAGTGTGTAATATTTTCTTCCAATGGCAATAAACTATTTTTTATTTATTTAACTACCTCAACTCAAATTCAAATTCAAAAAAATCTAAAATGTTCCATACTCGATTTATGCAATGCTTATAAAAATCAAAATCTCTATTTAAAATTCCGAAAATAGATACAATAGAAAGTGGACGGAAATATCTAACAGGTTCCCAATGTTTAAAAATCTTTCATTTTTAATTAGGTATGCAAATAATTTATTTTTATCTATGGATGGCGACACATGGAATAATAAATGTAGCGTGCACGCTACAAGCATGCAACTTTAAGAAAATAACTCTATTTTGACAACTTGACATAATTTGACAGTTCAAGATTCAGATGTGATAAATTTGATAGACGGAACAATTTAAGTTATGACTACTATAAACCGACTTCAAAAAAGGAGGAGGTTTCTCAATTCGACCGCTACTTCTTAGTTTATGAACTCCAATTGATTGAACTTTAAAATTTGTCAGGAAGTCGACTAAAAAGATTATTTCTATCTTTTTAGTTAGCAGATTTTTAAGGCGGTTAGATTTTTTTCTGTTAAGCAATGTCAAACCGCGCATCATCAACGCTCTTTAACTAAAACATTATTATGAAGTATTTTGTCTCTTTTGCTCTTCGGGATATAGCGTGGGTCAGAAAAGGACAAGCCACTTGATAGCTAGGAAACAATAATTGATAAGCGTTGAGGAATAAAGCCAAATATGTATAAACTATTTAAAAACTTTGATCGATAATCACTCAAAAATGAATACTACAGATTTCACAACATCCTTCTTCTTTCATAATAAATCAGCAAAAAAATCCACCAAGTCACAAACACGCTACAAAAACTCAAAAACTACAAAAAAATAACAATTTGGAACAAAAATTCCTATAAACAACCAACTAGTATTATAAATGCGAAACTTCGTGAGGATGTACGTATGTTTGTTTGTTTTTCACGAAAAAACTGCTCAACGGATTTGGATGAAACTTTACAGTAATATAGGTTATACATTAGAATAACACATGGGATACATTTTATCCCAAAATTTCCGCGGAAACGGGTACAACGCAGGTAACACCGCGGTGCGCGGCTAGTTTTACAAAACTCAAGTCATTCTGACGTAAGAACGGTCAAGTTTCCTCTAAAGTTTTTGCTTCATCTACGTCACACTAATGGGTACACGGATTGATAAACATAAAGATTCTAAAATTAGATATAACCGTAACGAGATTTAATAAGTTTGGACGTGTGACGAAACTATTCATCTGATTTTGATAGTGATTTGATACGATTTGTCAACTTGTTTACATTGGAAGCTGCAAGCTGCGAGATGGATAGTTAAAAACGATAGCGAATTTAACTATCTTGCATAAAAACTAGCTTGTATAGCTGCGATAGTGTAACACGCTAGCTAACTTATAACACTTGTTAATAAACAACAATAAACAAGCTAAAAAGCTCAATAATCAAACCGAATTTAAAAAAAGAATTCACCGCCATTTTCGAAATCGATGATATGAAGCAAAAAAAATTGTTGTCTATACCAATGAGTGGAATAGACAAAATTTTCCGTTAGAAGGGGCCATAGACGGCGGAAAATAACTTACAAAGGTTGCAATACAAAAAATATGACGTAATGATTTGAAAGTAACTACTTTATATTATTTTTGACGATGGTGTTAAAAATGAGGAAGATACGGTACGGTTAGTTTGCTGTGACTACTAAACTGAGTCCGGAGACACACTAAGGCGTTGTCCTAATAGAACGCGAATGCGCGATCATCGTAAGTTCGCGCGAATTTTACTCGTACGAACGCGCGATCAAACAAAATGAACTCTAATAGGTGTCCTAACTGACAATCGCACGACGCGGTCTCAAATGTTTGAAACACGCGATGGTCGCATCGCTCGCATCGCGCATTCGCGTTCTATTAGGACAACGCCTAAGGGTGTGTTATTGAAGCGGTGTGGAGCTCAAATCACCGCGCATTGTGATTGTAAAACAACGCATTGACATTGTCGAAATCTTTTAGTAATGTGTTGTGATTAGTGAGTTGAGCCCCGTACAGCTCCGCTCTTCATCAATGGAAACGCAGCCTAAAGCTAGAGGGGTTTACGGTGATCGATGAAGGAGAAGGAAAAGGAGAGAGAAAGAGAAGTAACAGTAAATGGCCAAAACTCCGTTAATAATTTTTTTATTTTTTTTCACACACAGTTAATTAGACCCAAAGTAAGCTCTAAGCTTGTAATATGGAATCTAATTAACTGATACTACTACATATACATACACAAATACTTTATAAGAATATAGATATAGATATCTGATTAATAGACCTCATCTGACAATCACAACGGCTGACAATATCAAGTCATAATGATTTTATTGTAGGTTGTTGGAACGAAGTTCCTTATCGCACGTTGCGAAAGGGGGCTAGACGGAAAAAATGGTAACATTTTTTAGGCCAGAGAGGGACAGACAGAGAAACTTGCGCACGCCAGAGAGAGACAGACAGAGAAACATGCGCGAGAGAGACAGACAGAGAAACTTGCGCACGCCAGAGAGAGACAGACAGAGAAACTTGCGCACGCCAGAGAGAGACAGAAACAGAAACATGTGCGGCGCGCATGTTTCTCTGTCTGTCTGTCTCTCTCTCTTATAGAAAGCAAGCTAGATATTTTCATTTCGTCTTTCTATTTCGCATTGAACAGTGTGGTGTCGCGACGATTATTTTTGTTGATAATAAATAAACTTCGTTCCATCCGGGTGTCCCTTGACACCTCTCAAGTTATTTTCAAACTATGGTTATCATAACATACATACGATCGTTAAAAAGTTCACGAATTTTTACGCTGTCTGTGCAATACAAGTTGTTTAATATATCTTAGATGACAGTCTTATTTAAGTTATTCGGGCGCCCAATAAAAAAACACAATTTTTCATTTCCTTACGTCTGTTTAAAATGACATTGTATGTTAACACTCTGGTGCGTGAGTGTACATACGCTGAAGCAAGAGGAAAAAGGTTTAGTGATTTTATTTCATTTTTACCCTATCTCTAAACCTTTTTCCTCTTCAGAAGCAATCGTCTTCGGCTGAAAAATTGACGACATTTAGTCCACATTTTGTGCCAATCCAAAAAAAATTTGATTATAAATATGGTACCGTATCGTAAGAACTCTAGATAAATCTATTGGCTAACTTTATTTTCCTCGATTCAATTTCAGGGCCACAGTTTTTTGTCTTCTAGTTCGGAACGTAAATCGAAAACTTGTTGAGGTATTAACTTTTTATGTTTTTTTCGTTTTTAAATCGGAGTTTCGAGTCGCCATCTTGTTTTTTTTCTTATTGTGGACTCTTTTGGAAATCTTCGCTTTTTGTTGGCGTTTTTTCGTCTGTTTCGAAAATAGATTCTGTGATTTTTATGTTTAACTAGCTTAGCCCGTGACTTCGTTCGCGTTAGTTTTGTTATTTAAAATTACGGATCAGTCAGAACATTAATTTAATTAGGTAGGTATCTATCACTACATATTATAAAACAAAGTCCCCGGTCACGTGTTCGCGATAAACTTAAATGCTACTGTACTGATTTTGACGCGGTGTTTTTTAAATAGATACAGTGATTCAAGAGGAAGGTTTATATGTATAAAAATTCACGAATTTCCCACGGGAACGGGCACAACGCGGGTAAAACCGCGGGGCGCTGCTTTTAATACAAATAAAAAAGAGATTGAATTATTTTCCAATAACTATCTACTTGAATATGTAACTTTTATTAAAAATACAAACATGTTATCGTGTATAACAATCTTTGTATATTTTTAACTATATTACAGAAAAAAAGTCTTATCTTAGTAAAAAAACATTTTGGAAATTCATAAAGGAGCATAAATGAATATTAAGTTATGCTAACAAGCCGTGTCTTGTATAATATATATATACTAGCTGCGCCCCGCGGTTTCACCCAGCTTGTACCTGTTCCCGCGGGAATTTCGGGATGAAAAATAGATGTTTTCCGATTCTCAGGCCTACCCGATATGTACACAAATTTTCATGAGAATCGGTCGAGCCGTTTCAGAGAATTTCAACCACGGTACCCGTTCCCGCGGGAATTTCGGGATGAAAAATAGGTAGACCGATTCTCAGGCCTACCCGATATGTACACAAAATTTCATGAGAATCGGTCGAGCCGTTTCAGAGGAGTTCAATTACGCACCCCGTGACACGAGAATTTTATATATCAGATTTACGTTTTCCGTAAAAATAATGATTTTAGAAATCATTTTACTATATTTGATGTTAGCTAAATGTGATTGTTAACGTATAGCTCGGCACTTACTTGGATGGGTGGCCGATAGTGGCATTTCTATCTGAGCGCTACCGTGCTTCGCATGGCACGTTAAGCAGTTGGTTTAGTGGTTTCAGTCGTTAGACCATGTCGGAGGCCTTTAGGCGGTCTAAAAATCCGATTGATCCGACAACGAGGTTGACCACAAACCACTGTTAACCACTATTAGGATACCTTCTAAAAAGCCTCTTTAAGGCCAAAACTGTGTGTAAATAATTGCTTTGCAATCTTATGTTTTAGGACGCCTTCAAATATTTCAGTTGCCGATTTGAGACTATCACTACATAGTATTAAACAAAGTCTTTTTTTCCGCTATCTGTCTGTCCCTATATGTACGCAACGGATTATGACGCGGTTTTTTTAATAGATAGAGTGTTTCAAGAGGAAGGTTTATATGTATAAAAATTCCCGAAATTCCCACGGGACCGGGTACTACGCAGGTAAAACCGCGCTGCTAGTATATTCGGCAATTGCCTATCGAAAACGGCACGCCTAAACGTAAATCTAAATGTGTGAAAATAGATCTTTCCTAAACTATACATACGCAGCCGCGAAGTATAAAAATTTTACAACCCTCCCCTTTTCACCCTCGGGGAGACGCCGTAAAAAATATGTCAAAAAAATGGAGATCCGTATAAAAAGTTACGGCCATACTTAAAAAATATAGCTTCGAGACGCCATTTTGAAAATATCTTATTAAAACAAAAAAATAATATGAGAGTTTGTTTGGTTTGAGGAATGTATTGGAGATCTATGGGCTGATGTGACATAGAAAATGCAGCGTCGCCACGTCGCCACGTCGCGCGCGTCACCAGCGCCACCTGCGCCTCGTCACCACGTCATCTTGAACGAAGTTTCGACTTATGAAAATTCTGTTGACAATTTACTACCTTGATTAAAACAAGTACTTTAAAAAAAAACTTAAAAAATCTTTAAAAAAAATTAAACCTTTATCTTTAAAAAAATACTTGAAAGAAAAAAAAGTTTACAATTTCATTTTAAAAAAGTCTCGATTTCGAATAAAAACAAAAATAAAGTATTTTCTATTAAAATATTCCAAATCTCGAAAAAAACGGCCCATAGATGTTTGCCATATTTTACTCAAGCCATTTAAATTACTTATATCAATTTATTTATCATAATGAGGCAATTAGATATATATAAAATCCATAAAAAAACTAATATTTTTTCTACTAATTGTTTTTTTAAACAAACTTGAAATCAGTGGAAGAATAAAAAATGCACTTTCCATTTCTTACTCAAATTATGGAAAACAGGTGCTTAGTACCACGGAAGAACTATTAACAACTAGCAGCACCCCGCGGTTTTACCCGCGTTGTGACCGTTCCCGCGGGAATTTCGAGAAGAAATGTATCCCATGTGTTATTCTGATGGGTAACCTATATTACTGTAAAGTTTCATCCAAATCCGTCCAGTAGTTTTTTCGTGAAAGAGTACCAAACAAACATACATCCATACATTCGTCCTCACAAACTTACGCATCACTACATAGTATAAAATAAAGTCGTCTCTTTTTCGTGTCTGTCTGTCTGTTTGTCTGTCTGTATGCTTAAATCTTTAAAATTACGCAACGGATTTTGATGCGGTTTTAATAGGTAGAGTGATTCAAGAGGAAGGTTTTTATGTAAAAAAATTCCCGAAATTCCCACGGGAACGGGCACAACGCGGGTAAAACCGCGGGGCGCTGCTAGTTTATAATATTAGTAGGATTTTCATACCAAAATTGTCACAGGAAGCGGGGCACTGCTAGTCAACTGATAAAAACAAAATATACCGATAAAATTGAATCCGTCATCTCATTTTTTAAATTAAGCGAGAGTAAAATGTGAGTTTTTCTTGAATTCGCGTTGTCACAGTTTTTAAACTCGCTAGTTTCAATTCGACGAGAAGACGATAGTGAATTCAATAGCTTGCTTACGAGCGCAAATAAGAAAGATTTTCCAACTAATTATTTGTTCAAGTATCTACGTATCGTCTACTAAATATATGAATACTAATTCTTATCCAAAATCTATGGAAGAAAACAAACGTTTAAAAATCCCATCTCAATGCCAAAACGAAAAAGTATTCTTACAAAATTTTAACGGAAGCTGGCAGCACTAAAATAAAAATATAAAATGAAAAAAGGTCTGCTGTAAAACGAAGGAGGTCGGCTTGGAGGAATAAAAAAAGAAAATATAAAAATGGCCGTAAAGAGGCATTGGCGCGGTAATAGAACGGCGGGAAGCGGCGCGGGGGTTTCGAAAATCGATCAGCCGGCGCGTGTGTGTTCCGTTTTTGATTTCGATTAGTGATGTGGTAATCGTAAAATGTATCGATTACTTGGCGAAGGTAAAGAAGTAATTTCGAGTAAGGTTAGTGGCGAACCCTATAATTCTAGTGTTGGAGTTTTAGACAGCCTAAAGGTGATGATATGGTTTAACGATTGTAAAGCGGGATTTACATTAAGCGGGATTTACATTACGAACCTAGTGTCATGCATAATGAAACTAGTTTCGTGAAACTAATTTCAGCACATGTGAAACTACTTTCGTTTAAATTATAGTTTCGTGAAATTATCAGTATCGCGGAGATAATGGCCCTGTCAATATCAAAGCTATTGCTGCTGCTGTCTCTGAAATTCTGTACCGACACTACTTTCACTTACTCAGATGAAATGCCTTAATGAACTTATATCACTCACTCACTGTGCTGGGCAAAGGTCTCCAATTTTTTCCATGTCTCTCTATACTTCTTATCTAATATACATATATAATTCTCGTGTCGCGATGTTTGTTGCCAAACTCCTCCGAAATGGCTCGACCGATTTCCATGAAATTTTGGGTAGGGTGTGGATGTTGTCCGATTCTTAGACATATCGGATAGGTCTGAGAATCGGACATCTATTTTTCATCCTCCTAAATGTTAGTCCACCCCTAATTTTTAAAAAAGCATAGTACAACGTTTGCCGAGCCAGTGAGTAATTTATATAATTATTATTTATTGTATAAAGGTATATAAGTCTTATGACAAATTTAAGGATTTTAATTTCGAGTGGATCGAAATAATATTTTCTACTTTTCAAACACAACTCGTGTTTGAGATCACCAACAAGCATAGGCAAGCGTGGTGATAACATCCTCCTCACTGTACCGATATCTTCAAAAATATAAGAGGCCTTTGCGTAGCAGTAGGACATTACAGGCTAATACTTTTTTCCTTATTTTAAAACACAAAGTAAGTACAAAGTTCTAAATTTTTATCACAAAAACAGTGACGCCACAGAATACGCCATAGTCTTCGTAAACAAATGTGTGTCAACGAACCCATTATCGAGAAGTAAATAAATTTGGTTCATAATATGACATGTGATGTGAGTATTACAATTCAATTATTAATTGCCCTTTACTACACATCTATACTAATACTAGCCGCGCCTGTTCCCGGGAATTTCGGGATAAAATATATCCCATGTGTTATTCTGATGTATAACCTATATTACTGTAAAGTTTGATTTAAATCTGTCCAGTAGCTTTTCGTGAAAGGGTAACAAACATACATACATCCACACATCCTCAAAAACTTTCGCATTTTTTAATATTACCTAGTAGGATAATAATGCTGAAGATATTGTTCTTTATAAAAATTAACAGTACCCCCGCGGTTTGATAATCCTTGTGGCCGTTCCCGTAGGAATTTCGGGATGCAAAATTACCTTTAACCTTCCCGATGAATGTGGCTATCAATAACAAAATGAATTATTCGAATAGAACGGGTAATTTCTGAGATTAGCTCAAACAAACAAGTATCTAATCGCGTACCTCTTTATATTAGTAGGTTAATTATTATGATTCGTTTTCAAAACAAAACTACGATGTTTTTTTGTATTATTATCGTTTTCAAAACAACAAAACAGAAATAGATAGATTGTTGGTCAAGAGTTAAAAATATTATGCAATTTTATTCATATCTTTATCCGATTTCAGTAGATCAAAATGCATAATTAAAAGATGTTTATAATAGCAGCGTCCAAAAAGCAGGAATGTATCACTACATAGTATAAAATAAAGTCGCCTCTTTTTCGTGTCTGTCTGTATGCTTAAATCTTTAAAATTACGCAACGGATTTTGATGCGGTTTTTTGTAATAGGTAGAGTGATTCAAGAGGAAGGATTTTATGTAAAAAAATTCCCGAAATTCCCACGGGAACGGGCACAACGCGGGTAAAACCGCGGGGCGCTGCTAGTACCGAATAATTCGCTATGGCCAAACCGAATGGCCGTTAACGACTTTTTTTAAATAATTCCACTCCAAGGTACAATGTAAAAAAACGTATTAGCCTGTAATGTCCCACTGCTGGGCAAAGGCCTCTCATCTCACTGAAGATATCAGTACAGTGAAGAGGATTAAGTATTAAGCATTTCCATCGAAATGGCGAGGAGCTCAACCGACCAAACAAAACGCATAACGAATAGATTTTGACAATGTCAATGCGTTGTTTGACAATCACAATGCATTACGAAAAGATTTTGACAATGTCAATGCGTTGTTTGACAATCACAATGCATTACGAAAAGATTTTGACAATGTCAATGCGTTGTTTGACAATCACAATGCATTACGAAAAGATTTTGACAATGTCAATGCGTTGTTTGACAATCACAATGCATTACGAAAAGATTTTGACAATGTCAATGCGTTGTTTGACAATCACAATGCATTACGAAAAGATTTTGACAATGTCAATGCGTTGTTTGACAATCACAATACATTACGAAAAGATTTTGACAATGTCAATGCGTTGTTTGACAATCACAATGCGCTGTGATTGATGAATCGGGCTCCGCACCGCTCCGCTCCGCTTATATCGTAACGCCCCATAAGGTCCCCATATAGGGTACGATTCGTCTATACGATCGATCTGATGAAAATCGTGACGATTGATCGCATCAAAAATGTCGCTCATACTCGAAACGACTGGTCGTAACGATCGATCATTTACTTGTTTGAAGCTGAAGGTTAAGGACGTGTTCAAATAATTAAATTCGTGTCTCATAAAATGGAAAATGAACTTCTTTTCCTTACCTATGTGGCGGTAGCGTTGATTCGGATTCAAAAGAAAAAAGAAAGCCTAGAAAATTGATCGTAACCATACACTGTCGATCCATCGTTACGATATTCATGATCGCATGGGTTTTGGTTGCGATTTCCGACATCATTTTCGATTAAGTAAATCGTTAACGATCTTGATATATGTAGGTGACCTCCACTTAAACATACATTATAATTATATTTTATTTACACACAATAATATATTAAAAACCACTTACATACATCACACATTCATATCCCAGTAACATAACATTCATAACACAAATAAATAATTTCTAACCAAATGTAAACAAACAATAATTCGGCAAGCAAACCCGCGCGATATGCGTTGTTCCGAATTTGTGCAAATCTTGCATTTAAGTTAATTGTGGAATGTGAAGCCACGCGGAGGCGCATCGCGCGCGCGCAGTCGATCACAGCGTATGCTACGAGAGACACATACAACTCGTTCTCACGCGCACTCGCGTTTTGCCCACGCGTGAACTGTTCACTTACTACTTTGATTAATTACATGATATGTATTATGTGCTACATTGATCCTGTCTTGCTATCCTTCTAAAAACTAAAATAGTGTGTGTTGTGTGTGGCTAATAAACTTTGGCAATTCATCTTTGTGGTTTAATTCAACCAATATCACCACGCACACCCCCCCCTAAAACTGGTGACCCCGGAACAAACTGAGGAACACGGAAGACAAGGAGCAATTCGCAGCCTGGATGTCGGCGTCGAGTGGTTCAGATACCACCGGTAACGTGGACACGCGTCCACGACGCCACTCCAAAATCAAGATGGCGTCTCCCGTCGTGCCCGCTTTAACAGTTGCAAGTAATCCAGTGAGCATAAGAATACCACCTTTTTGGCCTGAAAAACCAGCAATTTGGTTCGCACAAGTAGAAGGACAGTTTGCAATCATGCGCGTGACAGACGAAGCAGCCAAATTCTACCACATTTTGGTTTCGCTCGACCGTCAGTATGCTGCTGAAATAGAGGACATCCTCACTGGTCCTCCCAATTACCAACGCCTCAAAGAGGAGTTAATCAAAAGGTTATCTGCGTCGAGAGAAAATAAAGTCAAACAACTTTTGACCTACGAGCTGCTAGGTGATCGCAAGCCGTCACAATTCCTTCGGCATCTTCAACATCTCGCCGGTCCAGATATCCCTCAAGAATTTCTCCAAACAATCTGGACGAGCCGACTACCCGTTTCACTTCAGCCTATCGTTGCGTCACAGCCTACCCTGGGTCTTGACGCACTCGCTGAACTCGCTGACCGCGTCCATGACATCGCAGTGCCATCTCATCAAGTTGCTGCAACCTCAACGGTACCGTCATCATCAATAGCTGTTGAGGAGCTCACACGCCAGGTAGCTCAGCTGACGCGCCAGGTGAGCGCTTTAACTATCCAATCGCGACATCGACCTCGACCCACCGAGCGCCGCAGAGATGCGCAACGCAGCCGATCGACGTCACGACGTTCAGCGTCGAACTACCGCAAGTACCCAGTTTGTTGGTACCACTCACGGCATGGTTCCAAAGCTCGTCGGTGTATCCAGCCGTGCGACTACAACCAGGGAAACGAGAGAGGCAGTCAGTGATGGCGACTGATGATTGCCACAACCCCAGCTCAGGTCGCCTCTTCATCACGGATCGTGGTTCACAGATACAGTTTCTAATAGACACTGGAAGTGACATTTGTGTGTACCCGGTTTCAGCCCTTAAAAGGCAACTTTGTAAATCAACATATCAGCTCAGTGCTGCCAATGGTTCGACTATCGACACTTACGGCTACATGCAATTAAATTTGAATTTGGGTCTGCGGCGTGATTTTCCGTGGCGTTTTGTTGTTGCTGACGTCACAAAAGCAATCATAGGCGTAGATTTCCTTTCTCACTATCGTTTGGTTGTTGATGTTGGCCAACAGAAGCTTATCGATAGTCTAACCAATGTTAGCACTGTAGCTTGTTTAGATTTAAGCGACAATGCTGTTTTAAGTGTTAAGGTAGCTAGTTTTAATGGTGATACTGTGTATCATAAAATTTTGTCTAATTTCCCGGAAATTACACGTCCTTTTGGAACTCCTCAAATCGCAAAACACAATACACAACACCACATTCGCACCACACCAGGTCCACCTGTATCATGTTCTCCTCGCCGTCTCGCGCCTGATAAATTGAAGGTAGCTCGTCAAGAATTTGACGCTATGATTGCTAGCGGTATCGCACGTCCTTCTGACAGCCCTTGGGCATCACCTCTTCATCTCGTGACTAAAAAAGATAATGGGTGGCGTCCATGCGGCGATTACCGCCAATTAAACGCTCGTACTATACCAGATCAGTATCCGATTCGTCATATACAGGATTTTTCGCAAAACCTGTCGGGTTGTACTGTATACTCGAGTATCGATTTAGTGAAAGCATATAATCAGATTAGTGTTAATAGGGCAGATATTCCGAAAACTGCAATAACAACACCCTTCGGATTGTTTGAATTTTTAGTCATGACATTTGGACTTCGTAACGCAAGTAAAACCTTTCAGAGATTTGTTGATGAGCTTACTCGTGGCTTAGACTTTTGCTGGCCTTACCAGGACGATTTTCTTGTGTTCAGCCGCACGCCACGTGAGCACGAAGAACACTTGCGTCAACTTTTTACGCGAATGAGAGAATTCGGTATATTAATCAATCCGGCCAAGTGTGTCTTCGGTGTGTCTAATATTCAATTTCTCGGCTACGAAATCTCTGAAAGCGGCACCAAACCTCTGGACAGCAAGGTAAAGGCAATGTCTGATTTCCCTCTACCAAAAACCGTCCGAGAACTCAGACGATTTTTGGGCATGGTAAATTTTTACAGGCGATTTTTACCCAACGCCGCTCAGATTCAAGCACCCCTGAATGCCTTACTGTCCGGATCGGTTAAGGCATCCGATCCGATTGTTATGACTAAAGAATCATCGCAAGCGTTCGAAAACTGCAAGAAGAGTCTGTGCAATGCAGCACTTTTAGCTCATCCTGATTCGCAAGCTAAATTAGGATTGGCCACTGACGCCTCAGACACGGCGATAGGTGGTGTCCTGCAACAGCTCAAGGATGGAGACTGGCAGCCATTAGCATTTTTCTCTCGCAAGTTAAGCCCGTCACAAACGAAATACTCTCCGTATGACCGTGAGCTCCTTGCCATTTACGAGAGTATAAAATACTTCCGCCATATGCTGGAAGCTACTCACTTCACTATCTATACTGACCACAAACCTCTTTGTTACGCATTCAGTGAACGTAAAAGTAACTGCTCACCACGTCAGTATAGACACCTTAATTTCATCTCGCAGTTCACCACCGATATCGTTTTTATTGCTGGTAAGGACAACGTGGTTGCCGACACACTATCACGCGTCGATGAACTGCAGGTACCAGTTGACCTTGAAGTGATGGCTAAGCTCCAAGGTTCAGATCCAGACCTTGCGGAACACCTCAAAGGTGACACTTCACTTCGCCTTACACAGATGAATATACCTGGGAGTCGTACCGTTCTGTACTGCGACGTCAGTACACCGACACCCAGACCTTTCGTCCCTAAACAACTTCGAATGCAAGTTTACAACAGTCTCCACTCCCTCAGCCACCCCGGTGCAAATGCTACCGCCAAACTCGTTGCACAACGTTTTGTTTGGCCACTGATGCGAAGGGACTGCCGAGAATGGGCTAAGTCATGTTTGGCATGCCAGCGCTCGAAGGTAACGAGACACGTTGCCTCACCTTTAGGTACGCACGATTTACCTTCAGCACGGTTCAAACATGTACATCTAGACCTAATCGGCCCACTACCATCATCCAATAATTATCGGTACTGCCTCACAGCCGTCGATCGCTTTACGCGATGGCCGGAAGCTGTGCCTATTACCGATATTTCCGCGGAAACAGTGGCCAAAACGTTTATTTCCTGTTGGGTGGCACGATATGGTTGTCCTACCGAGATCGTAACCGATCGAGGCGGACAATTCCAATCGGCACTGTTTCAACAGCTTTCTCAGTCCATCGGTTACGATCACCGTAGGACAACGAGTTATCATCCTCAATGCAACGGATTGGTGGAGCGTTTTCACAGGCAACTAAAAGCTGCAATTACCTGTCATGCAGACACCAAGTGGACCGAATCACTTCCACTTGTGTTGCTAGGCATTAGGAGTGCCTTTAAGGAAGACCTCCAGACTTCATCAGCTGAGTTGGTGTACGGTGAACCACTTCGTCTCCCTGGCGAATTCTTCGGTCACGATATTGCGTACTACACCACCGACATCACCGATTTCGCGGCTCGGTTGAAGTCCTTTGCGGAAAATATTCGTCCGGTTCCCTCCCAACACCACTCAAATCGCAGAGCTTTCGTATTCCAAGATCTAGCTACATGCAGTCACGTATTCCTTAGGGAAGAAGTGATGCGTGGCTCATTCCAGCCTGCTTACACTGGTCCATACGAAGTGCTCAAAAGAAGGAGTAAAACATTTATTATTCGCGTTAGGAACAAAGATCTCACAGTAACTATAGACCGCCTTAAGCCAGCCTATATACTAGACGTTCGTGTACCCGTTCCTCGATCCTACACTGCAACTCCAGAACGTGTCCCTGTTCATCCACCGCAGGAAAAGACCGCGCTAACAACTACGCGTTCAGGTCGTACAGTACGGTTCCCTGACTTTTATCGCCCTTAGTCGGTCTCTGGAGGGGGATGATGTAGGTGACCTCCACTTAAACATACATTATAATTATATTTTATTTACACACAATAATATATTAAAAACCACTTACATACATCACACATTCATATCCCAGTAACATAACATTCATAACACAAATAAATAATTTCTAACCAAATGTAAACAAACAATAATTCGGCAAGCAAACCCGCGCGATATGCGTTGTTCCGAATTTGTGCAAATCTTGCATTTAAGTTAATTGTGGAATGTGAAGCCACGCGGAGGCGCATCGCGCGCGCGCAGTCGATCACAGCGTATGCTACGAGAGACACATACAACTCGTTCTCACGCGCACTCGCGTTTTGCCCACGCGTGAACTGTTCACTTACTACTTTGATTAATTACATGATATGTATTATGTGCTACATTGATCCTGTCTTGCTATCCTTCTAAAAACTAAAATAGTGTGTGTTGTGTGTGGCTAATAAACTTTGGCAATTCATCTTTGTGGTTTAATTCAACCAATATCACCACGCACACCCCCCCCTAAAATATACACCATCGATCCGTCGTTTCGATCGGTTTGACGCGACGGATCGTACAGATAAATCTTACCGTGTATGGGCCCCTTTAGTTTAGTTTTCGTGATCACCACGCTTACCTAACGCCTAGATAGAATGTATAAGATTAAAAACGCAAGATAAAAGATATACAACCCATGCAATCTATGCCTCATTTATTTTAATCTGAACATGCTTAGACTTAAACATCTTATATATAAAATTCTCGTGTCACAGTGTTCGTTCGCGTACTGCTCCGAAACGGCTCGACCGATTCTCATGAAATTTTGTGAGCATATTGAGTAGGTCTGAGAATCGGCCAACGTCTATTTTTCATCCCGAAATTCCAGCGGGAACGGGTACTGTGGTTGAACTCCTCTGAAACGGCTCGACCGATTCTCATGAAATTTTGTGTACATATCGAGTAGGCTGAGAATCGGACAACATCTATTTTTCATCCCGAAATTCCCGCGGGAACGGATACAACGCGGGTGAAACCGCGGGGCGCAGCTAGTATTATATAATATACACCCGTACAAATTCACACACGGTTGATTAGACCCAAAGTAAGCTCTAAGCTTGTGTTATTGAATCTAACTCACTGATACTACTACAAATACATACACAAATACTTTAAATGAATATATAATTGACACCCATATCGTTGTGTTCTAACTAAGTAGGTACATAGTAACAGAATAAAAGTACAAAAACATTTAATTACTTATCTGTTAACGTAAACAATATTAAAATTAAAAATATTCCATCCAAAATATCGATAACTTGTCAACTATACAATCTCAAATACACATCCCTAATTTCAAAAATTTTCCAAACTTATTCATCAATAAAATCGCGTCTTTATTTCTGAACAACTAAGGCCTAAAATCGCTTGTAGTTTTACGTCCATGTGTGCGTGACAAGACATACACCAAAATATTAATGGCCGTTCCCGCCAAAATAGATTTGGTTTGGCAAAATTTTATGATGAAAATTTTAGAGATAATATTCTGTATAAGGTTATCGGCGTTATCGTAGGCCTCGTGTTGACTTAACGATCGCGAATGATAAGCAACCTGCCGCTCGAGTAATAAGATGGGTGACCGATAGTGGCATTTCTATCTGAGCGCTACCGTGCTTCCGCCCCGCGGTTTCTTTCGGCCTTATTCATGAACGCTTAAACAGCACTTTAGCTATCAAATTGTTTGTCCCTTTCCGACATACGCTATTTGCCAAAGAGCGAAAGAGACAAAATACTTTAGAACAGTGTTTAAGTTAAATATAGTTAAGGAATATGAAGGTTTGTGATTATGAAGGATCTAACGGACTTTGCCTTCAGATTTAACAAATTTATAAAAAAAACTATCTAGTAGGTACCTGTTTTCTATAATTTTTTTTTTAATTTAATAAAGGTTAAAGCATTAATTTTAATTAAAATTAAATTAATCTCTAAATAAAATGTTAAAAAAATGATTTATGGCATTACTAGTCGCGCTCCGCGGTTTCACCCGCGTTGTGCCCGTTACCGCGGGAATTTCGGGATAAAATCTATCCCATATTTTTTCTGATGTATAGCCTATATTACTGTAAAGTTTCATCCAAATCCGTTTACTAATTTTTGCGTGAAAGAGTAACAAACATACATAGGTACATCCATCCTCACAAACTTTCGCATTTATAATATTAGTAGGAATTTATGATTATATAATGTAAATTAAGAATTTTTAAATAATTTATAGGCCTGACCTCGGACCAAGAACTTGGTCCGAGGGCCTGACATATTTTTAACCGTTAACTTTTTAAACCATAACTTAGCCACAGATCACGAAACAAGGTACTTTCTGGTTAAAAAGAAAAAAATATATAAAAACAAAATGGACGTCACTCATAGATTGTTGTTTACTTTTAAATCTACTTCAAAAGAGGTTCTATTTTCGACGTTAAGTTTTTTATGTTGGTACGAAGTTAAAGCTACTACGTACTATGGTTGTTTACTACCGCTTACCGATTACTTGGAAATATCGAAACCGAATTAGATTTGTAGGTAAGTAATTTTGTAAAGAGGAGGAAGTTGTCTCTCATTATGATATTAATAGTAATAAAAGTAATCACAGGCGAGTACTAATGTAAAGTGTCGTCCTATAACACCCCACTGCAGATCAAACACCTCTCACTGAAGATGTTAGTACAGCGAGGAGTACACGTGATCACAAGCGAGTACTAATGTTAAGTATCGTCCTATAACACCCCACTGCAGATCAAACACCTCTCACTGAAGATGTTAGTACAGCGAGGAGTACACGTGATCACAAGCGAGTACTAATGTAAAGTATCGTCCTATAACACCCCACTGCAGATCAAACACCTCTCACTGAAGATGTTAGTACAGCGAGGAGTACACGTGATCACAAGCGAGTACTAATGTAAAGTATCGTCCTATAACACCCCACTGCAGATCAAACACCTCTCACTGAAGATGTTAGTACAGCGAGGAGTACACGTGATCACAAGCGAGTACTAATGTAAAGTATCGTCCTTTAGCACCCCACTGCAGATCAAACACCTCTCACTGAAGATGTTAGTACAGCGAGGAGTACTTACACGTGATCACAAGCGAGTACTAATGTAATGTATCGTCCTATAACACCCCACTGCAGATCAAACACCTCTCACTGAAGATGTTAGTACAGCGAGGAGTACACGTGATCACAAGCGAGTACTAATGTAAAGTATCGTCCTATAACACCCCACTGCAGATCAAACTCGCTCACTGAAGATGTTAGTACAGCGAGGAGTACACGTGATCACAAGCGAGTACTAATGTTAAGTATCGTCCTATAACACCCCACTGCAGATCAAACACCTCTCACTGAAGATATTGTACATTATTAGTACGTAGTCATTCATTAATATCGAGTAGATTAGTGGCCAACCTTAATGTCAGAATTTTTAGACCGCCTAAAGGCCTCCGTCATGGTCTAACGATTGAAACAACCGGAACCGACAATATACCCTCCGAAGCACGGTAGCGCTCGTACGTAATGCCAGGAAGACGATAGTATAATATGATGAGGTGTTATAATATGTATCGATACCTTAATTTTTGTAATTAATGACATTACAATATACCTACCCTCCGAAGCACGGTAGCGCTCGTACGTAATGCCAGGAAGACGATAGTATAATATGATGAGGTGTATAATATGTATCGATACCTTAATTTTTGTAATTAATGACATTAAGTGAGTAAATATTTGTATTAACCGATTGAATCACCCATGTGTCATCGAAAATAAACAGTTTTTATTGTGTTCTAATACAATTAATTATCTCGCCAGTTGCGACCTTTGGTCTTGAAACTACAGTCATCGGTGTGTTTATTAAGTTATTAGTAAACGAACCGCGCCCCGCGGTGTTACCCGCGTTGTACCCGTTCCCGCGGAAATTTTGGGATAGAATGTATCCCATTAGTCTGATGTATAACCTGTTAAAGTTTCACCCAAATCCGTTGAGTAGTTTTTTCGTGAAAGAGTACAGTGGTCAGTGGCCAACCCTGAAGTCGGAGTTGTTAGACCGCCTAAAGGCTTCCGACATGGTCTGACGATTGAAACAACCGGGACCGACAATTTAACGAACCTAGTAAGCACGGCAGCGCTCAGATAGAAATGCCACTTTTGGCCACCCATCCAAATACATAGTCGAGCTGCACGTTGCTTAACAATCGCAATTAACTAACATAGCTTGCTTAGTCAAACTACGCTTAACAAGACATTAACAACGCTATAATTTTTTATTATTAATTAAAACCTTGATTCATTACATATTTGACAGTAAAAAAAAACAAAATAATGCCAAAAATGAGTACAGAAAACGTCATACTAGTACATATAAAAACTCCTTTGATGGCGTAACTTTAAAAAAACTCCCGAGTTATACCTACCTAGCTAGACCTTGCGTATTAGATTACCTACTAAGTAATACTAAACCTAATTAATCTAAATCTAAATACCTAAGCTAGATATAATACCTACATAGCTCTATCTGAAACCTAGGCAAAGTTATAAGTACCTACTATAGATTCTTGATGCATATATGCAATGAAATGAAATGTAAGTTATCTTATAACTAGACTAGACTAGGCACTTCATAACTGCCAACCTAAGCGCGTACGAAACCATAAATTATAATAGAAAACAAAAGTCGATTAAAAGAAAAAAAGGTTGTCAATGCCGTTTCATTTCAAAATTGGAACACGTAAAGGTCAGCCATGAATCTAAACCGTTTCTATATTTATATTTTTCATTATCGATTTTAGTTTGTAACTAACGATAGCCTATATATATTATCAAAATACGCGTGTGTGTAGTTTTCAACATGGAAAACACACTACAAATACATAGACATCGACCTATCCTACCCATATACCTAATATTTGTATAGAAAAAAAAACTTCAAAATAGTATGGCTTCACACACATATTACGTGTAATAATCGATTTTGAACCGTTAAAACATGAGTTATTACGCCCTTAGGGTCCAAATTAGCATGTACTAATTCTATAATCCATCTCTTTCAGGCACCCGAAGCATTTCGAGTTTCCCCGTTCTCGTTCTACTCAAAATACGCCAAAAATGACGTCGCGAGTTTAGTTTAGTTTCGAAAACAGTGTCTCGTGTTTCCGACTACAGCAACCGCGCGTCCGTTCGCTATTTTTTATTTGGAATTTTCCAATCCACTGATTACTACCAGTCGTAAGTTTTACAAACAAATTCGTATCCGTTTCATATTTTTCGCAATTAGCGCCAAATAGGAAAGTCACAAGTGCCGTTGTCATTAAGGTTGATATTTGCTCGGCACCTTCGCCTATAAGCCGGCGGAATTGAATGAGCGGGTGTCTGACGTATTTCAAACGGTGCCCTATGCCCGTTCAAACATGGCGTGTTATACAGAAAATTCTGACAGCTCGGGTCCGTCACTAGAAAATAATGTCGTTTTTATTACATTTTTTGATAAATTATTATTCTAGTTTGGATTCGTCGACGTTACAGCGGCCTTATCGATCTTCCTATTTAACGCGCTATCGTATTTTGTATTTCGAAAGGCTGAATGTGCGTGTATGCGCTTTCGAAAAACATTTTTATAATAGTATTTTGTCAGAACCGTACGGACGTCGCGGTGTGTCCGTAAATTGATAATAATTTCTTTTGATTGCACAGTAATAAGTGAATATGGGTTAGTGCGTGTCGTCGGATAGTGCACAGTGAGGATCATACACACAGTTTGTGGTTCCCGAACTTGTTTAACTAAATAATTTTATAGATAAGTTGGATCGTTGTGTTTAGTGCATTCCTGATGTGAAAGTGCTACTGTTTTTGTAATAACACGGATGCTGGTGCATGCTAGTTCATGCACATAATATGCAACATCTTACGAAGCGGTAAGTAGAATAAAAACATATATTTATCACGTTAAAAACAACCATGTTAAAAATTTCTTGCCTATACAGTACACTATTTTTCTAGTAATTTGGATTTAATTAATTGCCTCATAACCTAATTAACATGCTTCACTGATTAACTAAACGCAGACTTACCCAACAATACATAATTTTAAATCTAGAAACCTTTTAAAACAAATGAAAATACCATCTCAACATCTGACATATTATTTTTAACTTCAACTCAACTATTCTGAAAAGAGGATTTAATTAAAAAAATAAAAACTTTTCAAATGGCTAATTAATGAATAGGCACACAGTATGTTCTATTTTTAAACATTTTAAAGATATTCTATCTATGCATAATGTATTTTGAATAGTTTTTTTCAACAATTTTAGAATTCAATGTAATATTTTAAGTATTATACAATTGCTCTAGATCTTTGGAAAGATAATTTAAGTTATTTGAGGCTAGACTAACCTAATAGGTTGGTAAATAATCAAGAAATTCCATTTGATAAGAAGTTATGGGGTAAAGCCATAAGTTTAATAACCTCTGTGAGGTTAGCTACCTGACCTATTTATAGATTATAGATTCAATTTTTAAGCTTATTATGTTGGTACTATTGATACTTAATACCTTCTTGTATTTTCCTCATTTTGCTACCTATAAAAACTTTTTTGTTAAAAACATTGTGTTCTATATTTAAATTTGGAATGGCATTCCCACCAAATTAAATTATTATCTATTTTTTTTGTTATTTTTTTGTTAAAATTATTTAAAAATTCATTACTAACAGCGCCCTCCGGTTTTAGCCGCATTGTGCTCGTTCCCGTGAGAATTTCGGGATAAAAAGCCTATATAGCCAACCCGTTGAATGTGGCTTTTAATTACAATAAGAATTATTCAAATTGGATTGATAATTTCTGAGATTAAGGTGTTCAAACATACAAAAGAACAAAGAATTCAACTATTCAGATTTATTATACCTATTATAAGTAAGTATATATATTTCACAATATATCCTGGTCTTTTCTCATGCCAATTTCGGTATCTTGTCATCCATCACTATATATTATCCATCACTATATATAAAAAGTCCCCGAACAAAGTATAATAGAAGTTATTCAAGAGGAAGGTTTATATGTATAAAAATTCCCGAAATTCCCACGGGAACGGGCTCAACGCGGGTAAAACCGCGGGGCGCAGTTAGTATTAGAATAGATATCAGTATAGTGAATAAGAATTAATGAATGCCGAATCCATTTTATACAAAATGTACCTCTAAAATTCTAAATTAAATATTACTGATATGATAATCCATACTAATATTATAAAGCTGCAGAGTTTGTTTGTTTGAACGCCCTAATCTCAGGAACTACTGGTCCGATTTGAATAATTCTTTTTGTAATGGATAGCCACGTTCAACAGGAAGGTTATAGGCTACTTTTCATCCCGAAATTCCCAAAGGAACGGACACAACGCAGGTAATACAGCGGGGCGCGGCTAGTCCTTCATAATTGTCTTTGAATAACGGCCATATTTGTTCCTTTTTAAGCTTTTAAAAAGAAATAGATTCTAGAGCATAGATTGTCTCCTCTATAACTACTAATATCATTCAATTTTTTTCTGTTATTTATTTGTATTGACAAGCGTTGGCACTGTGGCAGTGAGAGCGCTTACTGTGTCGGGGGTTGCGGGCTCGATTCGCGCCCGGACTCAACAATATGTGAAGTATTGTGAAGATATAGTTGTTGGCAACTGGGTGTCAATTATATATTCTTATAAAGTATTTGTGTATGTATATGTAGTAGTATCAGTGAGTTAGATTCCATAACACAAGCTTAGAGCTTAGTTTGGGTCTAATTAACTGTGAGTGAATTTGTTCAGGTGTATTTATTTATTTATTTATGGATAATGTATTTAGTTGCCATCCGGAAAAATTATAAACTTGAATCAATAGGAGATGGTGTTTTTGATCTGTTTACTTACAAGTCTCTGGAGCTGGCTGGGTTATACTTTTCAACCTATTTAAAATTAGTATATTTTCTACTAGCAGCGCCCCGCGGTTTTACCCGCGTTGTGCCCGTTCCCGTGGGAATTTCGGGATTTTTTTTACATAAAAACCTTCCTCTTGAATCAGTCTACCTATTACGAAAAACTGCATCAAAATCCGTTGCGTAATTTTAAAGATTTAAGCATACAGACAGACAAACAGTGTGACAGACACGAAAAAGAGACGACTTTATTTTATACTATGTAGTGAAGGTCATCACTACTAGTGGAAAACGAAAACATGGCTCTGGTTTGAGATCACCAACCCGCATTTGTCAAGCGTGGTGATTACGACATCCTCTTCACTGTACTGATATCTTCAGTGAGATGAGAGGCCTTTGCCCAGCCGTGGGACATTACAGTCTAATACTTTACTTAGTAGAAATCTGTAAAATTAGAAAAATCTTCATAAATGTGACTTAACCCAATACATATTATAAATTAGCAGCGCCCCGCGGTTTTACCCGTGTTGGGTCCCTTCCCGTGGGAATTTCGGGATATGAAATAGAGAAATCTTCCCGTTGAATGTGGCTATTCAATACAAAAATAATTATTTACATCGGATTGGTAGTTCCCGAGATATTGTTAACATACAAACAAAAGAATTTTACCTCTTTATAATATTACTAGCAGCGCCCCGCGGTTTTACCCGCGTTGTGCCCGTTCCCGTGGGAATTTCGGGATTTTTTTTACATAAAACCCTTCCTATTGAATCACTCTACCTATTACAAAAAACCGCATCAAAATCCGTTGCGTAATTTTAAAGATTTAAGCATACAGACAAACAGACAAACAGACACGAAACAGAGACGACTTTATTTTATAGTATGTAGTGATAGTGAAGAGTGAAATGAAATATTAGAAATGTGAAAGTTTGTCAAGATAGATGATTGTAATTCTTTCACACAAAAACTACTGAACGGATTTTGATGAAACTACACCGAAATTCAATGGAATAACGCATTTTTTTATCCCGAAATCCCCATGAGATCGGGTACAACGCGGATTTTGTTCTGATTTACGAAAAAATGTGACAATGAAGCTAAAAATGCATTTTATCCTTAAATTCCCACGGGAAAGAGCACAACGCAGATAAAACGCGTTTTTATCCCGAAATTCCTCGATTCGCGACCCACCAGAACGGTTACCGGCATACAAAACACCGTTTTTATCCTGAAATTCCCACGGGAACGTAGATAAAACGCGAACTATACTTGTTTTTATAAAATACTAGCTGTGCCCCGCGGTTTCACCCGCAGCGCCGCCGTTCCCGTGGGAATTTTGAGATTTTTATTCCTTATTTTTCTTATATAAAAACCTTGTCCTGACAATAAGGAACACATTAAAAAAAGAATCATCCAATTTGGTGCAGTCGTTCTGAAGTTATGCGCTTACCAACACATTTTGCGATTCATTTTTATAATACCTAGAAGATACCTACCTAGTACAAACAAAATTCATAGATATATTTTTACGTGCCTTAGACAAGGACAGCTGATGGTAAATGCATGTGCGAAAGAGACGGAAGATATCGGGGGAAGTTTACGTTCGAAAGGCAGTCAGGTTAAGATTTTGAATTTCGAATATCCTGTTCTTTACTAGCTTTGCTAATGTCTGTTCAATATTACTAGAAATGCCTCGGGGTTTGACCCGTTTTGTACCCGTTCCCGTAGGAATTTCGGGATGAAATATAACCCGAAATGTGCCCCGTGAATCTGTCTGTTTATTGGTGTAAGCGGCGGGTAAATCCGTTGAATAGTTTTCGAGTTATTGTACGCCTGCCAAATATCATCTCTCTAGGTGTTTGATCTTCAAAGGGATGGTATATTATGATACTTGTAGCGCCATGCGGTGTTACCCGAATTGTATCCGTTCCCGCGGGAATTTCGGGGTTAAATGTATACCATGTGTTATTCTGATGTATAACCTATATTACTGTAAAGTTTCATAAAAATCCGATCAGAAGTTTTTGCGTGAAAGAGTAACAAACATACATCATCCTCACAAACTTATGATTACGTACTGATATCTTCAGTGAAATGAGAGGCGTTTGCCCAGCAGTGGGACATTACAGGCTAATACGCTTTACTAATCTTCAGTGAGGTTTTGATCTGCAGTGGGGTGTTATAAGACCATACTTTACATTAGTAGTCGCTTTTGATCACGTGTACTCCTCGCTGTACTAACATCTTCAGTGAGAGGTGTTTGATCTGCAGTGGGGTGTTATAGGACGATACATTAGTACTCGCTTGTGATCACGTGTAAGTACTACTCTCTGTACAACATCTTCGGTGAGAGGTGTTTGATCTGCAGTGTGGTCTCAACGCTCAAAATTCAAAATGTATTTTATTATCGGAACAGTGATTATTTCGAGTTTCTATCGATTTATTAGAACCATTCAATGTGAATAGAAGATGCTATGTCATGCCTTTTTTTTTAGTTAAAAACATAAACAAGAAAGTTTTCTCATGACTGTCTTTTTTTCTCGTTTTTAACATCCGTGTTCTGTTATCTGTGGTTTGAGTTTGTCTATGCTTCTGCTGGTGGAGCTCGGGGCGTAGTTTGACGTAGCGATGTTAGTTCATTGCGATTGTTAAGCAACGTGCAGTTCGACACATACTTGGATGGGTGGCCGATAATGGCATTTTAATCTGAGCGCTACCGTGCTTCGGAGGGCTCGTTAAATTGTCGGTCCCGGTCGTTTCAATTGTAGATAACTATCGCATTCAGAAAGGTTCATTAAATACTAATATTAAGCGTCCGCGAGACGATCAAGTGCACTTGACAAGTCTACGGGCTTGAAGTGAATATTGATCGTTTACAGCGTTGACTTGACAATTCCCGTCAAGTATCTACGTGCTGGACATGACTTGACAATAATTTTGATGATAACTTGACAACAAATTTGAACCAACTTGAGCTTGATGCGACTTGACGCGACTTGACAAGTTTTATTCATTTGCGACTTGTCAAGTGCACTTGATCGTCTCGCGGACGCATTATAAATGCGAAAGTTTGTGGCGATGGATGTATGTATGGGCGATTCTCTGTAACCTCGTAATTGGCTGTCCCGACCGATTTTGTCAAAATAGTAGTTTATGCAACTGCATATAAAGAAGGGTATTAAAACAAGAGTGAGTTTATGAAACGAGCGCAGCGAGTTTCATAATAGTAACGAGTGTTTTAATACCCGTGTTATATGCAGTTGCATACACTACTTTATCTTCACTACTTAATCTTCACTAAAATTAACAAAATTTTAAAAACAAAACACATTGCGAAACATTAAATTCACGCGTACGTGTATTGTCTGTCACAGTGAACTTGCCGCCATTCAAATCTAACCAATGAGAGCGCAGCTGCGCGTAGGGCCAATCAGGAGCGAGCGAGACCTTACCAAAGAGTTTTGTGTATGTAGTTTCGACGAAGTTTTCACGTATAACCCAACTGTTTTCAAAAGCCAGCCTAATATCAAAATTTTATACAACTTGTATGAGGATTTTGATATAAGGCTCGCCAGGTTAATTGGTCGCATTATAATGATGTTAAAATAAGATTTTTTGATATCGATGTGGATATTATAACATCATTTAGTGTAGATAAAGTATTTTAATCATTTTAAATATAATCACTCCTAATGAAACTTTAACCTCGAAAACTTACAGGCGCTTTGTAACAAACATACATGTTTGTTACTCTTTCAGGAAAAAACTACTGAACGGATTTAGAAGAAACTTTACAGTAATATAGGTTATACATCAGAATAACACATGGGATACATTTTATCCCGAAATTCCCGCGGGGAACGGGTGCAACACCGCTGAGCGCGGCTAGTGTTTCCATAACGCGTTGTGCTTGGGCAGTTGAGGTCTGCAGAGCTCCGCAAGCAGAGTTAGTAGTCGTTACATGAGCCATGGCAGAGGCCTTTGGCGGCTCAATAACTCTGACACCAGGATTGGGAGGCGTCGGAGGCCTTAAGGCGGTCTAAACACTCCGACACCTGGCCTCTAAGCTACTCGAGTAGTCGTTACATGAGCCATGTCGGAGGCCTTTGGCGGCTCAATAACTCTGACACCAGGATTGGTCAGGTTGACCGTCCACTCGATGAAGAAGAAGAAGCTACGCAAGCGCACAAAACAAGCCAATTACAATCTGAGACTGCCCTCTGAGACACAGTTACAACTAGTTCAGAGGATAGGGAACTCACATTTGTAGCCTTATAGCTTCGGTGCAACTTATTTTTATGTATCACACGTAATATCTTTTATTTTAATATTTTGTCTGTAATACAATAACATATTAAAAAAAAAAACCCACTTGAACTCGCCGACTCGCCGCTTGTAAACTCACTCGAACGTGACTTCATTTTCATGAAAATTCAAATCGAATTCTGAAATACATGGTTCTGCTTGAATGCTCGGCAGAAAATGGAAAAACACAATACAATGATTGAGCATCCAAGGCTGGGCACTCCTGCCATTGACGGTATATGGATACTGGCCTTGTACCAGGATGATCTGTACTCCAAGGTCACGTATACCATACTTTAACCGACTTCGAAAATGGGGGTGTCTCAATTCGATAGTATATATGGTTCCTCCTTTTTTTGAAGTCGGTTTATAATGAGGAGGTTTCCAATTCGATCGTATACTCGGATATGCTTTTTTTTACTGAGAACGTGGGAATTTTGGGATGAGAAACAAGCTATAACCTTCCCGTTGAATGTTTCTATCAATTGAAAAAAGAATTATTCAAATCGAACTAGCTTTATTATATTACTAGCAGCGCCCCGCGGTTTTACCCGCGTTGTGCCCGTTCCCGTAGGAACTTCGAGATGAAACGTAGCCTATAACCTTCCCGTTGAATGTGGCTATCCATTACAAAAAGAATTATTCAAATCGGATTACTAGTTTCTGAGATTAGCGCGTACAAACAAAATTACAAAAATACAACTCTGCAGCTCTTTTATATTACTAGCAGCGCCCCGCGGTTTTACCCGCGTTGTACCCGTTCCCGAGGGAATTTCGGGATAAAATTTATCCCATGTGTAATATTGATGTATAACCTATATTACTGTAAAGTTTCATCCAAATCCGTTCAGTAGTTTTTGCGTGAAAGAGCAACAAACATACATCCATACATCCATCCATACATACATACATCCATCCTCACAAACTTTCGCATTTATAATATTAGTAGGATAGTATAGATGAATACAGGTATGTCTGTATGTGTTAGAGGCTAGACGCCTAGCCCTTTCTATAAGACCTAACCTTTCTAGACGCGGAAGTAGTACATAAATACTGTTACTAAGCTAAGACCTAAGTCGACCGTTAGATGCTATTAAGTAAGGTATTTACTAAAGTTCCTAACTGGCGCACTCAGAAACTGAAATTAAATCGATAATTAAGTAATGGATATATTTTTTTATGCATTAAGGGTAGATTGAAAAAAGCATTCTATATATTTTACTAGCAGCGCCCCGCGGTTTTACCCACGTTGTGTCCATTCCTGTGGGAATTTCGGGATGAAAAATTGCGTATGTTACTCGTGGATAATGTACGAGTAGCTTTCGAATGGTGAAAGAATTTTTTAAAACGGTCCAGTAGTTTTTGAGTCTATTCATTACAACCAAACAAAGTTTTCCTCTTTTTAATATCAGTGTAGATTTGGGTCTAAAATCTACTAATTTTATAAATGCGAAAGTTTGTGAGAATGTAATGTATGTATATTTGTTACTCTTTCTCGCAAAAACAACAGATAAAGCGCTCAGATAGAAATGCCACTATCGCCCACCCATCCAAGCAGTGTCCCGAGCTTCCCGTTGCTTAACCATCGCGATCACAAGCGCCACTATCGGCCCAACTCTCTATCTATAAATTGCACAACTAGTAATATTACTGCGGTTGTTTTTTGTCCGTCTGTCTGTAGTGGGAAAAATGAAAGTAGGTGCTTCGAGTCTCATAGGAAAAATATATTGTATGTACCGTTCTTAATGGCCGCATACTTTTTAGTTTTTACGTAGTCGGGTATGAGGTATGTGAAGACTAGCAGCGACTTGCTGTTTTACCCGCGTTGTGCTCTTTCCCGTGGGAATTTGGGGATGAAAAATAGCCTATGACCTTCCCGTTGAATGTGGCTATCCATTACAAAAAGAATTATTAAAATTGGATTGGTAGTTTCTGAGATTACCGCGTTCAAACAAATTCTTCAGGTTTATACCGTTCCCGTGGGAATTCCGGGATTCTCTGCGTGGAATGTGAATATCCATTACATAAGCTAAGCTCTATGCTTGTATTATGGGATCTAACTCATACTACTACATATACCTACACAAATACTTTATCAGAATACGAGTCGAAGCCATTATTGTAACTCACTCGACACTTTTATTTAACACTAGCCGCGCCCCGCGGTTTTACCCGCGTTGTGTCCATTCCCGTGGGAATTTCGGGATGAAAAATAGCGTATGTTACTCGTGGATAATGTAGCATTCGAATGGTGAAAGAATTTTTAAAAACGGTCCAGTAGTTTTTGAGCCTATTCATTACAACCAAACAAACAAAGTTTTCCTCTTTATAATATTACTGTAGATATAATTGACACCCAGACGTCGTCAACAACTATGTCTTCACATATTGTTACTCCGTTGAATCGAACTCGCAACCCCCGACACAGTAAGCGCTTTCACATACCACTGTGCCAACGGGCTTGTTGATAAAGTAATATCGAGTATTATCCTGTAATGTCCCACTGCTGGGCAAAGGCCTCTCATCCCACTGATATCAGTACAGTGAGGAGGATGTCGTAATCACCACGCTTGCCTACTGCGTGTTGGTGATCTCAAACCCGAGCCATGTTTGAAAAGTAGGAAACATGTTTTCGCTCGACCTGGGAATTGAACCCGGGACCTCAGTCTTGGCAGGCGAGTGCACATACCACTAGACCACCGAAGCGTTAATAAATTTTAGCATATTTTTGTATCAAGTAAAGTGAATTTGAAAGTGAGTTATTTGGAACATAGTACTTAAGTATTCCATTTTATGCATAATTTCTGATTTCAAAAGTGTATTTGACTGTGACCAACCAGAGAGTAGTGATGCAAAACTATTCGCGTGTGTTATGTTGTCTGTTGCGCGTTGCAATTAAAACGTATTTAAAATTATTGCAAACTAGCCTTGCCCTGCGGTTTTGTCTGCGTTGTACCCGTTCCCGCGGGAATTTCGGGATAAAAAGTAGCCTATGTCCTTTCTCAGGCTCTGGACTAACTGTGTACGAAATTTCATTCAAATCGGTTCAGTAGTTTTGACGTGACAGACAGACAGACATAGTTACTTTCGCATTTATAATATTACTAGCTGCGCCCCGCAGTTTCACTCGCGTTGTACCCGTTCCCGCGGGAATTTCGGGTTGAAAAATAGATGTTGTCCGATTCTCAGACCTACTCGATATGCACACAAAATTTCATGAGAATCGGTCGAGCCGTTTCAGAGGAGTTCAACCACGCACCCCAGGATAGTTAGAATTACAAACTAACCGCGCCCCGCGGTTTTACCCGCGTTGTGTCCATTCCTGTGGTAATTTCGGGGTGAAAAATGGTCTGTAGCCTGCCCGTTGAATGTGGCTATCCATTACAAAAAGAATTTTTCAAATCGGACCAGTAGTTCCTGAGATTAGCGCGTTCAAACAAACAAACTCTGCAGCTTTATAATATCAGAATAGATTATTTTATTACTAAGTCCGAGTAGGTTAGTGGCCAACCCTGGTGTCGGAGTTTGTAGACCGCCTAAAGGCCTCCGACATGGTCTAACGATTGAAACAACCGGGACCGACAATTTAACGTGCCCTCCGAAGCACGGTAGCGCTCAGATAGAAATGCCACTATCGGCCACCCATCCAAGTAGAGGTCGAGCTGCACGTTGCTTAACAATCGCAATGAGGTAACATCGCTTAGTCAATCTACGCCACGAGCGGTACTAGGTATATTATACTTAAATATACCTGGACAAATTCACTCACGGTTAATTAGACCCAAAGTAAGCTCTAAGCTTGTGTTATGGAATCTAACTCACTGATACTACTACGAGTACATATACATACACAAATACTTTATAAGAATACTAGCAGCGCCCCGCGGTTTTACCCGCGTTGTGCCCGTTCCCGTAGGAAATCCGGGATAATATGTAGCCTATAGCCTTCCTCGATAAATAGACTATCTAACAGTGAAAGAATTATTCAAATCGGTTCAGTAGTTTCTGAGATTAGCGCGTTTAAACAAACAAACAAACAAAACAAACTCTTCAGCTTTATAATATTAATATAGATTAATTGACACCCAGACGTCGTCAACAACTATGTTTTCACATATTGTTACTCCGTTGAATCGACCCCGCAACCCCCGACACAGTAAGCGCTCTCACTGCCACTGTGCCAACGGGCTTGTCAATATTATATTATTAGTACTGATAAAGGGGCCCTTAATATTTCGAAAAAGATAAAATGTGTCAAAGGTCACGATAATAAACTTTAGACTTGTGATAATTTCCAAAATATGACGTCATCGTGATAGGCACTTTCGAGAAATTGGAATTATCGTTGTACTTACACCAGCCCGCGGTGTTACCCGCGTTGTATCGGTTCCCGCGGGAATTTCGGGATAAATTGTATCCCATGTGTTATTCTGATGTATCCTACTAATATTATAAATGCGAAAGTTTGTGAGGATGTATGTATGTTTGTTACTCTTTCACGCAAAAACTACTGAATGGATTTGGATGAAACTTTACAGTAATATCTAAGGTTAAACATCAGAATAAAACATGGTATACATTTTATCCCGAAATTCCCGCGGGAACGGGTACAACGCGGGTAACACCGCGGGGCGCGGCTAGTAACTTATATTACTGTAAAGTTTCATCCAAATCCGTTCAGTAGTTTTTGCGTGAAAGAGTAACAAACATACCTACATCCATCCTCACAAACTTTCGCATTTATAATATTAGCAGGATAGTAGGATTAGTAGCATAGGATTCTGATCTATCTTACTGTAAAGTTTTATCGAAATTGTGTAAGGTCACGGTGTACGATACGAGATTTAACCGGATGAAACCGGTTCTGAACCAGTATAGTTACAGTAATTAATAATTAACTACAGTCGAGATTGATAAATGGCATTGAGTTAGGGTGTTTCAAGAGATTTTGGTAAGGCCTAGTGTATAGAGTCGGAGCGATGAGCGGCGCTGCTAGCGTTTTATGGTGAAACATACAACGGAAAAATTCACATTTTGCTAGACCCAAAGTAAGCTCTAAGCTTGTGTTATGGAATCTAACTAACTGATACTGAACTTTTTAAACTCACACGATTTGCACTTCTTCTTCTTCTTATCGAGTGGATGGTCAACCTGACCAATCCTGGTGTCAGAGTTATTGAGCCGCCAAAGGCCTCTGACATGGCTCATGTAACGACTACTATCCGTAGAAAGTAACCGGGACCGACGGCTTAACGTGCCCTCCGAAGCACGGAATCATCTTACTTTACGATTTGCACTCATTATACTAAATGAAACGGGTCTGTATCGCGTTAGATAATTACACGTATTTACTAAAATACGTACCCGACGTTTCGAGCGGATTACACCGCTCGTGGTCACGGGGAAACGTCGGGTACGTATTTTAGTAAATACGTTTAATTATCTAACGCGATACAGACCCGTTTCATTTAGTATAATAACTGATACTGCTACATATAGGTACATACACAGCTTTATCACTACATAGTATAAAAAAAGTCGCTTTCCGCTGTGTCTGTAAAAATACGCAACGGATTTTGATGCAGTTTTTTTTATAGATAGAATGATTCAAGACGAAGGTATAAAAAATCCCGAAATTACTACGGGAACGGGCACAACGCGGATAAAACCGCGGGGCGCTGCTAGTAAGAATATATAATTGACACCCAGACGTCGTCAACAACTATGTCTTCAAATATTGTTACTCCGTTGAATCGAGCCCGCGACCCCCGACACAGTAAGCGTAATAGTTAGAAGTAGAACTATGTGTATGGTATGAGACAGGCCCTACGCCTAAGGGGCCTGTCAAACAATGTACATATTGAAATTGTCAAACAGGCATTGATAATGTCAAAATCTTTTCGTCATGCATTGTGATTGGTCAGTTACCCGCCTCCGTGTTCTTGTGGTTTGAGCGCTCGGCTCACGATCCGGAGGTTCCGGGTTCGATTCCCAGTGGGGATATCTCACAAAAATCTCTTTGAGAGACTGTCCTCAGTTTGGTTAGGGCATTACAGGCTGAATCACCTGATTGCCCGAAAAGTAAGATGATTCCGTGCTTCGGAGGGCACGTTAAGTCCCGGTTACTCTCTACGGATAGTAGTCGTTACACGAGACATGTCAGAGGCCTTTGGCGGCTCAATGACTCTGACACCAGGATTGGTCAGGGTGACCTACTCGATGAAGAAGAATTGGTCAGTTCAGCTCCGAACAGCTCCGCTCTGCTCCAATAGAAATGCAGCTAGACTTGACTGCGCTCGTAAAATCAACAGCACCTCATGTGTGTGAAGTCGGCATCACTTCCCAGCAGATCAAAAATAAATTGGAGTTCCCTTCGGATGCAGTCGAGTTCTACAGTTCCTGATAGTTTTCAACATTAGTTCTGTTGATTTACCCCCTCTACAGGAAATTTCAGAAATGATCTGCTAGCTTCCGCGAAGTTAGCAGATCATTTTAAGCTATTGCATAGCTACTATCGCGGGCCTTGAGCGCGGGGACCGAATCCAGAAATTCCGTAACGAAAAAATCTCACGCAAAAAACCTAACGCTCCCCACTAACGCCATCTAGTGATACAAAAAATAACTATGCAATAGCTTTACCGCGGCAGTCCCCGAGTGCCACACGTCTTTTTTTTTAACTATCTAATCTAGTCAGAGAGTTCTTTAAAGGAAAAAACAATAGTTCTGTGAAGAGTTCCAGCCTCTAAAGTCGTACAATTATTTATGAGAAATATTTAAATAAAATAAATAAGAAATATTTATTGCTTTTATAAAAATCAAAGACAGAATCACAATTTTAATTACATTTAGCAAAAGGCGATGGCTCAGCTTTTGCAACCCAGGGCGAGACCCCCGTATTTATCAGCATATCATCGGAAAAAACTCAGCACCTCAAGCCCTAAGGCGTAGGGCCTGTTCATACTGTAATTCCACCTCACCAAGTCTGACATAATGATATTTGACAGTTACTTGACAGCTGCCAGTTCTATTTTGAAATCGATGTTTATCTTAACGGATTATAAAACTGGCCGGTTATTTTAATTAGCTCTAAGTGAGTTATGTAAAATGCTAGCAGAGCCCCGCGGTTTTACCCGCGTTGTGCCCGTTCCCGTGGGAATTTCGGGAATTTTTATACATGTGAACCTTGCTCTTGAATCACTCTATCTATTAAAAGAAAGCGCGTCAAAATCCGTTGCGTAGTTTTAAAGATCTAAGCATACATAGGGACAGACAGCGGAAAGCGGAAAACGACTTTGTTTTATTTATACTATGTAGTGATATCTTTTCCTAAGGCGGATTCCTGGGGCAGCACGTCTATAGCGTGTGGAAGATGATGAAAATTACTAATTTTTATTTTTTCTTTGTTTCAGATAAATAAATGAAATTATACCACCGATGGACTGACATTCCAAAAAAATACTAATACTCAAAAAGTACCTAAGTTTTTTATAATATAACTAAAAATATATACCTAAATAATACTTCAATTTGTAAAACAAACAAATAATTGACGTATCTAATCTTAAAATCAACAAAAACTTTAAGTGGCTTAAAAACGAATTCAATTCTTATGACTAAAAACCTCAAACTGCCTAATTGTCAAACTGTCTTAAATTGTCACAACTATAAAATAAAACTGTCTTGGTTTGTCACTTTCTTAGACTATCTGTCTACAGTTGTCACAACCAATGACCACCCTGAATTAGTCAAAACAAATGACAAATTCTAACTTGTAACAAAAAAGTGTCTTAATTCGCAAATCGAAAATTGTCACTGCCAATGACAACAGTGTCTTATATGGTCACGATTGATGACGGAACTGTCTAGCCTGTGCGAGTGAGACGGAGATATAGTGACCGCGGTGTGTGTGAAAGAGAGATATGATGCCGCAACAGTATTGTCTGAGATGGAAGTATCACCACTCAAATGTGCAAAGCATGTTCGCGCAGCTCTTGGATCAAGGTAAGGATTATTACTATATCTTCCTGCGGGAATTTCGGGATAAAATGTATCCCATGTGTTATTCTGATGTATAACCTATATTAATGTAAAGTATACTGTGTATACATCCTCACAAACTTTCACATCGGACAGATAGTTTTAGTTATGATGAGAAATATACAAAACTAGCTGTGCTCCGCGGTTTCACCCACAGCGCACCCGTTCCCGTAGGAAATACGGGATAAATAGTATCCTATATCCGTCTCCTGGTTCTAAGCTACCTCCCCACCAATTTTCAGCCAAATCAGTTCAGCCGTTCTCGAGTTATAAATAGTGTAACTAACACGACTTTCTTTTATATATATACTAGCTGTGCCCTGCGGTTTCACCCACAGCGCACCCGTCCCGTATTAAATACGGGATAAATAGTATCCTATATCCGTCTCCTGGTTCTAAACTACCTCCCCACCAATTTTCAGCCAAATCGGTTCAGCCGTTCTCGAGTTATAAATAGTGTAACTAACACGACTTTCTTTTATATATATAGATATAAACTAGCAGCGCCCCGCGGTTTTACCCGCGTTGTGCCCGTTCCTGTGGGAATTTCGGGATTTTTTTTACATAAAAACCTTCCTCTTGAATCACTCTACCTATTACAAAAAACCGCATCAAAATCCGTTGCGTAATTTTAAAGATTTAAGCATACAGACAGACAAACAGACACGAAAAAGAGACGACTTTATTTTATACTATGTATGTTAGTGACTATGTAGTGAAGTAGGATAGGATGATAATGCTCGATGGCGGGTCTCGCTACTGTTTCGTGCGGTCGATTTACGAACGATGAAGAAAACGCACTATGGATTATCCCGAATACCTACTCGTGCGAGATACACAATATTTTATCCCGAATGTCCCACTTGAAATTTTGATTGTGTATATTCTCGCGGGAGACACGCGGTGTTTTATCCCAATTTTCCTACATGAAATCTTGATTACCCAAAGCGAAGCGAGGGCGGTTCGCTAGTTTATAAAATACTAGCAGCGCCCCGCGGTTTTACCCGCGTTGTACCCGTTCCCGTGGGAATTTCGGGCTGAAAAATAGCCTATAACCTTCCCGTTGAATGTGGCTATCTATTACAAAAAGTAAAGTAAAGTAAAGTATGAGCCTGTAATGTCCCACTGCTGGGCAAAGGCCTCTCATCTCACTGAAGATATCAGTACAGTGAGGAGGATGTCGTAATTACCACGCTTGCCTAATGCGGGTTGGTGATCTCAAACACGAGCCATGTTTGAAAAGTAGGAAACATGTTATTGCTCGTCCCGAGAATTGAACCCGGGACCTCAGTCTTGGCAGGCAAGTGCACATACAACTAGACCACCGAGGCGTTACAAAAAGAATTATTCAAATCGGACTGATAATTCCTGAGATTACCTCGAACATACAAACAAACAAACTTACAAATTTTACCTCTTTATAACATACATACAAACAAACTTACAAATTTTACCTCTTTATAACATACATACAAACAAACAAACAAACTTACAAATTTTACCTCTTTATAACATACATACAAACAAACTTACAAATTTTACCTCTTTATAACATACATACAAACAAACAAACAAACTTACAAATTTTACCTCTTTATAACATACATACAAACAAACTTACAAATTTTACCTCTTTATAATATTAGTATTGATTAGTAGGACTAGCTGCACCCGGCAAACGTAGTTTTGCCGTATAAAATCGCGATAGAAAAATAGGGGTTGATCGTGGAAAATTTAGGCCCGTACTTATATGTACGTACTTACTTATATTACTAATGAACTACCAGCTCTTGATATATATGTATCTTCCTTTTGGACCTATAAACATCAAATTAAAACTTTGCCATGTATATAGTTTTTTAATATAGATTTTACATATAAGATTATTCTCTCATAACTCCGCCTCTGTCAATATCGTAAATTTTACAAATATCTCCATATCTAGGTGCCTAGAACATGTTTTGCTTTTTATGTTGTAATTATGTTTTATTTTTATTTTTACTTTAATTTATTTTGTAATAGGTATACTTTTATTGGTTGCAATTTTTCGCACTTCTACTAAGTTTATAACTTTTACCTTTTCCATATTTTTATAGCTCTCTCATGAGTGTATTTTTTATGTACATGTAGTGTGAACACGTTTTAGGATTACAATCCAGATAATTAACTTTAATTGTAATTAGTATGTAAGGCTTTGATTGTAATCTGTTGTGTCACCAAATAAATAAATAAAAAAATAAATAAATATGGGTGCCGATAGTGGCATTTCTATCTGAACGCTACTGTGCTTCCAAGGGCATGTACGTTACATTGTCGGTCCCGGTGGTTTCAAGATAGACCATTTCCGAGGTCTTGGGGCGGTCTAAAACCTCTGACACCAGGTTTGGCCAGACCCTTATAAGTAACAATAGTTGCTAAAAATAGAAGTCATAATTGTATTAAAAATAAATTTATTACGTTCACTTATTTTGCATTGATTCATCAAAAGTAAGAGGTGATGATGTAATTTGAAATCTACCATTGAGACCACGTTTAACAGCCTCCGTGGTCTTGTGGTTTGAGCGCCTGGCTGGAGGTGGCGGAGGTTCCGGGTTCTATTCCCGGTGGGGATATCTCACAAAAATCTCTTTGTGAGACTTTCCTCAGTTAGGGAATTGCAGGCTGAATCACCTGATTGCTCGAAAAGTAAGATGATTCCGTGCTTCGGAGGGCACGTTAAGCCGTCGGTCCCGCTTTCTATTCTACGGATAGTAGTCGTTACATGAACCGTGTCAGAGGCCTTTGGCGGCTCAATAACTCTGATACCAGGATTGGTCAGATCGACCATCCACTCAATGAAGAAGAAGACCACTTTACTAAAGATAGCAGTGCCCCGCGATTGACCCGCGCTGTGTTCGTTCCCGCGCTCGCGCTCGTGCGTGAGTGTGTGTGTGTGTGTGTGTGTGTGTGTGCGTGTGTGTGTATCTCACTAATTTAGAGAATTTTATTTTTTTTATTCGTGTATCGGATCCTTTACTGGGTCACCAATCCAAAAATTGACCTTACTTACCGTTGCTTAACTGTCACAACTAGTAAAAAACAGCGTGCGTACGCGCGCGTGGGTGTGTGGTAGGGTGTGTGTGTGTGTGTGTGTGTGTGTGTGTGTGTGTGTGTGTGTGTGTGTAAGCGAGTGGGTGCGTATTTATCTATTTTTTTTATGCACGTTGGTGTGTGTATGGGTATGTGTGTGGGTGTGTGTTTGTGTGGGTGTGTATGCGTGCTTATTTATTCAATTATTACGACGGGTAGGGCTCATGTACAAGGTCACCAATCCAAAAATGGGCCTTAATTACCGTTGCTTAACTGTCACGATCAGTTTAAAAAACGCGTTCGAATTCACACGACACTGATCTATAAATAGCACCGATAATATCATTGATTGATGTAAGTATTCCAAAATGGAAAGCTGAATGATGTCATTATTGTGTTTATGTCGCGTTCATGAGAACTGGTCGCATTTTACCCAACTGCGAAGCCCTGAAAGAGGGTCATGTGTTTGAGCTCATATATGCGTGTGTGTTTGTGTGTGTATATTTGTCTGTTCCTATATCCCTCGTAAAGTCGTTACTCGGATGAACCTATTTTGATGCACGTCGTTAGATTTGTTTTAATAGCGCGAGTAACATTAAAACATAGATATTTAAAAAAGCATTATATACGGTCAAATTGAGAAACATCCTCCTTTTTTGGAGTCGGTTAAAAAAGGAAAATATTCCGTGCAATACAGTTATTAACCTGTAATGTCCCACTGCTGGGCGTAGGCTCCCATCCCACCGAACATATCAGTACAGTGAGGAGGATGTAATCACCACGCTTGCCTAATGCGGGTTGGTGATCTCAAACCCGAAATTGATTTATTATTCCTTCCTATAAACAAAAAAAATATTAAAGTTTTGATAACCCGTTGCGTGTGAGAGCGCTTACTGTGTCGGGGGTTACGGGTTCAATTCCCGGTTCTAGCGAAAACATGTTTCCTACTTTTCAAAACATGACTTGGGTTTGAGATCACCAACCCGTTAGACAAGCGCGGTGATTACGACATCCTCCTCACTGTACTGATATCTTCGGTGAGATGAGAAGCCTTTGCCCAGCAGTGGGACATTACAGGCTAATGCTACTTTACTTACTCTATACCCAAGTAGCATTCGGGGTTCTATATAAGATGTCTAGTCGTTCACATGTACTCCACAAACCGTGTAAGTCAGCTGTAAGAACTGTACTATGGCTGTACATTAGCAGTATTTGTAGTTTATGCAACTGTCATATAAAGAAGGGTATTAAAACACGAGTGTGAGTTTATGAAACGAGCGCAGCGAGTTTCATAATAGTAACGAGTGTTTTAATACCCGTGTTATATGCAGTTGCATACACTACTTTATCTTCACTATTTAATGCAATTAATCAAACAAAATTTTAAAAACAAAACACATTGCGAAACATTAAATTCACGCGTAGGTACGTGTATTGTCACAGTGAACTTGCCGCCATTAAAATCTAACCAATGAGAGCGCAGCTGCGCGTAGGGCCAATCAGGAGCGAGCGAGATCTTACCAAAGAGTTTTGTGTATGTAGTTTCGACGAAGTTTTCACGTATAACCCAACTGTTTTCAAAAGCCAGCCTAATATCAAAATTTTATACAACTAGTATGAGGATTTTGACATAAGGCTCGCCAGGTTAATTGGTCGCGTTATAATGATGTTATAATGAGATTTTACGATATCGATGTGGATATTATAACATCATGTGCAATTGCTTAAATTGAGTGTTTTAGTTGTCTGTGCTATAACAGTAGTAATTATAAGTCAAGTATTGGAATCATAAGTAGAATGTTACAACATTAGTGTAGATAAAATAGCATTATATCAGCAGTTTAATTAGTAACATCGGACTTAAGGCTGACTTCCGCTACTATATGGGACGCAGTGTGAACCATACAACATTCATGAGTGCAATAAAGAGTAACAAGTGGCTAAATACACAGCCTTCACAGTTATAAAAATCCGACAAATGTACTCCAGGGCTACCTAAAATTCACGTGTGTCCTATATTTATTTAATTAATTAATTATCCTCGTTAGATGGTTAAAGGTCTCTACCCATTACACCGTATCATACCATGACCGTGCTATGAACGTGTCAGCACCGGCAAAATATTCTCATCGAGAATAGTCGACGTTGTTGGTTGGTGACGGAACGGTCTAGTGAGCATAGTCTCATACTTTTCAATACAAAGAATACTTTTTTGCCTGACACGTTCATAGCACGGTCATGGTATGATACGGTGTAATGGGTAGAGGCCTTTATACTATCTATCTATCTATCCATACTAATAAAATAATGCTTGAGTTTAATTTCTTGTATATTTGAACGCCCTATCTCAGAAACTGCCAATCCGATTTGAATAATTCTTTTTGTAATGGATAATACGACAAACTACTGGACGAATTTGGATGAAACTTTACAGCAATAGGTATAGGTTAGGTTAGACATCAGAATAACACATGGGATACATTTTATCCCGAAATTCCCGCGGGAACCGATACAACGCGGGTAACACCGCGGAGCGCGGTGAGAATTACATAATCCAATAAACATAAAAAAGTTTAATTAAAAAACCGCCCATTTTGAACCGACTCAATAAAAAGGAAGTTATGCACTTAACGGTAAAAAGAACATTGACATTGTTCCACAAATAGAATAATTAATTGATATTTCAAAAAGTGAGAGGTGTCCTTGCTTCGGTTCGGTATTTTCGAAAAGCGGCCGGTCCACTTTGGATGCTATTTTTAGCACCAGATAGTTTTCGTTATGTAACGCCTTTATTTCGGTACAGCTTTCGATTTGAGTGCGTTTTAATTCGGCAACGATTTTTTATGCATATTTTATGTTGGCTGCTCCTTTTTTGGGCAAACTTTTAATGAATGGTAGTGGTTTGTGTTGTGTTGAGTGGTGTCGCTGTTGCGTGGGAAAATTTGTATACCGAACCATTCATTAAAAGGTGCACCGAACAACACACGATTTGTCTGTCGCGGACTTTTTTGTCTGATGCGGACTTTTTGTCTGTCGCGGACTTTTTTGGTTGTCGTAGTGTTTTTTATCATAGAAGTTTTTGCCTGTTGCGGACTTTGGTCTGTCACCTTTGACTAGTCGCAGACTTTTTGTCTTTTACAGACTTTTTTGACTGTTTGGCTGTGACAGTCTTTTTGTTTGTGACAAACTTTTTGTGTGTCTAAACTTCTTAAAGCTTAGTTTGGGTCTAACTAACCCTCTGTAAATTAGTCTATAACAAAAAAGTATTAAAAGCGCCCCGCGGTTTTACCCGCGTTGTACCCGTTCCCGCGGGAATTTCGGGATGAAAAATAGCCTATAACCTTCCCGTTGAATGTGGCTATCCATTACAGAAATAATTATTCAAATCGGACTGATAATTCCTGAGATTACCCCGAACATACAAACAAACAAACAAACAAACAAACAAACTTACAAATTTTACCTCTTTAGAATATTAGTATAGATAAACCTTCCTCTTGAATCACTCTATCTATTTAAAAAAACTGCATCAAAATCCGTTGCGTAGTTTTAAAGATCTAAGCATACATAGGGACAGACAGTGGAAAGTGACTTTGTTTTATATTAGGTGATATGTAGTGAAGAATAAATAAATCTTTGATCATAGAATTGATGAAATGAAAATATATTTATACTAGCCGCGCCCCGCGGTTTCACTCGCGTTGTACCCGTTCCCGCGGGAATTTCGGGATAAAATGTATCCCATGTGTTATTCTGATGTATAACCTATATAACTGTAAAGTTTCATCCAAATCCGTTCAGTAGTTTTTGCGTGAAAGAGCAACAAACATCCATACATCCATACATACATCCATCCTCACAAACTTTCGCATCACTACATAGTATAAAACAAAGTCGCTACTTTTGTCTGTTTGTTTGTCTGTATGCTTAAATCTTTAAAATTACGCAACGGATTTTGATGCGGTTTTTTGTAATAGGTAGAGTGATTCAAGAGGAAGGTTTATATGTATAAAAATTCCCGAAATTCCCACGGGAACGGGCACAGCGCGGGTAAAACCGCGGGGCGCTGCTAGTTTATAATATTAGTAGGATATATTCTAGCTGTCCCGCGCGGTGGTTCCACCTTCGACTCAATAGATGTCGCTAGTGTGAATCTAAACCATCCAAGGTGCCAACTAAACACATACAAAAAAAATACATTCAAATCGGTCCAGTCGTTTAGGAGGAGTTCAGTTATAACGAAATGTGGCATTCTTCTTCATCGAGTGGATGGTCCCCCTGACCAATCCTGGTGTCAGAGTTATTGAGCCGCCAAAGGCCTCTGACATGGCTCATGTAACGACTACTATCCGTAGAGATTAACCGGGCCCGACGGCTTAACGTGCCCTCCGAAGCACGGAATCATCTTACTTTTCGGGCAATTCATCCTGCAATGCCCTAACCAAACTGAGGGCAGTCTCACAAAGTCGGAGGTTGTCGCAAAACCACGGAGGTTGTGAAAATGTGGCATTGATTTTTATATATACAATACATATATGATTATTATCGATAGTATCGCCTTTAAAAAAACTTATCTATTTATGGAATCGATGAATTAATTTGATTTTATCATTTTTGAAAAAACTAATGTAAATTCGGATTGATAGTCTTTACAAAAAATATCTCTAATTATGGAATTGATTGTATCTGTTTTGAAAAAAAATACCTCTTATTACAGAATCGATATTATCTTTTTTAAAACAGTCTTTAGAATAATATATGCGACTAGCTGCGCCCCGCGGTTTCACCCGCGTTGTACCCGTTCCCGCGGGAATTTCGGGATGAAAAATAGATGTTGTCCGATTCTCAGACCTACCCGATATGCACACAAAATTTCATGGGAATCGGTCGAGCCGTTTCAGAGGAGTTCAACCACGGTACCCGTTCCCGCGGGAATTTCGGGATGAAAAAAAAATGTTGGCCGATTCTCATAGATACCGGATAAGCACAAAAAATTTCATCAAAATCGGTCAAGCCGTTTCGGAGGAGTATGGCAACGAAAACTGTGACACGAGAATTTTAATATTAGATACATATATATGATTATTCGATAGTATCGCCTTTAAAAAAACTTATCTATTTATGGAATCGATGAATTAATTAGATTTTATCATTTTTGAAAAAACAAATGTAAATTTGGATTGATAGTCTTTACAAAAAATATCTCTAATTATGGAATTGATTGTATCTGTTTTGAAAAAAAATACCTCTTATTATAGAATCGATATTATCTTTTTAAAAACAGTCTTGAGAATATTATCTCGTATACGATTTTATCTACACTAATGTTGTAACATTCTACTTATGTTTCCAATACTTGACTTATAATTACTACTGTTATAGCGCAGACAACAAAACACTCAATTTAAGCAATTTCACATGATGGTTTAGTATCCACATCGATATCGTAAAATCTCATTATAACATCGCGCGCTCGCTCCTGATTGGCCCTGCGCGAGCTGCGCTCTCATTGGTTAGATTTTAATGGCGGCAAGTTCACTGTGACAATACACGTACGCGTGAAAAACTATTGTCAGCTTTTACTCTTGTTGTTTGATTAATTGCATTAGTGAAGATAAAGTAGTGTATGCAACTGCATATAACACGGGTATTAAAACACTCGTTACAATTCTCTCTGCGCTCTCTCGTTTCATAAACTCACACTCGTGTTTTAATACCCTTCATTATATGACAGTTGCGCATTAAGAAAATAACCGTCTTTTTCATAAACGATCTTCTTCTTCATCGAGTGGACGATCACCCTGACCAATCCTGGTGTGAGTCATTGAGCCGCCAAAGGCCTCTGACATGGCTCGATAATAAACGATATCTAACTTAAACAGTGTTTTAAAGTGTTTTGTCTCTTTCGCTCTTTGGCAAATAGCGTATGTCGGAAAGGGACAAACCATTTGATAGCTAAAGTGCTGTTCATAAGCGTTAATGAATAAGGTCCTAAGTCTATTCAACGGTTCCTGTAAAGAGGCCAATCATCAGATACAAATATTATAAAACTAGCAGCGCCCGTTTGCCTGGTTGGCGTCGTGAGGCTCTAAATAGAGAGAAGTGGAAACGATGGGGGGAGGCCTTTGCCCAACGATGGGACACCCAAGACTAATCTTATATATAAAATTCTCGTGTCACAGTGTTCGTTCGCGTACTCCTCCGAAACGGCTCGACCGATTCTCATGAAATTTTGTGAGCATATTGAGTAGGTCTGAGAATCGGCCAACGTCTATTTTTCATCCCGAAATTCCCGCGGGAACGGGTACAACGCGGGTGAAACCGCAGGGTGCAGCTAGTATAATATAATAATAAAAGCAGCGCCCCGCGGTTTTACCCGCGTTGAGCCCTTTCCCGTGGGAATTTCGGGATGAAAAATAGCCTATAACCTTCCCGTTGAATGTGGCTATCCAATGCTAAAAAAATATTCAAATCGGGCTGCTAATTCCTGAGATTAGCCCGAACATACAAACATACAAAACCTCTTTATAATATTACTAGCAGCGCCCCGCGGTTTTACCCGCGTTGTGCCTGTTCCCGTGGGAATTTAGAGAATTTTTGTACATAAAAACCTTCCTCTTGAATCACTCTACCTATTACAAAAAACCGCATCAAAATCCGTTGCGTAATTTTAAAGATTTAAGCATACAGACAGACAAACAGACAGACACGAAAAAGAGACGACTTTATTTTATACTATGTAGTGATTGAAAGTGTGTTTGAAAGGTCCCCTGCGTTTCTTGAATCACTCTATCTATTTAAAAAATACCGCATCATAATCCGTTGCGTAGGCTTAAAGATCTAAGCATATGTACATCGGGACAGACAGACGAAAGCGACTTTGTTTTATACTATGTAGTGATTATTTTATTAGTATATATCGTAATATATTAAAATCCAGGTGAAATTAGAATTTAAAAATGAATCAATATATTTTGATATGTAATTTGCCATGAAAGCCATCACACAGCCGATCCATTAATTTCGAAAATGCAAATCACTTAAATAAATAGACGAGTTTGGAAACCGGATTTTGGACTTGATGAAAAAAGATAGATCTTTATCTGTAGCTAGAATTTTAGGGGTCCCTAGGTCCCCTGTGTTTAGAAAAACCTTTTGAAAGGTGTGGTTATACTATATTGAAAGTGTGTTTGAAAGATCCCCTGTGTTTAGAAAAACCTTTTGAAAGGTGTGGTTATACATACTATATTGAGAGTGTGTTTGAAAGGTCCCCTGCGTTTAAAAAACCCTTTTGAAAGGTGTGGTTATACTATATTGAAAGTGTGTTTGAAAGGTCCCCTGCGTTTAAAAAACCCTTTTGAAAGGTGTGGTTACTACGTTATTAAAGCTGTGTTTGAAAGGTCCCCTGCGTTTAAAAAACCCTTTTGAAAGGTGTGGTTATACTATATTGAGAGTGTGTTTGAAAGGTCCCCTGCGTTTAAAAAACCCTTTTGAAAGGTGTGGTTACTACGTTATTAAAGCTGTGTTTGAAAGGTCCCCTGCGTTTAAAAAACCCTTTTGAAAGGTGTGGTTACTACGTTATTAAAGCTGTGTTTGCGTAGAAGCGGAGCTGACCGGAGCTGAGCTGTGCGGTCACAACGCATTACGATAAGATTTTGACAATGTCAATGCGATGTTTGAGTAGTGGTGTTGGAAAGAAGTTTTTGAAACAAGCCTTATAGAAAATGAAATTGAGAAAGGACTTAGGTTAAGGCTAGGATATCCCAACCATTTCGATCACTGTCTCTGTCACTTTCACTCTGGGTAGAAAAGAGCGAGAAACACAACGGCGCGGAAATGGTGGTGGTAGAATCTTGCGACTCATTTTTAAGAATTACCACCTTTCGTTGGATTGAATCGAAATTTTACTCCAGCAGTATTGATCCATAGTTTATTTTAAGTTTAACAAACTAAGTGTGAAAGTAAGGTGTAAAAGACCCAACTTTGTGCTTTTTTTCTATCGAGGAAATTAATAGTCAACGTGTTTCGGAAACAGTAGTATGATTAAACATATGATCAAGATTAAAAACAAAAAAAAATTGTTCTTGTAACGTTAAGACTTTTGGCTAAAATTTTTTTTTATAGTATCCCGTTTTCTGAACTCATAGGCCCTTAAAACCTGCTTTGTAGGGCACGTTAAATTGTCGGTCCCGGTTGTATCAGACGTCAGACCATGTCGGAGGCGGTCGAGTCTAAAAACTCCGACGCCAGGGCTACTAACCTACTCAAATTGAAATACATTTTGTTTTTTGAACAGAACCCTTTTTCTATACGTCCGGCTCGCGCTTGGCCACTTTTTAAGTATCCAACTTTAGATTTCACCGCCTAAAAATAGCATGTTGGCATTCGCCGCTTCAAAAACATGTTTTAAAAAAAAGTGAGAACGAGTTTTCAAAATGTTAATAACATTTTCTAAAAATACTCCGCCATTTGCGCTCGACATTTTAACTTTTATTTCGGTTTTTTTTTTGTTTTTTTATTCATTTTCTGTTTTTTTTTGTAAGCTTGTAATGTTACGCAATGTTTTTCTTAACTAATTTTCTGTTTTTTTTTTGCCTATTTCTCTTGTTTTTTAACTTCTTTATCACTACATAGTATAAAATAAAGTCGTCTCTTTTTCGTGTCTGTCACACTGTTTGTCTGTCTGTATGCTTAAATCTTTAAAATTACGCAACGGATTTTGATGCGGTTTTTTGTAATAGGTAGAGTGATTCAAGAGGAAGGTTTTTATGTAAAAAAAAATTCCCGAAATTCCCACGGGAACGGGCACAACGCGGGTAAAACCGCGGGGCGCTGCTAGTCTACATTAAAAGCGAAGTGTATCCGAAGTGTAAACGTAGGTCAATTTCAAAATGAGTAGTGTTCGGTTAAACTTAAGAAACCAATTAACTAATAATCTTTGGTTTAAAGGGTGAAAAGAGAAAGTGATATCCAAATTCGTTAATAACTAATTTAAATCCTAACTAATCACTACATAGTATAAAATAAAGTCGTCTCTGTTTCGTGTCTGTTTGTCTGTTTGTCTGTATGCTTAAATCTTTAAAATTACGCAACGGATTTTGATGCGGTTTTTTGTAATAGGTAGAGTGATTCAAGAGGAAGGTTTTTATGTAAAAAAATTCCCGAAATTCCCACGGTAACGGGCACAACGCGGGTAAAACCGCGGGGCGCTGCTAGTGTTATAAATGCGAAAGTAACCCTGTCTGTCTGTTACGCGTTCACGCCAAAACTACTGAACCGATTTGAATTGCATTTGGTACACAGTTAGTCCAGAGCCTGAGAAAGGACATAGGCTACTTTTTATCGCGAAATTCCTGCGGGAACGGGTACAACGCGGGTGAAACCGCAGGGCGCTGCTAGTGAGATATAGAAGCTTAAATAAATGCATAGAGATCGTAGTATTTAACGAATGATAAATTAAAATATCTATTTATATTTTCAAAGCACGTGGCGTAAGAATTCTCACAAAAACTAACCAGTTACTAGATAATATAATTTATTAAGATTATCACGAAAATGGAACAATGATCAGTGTTTGTCTGTCTAGAAATTTAAACTTTTCTGTCTCATGACTTTTAGCTGTCTTTCTGATAGTTGTCTATATAAATGACAAACCCGTTGGCACAGTGGCATGTTAGAGCGCTTACTGTGTCGGTTGCGCGTTCGATTCAACGAAGTCGACGTTATGTGCAGACATAGTTGTTGACGACGTCTTGGTGTCAATTAAATATATTCATACTAGCCGTGCCCCGCGGTGTTACCCACGGTGTACTCGTTCCCGCGGGAATTTCTGGATAAAATGCACTATAAATTGAGATGTAAGTTATCCTATCTTTCAAGTTGGATCAAATGGCACACGGTTGCAAAATCAAATTTAAAATCGTTTCAGTAATTTAGGAGTCCATCGTGGACAAACAACGTGATACGTAATTTTTATACGAGTATATGAAGTATATGTAGTAGTATTAGCTAATTATATTCCATAATACGAGCTTAGAATATGGTAGTCAGCTGCAAGCGAACTACTGCAGCTGTCTGCTAAAGTGTTGGCAGTCGGCGGATAACTTCTGTCTAATGACTTTCTTAATCTGTCCAATGACTTCTCAGAGACCTTTATCAAATCGACAATTAACTAAATGACGTAATTTTTCATACATTATATGTTTAAATCGCTCATTAAATCTATTTATGTACTAAGGAAGCGTTAAACATATCTGAGTACGGGGCGATTAGTATGTCTAATGACATTTTTAATCTTTCTAATCTTCATCGAGTGGATGGTCAACCTGACCAATCCTGGTGTCAGAGTTATTGAGCCGCCAAAGGCCTCTGACATGGCTGTGTAACGACTACTATCCGTAGAAAGTAACCGGGACCGACGGCTTAACGTGCCCTCCGAAGCACGGATCTTTCTAATGACTTTTGTAAACTGTCTTATGACATTTACTTACTTCCTTAAATTGTCTAATGACTTTCTTAAACTGTCTAATAACATTTACTTACTTCCTAAAACTGTCTGAATGACTTTCTTAATCTGTCTAATGACTTTCTTAAACTGTCTAATGACTTTCTTAATTTGTCTAACGACTTTCTTATACAATTTTTCCTGTAGGAAAATAAGCGGCTAAAGTCACAGGATTCAGCTTAAGTTGTATATTTGGATCGTGTTATGTAAAACGTGAGGATTATATATGAATTTATGAATAAATTTAATTTTTAAAATTGTTATTTTGATTTCGCGTTTCTAGATTCGTATCTATTTTTAAAAGTTGTATTTTTTGTTGTATACATTAATTTGTTTGCGAAATAGCTTTGGGGCTATTTGTGTGATATTGTTGTTGTTAAGCAGCGTTATGCAAGACTTATTTTGGGATGGGTGACCGTTAGTAGGATTTCTTTACGCAGTGGTTCTTAAACTTTTTTGGTGACGGAACCCTTTCGAAATGCAAAATTTTTGGCGGAGCCCAAAAAAAAGGAAAAAACGGGTATCACTACATAGTATAAAATAAAGTCGTCTCTGTTTCGTGTCTGTTTGTCTGTTTGTCTGTATGCTTAAATCTTTAAAATTACGCAACGGATTTTGATGCAGTTTTTTAAATAGATACGAGTGATTCAAGAGGTAGGTTTACACGTATAAAAATTCCCGAAATTCCCACGGGAACGGGCACAACGCGGGTAAAACCGCGGGGCGCTGCTAGTTCTTTAATAGAAGGTCTGTAATGTTACAACAATGTAAGTGTTCACTAAATTAAAAGAAAGAATGGGACACTGATGGATAGAAGAGGTGTATTTTTCTCATTACATATTAGTTATATTGTATACTAGCAGCGCCCCGCGGTTTTACCCGCGTTGTGCCCGTTCCCGTGGGAATTTCGGGAATTTTTATACGTGTAAACCTACCTCTTGAATCACTCGTATCTATTTAAAAAACTCATCAAAATCCGTTGCGTAGTTTTAAACATCTAAGCATACATAGGGACAGACAGACAGCGACAGAAAGTTTATCACTACATAGTATAAAACAAAGTCTCTCTGTCCCTATGTATGCTTAGGTCTTTAAAACTACTCAACGGATTTCGACGCGGTTTTTTTAATTGATAGAGTGATTCAAGAGGAAGGTTTATATGTATACAAATTCCCACGGGAACGGGCACAACGCGTGTCAAACCGCGGAGCGCAGCTAGTTTCGAATCAAATTCCTAAATCCACGTTACGTAAATAATATTACGTTTTTGATAAGAATCAAGAATAGAGAATTCAAAATAATATGTCAATAATTTAAATCAATTTTGATCTCTTGCGCAATATTTTCGAAGTATTATTCGTAACTTTTCTTCTTAATTAATGAAGCTATTTATAAAATAGGAAAGCTTGAAATGTCATTTCGATAACATCAATGGTTGCATCTTTTGTCTATTACATTTTGAGTCTACATCTATAGACAAAATGCAATTTATTTTGACATGGAAAACATTTTTTTATTAATCACTAGCCACGCCCCGCGGTTTCATCCGTTATACCGGTTCCCGCGGGAATTTCGGGATAAAATGTATCCCATGTGCTATTCTGATGTATAACCTATATAACTGTAAAGTTTCATCGAAATACGTCCAGTAGTTTTAAAAATAACTACTATCCGTAGAAAGTAACCGGGACCGACGGCTTAACGTGCCCTCCGAAGCACGGAATCATCTTACTTTTCGAGCAATCAGGTGATTCAGCCTGCAATGCCCTAACCAAACTGAGGACAGTCTCACAAAGAGATTTTTGTGAGATATCCCCACCGGAAATCGAACCCGGAACGTCCGGGTCGTGAGCCGGGCGCTCAAACCACAAGACCACGGAGGCTGTTCAATTTCGCGATAAAAAGTAGCCTATGTCCTTTCTCAGGCTCTGGACTGTGTGCCAAATTTCATTCAAATCGGTTCAGCAGTGACTGACGGATTTGGATGAAACTTTACAGTAATTTAAGTTATACATCAGAATAACACATGGGATACATTTTATCTTGAACGTGTCACGTTGTTTGTCCGCGATGGCCTCCTAAACTACTGAACCGATTTTAAATTTGATTTGCACACCGTGTGCGATTTGATCCAACTTGAAAGATAGGATAGCTTACATCTCAATTTATAGTGATTAGGGTGGTCCACCCCTTAATTTTTATATGGCAAAACAACTTTTGCCGGGTCAGCTATTCTATACTTCACTACATAGTATAAAATAAAGTCGTCTCTGTTTCGTGTCTGTTTGTCTGTTTGTCTGTATGCTTAAATCTTTAAAATTACGCAACGGATTTTGATGCGGTTTTTTGTAATAGGTAGAGTGATTCAAGAGGAAGGTTTTTATGTAAAAAAATTCCCGAAATTCTCACGGGAACGGGCACAACGCGGGTAAAACCGCGGGGCGCTGCTAGTATATTATAAAGCTGCAGAGTTTGTTTGTTTGAACGCGCTTATCTCAGGAACTACTGGTCCGATTTGAATATTACTTTTTGTAATGAATAGACACATTCAACGGGAAGGTATAGGCTACGTTTCATCCCGAAATTGAACAGCCTCCGTGGTCTTGTGGTTTGAGCGCCCGGATCACGACCCGGACGTTCCGGGTTCGATTCCCGGTGGAGATATCTCACAAAAATCTCTTTGTGAGACTTTCCTTTAGGGCATTCAGGCTGAATCACCTGATTGCTCGAAAAGTAAGACGATTCCGTGCTTCAGAGGGCACGTTAAGCCGTCGGTCCCGGTTACTTTCTACGGATAGTAGTCGTTACTTGAGCCATGGCAGAGGCCTTTGGCGGCTCAATAACTCTGACACCAGGATTGGTCAGGTTGGCCATGCACTCGATGAAGAAGATCCCGAAATTCCCACAGGAACGGGCAAAACGCGGGTAACACCGCGGGGCGCTGCTAGTCTAGTATAAAAATAAACCTATGTACCTATCTATCGGAGCCGTTTCAAAACTGGTTCATTTCGAAATAAAAAAACAAGACCACAGGTGCCAGTCTAGTCTAAAAATAGGCACTCGATTTGATTTTTTGTCATAACTTTCTAAATATAAATGTTTGAAATTGCATCATATTTGGTCTAGACATTTTGTCTCACGAGAGTTGAAATGTTCACTAATATAGTCACTAGCCGCACCCCGCGGTGTTACCCACGTTGTACCCGTTCCCGCGGAAATTTCGGGATACAATGTATCCCATGTATTATTCTGATGTCTAACCTAACCTAACCTATATTGCTGTAAAGTTTCATCCAAAACCGTCCAGTAGTTTTTGCGTTAAAGACTTACAATCATACATACATCCATCCTCACAAACTTTCGCATTTGTATATATATATATTTTTTTAATTCACTCACGGTTAATTAGACCCAAACTAAGCTCTAATCTAAGCTTGTAATATGAAATCTAACTCACTGATACTACTACATATACATACACAAATACTTTATCTTATATATAAAATTCTCGTGTCACAGTGTTCGTTCGCGTACTCCTCCGAAACGGCTCGACCGATTCTCATGAAATTTTGTGAGCATATTGAGTAGGTCTGAGAATCGGCCAACGTCTATTTTTCATCCCGAAATTCCCGCGGGAACGGGTACAACGCGGGTGAAACCGCGGGGCGCAGCTAGTAAGAATATATAATTGACACCCAGACGTCGTCGCCAACAACTATGTCTGCACATATTGTTGACTCCGGGCGGGAATCGAATCCGCAACTCCCGACACAGTAGGCGATTCGCCACTGTGCCAACGGGTTTGTTGAAAATTTATAACATTAGTAGGATTTTCCATTCAAACACGATTCTTTTGGAAGAGGAAAAGGCTTAGGGCCTTCATAAATGCTTATTAGCAGCATTGCAGCTGTCAAACCTTTTGACCGGTCTAAAAACCCCGACACCAGGGTTGGCACTAACTTACTCGAAATTAATGAATGAACAATTCTTCTTCACCGAGTGGATGGTCAACCTGACCAATCCTGGTGTCAGAGTTATTGAGCCGCCAAAGGCCTCTGCCATGGCTCATGTAACGACTACTATCCGTAAGCAACCGGGACCGACGGCTTAACGTGCCCTCCGAAGCACGGAATCATCTTACTTTTCGGGCAATCAGGTGATTCAGCCTGCAATGCCCTAACCAAACTGAGGGTAGTCTCACAAAGTGATTTTTGTGAGATATCTCCACCGGGAATCGAACCCGGAACCTCCGGATCGTGAGCCGAGCGCTCAAACCACTAGACCACGGAGGCTGTTAGAAATGCCACTATCGGCTACCCATCCAAGTAGAGGGTAAGCTGCCCGTTGCTTAACCAACTTGATGATATACAATCTAAGTCATATTCGTAATATTATAACATAGCAGTCATAATATATTAGTATGTATCTGTGCTATCAATCGTGATAGCGATCGTGGTTGTTAAGCAACGGTTGGTCTAATGGTGTCTCAGATGGGTTGTGTAAGTTTATTAATTGAATAGTGTTGTCACTCGAGTTTACCTTTTGCGCGAATTTCGGGATTTATTTTTGACATTTTAATAATTTTAATTTCTCTTACTATTTACTAGCAGCGCCCCGCGGTTTTACCCGCGTTGTGCCCGTTCCCGTGGGTGTTTCGGGATGAAAAATAGCCTGTAACCTTCCCGTTGAATGTGGCTATCTAAAACAAAAAGAATTATTAAAATCGGATTAGTAGTTTCTGATATTACCGCTTTCTATTATTTTTTATTTACAGTGGTTATAAATGGTCTAGGCATGCACATATATTGTATAATTTCACATTTACGACATGCTTTCCTTTTCTAACTAATACGTTAAAAAGAGACAGACAACAAAATAAATATATACTCCATGCTAATTAATTTTAAAGTTTGCTAAGCTGTGATTGGCTGAAAATTCGAATGATGTTTTTGAATTTTTTTTAAAGTTTCATATATAATTGACGATGGAGTAATGTCATTGGTTGGTTTGAAAGTGTACATTCTATTCCTTGTCCAATGGCGTTAAAGAGGTATAGTATTAATTGTAGGTCTAGACTTTTATGGGTCTAGTCTAGGAAATATAAAAATAACTATACTATACATAAGTTTACATAAATACCTATGTAAGTTCGAGAAGGTCAGTGGCCAACCCTGGTGTCGAGTTTTTAGACCGCCCAAAGACCTCCGACATGGTCTATCGATTAAAACAACCGGGACCGACAATTTAACGTGATAGTACCTTTAGAACTTGTAACGTCATTCAATACTAGCACGACAGTACAGGTACCCTCAAAAATGATAGTTTTAATATTATAATTTTGTATTGTAATTCTTTCTCTCGCATTTTTATTATAGTTTATTATTAATATTAATTAGCTTTTAATCGTTTTAATTCAATCATTGTAAGAGTCACAGAGCGGAGGGGACTCTTCTAACACAGGTTTAATAGTAGTTTATGCAACTGTCATATAATGAAGGGTATTAAAACACGAGTGTGAGTTTATGAAACGAGCGCAGCGAGTTTCATAATAGTAACGAGTGTTTTAATACCCGTGTTATATGCAGTTGCATACACTACTTTATCTTCACTAATGCAATTAATCAAACAAAATTTTAAAAACAAAACACATTGCGAAACATTAAATTCACGCGTACGTGTATTGTCACAGTGAACTTGCCGCCATTAAAATCCCAATGAGAGCGCAGCTGCGCGCGCAGGGCCGCAGGGCGCGCGAGATAATGATATAATGAGATTTTACGATTTTACGATTATAATGAGATTTTACGATATCGATGTGGATATTATAACATCATGTGCAATTGCTTAAATTGAGTGTTTAGTTGTCTGCGCTATAACAGTAGTAATTATAAGTCAAGTATTGGAAACATAAGTAGAATGTTACAACATTAGTGTAGATAAATAAACTTAAAAGAAGGGTTCCCAAAACTTCTCAAACAAATGTATTTGTAAATACCAATTAACGATTTTTTTTTTGTATAGTCCTTGGAGGCTTTAGTTCAAAATGTTAATATTACAGGTAGTTAGAATGAAATTTGTCCATAAATTCTTAGGGTCTAGACAGACGGACTGCAATTCAACTGCAATCCGACTGCCAAATGGCAGTTCAGATGCAGTTTGAATGCAGTTGGCTCGACTGCAATCAAACTGCACGTCGACGGGCAGTTGGCGTGCAGTTGGATTGCAGTCTGAGTGCAGTTACAACGACAGACTGCAATCCAACTGCACGCCAACTGCCCGTCGACGTGCAGTTTGATTGCAGTCGAGCCAACTGCATTCAAACTGCATCTGAACTGCCATTTGGCAGTCGGATTGCAGTTGAATTGCAGTCCGTCTGTCTAGACCCTTAGCCAAAGAATGACCTTCTAATGTCCCACTGCTGGGCTAAGACCTCTCATCTCACTGAAGATATCAGTACAATGAGGAGAATGGCGTAACCCGAGCCATGTTTGAAAGTGAATCGGAACCAGTACGTGATATTTACAACATCCTCACTGTACTGATATCTTCAGTGAAATGAGAGGCCTTTGCCCAGCAGTGGGACGTTACAGCCTAACACTTTCATTTCCACTCCTAAATAAACAAATCTAAAAATAAATCTTTCATAATCTTAACTTCCTTTTCCAAAATCGGTGTAATCGTACCGCTCACTCATTCGGCGCTCGTGTCCAAAACCGGTCTGCTTGGAAATCGCCGCTCCATACAATTTGTCTATTAATAGAAACTCAAATTTTATTTTTAAAGTTCTCCATAACCTGTTTTAGTACCGTAATTTTACTATGTAATTCTTAGACCAAATAAAATAGTTGACCGAGTGCTGTGAATGTAGTGAAGCATGTTAAATTACACCTTGTTGCGGCGTTACTCGGCGCATATTCCTCACATTAATTACCGCACTCAGAGACCATTAAATCGTCCATTAAACGACATTTAACTAATTGACGTAGATTTAATGACTAATTTTAACATGTAATGTATGAAAAACCTACATTACATATCTAAATCAATCATTAAATCTCTACTAAGAAAGCATTTGAGGTCTAAGAGTACGGACGTGGGAATACTAATATAACCCATTTATAGTCAAACTAGCAGCGCCCCGCGGTTTTACCCGCGTTGTACCCGTGCCCGTGGGAATATCGGGATGAAAAATAGCCTATGACCTTCCCGTTGAATGTGACTATCTATTACAGAAAGAATTATTCAAATCGGACAGGTAATTCCGGAGATTAGCTCGAACATACAAACAAACAAACAAACTTACAAATTTAACCTCTGTATAATATTAGTACAGATTACACTTCTATAATTACTGAAGTAACTTATCTGAAATAATGATATTGACATAACTCATGGATTTTTATTTGGTTTGCGGGTATTAAAACCATACTTTATGTTAATTTAGTAAGTACAGTGATTTTTCATTACTTACTTTCGTAAAGTTGTTTAAATGCGCAAGTACATGTTTAGCAACGGTCGTGAATGTTAAGCAACGGTCAGCTCGGGTCCAAATCAGATGGGTGGCCGATTGAAGCATTTTTATCTTAGCGATAAAGTGCTTAATCTCTTTATTGTTTTTACTTTATATTGTCACTAGCGCCCCACGGTTTTACCCGTATTCTATCCGTTCCTGTGGGAATTTCGGGATAAACAATATCCCAATCCCTTCCTTTTGGATTTAGCTATCTAATACAAAAAGAATTATTGAAATCGGACTTGTAGTTCCTGAGATTTTATCTCGAAACCATGGACCCAACTGCGAGACGGCTAGTCCTTGATGTAAGCAGAAATATCGGCCAAGTGCGAGTCGGACTCGCGCACGGAGGGTTCCGTACTTTCAAAAATACGACAAAAAATCAAATTTGTTGTATTGGAGCCACCCTAGAATATTTGTTTTATTTTATTTTTAGTATTTGTTGTTATAGCGGCAATGGAAATACATCATCTGTGAAAGTTTCGACTGTCTAGCTATCATCGTTCTTGAGATGCAGCCTGGTGACAGACGGACGGACGGACGGACGGCAAGCGAAGTCTCAGTAATAGGGTCCCGTTTGTACCCTTTGGGTACGGAACCCTAAAAGTATTAGGCATTAATGTCCCACTGCTGGTGGTGCCTCTCGCATCGAATGAATCATCGATAATTTCCGAAGCACGGTAGCGCTCAGATAGAATTGCTACAATAAGCCACCCATCCCCGTAGTCTCCGAGCTGCACGTAGCTTAACAATTGATAAGTCAACATCGCTTAGTCAAACTACACTTCTTCTTCATCGAGTGGATGGTCACCCTGACCAATCCTGGTGTCAGAGTTATTGAGCCGCCAAAGGCCTCTGACATGGATCAAGTAACGACTACTATCCGTAGAGAGTAACCGGGACCGACGGCTTCACGTGCCCTCCGAAGCACGGAATCGTCTTACTTTTCGGGCAATCAGGTGATTCAGCCTGCAATGCCCTAACCAAACTGAGGACAGTCTCACAAAGAGATTTTTGTGAGATACATATTGTTTGTCCCCACCGGGAATCGAACCCGGAACCTCCGCATCGTGAGCTGAGCGTTCAGACCACAAGGCCACGGAGGCTGTTAAAAACTACACTATGAAAGAAAGTGAATCATGTTACCTACTTTTCAAACATGGCTCGTGTTTGAGATCACCAACCCTCATAAGATAAGCGTGGTGATTACGACATCCTCCTCACTGTACTGATAAGGGATGTTATAGATATGACATTTCGGATATGGATTGGATACGGATATAGGAATGATTATTATACTGGATACGGATATTAAATTATTTCGGATAATTTCGGTTACGGATGTTAGATTTTTAAGCAATTTAATAGAAGAAAATAAACAATGCGTGCGGCTTGTGTGTCGACTGCGACCGGCCTTGTCATAACGTGTCTCAATTAGGCTCCGCGCCTATCGGATATTATCCGAAACTTTTATTTTGGATTCGGTTACGGTTACGGATAATTTTTTGTTATCGGATATCCGATAGTTTCGGTTACGATTACGGAGCTCCGTAACATATACATACATATCTATACTCTATTTCTTTTGGATTGGCACAAAACGTGGACCAATGTCGTCAATTTTCCAGCCGAAGACGATTGCTTCTGAAGAGGAAAAAGGTTTAGAGATAGGGTAATATTGAAATAAAATCACTAAACCATTTTCTTCTTCAGGAGCAATCGTCTTCGGCTGGAAACACATTTTGTGCCAATCCAAAAGAAATAGATTATCACTACATAGTATAAAATAAAGTCGTCTCTTTTTCATGTCTGTCTGTTTGTCTGTCTGTATGCTTAAATCTTTAAAATTACGCAACGGATTTTGATGCGGTTTTTTGTAATAGGTAGAGTGATTCAAGAGGAAGGTTTTTATGTAAAAAAATTCCCGAAATTCCCACGGGAACGGGCACAACGCGGGTAAAACCGCGGGGCGCTGCTAGTACAGTGATATAAGAAGCCTTTGCCCAGCAGTGGGACATTACAGGCTGATACTTTATTTTCATTAATTTGTTCATCCCCTTGTTCCAGAGCGGTTTTGCGATGTGACCCTCTACTGTTCGCCGAGCTTCGCGACCCAAGTACCCAACAAGGATACGGTGGAGCCGAAGAACATACGCGGCGTCTCGCTGCGAGCTCACAGGTGAGGTATCCCGTGGGAAAAGTGGGATAACATATAGAAACCCAAGATTTTGTACAAAGATTTTCAGTGATGTATAGGGCAGAAATTATAGACCATCGCGGTTTGATCCCGCGGGAATTTCGGGATAAAATGTATCCCATGTGTTATTCTGATGTATAACCTGTATTACTGTAAAGTTTCACCCAAATCCGTTCAGTAGTTTTTGCGTGAAAGAGTAACAAACATACTTGCTTCCTCACAAACTTTCGCATTTATAATATTAAGTAAGATTTTATCTATGGAATTTCTTTTAGAAACCTGCGCAACTGAGTAAAACCGCGGGGCGCTGCTATTATAATATTTATATATGTATAGATTTTGAACTAAATTGATAAGGTACGATGCCTACTTAGTAGTACTAAATCAATCTATTCCACTAAACATTCGTTATTTATGTTCTATGCTAATTTTATGTGTGAAAAATCGGATTAAAAGGTTCTTAAGCCACACTGATATCTAAATATGAATTAATTGGTTAAAGGTTTAGGCGCACTGTAGTGTAACGTCTTATAAAAAAGTAAATTCGTGTTAGTTATTTGTCAGCCCTGGTATCGCAGCTGTTTCGTCCGCCTCAAGGCCTCCGAATCTAACGATGAATCAACCGGGGCCGACAGTTTAACGTGTCCTCAGAAGCACGGTTATTAGGATATGTTGGATTATCAGCGCCTTAATTTTGAGATATACGAGCCTATGGCTGTTACCTAGGTCTATCTATCCTTTATCTTAAACCAAAATTCATTAAAATCTGTTCAGTGTTTAAGGCATGAAAGCGTAACAAACAAGCACAGAATTACTTTAGCATTTACTGTTATAATCAGTAAGGATATACATACGTATGTATGTATATACTTACTGATTATATATGTATACTTTTGTATTAAATAGAGAAATAAAAATGTCGAATCAATGCAACATTATTACATCTGATATTAAAAAAAATTGAGGTACAATTTGCACCATAATCTAAAGTTACATTTCAAAAGTTCCGATGTAACTTATGTTCGCCGTAGTGAGCGTCGACCTTTAATTTAATTGACGATTTCCGGTGCTCTATTGGTTATCTATTCGTTACTTTATCACGCATTTTTGTAATTTGCCCCCAAATTGATAATATAGCGTTTAATAATATACTGGAGAAGATAAAAATTTAAATCAATTTTATATTTTACTAGCAGTGCAGTGCCCCGCGGTTTCACCCGCGTTGTACCCGTTCCCGCGGGAATTTCAGGATAAAAAGTAGCCTATGTCCTTTCTCAGGCTCTGGACTAACTGTGTACCAAATTTCATGCAAATCTGTTCAGTAGTTTTGGTTACTCTTTCACGAAAAAAACTATTGGACGGATACAACAGAATAACACATGGGATACATTTTATCCCGAAATTCCCGCGGGAACGCGTACAAGGCGGGTAACACCGGCAGTCGTATTTCTATCTGAGAGCTACCGTGCTTCGGAGGGCACGTTAAATTGTCACCTTTAGGCAGTCAAATAACTCCGACACCATGGTTGGCCTCTAACCGACTCGGACTTACTTTTCCTAACTTACCCCCACTATTTCCAGGGTGGTACTCGCAGCCTGCTCGGAGCTGCTGGGCGCGTTGCTGGGCGCCCACGACGCCCAGGGCGAGCCCGTGATCGTCATCGACGGCGCGGAGCCCAAGCATCTGAAGGCGCTGCTCGACTACATGTACACCGGGGAGATGAACGTGCATCATGTGAGTATAGGTAGGGCATAGGTCAGATAGGGCATAGGTCAGATAGGGTATAGGTCAGATCGGGCATAGGTCAGATAGGACATGGTCAGATAGGGCATAGGTCAGATAGGTCATAGGTCAGATCGGGGATAGGTCATCCATTAGATAGGTAATTCATCAACTTCTAGATAGGTCATTTATCATCAATCAGAAAAAAACATAAGGTCATTCATCAACTTCTACGTAGGTCATCAATAAACTTCTTGGTAGGACATCAATTATCTACTGGGTAGGTCATTTATCATCTACTAGATGGGTTATAATCATAAAAACCCTATTACTGAGACTTCGCTGTCCGTCCGTCAGCAGGCTGTATCTCAAGAATGGTGATAGCCACACAGTTGATGTATTTCTATTGCCGCTATAACAACAAATACTAAAAATAAAATAAAACTAATATTCTAGGGGGCTCCCATACAACAAACGTGATTTTTTGCCGTTTTTTAAAGCACGGAACCCTCCGTGCGCGTGCCCGACTCGCACTTGGCCGGTTTTTTACTCTTCATAATTTTTAAATATTTATAACTTTTCAAAAGTGATCAGAGTATATAATTTTCCTTTGCAGTCCCAGTTGGCCAGTCTCCTGAAGACAGCTGAAGAGCTGCGCATCAAAGGGCTCACGGATATACGGTGGAACAACAAGGACGAGCCGCCCGATTGTGCGTCAGGTGAGAATTACACCGCACAGAGCAATGAGGAAATTACACCTTACAAAATAATTAGTAAATTACACCTGCACGTCTACCCTCAGTTTGGTTAGGGCATTACAGGCTGAATCACCTGATTGCCCGAAAAGTAAGACGATTCCGTGCTTCGGAGGGCACGTTAAGCCGTCGGTCCCGGTTACTTTCTACGGATAGTAGTCGTCACATGAGCCATGTCGGAGGCCTTTGGCGGCTCAATAACTCTTACACCAGGATTGGTCAGGTTGACCATCCACTCGATGAAGAAGAACCGGAAATCGCACCCGGAATCTCCGGATGGTGAGGCGAGCGCTCAAACCACAAGACCACGGAGGCTGTACAATACAAATTCAAGACGGTGTCAATACTCAAACGAAGCTCGATTAAATTTTTTAAAACCCCATTTCTTAACCCCCAGGTGCCATAGCAGCCACCGCAGTCAAACCCATAGACGTCCCGGACAAGCCTAAGTTAACCCCCGTGCCCGCCAAACCCGTCAAAGACCCGCCGAAGGTCAAAGTCAAGTCTCCCGAACGGTTTTCTAAGACCCCACCGCCTGAAGTGAAGAAAGAAACAGACGATGTCGTCGAGAAGAGTGTTAATGGTTAGTTAAGGGTTGAAGATTGATTATTTGTGGAATTTTTTTAATGTTATGCTTATGTCCACTGCTGGGCAAAGATTTTGACTATTTAATTATTTGACTTACTCTGAAAATTAACTTGAATAAGTAATTGTAAATTATGATACGGTTAAAAACTTTAATGTCCCACTGTTGGGCAAATTCTCATGTCATTTCAGTGTAAAACTTACTTTGCTAAGTAAAAGTAAGGTATAAAAATTAATTAATAAAAAAAAAATAAGTTGTTACCCTGTAAAGTCCCACTGCTGGGCAAAGACCTCTCATATAGGCAAAGGTGTTTTGTCCCGCGGTTTTACCCGCGTTGTGCCCGTTCCCGTGGGAATTTCAGGATCAAAATTGCCTATGACCTTCCCGTTGAATGTGGCTATCCATTACAAAAAGAATTTTTCAAATCGGACCAGTAGTTCCTGAGATTAGCGCGTTCAAACAAACAAACTCTGCAGCTTTATAATATACTAGCAGCGCCCCGCGGTTTTACCCGCGTTGTGTCCATTCCTGTGGGAATTTCGGGATGAAAAATAGCCTATGTTACTTGTGGATAATGTAGCTTTCGAATGGTGAAAGAATTTTTAAAAACGGTCCAGTAGTTTTTGAGCCTATTCATTACAACCAAACAAACATAGATTAAAATAAACATTGTTTTTATGTCCAGGCGGGCCCCCTCCGCTGATCAAACTTCCGGTTAGAGACAAAAGCATCACACCAAAAAGAGAACATTCAGATACGTAAGTAACAATTTATAATATTTTTCATTTAAAAAAGTACAAAAAAACATTTTTTTTTTTCATTCTTCTTCTTCATCGAGTGGATGGTCAACCTGACCAATCCTGGTGTCAGAGTTATTGAACCGCCAAAGGCCTCTGACATGGCTCATGTAACGACTACTATCCGTAGAAAGTAACCGGGACCGACGGCTTAACGTGCCCTCTGACGGCATCGTCTTACTTTTCGGGCAATAAGGTGATTCAGCCTGCAATGCCCTAACTACTGAGGACAGTCTCACAAAGAGATTTTTGTGAGATATTGTCCCCACCGGGAATCGAACCCGGAACCTCCGGATCTTGAGCCGAGCGCTCAGACCACAAGACCATGGAGGCTTTTTCCATTTAAAAAAACTTAATAAATTAACTTTTAATTATGTTTTTTAATATTTCATAATATTAATAGTCACAAACTTGTCACAAAGAAAAATATATAAATGTTTTATTTTCTTTATCGTGTTTTATCATCCATATCTGTTTATGATTATTATTTTATATTTATATACTTTACTGGCAGCGCCCCGCGGTTTTACCCGCGTTGTGTCCATTCCTGTGGGAATTTCGGGATGAAAAATAGCCTATGTTACTCGTGGATAATGTAGCTTTCGAATGGTGAAAGAATTTTTAAAAACGGTCCAGTAGTTTTTGAGCCTATTCATTACAACCAAACAAACAAAGTTTCCTCTTTATAATATTAGTGGAGATTTATGTATATGTACTTATGTACTATATGTACTTATTATACTTATTTTTATACTTTCAGAGAGAGTCCGAGTCCTAAACGACAGCGATTGGTCAGCGCTACAGAAATAACAGATGATGAATCTAATATGAAAATGTAAGAATGATCATATAAAAGACTAGCAGCGCCCCGCGGTTTTACCCGCGTTGTGCCCGTTCCCGTGGGAATTTCGGGAATTTTTTTACCTAAAAACCTTCCTCTTGAAAAACTCTACCTATTACAAAAAACCACATCAAAATCCGTTGCGTAATTTTAAAGATTTAAGCATACAGACAGACAAACAGTGTGACAGACACGAAAAAGAGACGAATTTATTTTATACTATGTAGTGACTAGCAGCGCCCCGCGGTTTTACCCGCGTTGTACCCGTTCCCGTAGGAATTTCGGGATGAAAAATAGCCTATAACCTTCCCGTTGAATGTGGCTATCTACTACAAAAAGAATTATTCAAATCGGACTGATAATTCCTGAGATTACCTCGAACATACAAACAAACAAACAAACTTACAAATTTTACCTCTTTATAATATTAGTATAAACTAGCTGCGCCCCGCGGTGTTCGCAGGTAACACCGCGGGGCGCCGTTTTGTGTTGTGTCCGTTCCCGGGGGAATTTAAGAACTGCTCGACCGATTTTGAGCAAACTTCACATAAACCATCTACTAAATAGTCCGAACAAAGCTCAAAACAAAATAAATTCTAATATATTTTATTTTTATTAAATTTACAGAGAAAAGGAAAATTTGGATTGGCATCACGGCAATATGGTAAATATATATTGTTTTTATAAGTTCTTCTCTTGAATACTGCATAATAAATAATTTAACGTCGTTCCTAAAGGACATACGAACCAAATTTAATCCAAACTCTGTATTTCCTATGGCACATTTTCTCACCACAACTTTGTACGACTTATCCGGTTCTTTCCAAAATGTCCTTCTTACAGTACATTTTTTAACCCTCCTGTTTTCCCCTACTTAACTTAAAACTCCTCTGTGTCCTTTGTAAAGTGCATATTTAAGTCACACGTCCTTTCTACAGTACATAATCGAATCCCCACGTCCTAACTCCTTTCTATAGTGCATTATCTAACCCCCATCTCTCTCCCTGCTCACATCCTGCTAAACCCCCACCACATCTATCCTAGAGTACATATCATCTAAGCCCCATCTCTCTCTATTAAACCGCCCACAACGTCCTTCCTACACTACCCCCCACCCCGTCCTTCCTACACTACCCCCCACCCCGTCCTTCCTACACTACCCCCCACCCTGTCCCTCGTACAGTACAGTACTAACGCCCGTCCTTTATACAGGACATATCGGCGTCCCGCGTGTGCTGGGCGGCGGAGGCGCCGGGCTCGCCGGGCTCGTCGCGCTCGTCGGGCGACGAGTGGGCCGACGCGCCCGCCGACATCGGCTCCTTCCTGCACACCCGGCTCAGGGTCGACGGGGACAACAGTGCGGGTGAGTACCCGACACGTACCCGCGGTCAACTCGGTGTGTATGAGTGATGAGTGGCGGTACAGTGGCGAGTGGAGTGAAATGTATGTAATCGTCACGTACCCGCGGGGTACTCGGTATGTATGAGTGATGAGTGGCGGTACAGTGGCGAGTGGAGTGAAATGTATGTAATCGTCACGTACCCGCGGGGTACTCGGTATGTATGAGTGATGAGTGGCGGTACAGTGGCGAGTGGAGTGAAATGTATGTAATCGTCACGTACCCGCGGGGTACTCGGTATGTATGAGTGATGAGCCTGTGGGGTGTAACAACCCCATAGCGGTACACTGAGTCTGTCCTCTACATCTGTCCTCTACATCACTGCCACTGTACTCAGTCTTAATTACATATACTTATTTTAGTTTTTAATTCATAGTTTAAGTATTGCTTCTTTTCATGTTGTATTTTATGTGGTGTAGAAATAAATGGTTTAAATGGTTTTAAATGGTTTAAATGAGTGGCGGTACAGTGGCGAGTGGAGTGAAATGTATGTAATAGTGCGGGTGAGTACCCGCTGTGTACCCGAGGTGTACCCGCTGTGTACCCGAGGTGTACACCGGTGTACCCGAGTTGTAACTGCTGTGTACCCGAGTTGTACCCGCTGTGTACCCGAGTTGTACCCGCTGTGTACCCGAGTTGTACCCGCTGTGTACCCGAATTGTACCCGCGGTGTACCCGAGGTGTACCCAAGGTGTACCCGCTGTGTACCCACGGTGTACCCGCTGTGTATCAGTGGCATTAAATATATGTAATAGTCCGGGTATTGGTGTGTGTTGTACATACGATTAATGATTAAGGTACGATGTATGATTAATTTTATATGATCGAAGTATAATTTACTAGTCGCCCCCCGCGGTTTCACCCTCGTTGTACCCGTTTCCGCGGGAATTTCGGGATAAAATGTATCCCGTGTGTTATTCTGATGTATAACCTATATCACTGTAAAGTTTCATACAAATCCGTCCAGTAGTTTTTGCGTGAAAGAGCAACAAACGTACATCCATACATACATCCTCACAAACTTTCGCATTTATAATATTAGTAGGACTAGCAGCGCCCCGCGGTTTTACCCGTGTTGAGCCCGTTCCAGTGGGAATTTCGGGATTTTTTTTACATAAAAACCTTCCTCTTGAATCACTCTACCTATTACAAAAAACCGCATCAAAATCCGTTGCGTAATTTTAAAGATTTAAGCATACAGACAGACAAACAGTGTGACAGACACGAAAAAGAGACGACTTTATTTTATACTATGTAGTGATGTAGTGATAATGCAGTTAGTTTTTTTGGTAACATGGTAATTTTGTATGAAAAATATTTTCTTTTATGTAAAGTAGGTGTTTCGTCATTTTCAAAAATATTTTGTATAATAAGATTAATAAGAAATATGGGTTTTTAACTAGTGACCTGAATAAATGATTTTTATTTCTTATTTATTTATTATTTTATAAAACACTAGCTGCGCCCCGCGGTTTCACCCGCGTTGTACCCGTTCCCGCGGGAATTTCGGGATAAAAAATAGATGTTGTCCGATTCTCAGGCTTACCCGATATATACACAAAATTTCATGAGAATCGGTCGAGCCGTTTCATAGGAGTTCAACCACGGTACCCGTTCCCGCGGGAATTTCGGGATGAAAAATAGACGTTGGCCGATTCTCAGACCTACTCAATATGCTCACAAAATTTCATGAGAATCGGTCGAGCCGTTTCGGAGGAGTACGCGAACGAACACTGTGACACGAGAATTTTATATATAAGATTAATTTTGTATTATCAACTAAATTGATGTATTTATCTCGATTGTGTAGACGAGGAGTCGAGCTCGGGCGGGTCGAGCCGGCCGGGCTCCGCCCCCGAGCCGCGCGCGGAGCCCAAGACGGACCCCGCGCTGCTGCCCTGCCTCAACAAATGTGAGTTTCCTGTATTAAAAACGGTTTTACCCGCGTGGTGCCCGTTCCCGTGGGTCTTTAAGGATGAAATGTATCCCATGTAATATTCTGATGTATAACCTATATTGCTGTAAAGTTTCATCCAAATCCGTCCTGTAGCTTTTTTGTGAGAGTAAAAAATATAACCTTCCCGTTCTCTTCTTCATCGAGTGGACGGTCAACCTGACCAGTCCTGGTGTCAGAGTTATTGAGCCGCCAAAGTCCTCTGACATAGCTCATGTAACGACTACTATCCGTAGAAAGTCACCGGGACCGACGGCTTAACGTGCCCTCCGAAGCACGGAATCGTCTTACTTTTCGGGCAATCAGGTGAAACCTTCCCGTTGAATCACTCTATCTATTTTAAAAAACCGCGTCAAAATCCGTTGCGTAGTTTTAAAGATCTAAGCATACATAGGGACAGACAGCGGAAAGTCACTTTGTTGGAACGAAGTTTCTTATCGCGCGTTGCGAAAGGGGGCTAGACGGAAAAAATGGTAACGACATTTTTTAGGCCAGAGAGAGACAGACAGAGAAACTTGCGCACGCCAGAGAGAGACAGACAGAGAAACATGCGCGAGAGTGACAGACAGAGAAATGTACATGTTTCTCTGTCTCTCTCTCTCTCTCTCTCTCATATAGAAAGCAAGCTAGATATTTTCGTTTCGTCTTTCTATTTCGCATTGAAGAGTGTGGTGTCGCGACGATTATTTTTGTTGATAATAAATAAACTTCGTTCCATCCGGGTGTCCCTTGACACCTCTCAAGTTCAATATTCTAATTGTCCCTACTGATCTGTCCTCAGTGAGTACCGCGAAGCCGGGCTCGACCGACCCTCGCTTCTCGGACGTCATCAAGCTGAACGACTACCTGCAGCACGGCCGGCGGCCGCAGTTCTGGGAGGAGACATACGTCAAGAGGGTGAGCCTTGTATTATACTTACCCCGCCCCGCGGTTTACCCGCGTTGTAACCGTTCCCGTGGGAATTTCGGGATACAAAATAAGCCTATAACCTTCCCATTGAATGTGGTTATCCATTGCAAAAAGAATTATCAAAATCGGACTGGTAATTCCCGAGATTAACTCGAACATACAAACAAACAAACTTACGAATTGTACCTCTTTATAATATTAGTCTTATAGACTAGCAGAGCCCTGCAGTTTTACCCGCGTAGTGCCCGTTCCCGTGGGAATTTAGGGAATTTTTATACATATAACCCTTCCTCTTGAATCACTATTTAAAAAAAACTGCATCAAAATCCGTTGCGTAGTTTTAAAGATCTAAGCATACATAGGGACAGACAGCGGAAAGCGACTTTGTTTGACTTTGTCATGTAAAACCGCGGGGCGCTGCTAGTAATATGATATAATGAAAATATTTAAAAATAAAATGCTTCTTCATCGAGTGGATGGTCAACCTGACCAATCCTGGTGTCAGAGTTATTGACCCGCCAAAGGCCTCTGACATGGCTCATGTAACGACTACTATCCGTAGAAAGTAACCGGGACCGACGGCTTGACGTGCCCTTCGAAGCACCAATAAAATGCTAATATAAATATATATTTCCAGGTGATGGAAGCTGTCAGACTAAAAGAGCTGGAAATGAAACAGGCGGCCGAGATATTAGGGGTCAGCTACGGGACGCTGTACGGGCGGTACCGGGACGTGTACGGGTGCATCAACAGGCCTTATAGGTGAGATATAGCAAAAAAATATTTTTTTGTATTCATGATAGCGAAAAAAAAATTTTTTTTTCATTATTGCGAAAAATACCTTTTTTTGTATTCATGAAAGCGAAAAATACCTTTTTTTTGTATTCATGATAGCGAAAAAAACCTTTCTTTTGTATACAAGATAGAGAAAAAAAAAATTTTTTTCGACAGTGAAAATTTCATTTTTGTGAACCAAGTAAAAAACAAAACTCACCCATGTAAAAATAAAGAAAAAGTCGTTTTTCCGTTTTTTTATTCATCTAGTATTTATTTATTCCCATAAAAAAAAAGTTTCGTCCGTGTACAAAAAAAAGGTTTTTTTTTTTTTTAAATACTTTTACGTAGTTATTTTGTTTTTTATTCATCTAGTATTTAATTTCGAGACCTTAGTTATACATATCTTTTGTTTAATTTCCATGTGACTAAACATATTTTTATTACATTATTGTATTTTAACATGTACTTATTAAAAAAAAAACCGTTTAAAAAAAAAATAAGTAAATTTCCATTGAGTCATGCATTCATAGAACAAATCCAGAAGTCTAAGGCGTTGTCCTAATAGAACGCGAATGCGCGATCATGCGCGTAAGTTCGCGCGAATTTTACTCGTACGAACGCGCGATCAAACATATTGAACTCTAATAGGTGTCCTAACTGACAATCGCACGACGCGGTCTCAAATGTTTGAAACACGCGATGGTCGCATCGCTCGCATCGCGCATTCGCGTTCTATTAGGACAACGCCTTATATAAAAACCGCGCTGAGAGCCTTCCGCAGCCACTCGGAGACAAGTAACCTTTGATAAAATGTGAATGTTGGTTGTGTCAGAGCCGTGCGCGACTTCTGGCAAGTGAAGGGCCCGTCGGAGGTGCTGGAGCGGCTGCAGCGCGGCGAGATCGCGCTCGACGCCGCCGCCTCCGCGCTCGGCGTCTCCGTCGCCAACCTCGCCGCGCACGTCGCCGACTTCGGCACCAACAACCAGCGTGAGTCGCCTATTACTACGGTTTTACCCGCGTTGTGTCCATTCCTGTGGGAATTTCGGGATGAAAAATAGCCTATGTTACTCGTGGATAATGTAGCTTTCGAATGGTGAAAGAATTTTTAAAAACGGTCCAGTTTTTGAGCCTATTCATTACAAACAGACAAAGTTTTCCTCTTTATAATATTAGGGTAGATGTAGACTAGTAGCATTATATTTATAAAACTATAATATATTTAATTAAAAAAAAAATCTTTTAAGTGTAAACTGTTCTTTTAAAAAAAAAACTTTTTAATAAAAAATACTCACATTTTTAATCAAATAAAAAACCACAATTAAAAAAAACAATTGCGCGCTTTTTTTATTAATGCAACATTACTGTAATAAACACTATTAAGAAATTATTTATATAAAAAAAACAGTATTATTATTAATTTTAAAAAAATACGAAAACTAATTTACTGTTTCGATGAAAAAAAATCTTCCATAGTTACATAATATATTTTTTATAAAAATCTTTAAAAAACCTATTTTCAATTAAAAATCTCACCCCCCAGCGGTGGCGGCGGGCGAGTTCGAGCCGATCCCCATCGAGCTGGACCCGTCGCTGCGCGCGCGCACCTACAGCGGCGGCGCCAGCACCAAGTTCCTCTTGAAAGCCAAACAGGTGCATGATAAGGTAAGTCTGACTATACTAATAATTATATAATGAGTGAATATCGCGTGAGTTCTAAAAGTATATTAGTTATTTATTTATTTATTACTTGTAGCGCTCCGCATTGTACCCGTTCCCGCGGGAATTTCGGGATAAAATGTATCCCATGTGGTATTATGATGTATAACAAATAAGAATAAGAAAATAAATTTATTACCAAAAATTATAATTGACATATAGTTACACAGAGATAAAATTAAAATCCAAGGAACTTGGCAAAAGGCTGCAACTCAGCTGTTGCTGTGCGGAACGGATCCCGCACAGCGCTGGTTTTCAGTTGCCACCTGCTCCCTGAGATGGAGGGTGGATATATTACTGTAAAGATTCATCCAAATCCGTTCAGTAGTTTTCTCGTGAAAGAGTAACAAACACATATACATCCTCACAAACTTTCGCATTTATAATATTAGTCTGTGTGTTATAATAACATTATTGGACAACATAACATGTTGTATAACATTGATGCATTACATTCCTATATTTAAAACTAGCAACGCCCCGCGGTTTTACCCGCGTTGTGCCCGTTCCCGGGGGAATTCCGGGATGAGAAATAGCCTATAACCTTCCCGTTGAATGTGGCTATCCATTGCAAAAATAATTATTCAAATCGGGCTGGTAATTCTTGAGATTAGCTCGAACATACAAACAAACAAGCTTACAAATGTTACCTCTTTATAATATTAGTATAGACAATCTTGAAACGTAACTATAACTCATCCCCTAATTGTAAGCACTTGTTTGTCAGCCAAAGAAAGCAGTGCTGACAAGCAGCGTGACGGACGAGGAGTCACTGCCCGTGAGCATCATCTCCACCGCCGACACCAAGACCACGGCGACAGCGGCGAGCGGTGAGTGTGTTAGGCGATGGGGAGTGGGGAATTTGGACAAAAATATAATGTAAAGAAAAATATTTACAAAAAATCAAATGAGTGCAATAGGCAATGGTTTTTAAACTTAAAGCTTAATAAAATTACATTTAATTAAAATCCTGGAATATTAGGAATTTTGGTAAAAAAACCCTTAAAACACTAAAAAAAAAAAAAAACATTTTTTGTAACCTTACATTTCATAAATAGAAAAAGGCATCATTTTTGAAACCTTATTACTAATTTTAATTCAAACTACAACATCTCACATGCAGATTTTATTTTCATCCTTTTTCAAAATACAACATCTCATGATATATACAAATAAAATAAACCTTTTTTTCTAAAAAAATATCATAATTTTCCTAACCTTTATTTTATTCCAAACCTCCATTTTCTACTACAGGCAACACCTGGCCGTCCATCCGTGTTGCCAGTATCGACAGCCTGCGCGATGCGGCGACGCCCTCCCAATTAATGAAGACTCGACCGGACCTCACGATAGTGGCGGCCAAGCGAGACGCCAAGCCCGACGACGAATCGTGAGGGATGCTACCCTCGTGCGAGTCAGTGGACGTATGTAGGATTCTGTTACAGTATGTAAGATTCAGTTACAGTATGTAAGATTCAGTTACAGTGTGTAAGATTCATTTACAGTGTGTAAGATTCATTTGCAGTGTGTAAAATTCATTTGCAGTGTGTAAAATTCATTTGAAGTATGCAGGATTCAAGTATATACTTGCAGTATCTGTTTAAAATTGTGTCGTATTTATTTAAACCTTGTAGGATCCGTTTCAAGTATGTAGGATTCCTTAAAACTGTTTATCATTTCTTTAAAGTTTGTAGTATTTCATTGCAGGATCTGATTTTATACTGTGTAATATTTGTTAAAACCTCGTAGGATTCATACTGGCTCCTTAACTTTAAGCGAACACTACTCATTTTGAATTGAAACCATGTTTACGGATACACTTCGCTTTTATTTCACATTTTTATCTGACGTATCGGGTCCTTTACAGGAACCGTTGTCACAGAAGTTTCCTGTAAAGGTTAAATAATCTGTAGTATTTATTTAGTCTCTGCAGGATTCTATTACTCTTCGTAGGATTCATTTACTCTGAACTACAATTGAAAAGTTATTTGAAGTCTGCATCGGACTCACCGACAAGAGCCTTTGCTCTTAAATTTATGATCTTCTTCATCGAGTGGACGGTCACCCTGACCAATCCTGGTGTCGGAGTTATTGAGAGATCCATTTTCAATGAGAATACTCAGCCTTTTATAGACTGTTCAGACATTTCATAAGCGTGGATTCGCTTTAAGTGATATGTGGGTTCGCTTTAAGTGATATGTGGGTTCGCTTTAAGTGATATGTGGGTTCGCTTTAAGTGATATGTATGTTCGCTGAAACAGATCAACTAATCCTACATGAATGATTATTTGTTAAATAATTTCGTGAATTCGTTTAATATGTTATGTGGATTAGGTTAATATTGTTTTAGCCAATTTAGTAATATTTCTAAATCCAATTTTTTTTTGTTTTTACTGACTTCATAAAAGAGGTATTCAATTCGTTAGATTTTCTTTAATTAAAAGAAAAGAAAAAAAAATCCTAACATATTGTTCAACTAACGCCCCGCGTTGTACCCGTTCCTGTGGGAATTTCGGGATAAAAATTGCCTGATGACCTTCCTCTTGCATCTAGCTATCTAATTCAAAAATAATTATCCAAATCGGACCAGTAGTTCCTGAGATTAGCGCGTTCAAACAAACAAAGTCTTCAGCTTTATCATATTAGGATGGATAGATTTTTGTTTGGTCTCTAATTTATTTAGACCTATATTATATGCATATAGTATTATTTAAAAAAACATAGTTATATTATTATTTTGTAAAATAATTAGGATTAAAAAAGTGTAATATAATTAGTTATTAAATAATTGAATATATATTTAAGATATGAAAGTCGAATCTACGAAAACCGAAATTATAGAAGTAGGATTTTTATTATTATCATATTTTTTTTTATAATTTTTTTTTTTATAATTTGGTATCCTAAAAAAATTTTTTTTTTCTTTTTTTGTCAAAAAACGCGATTACTAAAATGACTGAAAGCTTCTGAAAAGCGTTTTTTTAACACGCGTTATAAAAATTCTTATATAAATGCATTACATGTTTAAGTGCGTTTTTAAAACGCTGTGTTTTTTTAACCTATTTTCAACCTTGGGCGTTGGGAATAAAGCATAAAACAACTTACTTTACATGTACTTTCTATTGTGCGTTAAAAAAACGCTTTGACGTTAAAAATGTTTGTAATGATTTTTTATGAAATATTTTCGATATACATTATAGATGTTTTTATGTTACAATATTATATTATTCAAAATTTCGAAATTTTTTAATTACTTAAAAAAATTCTATGTATTTTTTCCAAAATTACATAATTCAAATATTTTTTCTAAAAAATGTCGCGTAGAGAAATTAATAAGTGACCAATATATACTATAAATATAAATAAAATAAAAATGTATGATAAATTTAATCATTGTTCCTTAAACTATTTAAAACTGAATTTTTTTAAAATAAATCTTTCGGTTTTAGACCTCCTAAAGGCCTCCGACAAGGTCTAACGTTTAAAACAACCGGGTCCGACAATTTAACGTGCACTTAACACGCGCGCTCAGATAGAAATGCCACTATTAACCACCCATCCGAGTTGAGTTAAACTGCTCGTTGCTTAACATTCGCGATCTCTAGACAGACTCTACCATGGGATACATATGTTATCCTCTCTTTCCTACGGGATAAGTAATATAAATCCGGTTTCAATATATGTTTACTGAAAAATATCACTTCCGCAGTTTTCGCAACCAAGTTTCGGAACTATTGTTTCGCAACCAAGTTTCGGAACTAATTGTTTCGCAACCATGTTTCGGAACTAATTGTTAAAATTTTAAAAAAACTTTTTTCGTCACTAGAATACTTTGATTTTGTCAACTGAATAGTTTTTTGCGAATTTATAATAAATTCTTTACTTCATAATACATTGTTTTGAATGATTTTTAATTCATCTTTAGCAGTTGGTTACGAAACTTGGTTGCGAAAACGGTCGAAATTAAAAATATTATTTAAAAATCGATTATTATATATTAGACGTAAGAAGTGTAAATATAAAAATATACAATTATTTAAATAGTTTTTTGTATCGATTTAGTTTTTATAAAGTTAATTTTTGATTATTTAATCTTGTTATCTCTAAATAATGTATATTGGTAATATCAAAAAATAAAAACCAAATTATAGGAATTATAATATTCTTCTAAAGGGTTTCATTATCCGCAAGGTGGTCAACTGGGCCCGCAGAGCACTGAGCCCACGGGCTAAGTTGACCATTTTTTTTTCTTTAGGGGCGACTCGACCCAAGGGTCAACCCAGCCCGCTTACTTACCGCCTAAGAGTCAATTCAGCCCGCGGGCGTTGGTACTATTCGGTAGGTTAGGGTTATTTTTTTTTTATCGACTGAACCTGTGGGCTGAGCAGGCCCTTATCGGTAAATAGTAGTCGTGTGATTAGTGTGGGTCGAGTCACCTATGAAAAAAAACGGAGTGGGTAACTGAACCTGCGGGCTCAGTGCTCTGCGGGCCCAGTTGACCACCAAGCGTCTTAATTGTATTACGGTACCCTAAAAATTACGTTTTGTTATTAATTTTTTTGTTAATTTAAAATGTATAAATACTAAGGCCTTTATTCATAAACGGTTTTAACATCATTTTACCTATCAAATGGTTTGTCCCTTTCTAACATACGCTATTTTACAAAGAGCAAAAGAGACGAAACACTCACTAACATTGTTTTAGAGAGAGCGTTTATGATTAAAGCAGTGTCTATATTTTTAATAGATTTGTGTTTTTCTTGTATAGTGTGTTAAAAAAATCTGCCGAAAATGTTAAAACGATCAAATTACTGCGGCGGTTTTTATTATTCAAACTATTCCTTATACTAGTAAGGGTCTAGACAGACGGACTGCAATTCAACTGCAATCCGACTGCCAAATGGCAGTTCAGATGCAGTTTGAATGCAGTTGGCTCGACTGCAATCAAACTGCACGTCGACGGGCAGTTGGCGTGCAGTTGGATTGCAGTCTGAGTGCAGTTACAACGACAGACTGCAATCCAACTGCACGCCAACTGCCCGTCGACGTGCAGTTTGATTGCAGTCGAGCCAACTGCATTCAAACTGCATCTGAACTGCCATTTGGCAGTCGGATTGCAGTTGAATTGCAGTCCGTCTGTCTAGACCCTTAAACTTACTATAGCTAGTATGCTAGCGGCTTTCTGGCGAGTTTACTATCTGCTAATACACTAGCTTGAACATTGCTAGTGAATTCTCTGTGCTAGTTAAACGATAGTAAACTAGTTAGATTGTTGCTAGTAAAGTAGCTTATAAAACGACCATTATGTTTATAATATGGTCTTTAAATGATTTATTATTTGGCAGCACCAAGACTGATATTTCTGTGGTGTTGCTATTTATGAAAACTGTTTTTTTTCTAGATATTTTATTTTGTTACTTTACTCACCTTTTTGTAATTGGTGTAAAAAATATGATGTTTTTCAACTTGTTATCTTGTTAAAAAGCAAAAAAAAAATATTTTGAAGTTATAATCTGGGATTAAAATTTAATTTACTATTAAGCTCACACATTTATCATTCATTAGACATGAAGTGTACACTTTTTAAGTCTAAAATGACGGAATATAATTAGTGAGTTATAATCATTTTATTAATATGAACTAACAGACTTTCAAAAATGTCAAAAAACTAAAATTCTAATAATGTATAACTGCCGACTGATTTCTAAATTGAATCACAGTTAGAACACTCCCCATATAAGCATCTTTCGAACAAAAAAAACAACATTGAAATCGGTCTATTCGTTCACGAGCTATAACCACCACATACACACTAAGCGGTCAAACAAACACCCCCCTTTTTGCGTCAGGATAAATCGTGTGAGTTTAAAAAGTATATTAAATTTTAATATCAGCCCGGCAAGCATAAAACTTAAGACATTAGACATACTTCTCTATATCTACAGGCAACTTCAAAAACTCTCCATTTTACTCTCAAGTGACGACTAAATGCATTGAAATGTGTCTCACATGTCACTGTCATACAATATCCAGCCAATCGTAACAGAGCGTAGTAACAGAGTGAGTGGAATGAACAGTCGAATTGAATGAATGAATCCGGTGTTGCAACGTCAAATTATTATGCAATATATTAGTGGTAAGTAACATCAGTTGGAACTTCGTTCCGAAGTTCATTATCGCGCGTTGCGAAAGGGGGCTAGACGGAAAAAATGGTAACGACATTTTTTAGGCCAGAGAGGGACAGACAGAGAAACTTGCGCACGCCAGAGAGAGACAGACACAGCAGAAACATGCGCGGCGCGCATGTTTCTCTGTCTGTCTCTCTCTCTCTCTCTCTTATAGAAAGCAAGCTAGATATTTTCGTTTCATGCTCTATTTCGCATTGAACAGTGTGGTGTCGCGACGATTATTTTTGTTGATAATAAATAAACTTCGTTCCATCCCTTGACACCTCTCAAGTTTTTTTTTCTACCAAATCTCTCGGGAGGAGTAGATATATAATATGTCTTCGTTTCTATGCTTGCCCGGCAGGTTACTTATTAAAATTGTTTTATTTGCAATTAGATATCTGTTTAGTAAATGTCAAAACATATTTTAAATCAATGGCTGTAACGTATAGCGATAATAGTTCAACATATGGTTTCATTGGATCTGATTAGAATATTAATCGACTAGAACGTATAATTTAATTGATTTAAAATCTTCGCTATATTACAGCCATAGTTAAATTTTCTTTATTTTAAGTTATCTTTTAAAAAAATCTGTCCAACCTACGAATTGGATGTTTTATACCAAATTTATTGTAAATACTTTTTATATAATTATATTATTATTATTGTATAAGTTTTGTGGAGGTTCTGTTGGTCTGTCTGTCATTCATTTGTATTTAGATATAAATATTATATTTAAAGTATTTTATATAACACCCCACTGCAGATCAAACACCTCTCACTGAAGATAGCAATATACAACATTTCAATTATATTCCCATTTATTCTTCAATATTGTATTTATATCTAAATGCAACTGATGAAGCCAACAGAACATTATGTTAACTCATGTAGACATATTCTTATATTATTTAGATCTATTGTTACAACTCACTATGTAGGATAAATCAAATGTTTGTATGAAATTAACGAGGCAGGTTATCATTAAATAAATATAAGTCAAGTATAATGGAGTGTTTCATTTATTTAGATCATCATCTTAATGTTGGACGTCCACTGCTGGACATAGGGCCTTGTCATTTTTGTGAAATCCTTACAAAAATTGACATATTTTTCGACTGAAGTCATTCTTACCCCCAACAGCGACATCTATTTCAGAGTAGCGAAACTAATTCAGCTACTCAGCAATAGATGGCGCCATGTATTTTAAGTAACTGGCAACACATATTAATATTATAAATGCGAAAGTTTGCGAGGATAATGTATGTTTGTTACTCTTTCACCGAAAAACTACTGGACGGATTTGTATGAAAATTTACAGTAATATAGGTCAGGTTAACATGGGATAAATTTCATCCTGAAATTCCCGCGGGAAAGGGTACAACGCGGGGCGCGGCTAGGCAACTATTATTTATTTGTGATAACAAGATGACGAAATTAGTTTTAAGAAGAGTCTCAGTCGGTGTTTTACCCTCAAAATTCTTATTAAGGGGGGTGAAAATGAAACGAACAAATAGAGTAAGCTATCAACGTATATTTTGTAATAACATAACCAAATACTTTATAACTGTAAATATTAGACGGACAGGACATTTCTAATTTTGAGAACAACTTCAAATTAAGGCACAAACATTATTTTTTACAATTTTAAAATTATATCAATTTTTATAAACACTTTTTATACAATTCTCATAACACAACTATATATTGTACAGTGAAAATAAGATACCTACACTACATTATATAACGGAACAGTTTTACAAAATGAATGATATACAAAAATATATACAAGCAAAAGTAGAGAAAATCTTAATAATTTAATCCACCAATTTTATAATTTTATCCTGTCCTTCAATTAATAATAATAGATACAATATAATAAGAATAATATTACATATTATTAATAATGCACACTATTAATAGTATCAAGAACTGTTATTATTAAAATAATAATACATTTCTGTTGAATCCGAGTCAAAAATACAATCTTGACCCATTAAATTGCATGACAAATACAACAATAACGTAAATTATTAATAATACACATTATTAATAACATATACTTTATGATAATAGCCGGGCATCATAATTTAATATGTCGGAACCTTGTCAAAGCAAATCAGTTCTTATTGTGTCAACAAAGTATTGGAACGACAAAGTTCCAACTAGTATTTTATTTTATAATATATTTTAATAATATGGTCTGATGTAACGCTGCGTTTTGAAAAATATTTAGATACAAGTTATTTTTGAAATCAAAATAATTATTAGAAATGGAAGTAGCACAAAACACACATATCTTTCATGAAAATGAGTGTCACTTTTTGTGACATTTTACATAAGTTACGGCTACCTGTCAAATTGACAGTCCATGATTGGTTGACACGTCTCTGTTTTCGACCAATCACAGCCCAGGGACCATACTGACGCAGTAATGGTTGATTGAGTTGAGCAACATGGCTGTCGTTAATACAAAATTAGTAACATACAAATTTCAATATACTCATGTTTGAAACTATAAAAGGGTAGTAATTACGCCGAATCCTATACTGTACTGATATCCTCAGTGAGATGAGAGCCCTTTGCCCAGCAGTGGGACATTACAGTCTAATATTTATATTAGTATGGATATTCGAGATGAACATAGGATATGTTTTATCCGAGTTTTCCCAAAGGAAATCCGGTAAAATTCAGAACGCAGCGTTATATCAGGGTGGAACGACAAAGACGTATATTTCTAAGATGGTGTGTTTGATGGAGTTCGCGCCACGGATCGCAGCAGTCGGCTTTGGCCGCAGTCAAATTAAGTTTTTACAAATTTTGAATATAATTAAAAAAATATATTTAAACTATGATTATTTTAGCTAATACAAGGTCAGAATGGGGCTGAACGAGAATTATAATCATGTGAAAAACATATCTTTAAAATAACTTTAGTTAAATAAAGTATGGCATATAAGTTTAGTTAATGCAAAACAAATTTTGAAAATGAGGCTACACTTTTTAAGAAAAAATTAGGAATTCTTTCTTAAATTTCAACAATAATGATGAACCAATATGCGAGTGTGTCCCTGCAGTTGTAATCCATTACATTAAACATCTCCAAAGGGCCTCTACGAGTTGGATCTGTATCCCCTCGCATGCCTCTCAAAAAGACCGGGCTTGTCCCGTGACTCCGGGGAGAAACACTTTAATGATTAACCAATATAAAAATAATATTTAATATTTATTGAGAGCGGGTCGCTAGTAATATTATTATTACAACAGCCTCCGTGGTCTTGTGGTTTGAGCGCTCGGCTCACAATCCGGAGGTTCCGGGTTCGATTCCCGGTGGGGACAACAATATCTCACAAAAATCTCTTTGTGAGACTGTCCTCAGTTTGGTTAGGGCATTGCAGGCTGAATCACCTGATTGCCCGAAAAGTTAGATGATTCCCTTCGGAGGGCACGTTAAGCCATTCCGTGCTTCGGAGGGCACGTTAAGGCGTCGGTCCCGGTTACTTTCTACGGATAGTAGTCGTTACATGAGCCATGTCAGAGGCCTTTGGCGGATCAATAACTCTGACACCAGGATTGGTCAGGGTGACCATCCACTCGATGAAGAAGAAGAAGAATATTATTATTAACTAACTGTCCCGCGCGGTGGTTTCACTCGCGATCCAATAGATGTCGCTAGTGTGAATATTATGTAGATCGCGATTACGTTAGTATCCCAGATATAGGTTGCGTTTCTATTGGAGCGGCGCGGAGCCCGATTCATCAATCACAGGGCATTGTGATTGTCAAACAACGCATTGACATTGTCACAAGTCTCTTAATGAAATTAATATTGATTCCCTGACCACCTATTAATATTTGTAAATAAAATTAATCTAAATTGACTGCCAGCCATTACAAGTACATAGATATAGGTCGACTGCCAGCCCTAGCCAGTGCCGCGACCCGTGGCGCCGACTCGAGTCGCGTCCGCGTCGCCGACCAGTCGTCTAGTAGTCGTCAATGTCGTAGAGGTTGTCGATTTCTTCATCATCCAGCTGCATCGACTGGAAGTCCACCTTGTACCGGAGAAGACCTGTGATGAAACAGTTGATGTTAGATGGTTATAAGGAGGATAATAGGGGAAGTTCTAGGGGTATTTTTGAGGAGAATACTTGTTGATGAAAAAAGCTTGTTCATCTTTCGTAAGGGGCTGTTCATTAATCACGTAACGCTAGAAAAGGGGGGGTGGGGATGATAATAAATCAAGAAATATCACAAGCAGGAAGGTGAAGGTGAACACGCAAAACAAAACAATTATTAAATTACCTCGAATCCATTAGTACGCATGTTAAATGAAAAATAAGTGTTAGTAAATGTTATAAATAATATACACAATACGCCTTATTAATAAACGCTAAATCACTGTTATAATGTGTTTTCTCTTTTGCTCTTCGGAAAATTGCGTATGTCAGAAAGTGACAAATCATTTGATAGCTAAACTGTTCTAAATATGCCTTTATTAATATAGCCTACTAGCAGCGCCCCGCGGTTTTACCCGCGTTGTGCCCGTTCCCGTAGGAAATCCGGGATAAAATGTAGCCTATAGCCTTCCTCGATAAATAGACTATCTAACAGTGAAAGAATTATTCAAATCGGTTCAGTAGTTTCTGAGATTAGCGCGTTTAAACAAACAAACAAACAAACAAAACAAACTCTTCAGCTTTATAATATTAGTATAGATATATAGATAAGGCAGTGTTTATATAGATACTATGATGGGACGTCCCCATTACCCAATCACAGCACATTAAAAATTGTCGATGTAAAAATTGATGGAATGTTTTCGCCCTATCAACTCAATGAATGAGTTGAAACGTCATGCCACAAATAATCTCAAAATGTCAACATATTTCTTTTAATAAATTGATGACGTATTGGTACGGGTTGTTCGCGGCACAGAAGGTAATTAGTAATTAAAAACACTTACTTTGATTTACCGACGTTTCTAGTGGATCGCACCACCCGTGGTCGCGGGCGGACTCAGTGCACGGGTGGTGTGATCCACTCGTAACGTCCGGAACTCAAAGTAAGTATTTTTACTAACTAAAACAACAGTGCCGCGAAAAAACCCGTAGTAACACGTCAATAAATTGATGATTATCTTCAGATACTCGTATATCGATAAAACTCAAAAACACATTCTTCGCATATGTACTTACTTTAAAAGCTCACTGTAGTTGTCTTTCCATTTATATATTTTGTACTATATATTTAATGTAATAAATGTTTCATGACGATAAGATGTGTAAGGTATGTATGACGATTTTTAGTCCATCGAAAAGTTAAATTTGCGGTTGCGTTTTTTAGAGGACAACCCCTGTTTCTAAGATGGCGGCCGTGGGACAAGGGTTCCGACCCCACACTGACCACTTACACAACCAAAAAAATAAAATGCGTCCTCTAAGAAAAGTAAGGCCTGTAGACATGTTGTACTGATGTGGTCGGGAGTGTGTCTCTGCAGTTGTAATCCATTACATTAAACATCTCCTCGTGGCCTCTACGAGTTGGATCTGTATCCCCTCGCATGCCTCTCAAAAAGACCGGGCTTGTCCCGTGACTCCGAGGAGAAACAATATATATAATAATAAACTAAGTTAGATTTGCAAACGTTTTAATAATGATTGTAATTCTACTCATTTCAAAATAAACACAAAAGCTACCATTACTTCGATCACTTACAATAATTGGTTCAGACTTTTTGTTGCAATTATTATTTACTATTAAAATGGTTACCATTAATAATAATACATAATCGTTATTATTAAAGGCCCTGGTTACAGTTAATAGTGACATTTTGTTATAATTATGTTAATGGCTAGCAATAGTTGTGGTTACAGTTAATAATAGTATGTAATATTATTTGTTATATTAATATAATATTGCCAAGTCATGTGTATTGGATACCAATGTCATTTATTGTATGATAATAAGCCACTGTTTACTTATAATAGTGTTGTGGTTACTAATAATAATTGCCTATAGATTATTAATATTTATGTTCAATTAATTATATTCTGATTATTATGTTGGTAGTTAATATTTTATTATTTTTACTATTTCTTTTAAATCTAATTATGATTTATAATAATAGTTATTAATTATTATATCTCACAAAAAGTCTGAACATACTCTACCCTAGCGCATACCGCGAGAACACGAACTAAATATTAAAAATACTGTCTTTAATAATAAAACGAATTCATAGACTTGGACGATATTTTCAGATTTACGTGAGCATCGATTATATTAAGAACAGAAAACCCTTTCTCTCTCTTAAACGTAAGAGCTGGTCTCTTGTCGATGGAGTTCTTTCCACTTTTCTCTATCTTCTGCCATTCTCATTAGTTATTCGTAAAATCCTTTCACTGAATAATAAATACAGTTCAATGGATCGTGTCTGATTGGGATCCTGTTTAGGGTTCCATACCCAAAGGGTAAAAACAGGACCCTATTACTGAGACTTCGCTGTCCGTCCACCCATCTGTCCGTCTGTCACCAGGCTGTATCTCCAGAACGGTGATAGCTAGACAGTTGAAATTTTCACAGATGATGTATTTCTATTGCCGCTATAAGAAATAAAAATAAAATAAAAAACAAATATTCAAGGGGCTCCCATACAACAAACGTGTTTTTTTGCCGTTTTTTTAAGTACGGGTCCTCCGTGCACTAGTCCGACTCGCCCTTGGCCGGTTTTTTTACTTTTTCCACTTAATATCCTGTATGCTAAGCTGTCTCAGCTTAGCTTAAGTTTTAGTACACTTTTAATAAGTTTTGGGGCAAAATGTACCTTTTATGTGTGTACTGTATTCAAATTTGTTTTAAACAGATGTTTTAGTGTCAACTTTTAGAGTCAAAACGCATTGAGTTTTAATCCGAGAAAATTCCGTCTATCTATGAATTCATTTATAACTAAAGACAGTAACAGTGTCTGATTGATGGGTTAAATCAGGCTACCCTATTGGTAGATCATTTTGTCTGACTATTCGAGTTTCTCACTCTCATTAACACAACAAATTTTAGCTTTTCTCATCTTTGCTTTCCCTGTATTAAGTAAAATATTTGTTAAATAATCTTCTTTTCGATTTATTTTGTTATGCAGTTACAGGTTTTTCAACCTATACTTATTGAAATCATTTGTCTGTCATAATTTTGTTCACACGTTTGATCACCCAGCCACTGTAAACCTTATGTAAGTAGTGTTCAGAACATACTCTTGATATTAAACCATCAATCCGACACAAACAGTTAAAACAACAATAAAATCACAAACTTATCTTCTAATAAAACTTACAACAAATCAAAATGATTGACATATTCGATACAATTCCTAAACGTTTTTTTCGAGATTTTATATAAAAAAGACATTGCAACAAAGAGTAACATAATGACGGTGGCTGCGTTTGATAATTATGGTGCCTCTGTCTATTTGCAGATATGGTGGAGTATATTATTAACTAGCAGCGCCCCGCGGTTTTACCCGCGTTGTGCCCGTTCCCGTGGGAATTTCGGGAATTTTTTTACATAAAAACCTTCCTCTTGAATCACTCTACCTATTACAAAAAACCGCATCAAAATCCGTTGCGTAATTTTAAAGATTTAAGCATACAGACAGACAAACAGTGTGACAGACACGAAAAAGAGACGACTTTATTTTATACTATGTAGTGATAATAAAATCATAATATCTATACTAATAATATAAAGAGGTAACATTTGTAAGTTTGTTTGTATGTTCGAGGTAAAGTTGGGAATTACCAGACCGATTTGAATAATTCTTTTTGCAATGGACAGCCACATTCAACGGGAAGGTTATAGGCTATTTTTCATCCCGAAATTTTGACGGCAACGGGCACAACGCGGGTAAAACCGCAGGGCGCTGCTAGTTAGTAATAAAATTGTAATACATATTAACGTGTTGTACTGGTGTGGTCGGGAGTGTGTCCCTGCAGTTGTGGTCCATTACATTAAACATCTCCAAAGGGCCTCTACGAGTTGGATCTGTATCCCATCGCATGCCTCTCAAAGGGACCGGGCTTGTCCCGTGACTCCGAGGAGAAACAATATAAATAATAATTATAACATTAATAATTCTTGCAGCTGTGTCCTAAAATAAAGTAGGGTAGTGGCCAACCCTGGATCAAGAGTTTTTAGACCGCCTAAAGGCCTCGGACATGGTCTAACGTAACAACCGGGACTGTTTATTGAATGTGCCTTCTGAAGCACGGTAGCGCTCATATGTAAGGTAATACTATTGCATGGCAAACATATTGAAGTGAACAATTCTTTAGCGACGTTGCACTTTTGATGATGATGTGATGGTAAAAAATGTTAAACTCGCATCAGGACACGTGACCTGATCGAACATTCGTAATACGTTTCGACGTTAATATTCAAGTTTTCACTTCTGCCGGCACTCCCGAAGTGCAACCCTTGTTTTTTATTATTATTTGGTTCATTGTTATACCAAAATAAGATGTTTGAAACTTTGACGTGTGTGTGTCTATCGTAGCTCCAAAGATACAGATTTTAATTCATATATTGGAGGAAAGAGTATTTGATCGACAGTAGTAATCTTCTTCTTCATCGAGTGGATGACCAACCTGACCAATCCTGCATGTCAGAGTTATTGACCCAGAGTTACAGTAGTAATATCTATGATTGAAAAATGTATTCTCAGTCTGGGTGTCACAATCACAATTTTTAATTAAGCTTTTGAAAATAGCTACGAAGAATAGTAATTTTTAGTAAAGGGCGAAGAAATAATATTAAATTTAGTTTGATTTCAGCATTTCAATTCATTTAATTGGTAAGGAAATTATTTGCATATTATTATAATTTTATACCTGGTTATGGATAATAATAATAATTATTAAAAAGTTCATTTTATAACACAAGTATAATTATTATCTAAAGGCATATTTATTAGAGCTCGCTATTATTATTATTTTTTGAAGTATCATTTTAATAATAGTATAAAATACAAGCCTAATACTATTGTTATGTGAAATATAAGGCAATAATCGATTATTTATTGAATGTTTAATATTATTATTATAAATTATTATTTTTTAATTAATAACAGATTAACTGTTAAAAATCTTATTTTAGCCAATATAGTCAATTTACAATCGCGCGTTATTATTATATTTTAATAATATTAGTTAAATCAAAGACAAACACTTTCTAACACTAATACTTTTATTATTTCCCTATTAATAATTGTGCTAATACTATTATAATAATAGTATTATTAATGGAAGCTGTTTGTGAAGCTTATTATTATTTTACTATAAAAATTGGGTATTGCTATTGCTATATCTAGCGAAAATTCCTACTTTTTATATTTTTTGTATTAGCCATATAGCCTAATAAGGGCACTATTATGAGTATATGAGTAATTATTGGTTATTAATAATATGTAATATGTATTATTATTATTTGTTAAAATGGAAACTTACGTACGACGAAGGTTACTGTTGAGTGAGCGACAGCGTCTCTCCACGCACACTACGCTGTCGCTCTCTCTTCACCCACCTCCTGATGAAGGTCACCGTATGTGACCGAAACGTGTTGATGGACACTCGACAGTAACCTCCGTCGTACGTAAGTTCCCGTTTTAACAAATAATAATGACATTAAAGTACGTTTCAATTAATAGTATAATGTAATAGTATTATTAATTTAATGTGTTTAATAAAGTGTTTTTCCAAGGAGAATAATGTCAAGTAAATATTCAAGAAATTTTCAAAGCGAGTGTATTTATTATATTATATGTAATTTATTATTAATAATAATATTTTTATAACTTATGACTTTGAATGTATTATTATGTATTTCTGGTTATAAATAGAAGTCTTGTCTTTGACTTAAATATAATAAATGTTATGTTTTCATGATAATAATAATAAAACTATAACTATGCATTAGTATATATATAATGGTTATATTAATAATGTCATAATTGGTTTTCTTATCTGTATTAAGTACGTAAGTTAATAATCAAAAATACAGTACAATATATTATCATTTAACAAATCTCACTGAAGATGTTAGTACAGCGAGGAGTACACGTGATCACTACAAATCAAAGTTATTGAAGATATTAAATACATATAATTATAATTTAATTGAACTGTACTTTCGACAATATATAGAATAATCTAATTTACTTATTTTTTAATTATTATTGCTTTAATTTCATTTTCTTATAATAAATCGTTAATTTTAACACCGCACGCACACTCACACTAAAATACCTAGCTTGTACTATGATATCTATTTATTCACACATGCATAATAATGATACACACATACAAATGTTATTACTTTTCCCTCTATCTTCACTACATAGTATAAAATAAAGTCGTCTCTTTTTCGTGTCTGTCACACTGTTTGTCTGTCTGTATGCTTAAATCTTTAAAATTACGCAACGGATTTTGATGCGGTTTTTTGTTATAGGTAGAGTGATTCAAGAGGAAGGTTTTTATGTAAAAAAAATCCCGAAATTCCCACGGGAACGAGCACAACGCGGGTAAAACCGCGGGGCGCTGCTAGTAATATAATAAAAAGGTAAAATTTATAAGTTTGTATGTTCGAGCTAATCTCCGGAATTACCCCGTACGATTTGAATAATTCTTTTTGTAATGGATAACTACATTCAACAGGAAGGTTAAAGGCTAATTTTCATCCCGAAATTCCCACGGGAACAGGCCCAACGCGGGTAATACCGTGGGGCGCTGCAAGTACTAACTGACCCGGCAAAAGTTGTTTTGCCATAATAAATTATTTTTCTCAGACCTCCCCGTATGTACACAAAATTTCATGATAATCGGTAGAGCCATTTCGGAGGAGCTAGGCAATAAACACCGCGACACAAGAATTTTATATATTAGATTTGTAAAGTTTTGTAACTTTAATCACTGCTATAGTAGTTTTTACTATCTTGAACTAAAATTTCGGCAAAGCACTATCAATTTTACAACTGTAAAAATTAATAACCCACGGCTAAGCAAAGGCATCGTGACTCACTGAAGACATTATTATAATTAAGTGTATTATTAATAATCGATATTATTATAATTATATGCCCGAACAAATTCACTCACGGTTTATTATACCTAAAGTAAGCTCTAAGCTTGTGTTATGGAATCTCACTGATACTACTACATATACATACACAAATACTATATAAGAAAGAATATAATAATTGTCACTCATACCCGTACAATCCACCTTGATTTTTAGATGATAAATTAGCTTTTAAAATATTTAAATTCAATTACAATCAATATAATAGTAACACAAAATAATAATAGTCACTATTAATAATTATTAATCTAAATTAATAAATTAGCTTTTAAAATATTTAACATAATAATAGTTACAAAATAATAATAGTCACTATTAATAATTAAATATTTTAAAAGTTAATTTATTAATTAAGATTAATAATTATTAATAGTGACTATTATTATTTTGTGTTACTATTATTTTGATTGTAATTGAACTCAGAAGATTATAGCGTGTGTAGATTAAATACGCATGTATAGAAGAATGGATATTATTAATAATATACTAAATGGTAGTAAAGATTATCATTTTGATCAAATTATTCAAAACCGAGTTAGATTTTTAAGGCGAAACTTAATTCACCCAAACATCATTAAATTTAAATCTAACAAATTTTTCCAAAAAAAGAGGTATAAATTAGCCTGTAATGTCTCACTTCTGAGCAAAGACCCAGATTTTTTTTGTTTACTTAAAAACTATACATGTGCACTTGCATGCCAAGACTGAGGTCCCAGATTCAATTCCCGGGTCGAGCGAAAACATGTTTCCTACCTTTCTCGGGCTTGTGATCACCAACCCGCATTAAACACGCGTGGTGATAATAACATCCTCCTCACTGTACTGATATCCTCAGTGAGATGAGAGGCCTTTGCTCAGCAGTGGGACATTACTGGCTAATAAATACTGCAATTTACGTATCTTTGTAAGTCCTATACTGAAAATATTTCCTTCAATCATAGTTAGTAAGTAATCTGTCGATAAAACTCCTTCCGCCTCATTCATAAACGATATTTAACTTAAACAGTGTTTTAAAGTGTTTCGTCTCTTTCGCTCTTTGGCAAATAGCGTATGTCAGAAAGGGACAAACCATTTGATAGGTATGTACAATGTTCTTAATACGTGTTTAATAATAAGGCCCTTCACTACATAGTCACTACATGGTATAAAATAAAGTCGTCTCTGTTTCGTGTCTGTTTGTCTGTCTGTATGCTTAAATCTTTAAAACTACGCAACGGATTTTGATGCGCTTTTTTGTAATAGGTAGAGTGATTCAAGAGGAAGGTTTTTATGTAAAAAAATTCCCGAAATTCCCACGGGAACGGGCACAACGCGGGTAAAACCGCGGGGCGCTGCTAGTTAGATATAACCAATACTTTAACTATAGGGCTTCTTCTTCATCGAGTGGATGGTCAACCTGACCAATCCTGGAGTCAGAGTTATTGAGCCGCCAAAGGCCTCTGACATGGCTCAAGTAACGACTACTATCCGTAGAAAGTAACCGGGACCGACGGCTTAACGTGCCCTCCGAAGCACGGAATCGTCTTACTTTTCGGGCAATCAGGTGATTCAGCCTGCAATGCCCTAACCGAACTGAGGGTAGTCTCACAAAGATATTTTTGTGAGATATTGACTATAGGGCTAAATAAGTTCGGATAGGTCAGTGGTCAACCGTGTGTCGGAGTTTTTAGACCGCCTGAAGGATGACGACACGGTCTAACAATTGAAACAACCGGAGGACAATTTTACAAAGTGACTGCATTTTTGAAGTGAAAACTTCTTTAGCGGTATTGTGCACTTTTTTGTGATGGATAAAAGATGTTAAACTCGCGTCAGGACACGTGACCTGATCGGAAATTCGTAAGACGTTTTGACGTTAATATTCAAGTTTTCATTCCCGGAGTCCGTGCTTCGGAGGGCACGGGAAGCCGTCGGTCCCGGTTACTTTCTACGGATAGTAGTCGTTACATGAGCCACGTCAGAGGCCTTTGGCGGCCCAATAACTCTGACACCAGTATTGGAAAGTAAAATCATCACTACCGGCCCCGGCCGCGTCTGTCTGTCTTTTCGCAATAAACTCAAATACAACTGTGCACGGATTTTGACGCGGTTTTTTTAAATAGATAGAATGATTCAAGATTCAGGTTTATACGTATAAAAATTCACGAAATTCCCACGGGAACGGGCACAACGCGGGTGAATCCGCAAGGCATTGCTAGTCTCTTTTATAAAATTAGTATTGATTTTAAGTTTATTTTGCTACCAAATATTTTCACAAATCAAACTTAGAGAAAGTAAACGGTGGCTGACTTTTTAGACCGCCTAAAGGCGACCTCAATAAAGCTGCCAGTAAAATAATATATAAAAATTTTATAAAACTAAATAATAATAAAATATCTAATATATCTGCAAATAGACAAACGTCACGTGTATAAGTTCAATTTTGTGCATATTCAGAGCGAAAACCAAATTAGAATTAATAATGATTATATTAATAATAATAATCCGATTAATAATCGGAAATAATAGTACTTAAATTACAATGACTAGAAGTCGTAAAAGGTCTGAATATGACACAAAATATCGTAAATTATTAATAAAAAATCTCGTGTACTGTGAAGTGGGTATTATTAATTATGATTATTATTTTAAAGAAGCCATTATTATTATTTCTTCTTAATAGTCATCGAGGTCGACATCGTCCAACGGTTCGTCCAGTTGGAGAGATTGGAAATCAACTTTGTATCTCAGAATGCCTGTTATTATTTACCATAATCATTATTATAATGCGTTAGAACATTATGATGCATAAGAGCATTATGATTATGCGTTAGATCATTATTAAAATGCATTAGAACATTATGATGCAAAAGAGCATTAGGATTGTGCATAAGAACATTACGATTGTGCATTAGAACATTATGATTATGCATTAGATCATTATTTTTATGGATTTGAACATTAATTATTTATATTTTTATTTCGTAGAATAGTATTAAATCCGATAAGCAAGAATAATTTTTGTTTTGTATATTTTATACGAAAATGACGGTGTTATAATAATTTTAAGTTTTCAATGTTGTTGTATGTAATGTAAATGTATATGTGAATATTTGTATTAATTAATTGTATTTAAAATCCATCGCAGTCCATGAGCAGCAGGAAAGAAAAGAGAGAGTACATGTTAGTAAATATATAAAGCAGTAAACATTCAAATAAGTTTGAGTAGGTTAGTAAGTTTTTTAGACCGCCCTAAGGCCTCCGACATGGTCTATCACCAAGATTAATACAACCGTGATAATTTAACGTGCCCTCCGAACAGCATAAACAGCTGCAGTCGACTGCAGTCGCAATGTCAACTGCAGCCACACTTTCTAATGCAGGCTGCAGCCACCCTACCCACTGCAGCCACCCTACCCACTACAGCCTCACTAACCACTGCAGCCACTCTACCCACTGCAGCCACTCTACCCACCGCAGCCACACTACCCACTGCAGCCACCCTACCCACTGCAGTCACCCTACCCACTGCAGTCACCCTACCCACTGTAGCCACCCTACCCACTGCAGCCTCACTACCCACTGCAGCCACCCTACCCACTGCAGCCCCTCAGCCCGCTACTTACCGCCGATGCCGCCGAAGCCGCGCACGAACTGGCTCCCCTCCTGGCTCTTGTCGGTGATGATCTCGAGCGTGGCGCCGAACGACTTGTAGTTGTTGGCGAGCCACTCCAGCAGCGGCTGGCACTCCACCAGCTCCAGCTCCACTCCGCTCTGGAATTAGGTGCGAGTTGGTCGTTTGAGAATTGTTTGTCTGGAACTAGCAGTTTTACTCGCCCCGCGGTTTTACACGCGTTGTACCAGTTCCCGTGGGATTTTTTGGGAATCGTGTGAGTTTAAAAAATATGTAACCAAGTTTAGTGTGATAATAGCACATATACCAGGTCAATATGACTGTATTCTAAGAATGATTGTTCTTTATTGACCACTAGCAGCGCCCCGCGGTCTTCCCCGCGTTGTGCTCGTTCCCATGGGACATTTGGGGATGAAAAATAGCCTATAACCTTCCCGTTGAATGTGGCTATCCGTTACAAAGAGATTTATTAAAATCGGATTGGTAGTTATCGAGATTAGCCTTTACAAACAAACAAAGTTAGAAATTTTACCTCTTTATAATATTCTAGCTGCGCCCCGCGGTTTTACCCGCGTTGTGCCCGTTCCCGTGGGAATTTCGGAAATATTTATACCTATAAACCTTCCTCTTGATTCACTCTATCTATTTAAAAAACTGTTTAAAACCCGTTGCGTAGTTTTAAAGATCTAAGCATACATAGGGACAGACAGCGGGAAGCGACTTTGTTTTATACTATGTAGTGATAGTGAAGTATACAAAGTATAGATTATATTAAATCGTACCTCTTTATCGGTAAAATGTGACTTGTCCTTCTCCTGTTCGGGCGTGAGATGTAGTATGGTCTCCTGGTTGGTTGCATGCGATTTCAGCACGTATCTGTTATGGAATAAGAGCTATTTAGCTGTGTACGTGGTTATAGGCGTAGCTATAGTTTAATTATAAAAACATGTGTCCTACTTTTCAAAAATGCTGGGTTTGAGATCACCAACCCGCATTAGTCAAGCGCGGTGATTACGACATCCTCCTCACTGTACTGATATCTTCAGCGACCTGAGAGGCCTTCGCCCAACAGTGAGACATAACATTTTTTTTACTTTACTGTTAACGATGTCTCACCTCTGAATGTCGAGGTTCTCCCAGCAGATAAGCGTCTCCACGGAGCCCAGCTCCAGCGCGCGCAGCGTGTCGTCTACACCGAAGCAGTATTTACCGGTGTCCTGTAACAAAATACGGAATGGATGTAGATTAGTTGGTTTATATAATACTAGCGACCCGCCCTCGCTTCGCTTCGGGTAATCAAGATTTCACGTAGGAAATCGGGATAAAACATTGCGTGTCTCCCGCAGGAATATACACAATCAAAATTTAAAGTGGGAAATTGGGGCTAAAATATTACATGTCTCGCGCGAGTATATATGTATACACAATCAAGATTTCGGGATAATACCTACATAGCGCGTCTTCGTCGTTCGTAGTTCGTAGGTAGATAGGTATATCCCCGCGCGCTTTGACCGCACGAAACAGTAAGTAGCCATAAGAGACCCGCCATTGAGCATTATTATTTTGTAAGCAGCGCCCCGCGGTTTTACCCGCGTTGTGCCCGTTCCCGTGGGAATTTCGGGATTTTTTTTACATAAAAACCTTCCTCTTGAATCACTCTACCTATTACAAAAAACCACATCAAAATCCGTTGCGTAATTTTAAAGATTTAAGCATACAGACAAACAGACAAACAGAGACGACTTTATTTTATACTATGTAGTGATATTTCTCATCATAACTCTGAAACTAACTGTCCGATTTTAATAATTTAAAAAGGTATACAAAGAAACATAATTAACCTTGATTGTAGAGTCATTTATTTTGATGTAGATTCATATCATTATATGAATATCATCAACTTAAAATTACACTCCTTTTTTAACTAATTAATTTTAACTAAAAACGGTTATTGTGGCTTAACTATAATAGTTAGACATATGCCCTCGCGAACTTATTTGTTTGCAATGATATTATGTACTTTGATTGTGTAGAACATTGTTTTTGTGTATCATCAATAGATTTAGTAGCGCACGCCAATAACCAATTTTTTTAGGCATGTTTTTCATACCTTGGGTTACATATACCCGCGTTGTGCCCGTTCCCGTGGGAATTTCGGGATTTTTTTTACATAAAAACCTTCCTCTTGTATCACTCTACCTATTACAAAAAACCACATCAAAATCCGTTGCGTAATTTTAAAGATTTAAGCATACAGACAAACAGACAAACAGACACGAAACAGAGACGACTTTATTTTATATAGCGGCCCGTCCCGGCTTCGCACGGGTACTAAACATGAAACACACATTCTCAATTTTTCGCGTCGAATTTAAACAAAATGGGAAATTTAATTCTTAGATATAATTCATTTTTTTTGTACTTTTTTCATTGTTTTGTGTATTTTTTATTAAGTATTAGTGTTTTTTATATTTTTTTGCGTTTTATTTTTTTTGTTTAATACAAACATTTTTTTTTCTGAGTTTCAGGTTTTTTTGTTTATATTTTTAATTATTGCAAAGAGGTCATAACGTCAAAAGAAAAGCCTTTTATTGTGATAGAGCTTCCCTGTAAACAATATTTGATGTTGTTTTATTTTGTGGCAACAAAATGTTAGCGCGGGACCGAATCCAGAAATTCCGTAACGAAAAAACCTCACGCTCCCCACTCCGACGGGCAAGGAGGTGTGGCTTGAAGGCCGTGCATTTGGCATTGGCGAATTGGCGAGTTGGCGAGTTGGCGCGTTGGCGAGTTGGCGAGTTGGCGAGCTGGCGAGTTGGCGAGTTGGCGAGTTTGCGAACTGGCAAGTTGGCGAGCTGGCGAGCTGGCGAGTTGGCGAATTGGCGAGTTGGCGATCTGGCGAGTTTGTGAGCTGGCGAGCTGGCGAGTTGGCGAGCTGGCGAGTTGGCGAGCTGGCGAGTTGGTGATCTGGCGAGATTGTGAGCTGGCGAGCTGGCGAGTTGGTGACCTGGCGAGTTGGCGAGCTGGCGAGCTGGCGAGTTGGCTAGCTGGCGAGTTGGCGAGTTGGCGAGCTGGCGAGCTGGCGAGTTGGCTATTGCATAGCTTCTATCGCGGGCCTTGAGCGCGGGGACCGAATCCAGAAATTCCGTAACGAAAAAACCTCACGCTCCCCACTCCGACGGGCAAGGAGGTGTGGCTTGAAGGCCGTGCATCGTCTAACGTCGTTTTAGTTCGGCAGTCTTCGACACGGCGTTGTGTGCGATTTTGCGTTGGGGGCGAGAGAGAGAGATGAGACGGGGGGTGAGAGAGGGGGGTGAGTGAGAGGGGTGAGAGAGAGGGGTGAGAGATAGGGGTGGGAGAGAGGGGTGAGAGAGAGGGGTGGGAGAGAGGGGTGAGAGATAGGGGTGGGAGAGAGGGGTGAGTGATAGGGGTGAGAGAGAGGGGTGAGAGAGGGGTGAGAGAGAGGGGTGAGAGGGAGGGGTGAGAGAGAGGGGAGGGAGAGAGGGGTGTGAGAGAGAGGGGTGAGAGAGAGGGGTGAGAGAGAGGGGTGGGAGAGAGGGGTGAGAGATAGGTGTGAGAGAGAGGGGTGAGAGAGAGGGGTGAGAGAGAGGGGTGAGAGAGAGGTGTGAGAGAGAGGTGTGAGAGAGAGGGGAAAGAGAGAGGGGAAAGAGAGAGGGGTGAGAGAGGGGGGTGAGAGAGGGGGGTGAGAGAGAGGGGTGAGAGATAGGGTGAGAGAGGGGGGTGAGAGAGGGGGGTGAGAGAGAGGGGTGAGAGAGAGGGTTAGAGAGAGGGGTGAGAGAGGGGGGTGAGTGAGAGAGGGTGAGAGAGAGGGGTGATAGAGGGGGGTGAGAGAGATGGATGAGAGAGAGGGATGAGAGAGAGGGATGAGAGAGAGGGGTGAGAGAGGGGGGTGAGAGAGGGGTGAGAGAGGGGGGTGAGAGTGAGAGGTGAGAGAGAGAGGTGAGAGAGAGGGGTGAGAGATAGGGGTGAGAGAGAGGGGTGGGAGAGAGGGCTGATAGAGGGGGGTGAGAGAGAGGGATGAGAGAGATGGATGAGAGAGGGGGGTGAGAGAGGGGTGAGAGTGAGAGGTGAGAGAGAGGGGTGAGAGAGAGGGGTGAGAGAGAGGGGTGAGAGAGATGGGTGAGAGAGAGAGAGAAGGCGGGAGGGGTGAGAGAGAGAGGAGGCGGGAGGGGTGAGAGCGAGAGAGGAGGCGGGCGGGGTGAGAGAGAAGAGGCGGGAGCGGTGAGAGAGGAGGCGGGAGGGGAGAGAGAGAGAGGAGGCGGGAGGGGTGAACCCACAATAAGCAATACTGCATGAATAAAATAATTTAAAAAAATATATATATAGTATAATTGCATAAGTTGTTACAAAATGCTATGCAATAGCTTCACCGCGGCAGTCCCCGAGTGCCACACGTCTTTTTTTAATATAAAAAATCGCTTATTGTCACAAAACTATAATAAAAAATTTTTTTAAACTAAATATAGCCTATGTCACTCAGGGATAGTGTAGCTTTCGAATGGTGAAAGAATTTTTTAATTCGGTGCAGTAGTTTCAAAGCCTATTCGAAACAAACAAACAAAAAATCAAACCTTTCCTCTTTATAATATTAGTATTAGTATTAGTATAGTATAGAAGTATAGAAGTATAGACTAGCAGCGCCCCGCGGTTTTACCCGCGTTGTGCCCGTTCCCGTGGGAATTTCGGGAATTTTTTTACATAAAAACCTTCCTCTTGAATCACTCTACCTATTACAAAAAACCGCATCAAAATCCGTTGCGTAATTTTAAAGATTTAAGCATACAGACAGACAAACAGTGTGACAGACACGAAAAAGAGACGACTTTATTTTATACTATGTAGTGACTAGCAGCGCCCCGCGGTTTTACCCGCGTTGTGCCCGTTCCCGTGGGCACTAAATCTATATACATAAAAGAAAGTCGTGTTAGTTCCACTATTTATACGGCTGAACCGATTTGGCTGAAAATTGGTGGGGAGGTAGCTTAGAACCGGGAGACGAATATAGGATACTAATTATCCCGTATTTCCTACGGGAACGGGTGTGCTGTGGGTGAAACCGCGGGGCACAGCTAGTTAGTAATATATTTGTTCGACTTATAAATGGTGCAACTAACACGACATCTTCTAATATATAAAATTCTCGTGTCACAGTTTTCGTTGCCATACTCCTCCGAAACGGCTCGACCGATTCTCATGAAATTTTGTGTACATATCGGGTAGGCCTGAGAATCGGCCAACATCTATTTTTCATCCCGCAGTTCCCGCGGGAACGGGTGCCGTGGTTGAACTCCTCTGAAACGGCTCGACCGATTCTCATGAAATTTTGTGTGCATATCGGGAAGGACTGAGAATCGGACAACATCTATTTTTCATCCCAAAATTCCCGCGGGAACGGGTACAACGCGGGTGAAACCGCGGGGCGCAGCTAGTCTTAAATATAAAATTCTCGTGTCACAATGTTCGTTCCCGTACTCCTCCGAAACGGCTTGACCGATTCTCATTAAATTTTGTGAGCATATTGAGTAGGTCTGAGAATCGGCCAACATCTATTTTTCATCCCGAAATTCCCGCGGGAACGGGTACCGTGGTTGAACTCCTCTGAAACGGCTCGACCGATTCTCATGAAATTTTGTGTGCATATCGGGAAGGACTGAGAATCGGACAACATCTATTTTTCATCCCAAAATTCCCGCGGGAACGGGTACAACGCGGGTGAAACCGCGGGGCGCAGCTAGTTCTTTTATATAAATAAAGATAGACATAGTGTAGACAACATCCTGACCTGTGAGATCTCATCGAAGTACCGTCCGATGAGCTTCTTCTCCTGTATGAACTTGACGTTCTGCAGCGACTCCGCCGCCAGCTCGATGGCCTGGTTGAAGCCGTTCTCGCCGCCGTACGACACGTCCACCAGCTTGATGATTTTCGCTTGGAGACGCTGCAAGCAAATGTAGGGGTTAGATATTTGACGATTTTGGCTAGGAGAAGCTACGGGCAAATGTAGGTTGAGATATAAAAAAAATGTGAAAACTGTCCCACTGCTGGGGAAAGGCCAAATACAACTGGCTAAAACAAGGATAGATACATAATCAGCTGTTAGGCAGTAATTATTTATTTATATTTAACACTGGCTAACAGTACCGGATAACGCCGGATACCTGTCTAACTCACCGGATCGAACATATCGGACTGACTAGACACATTATCATCAACAGTATTTAATTTACGTATTTTATACCTCCCACCTGTACCGGATAACGCCGGATACCTGTCTACCTCACCGGATCGAACATATCGGTCTGTCTAGACACTAGACACATCATCATCAGTCATTCACACTGGCCCTCCGTACCGGATAACGCCGGATACCTGTCTAACTCACCGGATGAACATATCAGTCTGTCTAGACACTAGACACATCATCATCACCAGTCATTCACACTGGCCCTCCGTACCGGATAACGCCGGATACCTGTCTAACTCACCGGATCGAACATATCGGACTGGCTGAGCTCCGTCTTGAAGTCGGCCGAGCCGGCCAGGATGAGTCCGGCGACGTTCGGCCGGTCGGCGCTGATGAACAGCTGCGTCGCCACCTCGGCCACCTTGCGCACGTAGTTGTGACGTTTCTCCATGCGGAGACGGGCGAAACGGAGCGCCGACTGACCGCCTCGACCGTGCTTCTTGGGTAAGTCGACTGTGAACTTGTGAAGTACCTGGAAGAAGTAAAGAGTTGTTGAAGATAAATTTAATGTAGGAAATACACTGACCTCTATTATATACACTGGACTGGCTGCAGTCATAATAATTTTGTGCCTATTTGAGTGTCGCCATTTTGGCGCTGTAGGCCACTGTAGGCAGATACGAACTAAAATTTGTTATGTCGACTGTGGTACCCTATTTGCTTACATCAGTGTACGTCAAAATTAGTTCTCGGGACACTCGCAGGGGCGCTTCAAATTGCCACACAAAATTAGCTGTCATTTGTATGGTAACAGCCAGTCCAGTGTGTATAATATATATAATAGAGGTCAGTGAGGAAATAGAAATAGAAACATTTATTCATAGAATCACACAACAAAAGGAATTGAACATACATTAACATATTGAACAATTACACGAACAGAAATACTGTGCGGTCTGAACAGGCCTCGTCTCAGCGTAATGCCGCCACGGACGATGTATGTTCGAGTGTTACTCGAAAACTTAGATAGGATATTCCTGAGATAACTTTTCGTGATACCGATCAACCAAGGTTATTCCAGGACAGAAAGACCTTCGATCAACAATACACAACAAGGCGTCGGGTCAGCGCAAAAAATACGTCTCGGTGAATAAGGCCTCATTTGAAAAGTGAGCTCTTATTTCATTCATAAGATTTGCTATTTTATTGCTAGGTGTCATGGTTGTAATTAGATTGAACTTCGAACTGTTTTAAAACTTTTGTTTCAGTTCGGTAGTAAACAAAATAAGCTGTCGCACGTCATCCACGCGGACAGTATTTAGCTTTGATTTTGTACGTGACCCGATATCTAATTGTGTATTGTTGATCGAAGAGAAAGACAGACAACAATTGTAAAAAAAATGTTATTTTAGCGCCCTGCGGTTTTTTTAATAGATAGAGTGATTCAAGAGAAAGTTATATACATATAAAAATTCCCGAAATTCCCACAGGAACGGGGGCGCTGCGGTTGAAACCGCGGGACACAGTTAGTTTCATTTATAAGTCTAGCTAGATTCCCAGACACGTACCTCCCGCGTGTTCCCCTGCAGCGTCCCGAACAGGGCTCCGTTGCCGTCCATCACTATGAAGCCGAACTTGTTGTCGTCGGCCAGGAGCGCCGTCAGCGCCTCCGTGTGGAACTTGTTGTCGCACAGGTACAGCGAGGTGTTGATGGGCTTGAACGGCTCGAAGTCGATGTTCACCTTCTTCTCCTTGCCTTCCTCAGTGACTATCGTGCCGCAGTAGATTACCAGGCCGTTTGGTGGTACTGGAAACAGAAAATATTGCTTTCTTAGGTTTAAGACTGACTGAATTAAAACGGGACCCTATTACTGAGACTTCGCTGACCGTCCGTCCGGCTGTCACCAGGCTGTATCTCAAGAACGGTGATTTTTTGCCGTTTTTTAAAGTACGGAACCCTCCGTGCGCGAGTCCGACTCGCAGTTAGCCGGTTTTATCTGACAATTTAAATCAGATCTAAAAAAAAATAGAATTTCTATCATCTGCGCCTCGGTGACCTAGTGGTATGTCGCACTCGCCTGCCAAGAGAGGGGTTCAATTCCTGGGTCGAGCAAAATCATGTATACTACTCTTCAAGCATGGCTCGTGTTTGATATCACCAACCCGCATTAGGCAAGCGTGGTGATTTCGATATCCTCCTCACTGTACTGATATCTTCAGTGAGATGAGAGCCCTTTGCCCAGCAGTGGGACATTACAGGCTAATACTTTCTTACTTCCATTATTGAAACAGGTTATTAACTCACCTTTAGTGTACAACTTGAGTCGATGCTGCACAGACGTGATGGCTCCCAGCACCGACAGCCTGTTGACCCTGGACTTAATGTTGGAGGCTGTTCCGAACTCATCGGCCAACATCTTGGAGACGCGGGAGATCTGATCCTTGGGCGGTATGATGAGGGATATCATTGATGTTCCGTTGCTGTAAGGAAAGGAAGAATATGTTATAGAAGAGTGGTGTGGGGGGGATTGGGACGAATCGGGTTCAAAAGTCAAAAAAAGTCATGGGATATCATGGGATATAATTCATTCTTCTTCTCATCGAGTGAATGGTCAACCTGACCAATCCTGTTGTCAGAGTTATTGAGCCGCCAAAGGCCTCTGACATGGCTCATGTAAAGACTACTATCTGTAGAAAGTAACCCAGACCGACGGCTTAACGTGCCCTCCGAAGCACGGAATCATCTTACTTTCGGGCAATCAGGTGATTTAGCCTGCAATGCCCTTACCTAACTGAGGACAGTCTCACAAAGTGATTTTTGTGAGATATCCCCACCGGGAATCGAACCCGGAACCTCCGGATCGTGAGCCGAGCGCTCAAACCACTAGACCACGGAGGCTGTTATAATTCATTCAATGAAATATTCCTATTACTTTAGAAAGAAATATATATATAAAAAATCACACAAACATGCAAAAACCAAATAATTTTCCACATAACTGCTAATATTATGCAAATTTTTCTATAAACATCGAACACGATGGTTAGATAACGATCATTCATCATTGTGAACTTCAAGGTGTAACAGTGAATGAGTCAACATGGATTGATTGATGGAAAGTAAACAAAACAGATAAGATGATGTTATTAAATAATTAGATAACTTAAATAATAATATTTAATGAGAAACTATGCAGTTGTTTTAAGATTTCCGTACCCAAAGGGTAAAAACGGGACCCTATTACTGAGACTTCGCTGTCCGTCCGACCTTCCGTCCGTCCGTCCGTTTGTCGGTCTGCTCGTCCGTCTGTCCGTCCGTCTGTCCGACCGACCGTCCGACCGTCCGTCCGACCGTCTGTCCGACCGACCGTCCGTTTGTCGGTCTGCTCGTCCGTCTGTCCGTCCGTCTGTCCGACCGACCGTCCGACCGTCCGTCCGACCGACCGTCCGACCGTCCGACCGTCCGTCCGACCGTCCGTCCGTCCGTCCGTCCGTCCGTCTGTCCGTCCGTCCGTCCGTCCGTCCACCCGTCCACACGTCTGTCACCAGGCTATATCTCTCTGAAATTTTCACAGATGATGTATGTATTTCTATTGCCGCTATAACAACAAATACTAAAATAAAATAAAACAAATATTCAAGGGGGCTCCCATACAACAAACGTGATTTTTTGCCGTTTTTCAAAGTACGGAACCCTCCGTGCGCGAGTCCGACTCGCACTTGGCCGGTTTTTTAACTGTAACTAACATCATTTGAGAATATGCGTTACTAGCAGCGCACCGCAGTTTTACTCGCTTAAGGGCGTTCCCGTGGGAATTTCGGGATAAAAATATCTTAAACTTTCTCTTGGATGGAGTGAGTTTCTCTAGAATTGAGTAGTTTTGCGTGAAAGAGTAACAAACATACATCAGAATAACACATGGGACACATTTTATCCCGAAATCTCCGCGGGAACGGGTACAACGCGGGTAACACCGCGGGGCGCGGCTAGTAATAATATGATAATAGTATAGAATTATAGACATAGATAGCTTGTAATACCAAACTAAAGGCCAAGGTAACATAAAAAACTGATTTATTTAACAAAACTCTATCTATACTAATATTATAAAGCTGAAGAGTTTGTTTTGTTTGTTTGTTTGTTTGTTTAAACGCGCTAATCTCAGAAACTACTGAACCGATTTGAATAATTCTTTCACTGTTAGATAGTCTATTTATCGAGGAAGGCTATAGGCTACATTTTATCCCGAAATTCCCACGGGAACGGGCACAACGCGGGTAAAACCGCGGGGCGCTGCTAGTACCTATATAAAAATCAATGCCACGTTTCGTTGTAATTTTATAACTCACTAGCAGCGCCCCGCGGTTTTACCCGCGTTGTGCCCGTTCCCGTGGGAATTTCGGGATTTTTTTTACATGAAAACCTTCCTCTTGAATCACTCTACCTATTACAAAAAACCGCATCAAAATCCGTTGCGTAATTTTAAAGATTTAAGCATACAGACAGACAAACAGACAGACACGAAAAAGAGACGACTTTATTTTATACTATGTAGTGACTATGTAGTGATATTGAAGAACTGGCTCACCTATCCAAAACCAATACCTATCCAAACCAATGGCTTTGTTCAGACTATTTAGTAGATGGTTTATGTGAAGTTTGCACAAAATCAGTCAAGCGGTTCTTAAATTCCCACAGGCACAACGCAGGTTAAACCACGGGGCACTGCTAGTCACTACATAGTATAAAATAAAATCGTCTCTTTTTCGTGTCTGTCTGTTTGTCTGTCTGTATGCTTAAATCTTTAAAATTACGCTACGGATTTTGATGCGGTTTTTTGTAATAGGTAGAGTGATTCAAGAGGTAGGTTTATATGTATAAAAATTCCCGAAATTCCCACAGGACCGGGCACAACGCGGGTAAAACCGCGGGGCGCTGCTAGTAACACATATTCTCAAATGATGATAGTTAGAGTTAAGTTAAAAAAACGGCCAAGTGCGAGTCAGACTCGCATACGGAGGGTTTTTACTTTGAAACATTACTTTGAAAATCTGCAAAAAATCACATTTGTTCTATGGGAGCCCCCCTGTGTTAAAATCTGTTGCATTGTTTAAAAGATCTAATCATACATAGGGACAGAAGGGACTTTGTTTTATACTATGTAGTGAACTTCCCAAAATCTATCTGTATTTTTAAGAAAATCAATTATTTCCTCAAAAACAACTAACATACACAAGTTATTCAAGAGGAAGGTTTTGTTAGTTCCCACGGGTATGGGTACAATGCTGGTAATGCGTGGGACACTGCTAGTTATAAATATGTAACCATTTCAGTCTGTCACATTTTCACACCTAAACCAGTGAATTGAATTTGATGAAATTTAGCAAAGAATATACAACTTAGATCCTGGAGACTGTTATTAGCTGCTTTTATCCTTAAATTCCTATAAAAACGAGTTAATTGCGGGTAGAATAGCAGGTAACATATAATTTTAAGCATTATCAATATAAATAAAAATGAATCTATATAAATAAAAATGAATTGCTGTTCGTTAGTCTGCTTAAAACTCGAGAACGGCTGAACCAATTTGGCTAATTTTGGTCTTGAAATATTCATGAAAGTCCAGGGAAGGTTTAAAAGGTAAGCAGTGTCGGAATAAATGTGGATGAAACTGCAGGGCATAGCTAGTCACTACATCACTACATAGTATAAAATAAAGTCGTCTCCTTTTCGTGTCTGTCTGTTTGTCTGTCTGTATGCTTAAATCTTTAAAATTACGCAACGGATTTTGATGCGGTTTTTTGTAATAGGTAGAGTGATTCAAGAGGAAGGTTTTTATGTAAAAAAAAATCCCGAAATTCCCACCGCGTAAAACCGCGGGGCGCTGCTAGTAATAAATAAAGTCTTCAGGTCTAAAGTCTATCTATCATTTAAAGTGGACACAAATGGAAATCCGTAAACATACATAGTTGGAATTGAAAAAACGAAAAGGCAAAGTTCAAAATCGGTTTCAGCGTCCAGTGACGTCATCACAACAAATTTCCCACAATGAAAATTTATTGTGAAACGCGCGGCAAGATCCGCTTCCGGTACGCATAACCTTCGCACTAACAACAAATTTTATCTTTATTTACGTTTATAAGTCCTTTTATGGCGGGTCAAAGGTTATAATGAGGTATTTTGCGCATTTTTCAGAATGTATGGAAGGTTATGTGTTGAATCAGCGCATGCCTGACGCAGTAGTGGCGTGAATGTTGCCAATCATGTGGTGTTGGCAAGGCAATATCACATTTTATTATGTACCGATGGCCACGCGTCGGGTTTATGTTAATTTTAGCACGATATAATACAAAAACTCACCCTCTAGCCATCTCCAAGCTCTTGATAAGCTTCTTGATCTTCCAAATCTCAACATTACGATCAGCAGACGATTCCTCAGACATTTTGATTGAGTTTAAACTAACTTAAAACACCACAAAAAATAATTAAACCGATTAAAATATGAAAATAAGTCTTTTTAATCACCACTTGTAAATAAAATACGGTGGATAGGGGTCCGTTTTGCAGCTAGAACTGCTTGAAACCAGATCGAACCGGACGGACGTTATACCTCGATACTCAGTTCGTTCACTTTCTAGTTCACATTTACGTCCGCCCACGATCTTACTTTTCTTCTAGTACGAGGATTCTTTGATTTTTTCTTTATTCGGTTACCCCTAAGCATGTGGGACACAGAAATCAGACATATAGCAAGGATAAAAAGATGACGTTGATCAAACTATCGAACGAAACGAATGCCTCGTCGTCCGCCGAAGAAAAGAAATGGCATTTAATTTTTTTTTAATTGCCATTACATAAAAACAAGAGAGCGTCTTTTGGATGTCATTGATTTTTTATTAAAATATTGTTAATATTTTGTTAATAATGGTTCAATATCATCTGCTAGGTGCAGGTTACCAGAAAAGATTGTTTTATTCAACAATATTTGAGTTTAAGCAGAAAAACACAGAAATTGTTTCATTTTATCCAATGTTGTCAAAGTAGTTTTATTACTAGCAATCTTCAGTTTAAAGTCAAATTTGTTGTATTTTAGTGGTGTTCCTTCATCATAATCGTTTGTAATTGAATCGAATGAATATTGTAACATTACATTGATGATTAACATTGTATTTACCATAATCTCCATTCTCCCTAATATTATTAGCATCAAAAACATGGCATTGTGTTAAATAATAGGTTTCAATTTCAACTTACTGGTGAAATAAACGATAATTTTCGTTGTTTAAACTGTATATTCAGTCTACTATTTTTAATAAATACCTACGTCGGATTGGAATTACGAGATAAATATGTTCTACAGACATGAATGATTTTTATTTAAATAAAAAATATAGCACACAGCTATTAATTCCATGACTTAGATTATATGTACGTCGATACGGTACACCAATGAATCGATATTGTGATGAATCCGGGCCATCCTTAGCTGCCAGCTGTCCAACTGCAAATGTCAACACTGACAGTCATTTTCAAATTCAATTGCTTGCTTCTGTCTGCTACTGTCAATCAGCTGTCACTCAATCAGATTTGTAGAGGTTATAATTTCGCAATCGCTCACGAGATGTTATGTAGTAGATTTAAGCAAATTTTACTTACAAATACTTCAGTAAATAACAATAAAAATTGCAGTTGTTTATTTACAAGACGGGCTGTCCAGCAAAAATGTTGGGCGGACACTTTAAGGGGCAGATTTATTAGAATACAAACAGATCAATCTAGAATGTCGTCAATAAGATTTATTCTCAAAGATTTCGGTGTCTGGAGTCGAAATTTTAGGATTTTAAACACTGTGAGAAGGTTACGGAGGGAGAGGACAGTCAGGGAGGTGCTTCTTTGCTTCAAACATGCTTTGTTTCGTCCTAAAAGAACGTTATTTCTTTCCGCCGCTGCAGCCTATAAAGTTCAAGCCGAAGAATTTGTGCCGCCTCCTTGCGCAAATAACATTACAGACCAGGAATTACAGGTAAAATATTAGTTCAATATGTGTTTAATTAATAACTTAAATTTTAAACTTGTAGCAGACTAATTCACGCTTGTTTATTGGACTCAAACTAAGATCTAAGTTGGTGGTAATCTAATACAACGGATACTGTTACATACATAGAGAAATACTTTAACACCCTGACCGTGCAATCCAACTACCTATATCATAATTAATACTTATTTCATACTTATTTATTTTGTGATGTTGTTTACATTACAGCGGATATTGAATAAACATTTGCGTCTTTATAAGGAACTAACAGCGCCCCGCGGTTTTACCCGCGTTGTGCCCGATCCCGTTGGAATTTCGGAAATTTTTATACATATAAACCTTCCTCTTGAATCACTCTATCTACTTAAAAAATCCACGTCAAAATCTGTTGCGTAGTTTGAAAGATCTAAGCATACAAAGGGACAGACAGACAGCGGAAAATGACTTTGTTTTATACTATGTAGTGATAGTGAAGCAATCTTAACTAATATAAATGCGAAGAGGTCTGTCTGTCACTCTTTCACACCAAAGCTACTGAACCGATTTGAATGAAATTTGGTACACAGTTAGTCCAGAGCGTGAGAAAGGACATAGGCTACTTTTTATCGCAAAACAGAGTTGAAAAGTGTTGAAAGATTGTATGGAAGTGTGGTTATTTTTAAAACTACTGGACGGATTTCGATGAAACTTTACAGTAGTATAGGTTATACATCAGAATAATACATGGGATACATTTTATCCCGGAATTGCCGCAGGAACGGGTACAATGCAGGTAACACTGCGGGGCGCAGCTAGTAATAATAATTAAATGAATAATTAACTATATCCTAGGAAAATATATTATGATAAACAGTTATCTCTATGGAGTTACTCAGTAATGGAAATATTTAATTTACTTTACTTCAATTCAAGGTTAAATAGATAAAGGTGTTTCTTTATTAGTTACTAGCAGCGCCCCGCGGTTTTACCCGCGTTGTGCCCGTTCCCGTGGGAATTTCGGGAATTTTTTTACATAAAAACCTTCCTCTTGAATCACTCTACCTATTACAAAAAACCGCATCAAAATCCGTTGCGTAATTTTAAAGATTTAAGCATACAGACAGACAAACAGACAGACAGACACGAAAAAGAGACGACTTTATTTTATACTATGTAGTGATATTAAATAACAAAGTCCCCGGCCGCGTCTGTCTGTCTGTTCGCTATAAACTCAAATGCAACTGTGCAGATTTTGATGCGGTTTTTTTAATAGATAGAGTGTCAAGAATAAGGTTTATATGTATTAAAAATCCCGATATTCTCACGGGATCGGGCACAACGCGGGTGAAACCGCGGGTAGCTGCTAATACTAATTAAAACAGAATAAAATAAATATTCATGGGGCAATATACAAACATGACTTTTGAAGGTTTTATATTATGGAACTAGCAGTGCCCCGCGGTTTTACCCGCGTTGTGCCCGTTCCCGTGGGAATTTCGGGAATTTTTATACATATAAACCTTTCTCTTGAATCACTCTATCTATTTAAAAAAACCGCGTCAAAATCCGTGAAGTAGTATTTGAGTTTATCGCGAACAGACAGACAGACGCGGCCGGGGACTTTGTTTTTTATAATATGTATTGATAATGTTAGGAAACCCTACATTTTATAGACCGACTCGCACTTGACCGGTTTTTAATCAATTATAGTTGTTAGTTATAATCAGTAAAAGTCACACTTTATCTATCTATTTAAGATACAAGGTCACAACACATGACGTCACTTGTTGCATGCATGTTGCACTATTTTTAGTACCTAAACAAAGAGCACAGATTATTTCTTACTAGCAGCGCCCCGCGGTTTTACCCGCGTTGTGCCCGTTCCCGTGGGAATTTCGGGATTTTTTTTTTTTACATAAAAACCTTCCTCTTGAATCACTCTACCTATTACAAAAAACCGCATCAAAATCCGTTGCGAAATTTTAAAGATTTAAGCATACAGACAAACAAACAGACAGACAGACACGAAAAAGAGACGACTTTATTTTATACTATGTAGTGACTATGTAGTGAAGAACATATATTTCTTTGTTGTTGTTTTACTTGACGTGAGGACTCGGGTTCAATTCCCGGGTCGAGCGAAAACATGTTTCCCACTTTTCAAACATGGCTCGGGTTTGAGATCACCAGCCCGCATTAGACAAGCGTGGTGATTACGACATCCTCACTGTACTGATATCTGAGGTGAGATGAGAGGCCTTTGTCCAGCAGTGGGACATTATACTTTACTTTTTTTTTACATAATGTTATGGAACCCTTCATGCGCGAGTCCGACTCACACTTGGCCGGTTTTTAATCAATTATGCCCTAACAAAGAGCATAGACTATTTCATAAAGAACTTCTCATATAAAAATTTCTTTGTTGTTGTTTATTTGTATTCATTGTTTATGGTGTTTCACCTTTTGACTTTGGTTGGTTTGGTAGTCACAGATCAAAGACCTCCTGTCTTTCATCTGGACTGTGGAAGAATGAATAATACTTTATTTTTAACTTTCATGCAATAATGTTTGTTTATTTATATTATACTAGCAGCGCCCCGCGGTTGCCGCGTCGTGCCAGTTCCCGCGAGAATTTCGGGATAAAAAGTAGCCTATGTCCTTTCTCAGGCTCTGGACTAACTGTGTACCAAATTTCATTAAAATAGGTTCAGTAGTTTTGGCGTGAAAGCGTAACAGACAGACAGAGTTACTTTCGCATTTATAGTATTAAATAGGATGTTTGTTTATTTATATTATATACTAGCAGCGCCCCGGCGGTTTTACCCGCGTTGTACCCGTTCCCGCCGGAACTTCGGGATAAAATGTATCCCATATGCTATTCTGATGTATACCTATATTACTGTAAAGTTTCATCCAAATCCGTCCAGTAGATTTTTCGTGAAAGAGTAACAAACAAACATACAAATCCCCACAAACTTTCGCTTCACTACATAGTATAAAACAAAGTCGCTATTTTTGTCTGTTTGTTTGTCTGTATGCTTAAATCTTTAAAATTACGCAACGGATTTTGATGCGGTTTTTTGTAATAGGTAGAGTGACTCAAGAGGAAGGTTTTTATGTAAAAAAAATCCCGAAATTCCCACGGGAACGGGCACAACGCGGGTAAAACCGCGGGGCGCTGCTAGTTTATAATATAAGTAGGATAGGATTTGTTTGAACAACATCACTACATAGTATAAAACAAAGTCGCTTTCCGCTGTCTGTCCCTATGTATGCTTAAATCTTTAAAACTACTTAACGGATTCTGACGCGGTTTTTTTAAATAGATAGAGTGATCCAAGAGGAAGGTTTATCTATATACCAATTCCCGAAATTCCCACGGGAACGGGCACAATGCGAGTAAAACCGCGGGACGCTGCTAGTAAATTATAATTTTATATCTTTCACAGTCCATCCTCTCGGACTTCGAAGGCGCGGAGGACCTCTCCAGGCGGACCCTGTACTGCATGAGATGCAAAAAGCGACTCGTCATAGAGAAGAAACAGCCGGGCATAGACTATTGCTCGTGAGTTGTCGTTTTAAAACTTGCGGTTGACCGCGAGATGAATTTAGTAAAATAACTAAAATTATGATCAAAACCGAAATTAGAATCAAAATTGATTAAAAAATAAAGAAATTATAAGCTCTGTAATAACAGAGCTGCAGAAGTCTAAACTCAAGATTTGCCAGAGGGCGATGGAACGCAGCATCCTCGGATTCAAACGAATCGATCGAGTGCGAAACTCTACGCTGCGTTCCCTCACCGGCATCACCGACGTCGGTGCCAAAACTGCCCGACTCAAGAGGGAGTGGGCGGGGCACGTGTCGCGGATGCACCCCGAGAGATGGGCCCACATCACCACCCAGTGGGTCCCGAGAGGAGCGCGGCGCCGCGGGCGGCCTAGGAAACGCTGGAGGGACGACATTGTCTACTTCGGCAGCGAGTGGTGGGAGACCGCGAAGGACAGGGAAAGATGGAAGAGTTTGGGGGAGACCTTTGCCCAGCAGTGGGACGATATAGGTTAAAGAAAAAAAAAAACCTCTGAAATATTCTCTCCTGTCTGATTCTGTCCCTTTCTTGCAAAACGATTTTTCGTATGCGACGTCTATTGCGCTCTCACTTTGTGACGTCACAGAGCTAGAGTGCTGTCTCTGTCTAATCACAACTTTTACCGCCTGTAACTCTGGAAATAATAACGATATAAAAAAACGGATTTTAGTCTCTTACACGTGATAACAAGATGAGTTTATAGGAAGAATAAAAATAACACTGTCAAATACCCTATTCAAAATGGGATATATAGTTGTTTTCCTTTGTGGTTAGATGCAAAGAGTCTGAGCAGCCGATGCCGTCGCCCGACGGGTGGGTGCCGTACCTGGAGGCCGAGGGGGTCGTCATCTGGAGAAAGGAGTACAAACCGGGGCAGGGCCTGTACGCGTATAAAGGTGAGGTGGACTGACGGAAGGACGGGTAGACTGGTGGACGGGTGGACGAGTGGATGGGTTGTCGGATGGACGGGTGAATGGTTGGATGGGTGGTTGGATGGACGGATGGACGGGTGGATGGATGGACGGGTGGATGGGTGGATGGATGGACGGATGGACGGGTGGATGGTTGGATGGGTGGTTGGATGGACGGATGGACGGGTGGATAGATGGACGGTTGGACGGGTGGATGGGTGGTCGGATAAACGAATGGACGTATGGATGGGTGGATGGGTGGATGGGTGGGTGGGTGGACGGGTGGATGGGTGGACGGGTGGATGGGTGGATGGATGGACGGATGGACGGATGGACGGGTGGATGGATGGACGGGTGGACGGGTGGATGGGTGGATGGGTGGACGGATGGACGGGTGAATGGTTGGATGGGTGGTTGGATGGACGGATGGACGGGTGGATGGATGGACGGGTGGATGGGTGGATGGGTGGACGGATGGACGGGTGGATGGGTGGTTGGATGGACGGATGGACGGGTGGATAGATGGACGGTTGGACGGGTGGATGGGTGGTCGGATAAACGAATGGACGTATGGATGGGTGGATGGGTGGATGGGTGGATGGGTGGACGGATGGACGGTAGACTGGTGGACGTAATTTTCATATACATATAAAGATACACCATTTTTATAAATATTTTTTTGTTTCCACCCGTCAGTTTTCGGCCGCTACCCCGACGTGGCAGCATCCGACTACGCAGCGGTTCAGGTGGACGGCGCGTACCGCAAGCAGTGGGACTCCGCCGTGGCGTCCCTGTCGGTGGTGCAGCGCGGCGCCAACGGGCTGCCCGACCAGACGGTGCTGCATTGGGAGGTGCTGTGGCCGGTGAGTGGGGGGAGGGGGTAGAGGGGGGAGTAGGGTTGAGCGGAGTAGAGTAAGGGGGAGTAGGGTAAGGGGGAGTAGGGTTAGGGGTGTAGAGGGGGGTATGAAGGAGGGGGGAGTAGGGTAGAGGGGGTATGGAAGAGGGGGGAGTAGGGTAGAAGGGGTAGAGGGGGGAGTAGGGAAGAAGGGGTAGAGGGGGGAGTAGGGAAGAAGGGGTAGAGGGGGGTATGGAAGAGGGGGGAGTATGGTAGAAGGGGTAGAGGGGGGAGTAGGGTAGAAAGGGTAGAGGGGGGGTATGGAAGAGGGGGGACTAGGGTAGAGAGGTGGGTAGTGGGGTAGAGAGGTGGGAAGTGGGGTGGGTGCGCCCCGTGGTTTTACCCGCGTTGTATCTGTTACCGCGGGAATTTCGGGATGAAATGTATCTTTAACATTAACATGTACATTTTCTTTCACAGAGACTATTCGCAAATCGCGACTACGTATACTTAAGACGACATAAGGAATTCGAAATCAAACCAACCAAGCAATCGGAAACACACGCACACGCGCACAAAGTCAACGCACAACACACAGCCAACACACAACACACAGTCAACACACAACACACAGTCAACACACAACATACAGTCAACACACAACACACAGTCAACACACAACACACAATCGTCACACAGCCCGAAAGACCATCAGTACATTCGAACGCGAAGCGAAAATCGCAAGAACTCTACGAAAAAGAAAGCGCTAATCTTGTTGAAATATCGAATCGCAAGGAGCCTTGCAAATTATTAATAAGATTAGACGAAAAAGATTGCTCGAAAGAGCAAAAAGAAAAAGAAAAACTAAGGCGAAAATCTTGCGAGGAAGGAAACAAGAAGATTTGCAATTCACAGCAAGATGACGCATTCAATTCGTCCGATGGCAAAACCTCTGCTAGCAAAACGCCGGGAAGCATAGCCTCTGGTAGCTCAATGCCGGATGCCAAAATAGCTAGTAGCAGTTTGCCGGATAGCGATTTCCGCAGCAATAAATTGAACAAGGCTTATGTGATAGTCTCTAGATCTTGCATTCACCCCGACGTGCCGGTGACGAAACATGCGATCAGAGTGAATGAATATTGGAGCAATATGGTTATAAGAACGGTCGAAGGGAGCGATAGTGTGAGTGTTTTATAATTCCCTACTCTTCTCCATCGAGTGGATGGTCACCCTGACCAATCCTGGTGTCAGAGTTATTGAGCCGCCAAAGGCCTCTGACATGGCTCATGTAACGACTGCTATCCGTAGAAACCGGGACCGACGGCTTAATGTGCCCTCCGAAGCACGGAATCATCTTACTTTTCGGGCAATCAGGTGATTCAGCCTGCAATGCCCTAACCGAACTGAGGGCAGTCTCACAAAGAGATTTTTGTGAGACATTGTCCCCACCGGGAATCGAACCCGGAACCTCCGGATCGTGAGCCGAGTGCCTTAAGCCGTCGGTCCCGGTTACTTCCTACGGATAGTAGTCGTTACATGAGCCATGTCAGAGGCCTTTGGCGGCTCAATAACTCTGACACCAGGATTGGTCAGGTTGACCAACCACTCGATGAAGAAGAAGAGTAGAAGTCACAGTGCGTTGGCGGAGTGGAACGGCAATACTATTGTGTAACACCAGGGTTGCCACTACCCTACTTGAACTACTTCACCCCCACAATATTCTAATCTTATTCGCCCTCACAGCCGGGTATGCAATTCGTGCTAACGTACTACGACGAGCCGGGCGTGGGCGGGATGCCCACGGTGGTGGCATCGTGGGCATCCGGCCAGGCCGCGCCCGCCTTCCTCGCCAGAATGAAGCAGGCGGCGCGAGACTACGAGAGACGCCCGCAGTCGGTGAGTTTATCATCGTAACATACAAACATATCTTTACTACATTTTTTTTATTGTCCCAAAATTTTAAGTTGATGATCGTAAACAGACATATCTATACCAAAAAAACTTGAGAGGTGTCAAGGGACACCCGGATGGAACGAAGTTTATTTATTATCAACAAAAAAAATCGTCGCGACACCACACTGTTCAATGCGAAATAGAAAGACGCAAAGAAAATATCTGGCTTGCTTTCTATAAGAGAGAGACATGTTTCTCTATCTGTCTCTCTCTGGCGTGCGCATGTTTCTCTGTCTGTCTCTCTCGCGCATGTTTCTCTGTCCGTCTCTCTCTGGCGTGCGCAAGTTTCTAGCCCCCTTTCGCAACGCGCGATAGGGAACTTCGTTCCAAAAATGGTTCCAAAATATGGACCAATGTCGACAATTTTCAGTCGAAGACTACTCCTGAAGAGGAAAAAGGTTTAGTGATTCCATTTCATTCTTACTAGTTAGAATAAGCGATGTTGTTATATCTTTCTGTGCGCTACCGTGCTTCGGAGGACACGTTCAAATATCGGTCCCGGTCGTTTCAATCGTTATACCATGTCGGAACCCTCTAAATACTCCGACACCAGGGTTGGCCACCGACCTACTCAAACTTACCTTAATGTCTGTCTGTCTGTCTGTCTGTCCTATCAGGTGGACCCAGACTTCGTCCCGTTCAAGCCGGGCAGTGTGTCGTACGAAGGCATTGAAGAGGACATGTACTTTGAGGAGGAAATGGAGGTAAAGTAGGGAGGCATATTACTTAATATCAGTTTCAATCGTTAGGCTATGTCGGAGGCCTTTTGGCGGTCTAAAACACAGGGGCAGACTTTGTATTACCAACTTTCTATTGACAACTTTGTATTACCAACTTTGTATTAACAAGTTTGTACGAACAACTTTGTACTAAAAACTTTGTATTAACAACTTTGTTTTAACAACTTTGTATTAACAACTTTGTACTACCAACTTTGTATTAACAACTTTGTTTTAACAACTTTGTACTAACAGCTTTGTACTAACAACTTTTTTTAACTAGTTTTTGGTTTCAGTCTTCACAACTGGGCCCCGATTTGAAAGAGCCGAATGATGAGACAGAGGACCTAAATTCTGACGCACCGTGCGAAGAGAAAGAGAGAGTGAGGGTCTACGAAGTGAAGGTGGGAGAGGACGAAAGCGAAGAGGAGGTGCGGGAGTCGTACTAATATCTATCCTACCACCAAGACTCAGGTCCCTGGTTCAATTCCCGGGTCGAGGGAAATGTTTCTTACTTTCCAAACATGGCTCGGGTTTGAGATCACCAACCCGCATTAGACAAGCGCGGTGATTACGACATCCTCTTCACTGTACTGATATCTTCAGTGAGATGAGAGGCCTTTGCCCAGCTGTGGGACATTACATGCTAAATACTTACTTACTGACTAATATTTTAATTCGAATAATATAGGTTATAAATAATAACTTCAGAATAACACATGGGATAAATTTTATCCCGAAATTCCCGCGGGAAGGGAGACAATACGGGTAATACAACGTTTGCTGGGTCAGCTCGTATGTTCCGCCTGTTCTGTCCTTTAATGTAAAAGAAACAAACATTACAGGCTCCATATTTTCTCAGGAATCCCAACAAGAATCGAACGACGAAGAAGAACCAAGTGGGACCGAAATACCAGACCAGGAAGGACAGTCAGACAGATGGTGGAAACAAATGTACCCATTCTATTACTTTTAGTAATATTAGGACCAAAAAGGAGAAAAACTTGTAGGATTAGGACCAATTAGGACCGAATCCGACTATGTGTGTAGTTGGATTAGGACCAATTTGGACCGAATTCGACTATGTGTGTAGTTGGATTAGGACCAATTTGGACCGAATTCGACTATGTAAAGTAGTTGGATGAGAACCAATAAGAACCAAATTGGTTGGGTCCTAATTTAAATCCTAATGGTTCCTAAAAGGGGTTATTCCTGTAGATGTCGTGGAGAAATGGCGTTTGTCAAATTATTAGACATTTAATGAAATATGACATTTGACAATACTATAAGTCTTACGTATAAGTTCTTAAAACCGAATATTATTAAGTTTTTACTTGAACAATTTATTGACATTTGTCAATGACATTTATTGCAGGATTTATCGAGCATTTTTCAAAATATTTCAACATCTTTCAAATTTATTTCAGACCCGCATCTATTTGACAATTGCCTGACAACTGTCAACGTGACTTGTCATTTTATTATACATATCTTTCAAAAATCGATCACTTGTCAAATATTACATACAAGTATTACAATAACCATCGTATTTGACAACGTGTGTGTCAAATTTCAATATAGCGCCATCTAGCGGACAAAATATCTATCCGTTTTAAAATTTGATTTTATCAAAATTCATGTATTTTCGTTCATTATTATGATTAAGGTTACACCAAAGATATATTTTTTTTTTTTTTAAATAATAAAAAATAATAATAATTTTCAAATTGATCATAAAAATGAATTAGGGTTGCAATATTATATCCCTCAACATCGAAGTTTACATTATTCAAAATGGTTCCAATTACATACCGCCCGATATTATCAGTATTCAAAAAAACGTAAAAAAAAATTACTGTAATTTTTTTTCAATAATGTGAAATAATATGGCGTGTTTGAGTGAAAATATTTTTAAATTTACCGCAATTAAATATACATTTTACATTATTGAAAAATTTACAGAAAAAAGGAAGAAATTAACTTTTAAAAATATTTCTTTTAAATTAGAATAAATAAATAAATAAATAAACAAATAAATAAATAAATTACAACCAATCACAGTAACGAATTTGACATATTAAATTAACATTAATCTCAACGAATGTCAGAAATCTAAAACCTTAATGACAAATTAGCCTTTAATGTCTAATTAAAATTCGTTCAAATAAACTGGGCTACAATTAATTTGGTTTAAAATTCATATGTTTTATAAAATACTAAAAAGAAAACATACTTTTCAAAAAAAATATTAAAAAAACACTTTTCATAATTTTTTCGGTAATGCAATTGCCAAAAATATATGCAAGAAAATAAAAAAACATTACTTTAACTACATTCGAAAACATTTTCTTCTTAAATCATTTCTTATAACATCACAACAATGTTATAACACGTTTATAACATCCCAACATACTTTTTAAACTGACACGATTTGCACTCATTATACTAAATGAAACGGGTCTGTTAAGCGTTAGATAAACTACCGTTTTTTACTAATAAATATGTACCCGACGTTTCGAGCGAATTACACCGCTCGTGGTCACGAACATTGCATAACGTATTAATAACATCCTAATAGCGGTATGACAACTTTATAACTTCCCAACAACTGTATAACATGATTATAACATCCTAACAGTGTTAACACATTTATAAATCCTATTGCGGTATGATAACTCTATTTACCGTGAGTGAATTTATCCGGGTATATTATTTTTTAATTTTATAACGTCACAACATCTGTACAACATAACATCCTGACAGTGTCATAACACGTTTACATATCCTAAAATCGGTATGACAACCCAATAACTATAACATATTCAATTGTATAACATGTTTATAACATCCCAAAAGCGGGATGGCACATTTATAACATCCCAACATCAGTAAAACACATTTATAACATCCCAACAGTGTTAAAACAGCATGACAGAAGTATGACAAGTAAATCTCGTATATAACATTCGTTAGAAGATTTTTTAACCGTCCAACTGGGCTGGCCTGGTTTGGTGGATTATGGCAAACTGTTCAGGCCCTTTATTTAAATTATTAGTGTCATTTTATATGAAATATGCATATTATATTTACGTTGAGATATAAAATTTTTATAACAAAATACAGGTTTTTTAAAACTATATAAGTATGCTTTGGGAAAGTTCATTTGCTATAAATTCCTGTCTTTTCGAAGCCGGCTAAATTCAAATTGATTTCGCTCTTACTGACGCCACTAGTATTTATTTAGTTGACGTCAGCTGTGCAAAATATGCTCTACAATGTCTGTGCACTGAAATAAATTTAGTTTTTATTGGTGGTATCAAAGAAGGTTTTGATATAATTTATTACAAAATTGAGCCATTTTTGGCAGTTGCATACTAATATATTACATATATATAGTTAAATTTCTTTAGCATTAAATCACACGCACATACACACACACACCCACCGACACACTCACACACACACTCTCTTTGACACACACACACACACTCTCTTTGACACACACACACACACACACACACACACACACACACACACACACACACAAAATGATGTCAATTTAAGCCCCGCTGATTTAATTTAAGATATATAATGTACTATCTTACAGCTAAAGGTAATATATTTTTTACGCAATTATTTTTATATTTTTTTCAATTGATACATTTATAAAGGTTGTAAAAAGTACGATAGCGTATTTTTTCCATTTTAAAAATACTTCAATGCAGTAGAATTACTGTTGGTATTTTATTTTTAAATGGTCTTCGTTTCTGTAAAATAAATATTTAATTAAGCTCAGTAAATTACTGACGAAAAATATTTTTTCTGTAAAAAAGTATTTTTCTGTAAAAAAAAAGTTTTTTAAATGTAAATAGTGAAATACAAAATTGTATTGTAAATCAAAACAACAGATACCTCACAATTTAATAATATTGTAGATTACAATTACAAATATGTTATATCGTAGATTTATTAATAGATCCTGATGAATGTAGTTATTAATTTTAAAATAATATTGCCTATATCACTATTATATCAAGCGTATTTACTAGCTTACTAGTTATTTATCACTATTACTCTTCGATCAACAATACACAACTAGATGTCGGGTCGGCGCAAAAAATACGTCTCGGTGAATAACGCCTCATTTGAAAAGTGAGCTCTTATTTTATTCATAAGATTTGCTACTTTATTGCTAGGTGTCATGGTTGTAATAGGTTGAACTTCGAACTGTTTCAAAACTTTTGTTTCAGTTCGGTAGTAAACAAAATAAGCTGTCACACGTCATCCACGCGGACAGTATTTAGCTTTGATTTTGTACGTGACCCGATATCTAGTTGTGTATTGTTGATCGAAGCTATTACTAATAAACTCGTCCGGTGATTCACTACCTAACTTAAGCACGTTTCTAAAAAACCGGAGAGGAGCTGACCTCAGCTGACCAATCACAACTCATTGAAATTGACAAATCTTTTCGCATGTGCTGTGATTGGTCGATTCGACTCGACACGCCTCCGCTCCGCTTGTATGAAAATGCATCGTATTCCTTGTTTAAAACAGTTAACCTAGTTTCTGGAATTGTTTTTTTTATAACGAAATTGATGCTTGTGTATTGTTGAAAAAATTACATTTATAAATATAATTAATAATTTTCAATTAACTTTTAAAATTGGCAGCTATTACCAAAATAAACCTCATAACACATCGCTTCACACCGTACATGGTTTAAACGTTAAAATAACCGGGACCGACAGCTTTCGCGGTAGCGTTCTAATACTGTCGGACACCTATCTGTGTAGTGTTAGCATTCTACGTTTCTTATCGCGATTTCTAGCGCGCAAACTTCGCTACGGATATATATTATTATACTAGTAGCGCCCCATGGTTTTACCCGGTTTGTAGCCATTCATGTGGAATGAAAAATAGCCAACTACCTTTCGTTACATGTGGTTATCCATTGCTTAGGGCATTGCAGGCTGAATCACCTGATTGCCCGAAAAGTAAGACGATTCCGTGCTTCGGAGGGCACGTTAAGCCGTCGGTCCCGGTTACTTTCTACGGATAGTAGTCGTTACATGAGCCATGTCAGAGGCATTTGGCGGCTCAATAACTCTGACACCAGGATTGGTCAGGTTGACCATCCACTCGGTGAAGAAGAAGAAGAATATCCATTACAAAAATAATTATTAAAATTGGATCGGTATTTTCAGAGTTTAGTGCGTTCAAACAAACTAACTCTCAGGTTTATTATATTACTATAGATGAATGTAGTCTCTTCTTCTTCTTCTTCTTCACTGAGTGGATGGTAAGCCTGACCAATCCTGGTGTCAGAGTTATTGAGCCGCCAAAGGCCTCTGACATGACTCATGTGACGACTACTATCCGTAGAAAGTAACCGGGACCGACGGCTTAACGTGCCCTCCGAAGCATGAAAGTAGTGATATTTATCAATTTGTCTAGTCGCTTCAACAGACCTCGCGCCAAAATGATAGTCCGTTCAGATTATTTAACCTCTGACAAAATAAGCTACCATAAGATTTGTGTTAATTCTAGTTAAATGGTCTAAGCTATATTGGCGAAACTTTCATGAAATTATAATATTTATAATCTCCGCTTATTAGAATGCATTTAGATATAATGTAGTATTAAATATTGCTGTGAATTGTTATATAACACTTTAAAAGTGAATAACATGTTAAAAGTGGAAACACAATGGTGTACACGATATGTTATGAGTACTATAGTACACTTTGAATTGAAGTAACGTTTACGGATACACTTCGCTTTTATTTTACACCAGCAGCGCCCCGCGGTTTTACCCGCGTTGTGCCTGTTCCCGTGGGAATTTCGGGAATTTTTATATAAATAAACCTCCATCTTGAATCACTCTATCTATTTTAAAAAACCGCATCAAAATCCGTCGCATAGTTTTAAAGATCTAAGCGTACATAAGGACAGGCAGCGGAATGCTACTTTGTTTTATACTATGTAGTGATTTTTATCTGACGTTTCGGCTCCTTTACAGGGCTCTGGACACATTCGTACAATTTCCACATTCGTACAATTGCACATTCGTACAATTCCACATTCGTACAATTCCACATTCGTACAATTCCACATTCGTACAAATAGGTGCTATAAAACCGATAACTATGGAACTAGTAAAAAAAAAATAACCCTAACATACCGAATAGTAAGTATTTGTACGAATTTGGAAAACAATTTAGGAAAAATTGTACGAATGTGGAAATTGTACGAATGTGACCTCACACCTTTACAGGAACCGTGGTCACAGAAGACTACGGTCTTCTGAAGAAGTGTATCCTAAACGTAGTTTGAATTTAAAATGAATAGTGTTCGCTTTAACTTCACTACATAGTATAAAATAAAGTCGTCTCTTTTTCGTGTCTGTCACACTGTTTGTCTAGTCTGTATACTTAAATCTTTAAAATTACGCAACGGATTTTGATGCGGTTTTTTGTAATAGGTAGAGTGATTCAAGAGGAAGGTTTTTATGTAAAAACATTCCCGAAATTCCCACGGGAACGGGCACCACGCGGGTAAAACCGCGGGGCGCTGCTAGTAAGATACTATAGTACACTCATCACGATCTCAGTCGTGTCATAAATCTGTACATCTTTATATTAATATTAGCTGCGCCCCGCGGTTTAACCCGCAGCGCCCCCGTTCCCGTGGGAATTTTGAGATTTTTATTCCTTATTTTTCTTATATATAAACCTTGTCCTGACAATAAGGAACACATTAAAAAAAAAGAATCATCCAATTTGGTGCAGTCGTTCTGAAGTTATGCGCTTAGCAACAGATTCAGCGATTCATTTTACTATATTTTAGATTTATATAAACACTAGCAGCACCTCGCGGTTTTACCCGCGTCGTGCCCGTTCCCGTGGGAATTTCGGGATGAAAAGCAGCCTATAACCTTCCCGTTGAACGTCCGGTAGATATAGAGAGATGCCAACCTACACGCTGAGTACGAAACCTAGTTTCCCCATTAGACATTACACACACAAAGTAATCAAAATAAAAACAACACTTCGCGTTGAGTGTGTGTCACGCACACATTGCATTCAGTGCGAGCATTCGTTCGCAACTAGGCTGCGAATCTTCGATCAACAATACACAACTAGATGTCGGGTCGGCGCAAAAAATACGTCTCGGTGAATAAGGCCTCATTTGAAAAGTGAGCTCTTATTGTATTCATAAGATTTGCTACTTTATTGCCAGGTGTCATGGTTGTAATTAGGTTGAACTTCGAACTGTTTTAAAACTTTTGTTTCAGTTCGGTAGTAAACAAAATACGCTGTCACACGTCATCCACGCGGACAGTATTTAGCTTTCATTTTGTACGTGACCCGATATCTAGTTGTGTATTGTTGATCGAAGCTGCGAATAATGTACGTACAGCACTACTACATACGCAATAACATGTATTTTGATAGCTTTAATGTGCTCAGTATCCATTGCGGTATCAGAAGTCAACATTTGAATAATCTTTAGTACTATGCAAGCAATGTAAACTATTTACACATATCTCGACTCGCAATGTGTTCCGTTTTTGCGCATATTGCTGCGACACAGGCCCCGCCCCCTTTTGACATCTCCCTTTAGTTTATGTGATCTGTGGTTAGTACCAAAGGCCATGTTTACACACAAAGAGTATTTTTTAAGATTTAATTATGTAAGATTTTCTAAGCAACTTCTATGAGATATGTAGTGTTATTTTTATGTATATTTTAGTAACAAATGTTTATATTTTTGTATTTGTAAGCAGCTTTTGAAGTAACAAGACGTTGACATATTTCTTTATCGAAACTTCATGAAATTTATTGTTGTCCATTGCACAGATTTTTTACTAATATTTTTTTTGTACTATAGAAGTTAAAATACCTAAAATACTGTATCATCTCATATTTGATTACACATTTAAGTTGTTTGTCTTTAATTGTATCCATATCCGTGATGACTGATGATACAGTGTTATTATTATTTACTAGCAGTGCCCCGCGGTTTTACCCGCGTTGTGCCCGTTCCCGTGGGAATTTCGGGAATTTTTATACATATAAACCTTCCTCTTGAATCAGTCTACCTATTACAAAAAACCGCATCAAAATCCGTTGCGTAATTTTAAAGATTTAAGCATACAGACAAAAGTGGCGACTTTGTTTTATACATACTATGTAGTGATCGAGTGGATGGTCAACCTGACCAATCCTGGTGTCCAGAGTTATTGAGCCGCCAAAGGCCTCTGACATGGCTCATGTTACGACTACTATCCGTAGAAAGTAACCGGGACCGACGGCTTAACGTGCCCCTGAAGCACGGAATGATACAGTAATTTTGGTATACATAAAAATTACTTTTAAAATGCTGTAACCTAGAAAATATTTTTTCTGTATTCAGCTTCATCCACAAATTATCCCATGGTATTAAGCAGAATATTTATAGCATACAAAATAACAGTTTTAGATATTGCGTTTTATAACAAACTAGGAGTGCCCCGCGGTTTCACCCGCGTTGTGTCCTTTCCTGTAGGAATTTCAGGATGAAAAATACACATAAAACCTTCACATTGAATGTGGCTATCCAATGCAAGAAGAATTATTCAAATTGGACTGATAGTTTCTGAGATGAAGGTGTTCAAAAAACTCTTCAGCTTATCACTACATATTATAAAACAAAGTCCCCGGCCGCGTCCGTCTGTCTGTCCGCGATAAAATCAAATACTACTGCACGGATTTTGAAGCGGTTTTTATAAATAGATGGAGTGATTCAAGAGGAAGGTTTATATGTATAAAATTCCCGAAATTCCCACGGGAACGGGCACAATTCGGGTAAAAACGCGGGGCGCTGCTAGTATTAGTATAAATGAATTAAGAATGTTATACATATAACTTTATATTACCAGTTGTTTTCTACTTATCCCTATATTATTCCTATAGGAAAACAGGGAAATAACCATATGCCGATAATGCAATTAATTTTATACTTTTTATCCTGCTTTTCCCATTTTTATCCCATGGTATAAGCAGGATGTTAATATAGGTACTTTTCAATTAATTCATTTTTAATATATGTAACTAATAAGTAAAAATAATTACTTTTTATATGTTATAAGAAGTTTTATAACACAAAATAGCATGTTATAAAAGTGTTATGAACAAGTTATTTGTGTATATAGTCGTTAAATGTTATATAGATGTTATGTAATTTTAATGTAAAGTGTAGAATAGATTTTTTGAAAACTTTAAGTGTTGTTTTTTTAAGTAGATTTAAGTGTTTAAAACTCGGCGGTCTAGTGGTATGTGCGCTCGCCTGCCTAGGCTGAGGTCCCGGGTTCAATTCCCGGGTCGAGCGAAAACATGTTTCCTACTTTTCAAACATGACTCGAGTTTGAGATCACCAACCCGCATTTAGCAAGCGTGGTGATTACGACATCCTCCTCACTGTACTGATAACTTCAGTGAGATGAGAGGCCTTTGCCCAGCAGTGGGACATTACAGGCTAATACTTTTTTTACTTTCAATTATTTTATTTGATGTTCGTTTTTAGTCTTTGTACAGATTTGAAGAAAACAATAAATTATTTGTTAAAACGGGAACTTACGTACGACGGAGGTTACTGTCAGTGCGGGGAGAGACGCTGTCGCTCTCGCTTCACCCACCTCCTGATGAAGGTCACCGGACGTGACCGAAACGTGTTGAGGAACTCTCAACAGTAACCTCCGTCGTACGTAAGTTCCCGTTTCAACAAATAATAATGACCGTACGTTTCAATTAATAGTAAAATAATTGAGAATTTTATTTATTAGCTCGTGAATATATTAATTAACTGACGAAGAACTCGTTGGTGCGCGCGTTCTGGTTGTGCCGCCACTTGCACGCCCAGTTCCAGCACGACATGCCCGCCCACGGCTCGTCCGTGTAGAACACTTGCCCGTTCTGGTACATCTGGAGAAAAAAACGTACAAAAAGTTGTAACACTTTTAAAAAAGATGTCCCTAATCTGTTTTTTAATTGAAATTACATTTACGGATACACTTCGCGTTTATTTTACATTTTTGTCTGACATTTCGGCCCCTTTACAGGAACCGTGGATCCGTGTATGTAATCTGGGAAAATTACACTGGTAGGTAATATCATAATTGAACATCCTCATGTACATTTTAGAACACAACTAGCCGCGCCCCGCAGTGTTACCCACGTTGTACCCGTTCCCGCGGGAATTTCGGGATAAAATGTATCCCATGTGTTATTCTGATGTATAACCTATTTTACTGTAAAGTTTCATCCCAATCCAATTAGCAGTTTTTTCGTGAAAGAGCAACAAACATATATACATACATCCTCACAAACTTTCGCATTTATAATTATACTAGCTGCGCCCCGCAGTGTTACCCACGTTGTACCCGTTCCCGCGGGAATTTCGGGATAAAATGTATCCCATGTGTTATTCTGATGTATAACCTATTTTACTGTAAAGTTTCATCCCAATCCAATTAGCAGTTTTTTCGTGAAAGAGCAACAAACATATATACATCCTCACAAACTTTCGCATTTATAATATTAGAAGGATAAACTTACGAAAGACAAATCGGAACTCTTGTAAGTGACGCCATCGTATCCGAACTTGAATATGAAGTTCATAGAGAATATGGAGAAGATGCAGCGCACGTCTGTAGTCGCTGGCACGAAGTAGCGGTACGGCCCGCACCAGTACGAGATCTTGGGCTCGTACTCCACGGACTCGGGGAACTCTTCCCGGGGGTTGATTCTGGGGGGAAAATGGGGGTTGATTATAATTAATGGTAGGCATGGTTTGGGATCTCGCATTGCCTTTATAATTTATAGGAAGTGTGGGTAGTTTGTTTGTAGAGACGCTGTCGCTCTCGCTTCACCCACCTCCTGATGAAGGTCACCGGACGTGACCGAAACGTGTTGACACTCAACAGTAACCTCCGTCGTACCTACGTAAGTTCCCGTTTTAACAAATAAAAAAACTTGAGAGGTGTCAAGGGACACCCGGATGGAACGAAGTTTATTTATTATCAACAAAAATGCGCGGCGCGCATGTTTCTCTGTCTGTTTCTCTCTGGCGTGCACATGTTTCTCTGACTGTCTCTCTCGCGCATGTTTCTCTGTCTGTCTCTCTCTGGCGTGCGCAAGTTTCTCTGTCTGTCCCTCTCTGGCCTGAAAAATGTCGTTACCATTTTTTCCGTCTAGCCCCCTTTCGCAACGCGCGATAAGGAACTTCGTTCCAATAAGTTTAGGTAGGTCAGCAATGTGAGATCCCAATGTAAGTTCAAGTAGGTCAGTGGCCAACCCTGGTGTCGAGTTTTTAGACCGCCTAAAGGCCTCCGACATGGTCTAACGAGTGAAACAACCGGGACCGACAATGTAACGTGCCCTCCGAAGCACGGTAGCGCTCAGATAGAAATGCCACTATCGGCCACCCAGCCAAATAGGGGGCGAGCTGCACGTGACAATATCTCTGCAACTCAAAGTGTAAAATGTGCAACACTGTTGAGTGTTATTAATTATTATATAAAAAATATGTAAAAATTACGTGTCACGTTGTTTGTCCGCGATGGCCTCCTAAACTACTGAACCGATTTTAAATTTGATTTGCACACCGTGTGCAATTTGATCCTACTTGAAAGATAGGATAGCTTTACATCTCAATTTATAGTGATTAGGGTGGTTCACCCCTTAGTTTATATGGCAAAACAATGTTTGCCGGGTCAGCTAGTATCTTATGCTGTAGATAACTTCGATCAACAATACACAACTAGATGTCGGGTCGACGCAAAAATTACGTTGCGATGAATAAGGCCTCATTTGAAAAGTGAGATCTTATTTTATTTATAAGATTTGCTACTTTATTGCTAGGTGTCATGGTTGTAATTAGGTTGAACTTCGAACTGTTTTAAAACTTTTGTTTCAGTTCGGTAGTAAACAAACGAAGCTGTCACACGTCATCCACGCGGACAGTATTTAGCTTTGATTTTGTACGTGACCCGATATCTAGTTGTGTATTGTTGATCGAAGGTAGATAAATCCTACTTACTTATAGATGCATTGCGCGTCGCTCCAGTTCTCGTCCGAATGGCAGTACAGGCCTTGCGAAGGGTCCTTCGTCTGGAACTGCTCCGCATGAGGGCCCACGTACATCGTCTCCGAGTGGCGGTGGTAGAATGCAGACCACGAGAACGCGCCTGGTGTTGGAAAGAAGTTTTTGAAACAAGCCTTACAGGAAAAGATATTGAGAAAGGACTTACGTAAAAATTACGTAAAAACCTGCTTTGGACACGTTAAATTGTCGGTCCCGGTTGTATCAATCGTTAGAGCATGTCGGAGACGATCTAAAAACTCCAACAAACTCGAAATGAATGAACGAATGAACAAGATTGGTCTTCGCATATGTGCTTGCGGCTAGTATGCAGCTGAAGACACATCTCTACTCTTTCCGGGAAATTTAATGTCTCTCTTTCCATTCGATTTTAATGCAAAACGCTTGGAAATAAAGTGCAATTTGTAATGCACTAGGCATGAGCGTACGTACAGTACAGATATATATTGCTTATCTCTTTCAATAGCTCTGGACACATTTGTACAATTCCACATTCGTACAAATAGGTGCTATAAAACCGATAACTAGTAAAAAAAAAATAACCTTAACCTACCGAATAGTAAGTATTTGTACGAATTTGGAAAACAATTTAGGAAAAATTGTACGAATGTGGAAATTGTACGAATGTGACCTCACACCTTTCACTAGACGACATTCTCTTGTTTCGATTCTCTTGTATTCTGTAGTACTGATTGTAGTCCAAAGATGGCGCTTATTACTTGTCAATGTCACTCATATCGCTCCATTTTGATTTTTCCACAGAATATGCGTGCGATTTGCACGAGTTTTTATTGTGGTTTTCGTATTACCTCTGAACGTATAGCAGTGTGGTTTCCTCTCGCTACTCAGTATCATCTGAGCGTCATCCTGGTTGTGAGCCGACGCGATGTAGTACGAAGTGTCTAAGCATTTGAACTCTGAAAATAAACTTTACAGTCTTATTTACTGCCGCACTCATAGTAACAAATTATTAAGAGAGGTTAATGAGAGATTTCTGACACGTATATAAAAACCATGGATTTAATATATAAAAACGGGAAATTATAAGTCTAGCCACAAAATTATTTATTGGACACGTGATTAAACTTCTAATTTTATAACTAAGCAACGGGAAAATGACATAGCCTCTAATAATGTATGTTGCCTTCTAAATACTGAGTCAGCCACAATTAACGAGCATCTAAATAATACTATCTTAGGCGTAGGTACTATTCGGTAGGTTAGGGTTATTATTTTTTTTATTTAGAAGATAATTAGTGGCTAAGATAGTATTATTTAGATGCTCGTTAATTGTGGCTGACTTAGTAATTTAGAAGGCAACATACATTTTTGGGGGCGAAATATGATATTAAAAAGAAGCCTGTTTAATTAGCACCCATAAAAACTAACGCCATTTTGTTAATTGTCGCTTCATTGACATCCCTAAATACTTAGATCTAAAATTAAATTGTTCTGACATAGCGATAAATAGTAGCGAAAAATACGAAAAACAAAAAATAAAATAAAAAATCTTAAAAAAAGTGAAATCTGTCACTGCACTATTAATCTTCTAATATTATAAAATGCAAAAGTCTACGAGTTTGTATACTTATGTATGTTTAAATAAGTCACGAAAAAAACTACAGGACGGATTTGGATGAAACTTTACAGTAATATAGTTTATACATCAGAATATAGGTGCTCCCACACTGCTGTTACAAAATGTTTATAAACATTTTTGAACACTAAAACATTTACTAACAAATGTTGTCAATTCTTACATTTTGTTAGGAACTGTTATATGTTATAAGTGCTCCTACACTGATGGAAAGTGTTTACTAACATTTTATAACATTTTGAATCTGGCATTGGCTCGCAGTTTGGTTTTGCGTTCTGAGGCGTCTACACGAAAATGGAAGAAGATTTGCTAATTGGGATAGCTTTCATTTTTTGTTTAAAAAAAAAGAAAAAGCGCTCTTATTGGATGCGCCGAACGCTTAAAGCTAGAGAAAAACTCACCGACTCACCGCATACCCCGCCGTCACCCGTATAAAATGTTTACAAACAAAATTTTGTTCAAAAATGTTAATTAACATTTACTAACATGAAAACATTTTTTGACTTTGGTGATTAAATGTTAGCTAACAAATGTTTACTAACGTTACTTAACATTCTATAACAGCAGTGTGGGAGCACCTTAACACATGGGATACATTTTATCACGGAATTCCCACGGGGCACGGCTAGTCATTACATATAACAATCAGTAATAGTATACATTACCCGGGCTCACATACAATCCGAAAGGAATCTTCGCCTGTGTAGATTTGATTTTAGCCTCCGAAGTATCCATTTTCTTGTTGAGTTTGAGTAGTACCATAGACATGAGCGCCATGTCGGTCGCAAAGAGCAGCCTCTTCATGTCTTTGATATGATCGTCTATGAACGCTCCCAATTTTTTTTCGCCATTTTCTAATATATCTTTGCGTTCGGCCTGTGAAAACGACGTAAAATAAAGCGCAATTACTTTTTAAATTCTTCTTCTTCATCGAGTGGATGGTCACCCTGACCAATCCTGGTGTCAGAGTTATTGAGCCGCCAAAGGCCTCTGACATGGCTCATGTAACGACAATTATCCGTAGAAAATAACCGGGACCGAGGGCTTAACGTGCCTTCCGAAGCACAGAATCGTCTTACTTTTAAAATAAAGGTCTATAAGCCTGTAATGTCCCACTACTGGGCAAAGCCCTCTAATATCCTTGAAGGTTATGAGTACAGTGAAAACTACTTTAAAAAAAACTGAATCCGAGATTGGCCCTGATAAGATCTATCGCTTTGGTCCTCAAAAGATTTTAGTAGGGAAAGAAGACGTTGGTTTGTTCTTCAAAAGGAACTATGTTTCGGTCTTGAAAGATCCGTTGCTTTGGTTCTTAGAAGATCCGTTTCTTTGGTTCTTAAAAGAGCCATTGCTTTGGTCTTCAAAAGATCCATTGCTTTGGTCTTCAAAATGGCCGTTGCTTTGGTAATGAAAAAGGACGTTTCGTTGGTTCTTAAAAGATCCATTGCTTTGGTTCTCAAAAGGGCCGTTGCTTTGGTTCTTAGAAGATCCGTTTCTTTGGTTCTTAAAAGAGCCATTGCTTTGGTCTTCAATAGATCCATCGCTTTGGTTCTTAAAAGATCCGTTTCTTTGGTTGTTAAAAGATCTATCGCTTTGGTTCTCAAAAGATCCGTTGCTTTGGTACTTAAGATCCGTTGCTTTGGTCCTCAATGAGCCGTTGACACTTAGGTTTCAACTCACCGTATTTACGACTGCACCTGATAAGATCCGTTCTTTTGGTTCTGAAAGATCTCTTGTCACTCTGGTTTACTGACCTCTATATACACTGGACTGGCTGCAGTCATAATAATTTTGTGCCTATTTGAGTGTCGCCATTTTGGCGCTGTAGGCCACTTTAGGCAAATACGAATCTCCATGGAACTAAAATTAGTTATGACTTATGTCGACTGTGGTACCCTATTTGCTTGCAGTGAACGTCAGAATTAGTTCTCGGGACACTCGCAGGGGCGCTTCAAATTGTCACACAAAATTAGTTGTCATTTGTATGGTAACAGCCAGTCCATATACATATTATAGAGGTCTGTGCTCTGGTTACAACTCACCGGGTTATGCGGTTCCTTTATCCTCCCGCTCATGAAGCTGAAGTACTCCTGAAACTTTTGGAACTTCTCGTCCGCGTAGCTGTGGCGAGGGTCGATTTCCAAGGTGCTTGGCATGTTGTACGGTTTCTACGAACATTTGAAAAAGTTAAAGTAATACTTCCTTATTCATAAAAGCTCTCTCAACACTGTTAGTGAGTGTTTTGTCTCTTTTGCTCTTTGGAAAATAGCGTATGTCAGAAAGGGACAAACCATTTGCTATTTAAAATGCTGCTGGTAAGCGTTTATGAAAAAGGTTTTAGACTGTAATGTGCCGCTGCTGGGTAAAAGCCTTTTTGTGTACAGGATTAGGCGTAATCACCACACATGCCTACTGCGAGTTGGTGATCTCAAACACGAGCCATGTTGGAAAAGTAGGAATGTCTTCTACTTTTCAACGTATAACTTCCATTTCATTTCGGATTAGGAAGTTAAAATGTTTTCTACCGTGAAAATAAAATACAATCTTTCTTAACGCGTTAGTGATGAAACCCACTGGAAACCTGACTATTTACAATACTTACTGTTTCAACCGTAGGGAATGAAAGTCGAGCGAGCTGAAAATTAAAAAAGTATATTTATTACTTCACTATAATATTATAAAACAAAGTCCCCGGCCGCGTCTGTCTGTCCGCGATAAACTCAAATACTACTGCACGGATTTTGACGCGGTTTTTTAAATAGATAGAGTGATTCAAGAGGAAGGTTTATAGGTATAAAAAATCCTGAAATTCCTACGGGAACGGGCACAACGCGGACCAATCACAATGCACTAAAATTATAATAAACTAGCCGCGCCCCGCGGTGTTACCCAAGTTATACCCGTTCCCGCGGGAATTTCGGGATACAATGTATACCATGTGTTATTCTGATGTATAACCTATATTACTGTAAAGTTTCATCCAAATCCGTTAAGTAGTTTTTGCGTGAAAGTATAACAAACATACATACATCAATGCTGGCAAACTTTCGCTTTTATAATATTATAAGTAGTAGGATAGGATAAAATCTTACCAATTGAAAAGATGAGACATCTTTATTGCTGTTAGCTGTCACATATTTTATGAAAAAGAATATCTGAAACAATACGTCATATTAAATGGCTGTCCCATAATTATTATTCCATTTTAGTCCTGTTCGTTCCAAATTGCACAATGGGGTCGACGGTAATAAGCCAAAAAACCGGCCAAGTGCGAGGCGGACTCGCACACGGAGGGTTCTGTACTTTAAAAAACGGCAAAAAAACACTTTTATTGTATAGAATTTACACCACAACTAATAAAAAGACGTGTGGCACTCGGGGACTGCCGCGGTAAAGCTATTGCATAGTTATTTTTTGTATCTCTAGATGGCGTTAGTGGGGAGCGTTAGGTTTTTTGCGTGAGGTTTTTTCGTTACGGAATTTCTGGATTCGGTCCCCGCGCTCAAGGCCCGCGATAGAAGCTATGCAATAGCTTAATAATAATCTATTCCCGTTTTTTCTCAATTGCTGATATGATATGACGTAATTAAGGGTTAGTGATAAGCTAAAAATTTCAGTTTCATAATTGTCAAATTTGTTTCTCTCACAATTTTTAACATCTATAAATATAAAAATCAATGCCACTTTTCTTTGTAATTGTATAACTCAAGAACGGGCTCACCTATCCAAACCAAATGTTTAGGCTTTATTCGGACTATTTAGTAGATGGTTTACCTATGTGAAGTTTGAACAAAATTGGTCGAGCGGTTCTGAAATTGAAACCGCGGGGCGCAGCTAGTACTTACATAAAAGATTTCTTGCAAAATTTTCATTTATATTTATTTTCACGCGCTGTCGCCCAGCCAGCACCTAAAACACTAACGTAACGTTAACTAACTCAAAGGGTCTCGTTAAAAATAACTGCCGCTTCATTATTTTTATCAAATTTAAATGCAATAAAAATATTTCAGACTAGCAGCGCCCCGCAGTTTTACCCGCGTTGTACCCGTTCCAATGGGAATTTCAGGACGAAAAAGTAGCCTATAAACCTTCCCGTTGAATGTGGCTATCCATTACAAAAAGAATGTTTCAAATCGGACCTGTAGTTCCTGAGATTAGCGCGTTCAAACAAACAAACTCTGCAGCTTTATAATATTAGTATTAGATTTTAATTCCACCTTGAGAAACTTACACCAAAAAGTTCTCTAACATTTTCTTGGCCTTGTATACCTGAAAAAACTTCGTTATTTCGCTCAAATAACCGTTATTCCGCACCGTAATGTTTGTGAAACATAGCCTTATTATCTTATTACTAACTTTTACATTGTATGATCATCACAGTGAGTGTATGATAGCTAGGAACGTGAAGATATCAGTTTTTAGTTACGATCCCGATGAAGGAAAGCCTCCAGAGACGTCTGCTTTAAGTGAAACGGTGGATTGGACAGAAGGAACCGTGTGGCTACCAAGTATACTAGGGTAGACTGTAACTAAATAAATTATTATTACTTTTGTTGTATTTTATTTGCTTTTTAAGGTCCCGTACCCAAAGGGTAACAACGGGACCCTATTACTGAGACTTTGCTGTCCGTCAGTCCGTCCATCCGTCCGTCCGTTCGACCGTCCGTCCGTCCGGCTGTCACCAGGCTGTATCTCAAGAACGGTGATAGCTAGACATTTGAAATTTTCACAGATGATGTATTTCTATTGCCGCTATAACAACAAATACAAAAAAAATCCAAATATTCAACGGGGGCTCACATACATTGTTCTATTTTCACAAATACTGTTAAGAAATTTGACGTATTCTAGAAGAGCAACAAAGAAAGATTTTATTCTCCCTTTATCACTACACTAGCAGCGCCCCGCGGTTTTACCCGCGTTGTGCCCGTTCCCGTAGGAAATCCGGGATAAAATGTAGCCTATAGCCTTCCTCGATAAATAGACTATCTAACAGTGAAAGAATTATTCAAATCGGTTCAGTAGTTTCTGAGATTAGCGCGTTTAAACAAACAAACAAACAAACAAAACAAACTCTTCAGCTTTATAATATTAGTATAGATAAGTAGTATAAAACAAAGTCGCTATTTTTGTCTGTTTGTTTGTCTGTTTGTCTGTATGCTTAGATCTTTAAAATTACGCAACGGATTTTGATGCGGTTTTTTGTAATAGGTAGAGTGATTCAAGAGGAAGGTTTTTATGTAAAAAAAAAACCCGAAATTCCCACGGGAACGGGCACAACGCGGGTAAAACCGCGGGGCGCTGCTAGTAATATTATATTTTAGAAACTTCAAATACAAATGGAAATGCCACTAACAATAAAGTAAGTCCGAGTAGCTTAATGACCAACCCTGGTGTCGGAGTTTTGAGACCGCCTAAGGCGTTGTCCTAATAGAACGCGAATGCGCGATCATCGTAAGTTCGCGCGAATTTTACTCGTACGAACGCGCGATCAAACATATTGAACTCTAATAGGTGTCCTAACTGACAATCGCACGACACGGTCGCGCGACTCAAATGTTTGAAACTCTATTCGCGCGAACTTAGTTCGTACGAACGCGCGATCAAACATATTGAATTTGAATAGGTGTCCTAATTGAAATTCGTGCGAAAACGTCGGCGTGGTATGATTCGCGTAATCGCCTATTCGCGTTCTATTAGGACTAGAGTTGGGCGTTATCGCTATATTTTCATATTGCATTATCCGTTATATTATATTTTTCTAACTGTTGTGTTAAACTGTTGTAATATTTATTATCTGTTGTAAGATTAGTTGTATGTTGAATTGCGATTATAACATTTTACGGTTGTAAATACGATGATAAAGTTATAGCACAGTATAGATTATAATAGTAGGTACAATTTTTTTCAGTGTTGCATGTTTTAAAATGTGTTACAGAAAAAAAAAAAAACTTTTGCATCAACTTTTTCGAGTAAGACTTATTAACTTTTGCATCAACTTTTTCGAGTAAGAAAATTCAAACAAATAAATACGTAACGTAATTTCGCAATCAAAACAAACTTTCTAATGAATTAATATACACCAATAAAACAACAGCGAAGACATGAATCTATCTTCATACGAATATAAAATCAAAATTATAATAAACTGTTGTATTTTAATGAAAGTAAAATTTGCTCTTGTACTTAGTAATTTAAAGTTCATATTCGTCTAACGCTCTACGATGTGAAGTTCGCTATCATTATTTTTTAACCTTGACCTTGAACCTTGAATAGTTGAATTTGAGTCGACATCGGCTTCGGTTCGGTCCGTTCGGAAATCATCGGAGATACTCGGTACCGGTAGTTTCTATTTCTACTAGTTACCGAGTATCTCCGATGATTGCCGAATCGAGGCGCACGATTATAGGTAGGTAGGTACGTAATAAATATTACAACAGTCTTTGTCGAAAATAAATAATGGTTGTTGTTGCTATAAAATTATAATGAAATATATTATTTGTTGTATGTTATAACGCCCAAGTGTAATTAGGACACCCAGTTTTTGACGTCGCGCGAACACGCGATGGTCGCATCGCTCGCATCGCGCATTCGCGTTCTATTAGGACAACGCCTAAAGGTCACCGACATGATCTAACGATTGAAACAACCGGGACCGACAATTAAACGTGCTCTCCGAAGCTCGATAGCGCTCAGATAGAAATGCCACTATCAGCCACCCATCACTTAGATGGGTGGCTGGGCAGGGGCTGAGCTGTTCGTTGCTTAACAATAGTAATAGTAACATCGCCTAGTGCTGCCTAGTGCGTAGTTTAAATGCCACTATCGACATGACATTATACAAGTAGGGCTTACCCATCCAAGTAGGGTTGCATGTATGTAAGGAAATTTTGACACAGCCTGGTAACAGCCTCCGTGGTCTTGTGGTTTGAGCACTCGGCTCACGATCCGGAGGTTCCGGGTTCGCAAAAATCTCTTTATGAGACTGTCCTCAGTTTGGTTAGGGCATTGCAAACTGAATTGCTCGAAAAGTAAGATGATTCCGTGCTTCGGAGGGCACGTTAAGCCGTCGGTCCCGGTTACTTCTACGGATAGTATGTTGTTACACGAGCCATGTCAGAGGCCTTTGGCGGCTCAATAACTCTGACACCAGGATTGGTCAGGTTTGCCATCCACTCGATGAAGAAGAAGAAGGAAATTTGGAGGGTTCGAAACGATCGGGGTGGAATTACACAAGGAATATAACACATCATACTTTTTATTCCGTTTTATTTTCTAACAAAGCTATGTAACTTTCCGAAATTGACAAATCTCTTTGTATTTGACACCGGTCTGATAGCACTTAGAGACTTTTTGGATATCACCATAGATCTCCTTCTATCTTCTGAAGAATTATGTACTTTATGGTTCTCTGTATTTACGTTGTATACACTAAGTATATCTAAAAATCTTATTTCGTCGTCTTTTATGTCTTTAATTTTGGATAAGTTTGTAGGGTTGTCTAAAATAAGACTGGCAACTCCCAAGTTGGCATTATATTTTGGGACAGCAGCAGATCTTCTGCCATCTTCATTCATATCGTTCAAGACGATAAATGATCTTCTATGTTTGTTTATGGCTGCTGATGTTCCTTCTTTGTTTCTCTTTTCAAATGATCTTGGTTTGGTGTTGTTCGGGAAAATTGTAGGCAGGCGAGAATTTTTGAAAGATATAAATGTTATATTATCAGATTTTAGGGCGTTTGTAGTTCTATTTGGAAATGTTTGAACGTGTTTCTGGAAGGCACTTTGTGATTTATCAGCCATGGGATGTAGAACAGGCTTAAGTGGTATAAAAGTCGCTCTTTCATCGCTGTTAAGTACTCTTGTAATATTTTTAATATGTACATTATTAGCTTTTTCAATATGTATTTTAGGTGTAGCCGTTTTATTTAAAAATTTACGTTTATCGTTCCTTTTACCAGTTGTAGGTGCTTTAGAAGTTTTATAATAATCATTGAATTCACTTGCAGTTGCTTTTTTCACTTCCTTTATCAAATCCTCGAATCTTATGTCTTCTTCGCTGTGGGCATATTTAGGTGTTGATATGTTGTTAGCTTCGCCGATTAGTGTAGGTATGTCTAGTACATCAAGAGATCTTTTGAAACGACTCCCATCTTTGGATGTGAACTGTTTTCGATTTGGATGTAGCGGTGGAGTGGATCTTGTAGGTCTTATGAGATACTGGTCTTGAGCCAATATTAAGGTAACTGAAAAATAAGTATAGTAAAAAAAGTAGTAGCCTGTAATGTCCCACAAAGGCCTCTCATCTCACCGAAGATATCAGTGCAGTGAGGAGGATGTCGTAATCACCACGCTTGACTAATGAGTTGGTGATCTCAAATCTGACACATGTTTCAAAATTATATTGGAGTCATGTTTCGCTCGACCCGGGAATTGAATCGAGGATACCGGTCTTGGAAGGTGCACATACAATCACACAACTGCGATGCGTCAAGCATGACCATGTCGGAGGCCTTTGGGCGGTTTAAAAACTCACAAGAAAACAAGATAAGAAGAACACTGAGATGCATAAACGAAAATAACATTTTTTGAAATCGATTCCGTAACTCTCCATCCCCGGTCGAAGATCCACAGGCAGACCCAAGACAAGGTGGACGGATGTAGTGTCCAAGGATATGGCTGAGTGCAAGATTTCCGATGACGACGGCGACGACAGAGCGAAGTGGAGGAGAAAAATAAGGAAGGCTGACCCCACCACCATGTGGGACACATAGCCAGGAAGAGAGAGAGATTCCGTAACGATAATGAATATGGGTCGTATAACAGAAATACACACGAATAAAAATCGTCTTAACTATATTGCGCACGTTAAATTGTTGGTCCCGATTGTTTCAACGGTGTGTACGGTCGGCAGACCATGACCATGTTGACCATAACAGAGGCCTTTAGGCGGTCTAAAAACTCCGACACCAAAATTGACCACAGATCTCCTTAATTACTTTTCACTATAGGTATTACTACTACTACTGTTAGCCCGTAATGTCCCACTGCTGGGCAAAGGCCTCCCCCCACTCCCGCCACTCTTCTCGATTTTGGGCCACCAGTTGCCAGTCCCTTTTGTAGGCGTCCAGCTCGTCCCGCCACCGCCTGCGCGGTCTGCCGCGACTTCGCCTCCCTGTCTCCGGGCGCCACACAGTGGAAATGTTGGCCCACAGCGTGTCCGGCATGCGGCAGACGTGACCAGCCAACTATAGGTATTAGAAGTTTTAAAAAACTTACATTGAAAGGAAATTAGAAATAAAATCATATCCTTGATTTTACAAAGAAATTAAAGGCACTTAAAAGATGAAATGTTCATTAAAATGTCCAAGTTAATTAGCTATTAAGAAATCGGGTACCTACTACCTAATTAGTAACGTTTAATTATTCATTAAACTCCATTACTTAGGTAATTAATTTACCGAATTTCTTTTTTTTTGTCAAGCCAAGCAATTTGATAAACGCCAATCTGAATTTTTTGCACAGTGGCAGTGAGAGCGCTTACTGTGTTGCGGGTTCGATTCAACGGAGTAACAGTATGTGAAGACATAGTTGTTGACGACGTCTGGGTGTCAATTATATATTCTTATAAAGTATTTGTGTATGTATATGTAGTAGTATCAGTGAATTAGATTCCATAACACAAGCTTAGAGCTTACTTTGGGTCTAATTAACCGTGAGTGAATATGGCCGGGTGTATTATATTTTATATTATATCTATATAATAAAAGAAAGTCATGTTAGTTACACCATTTATAACTCGAGAACGAATGAACCGATTTCAATGATTCTTTTTAATTTTTTAAGCTATTGCATAGCTTCTATCGCGGGCCTTGAGCGCAGGGACCGAATCCAGAAATTCCGTAATGAAAAAACCTCACGTGAAAAAACCTCACGCTCCCCACTAACGCCATCTAGTGATACAAAAAATAACTATGCAATAGCTTTACCGCGGCAGTCCCCGAGTGCCACACGTCTTTTTTTATCCTCGTCAGAAGTAGGATAATATATGTTATAAAAGTCCCGAAATTCCCACGGGAAAGGGTGTACTCCGAGTGAAGCCGCGGGGCACAGCTAGTTTACAAAAAAATATTGTGAAAGTTCTTGGTAATAACCCTAATCCTCCTCACTGTACTGATATCTTCAGTGAGATGAGAGGCCTTTGCCCAGCAGTGGGACTTAAACACTGTTTTAAAGTGTTTTGTCTCTTTTGTCCTTTATACAATAGCGTATGTCAGAAAGGGACAAACAATTCGTTCGATAGCTTCTTCTTCTAAAATTTTGATAATAAGTTTCCTACTAATATTACAAATGCGAAAATTAGGTGAGGATGTATGTATGTATGTTTGTTGCTCTTTCACGCAAAAAGTAATGAACGGATTTGGATGAAACTTTACAGTAATATAGGTTATACATCAGAATAACACATGGGATACATTTTATCCAGCGGGAATGGGTACAACGCATACCTGTGGGAATATAGGGATAAAACATTAACTACGACCTTCCTGTTGAACACAGCTACCCAATACAAAAATAATTATTCAAATCTATATAATACCTAGTTATTCCAATTTTTTACAGATTATGTATTTCTATTGCCGCTATAACAACAAATAAAAATAAAATAGGTATTCTTCTTCTTCTCTTCATCGAGTGGATGGTCAACCTGACCAATCCTGGTGTCAGAGTTATTGAGCCGCCAAAGGCCTCAGACTTGGCTCAAGTAACGACTACTATCCGTAGAAGGTAACCGGGACCGACGGCTTAACGTGCCCGAAACAAATATAAAAATAAAATAAAACAAATATTCAAGGGCTCCCATACAACAAACGTGATTTCTGCCGTTTTTTAAAGTACGGAACCTTCCGTGCGCGACTCCGACTCGCACTTTTTCATTCACAAGTTTTTTACCCTTTGAGTAAGGAACCATAAAATAAAATAGTCATCAACTTTATTTTAACATAATATATAATGTCTAAAACGGTATATGTTTCACAAACAATTTCCCGTTAAACATATACACAGTTAGGTTCATAAAAGTATTTAGCACTTGACGAGCGAGATATCTTCCAGGTATCTGTCGCCTGTTCCTGCTGGTAATATCATTTCTGTATATATCCCTCAGCCGGTTCTTCACAAATTCTTTCATAATACAGCCGAAGTTTTTATAAAAACGTACTATTTTAGAAAAACGTAATATTTGCAAATCGTCGCACATCAATTTGTCGTTCATCATTGATAATGTCAAAATTACTGAAATAAATGATTTATAATCAAGTACTTATATAAAGTTAAGTTTTCAAATACACCCGGACAAATTCACACAATGTTAATTAGAGCCAAAGTAAGCTCTAAGCTTGTATTATGGAATCTAACTCACTGATACTACTACATATACATACACATATACTTTATAAGAATACTAGCGCCCCGCGGTGTTACCCGCGTTGTACCCGTTCCCGCAGTAATTTCGGGATAAAATGTATCCCACGTGTTATTCTGATGTATAACCTATATTACTGTAAAGTTTCATCCAAATCCGTCCAGTGGTTTTTGTGTGATAGAGTAACAAACATACATCCATACATCCATCCTCACAAACTTTCGCACTCACGTATAACTAGCGACGCCCCGCGGTGTTACCCGCGTTGTACCCGTTCCCGTAGGAATATCGGGATAAAATGTATCCCATGTGTTATTCTGATGTATAACCTATATTACTGTAAAGATTCATCCAAATCTGTTCAGTAGTTTTTTAGTGAAAGAGTAACAAACATACATACATAATTACATCATCACAAACTTTGGCATTTAAATTATTAAGTAAGATGTCTGAATGAGACAGTAGATACTTACATTCGTCGTCCTCTTCTACAGAATAAACTAATATTTTTAGATGTGGTAAGTTTTTGTCACCACCTCCTGTATTTATTGTTTCATTACATCCGAGATACATCGTGATTAAAAGTATTTTCTTTATCATAGCAACCTTAGAAATAGAACATGGTTTAGTTATTATTAATATATTACTAGCCTTGAAACTGCGTGAAGCGGGCACCCACGCGGTTTCATACACAGGTGAGCCGTCGCGGGCGCACGCGACGGTTCACTTTTGTATGAAGCCACACGCCGTGGGCGCCCGCGGCGGTTCACTTTTGTATGAAGCCACACGCCGTGGGCGCCCGCGGCGGTTCACTTTTGTATGAAGCTACACGCGGCGGGCGCACGCGACGGTTCACTTTTGTATGAAGCTACACGCGGCGGGCGCACGCCACGGTTCACTATTGTATGAAGCTACACGCGGCGGGCGCACGCGACGGTTCACTTTTGTATGAAGCTACACGCGGCGGGCGCACGCCACGGTTCACTATTGTATGAAGCTACACGCGGCGAGCGCACGCGACGGTTCACTATTGTATGAAGCTACACGCGGCGGGCGCACGCGACGGTTCACTTTTGTATGAAACTAAACGCGGCGGGCGCACGCGACGGTTCACTTTTGTATGACACCGCACGCGGCGGGCGCACGCGACGGTTCACTTTTGTATGACACCGCACGCGGCGGGCGCACGCGACGGTTCACTTTTGTATGGAACCGCGGTGTGCGCACGCTTAACGCAGTATCGGCCCTTAGGGTTACATAACGTGACCAAGTATTCAAAGACAATACTTTTTATAGAGGAAAAAGGTTTAGTGGTGGGGTTAGTCTCGAATTTATTCACTAGACTTTTTTTCCTTTTCATCGAAATTAATTCGACACTTACCCCACCACTAAACCTTTTTCTTCTATAAAAAGTATTGTCTATGGATACTTCACGTTATGAACATTTTAGAACTTGTCTGTAAAGAATCTTTTAATTAAAACCTACAAGCACTTTTATTGGTAATAAAATAGTAATCAAATTGGTGATAAAGTCGTTACGATGTTCATCAGTTTTACAACTTTACTTTATTCAGACTTGTTTAAGATAGAGATCGTTTACTAGCCGCTAGTTGGCGAGTTCGCTGGCTGGTAGCTATAAAACTCGCCAATCTAAACGAACCCGGATACGTTTCTTTGAAAGCGGAGCGGACAAAAATCTCTTTGTGAGACTACCCTCAGTTTGGTTAGGGCCTAACCAAACTGAGGGTAGTCTCACAAAGAGATTTTTGTGAGACATTGTCCCCACCGGGAATCGAACCCGGAACCTCCGGATCGTGAGCCGGGCGCTCAACCCACAAGAACACGGAGGCTGTGGCTTCAGTGAGATGAGAGGCCTTTACCCAGCAGTGGGACATTAGACCCAAAGTAAGCTCTAAGCTTGTGTTATGGAATCTAACTCACTGATACTACTACATATACATACACGAATCACTACATAGTATAAAATAAAGTCGTCTCTTTTTCGTGTCTGTCACACTGTTTGTCTGTATGCTTAAATCTTTAAAATTACGCAACGGATTTTGATGCGGTTTTTTGTAATAGGTAGAGTGATTCAAGAGGAAGGTTTTTATGTAAAAAATTTCCCGAAATTCCCACGGGAACGGGCACAACGCGGGTAAAACCGCGGGGCGCTGCTAGTACTTTATAAGAATATATAATCGACACCCAGACGTCGTCAACAACTATGTCTTCACATATTGTTACTCCGTTGAATCGAACCCGCAACCCCCGACACAGTGAGCGCTCTCACTGCCACTGTGCCAACGGGCTTGTTATTGTTACGAAATAAAACAAAATAAATTAATTAACGAAACAGGTATATTAACAAATCACAAGTTACATAAATATATACCTTTTGTCTTTAAATAACTAATTACTGACACAAAATTGTTACCGCCTTATAAACGTTTGTCTCTTTTGCTCTTTGGAAAATAACATATAGCAGAAAAGGACAAACGATTCACTACATAGTATAAAACAAAGTCGCTTTCCGCTGTCTGTCCCTATGTATGCTTAGATCTTTGAAACTACGCATCGGATTGTGACGCGGTTTTTTTAAATAGATAGAGTGATTCAAGAGGAAGGTTTATATGTAAAAAAAATCCCGAGATTCCCACGGGAAAGGGTACAAGGCGGGTAAAACAGCGGGGTGCGGCTAGTTGACAGCTAAAATCCTGATAATAAGCGTTTTTGAATAAGGTTCTTAGTAACTAATAAGGTTACATTATAAAATACTAGTTTTAATTAGTTTAATCTTCAATCAACAATACACAACTAGATATCGGGTCACGTACAAAATCAAAGCTAAATACTGTCCGCGTGGATGACGTGTGACAGCTTATTTTGTTTACTACCGAACTGAAACAAAAGTTTTAAAACAGTTCGAAGTTCAACCTAATTACAACCACCTAGCAATAAAGTAGCAAATCTTATGAATAAAATAAGAGCTCACTTTTCAAATGAGGCGTTATTCACCGAGACGTATTTTTTGCGCCGACCTGACATCTAGTTGTGTATTGTTGATCGAAGAGTTGAAAGCGTTCTTAATGTAAAATTTGGTTCAAGTGACCCGTTTTCTGTTTAAAATACAACTAGACAACACTTAAATATAAACAAAATAGTAATAAAAATAACAACATTTTCATTTGTTTTTGTTTTTAAAAAGTTTTTGAGTTTCATATCTATAGCTTTATGTCTTATCTATTGCTTATCTTTTTTATAGCTTCAAGCTTATCTTGAACTAATCAATCTTTTAAGATCGATTTCAAGATTGAAGTCTTTTTTTAAGGTTATTTGTTAAATAGAAAAAAACATGTTTTTTAAGCCATAATCTAAAAAGTTTCAAAAAATATTTACATAAATATTTTTTTAATATATTTGTATGTTCTTTAACTTAGAAACATGATGAGTAAAAAAAATAACATTTTCAAAAAAAGATCACGTTGCAAAAAAAAAAGCTTAAAAAAAAATACTTTAAAAACAAAAAAGTTACAAAACTATATTAAAATAATAATTATTCCAATTATAGTTTTTATTTTTTTGTTTTTACAGTTATTTTATTCAAGTTTACTAAATGAGTTAAATTTTTGTGAGCCTAAAGGGCCTTTAGGCAGCTTTAGCCTTTAGGCATAGAGATCTTTATTACAGGCTAATAGTAACTTTTACTAATATACAAAAATAATTACCACACTCAAAAATAATAACGTTAAATCATTATTGACTTATAGTTATTTTCGTTATTTATATAACGGTATTGTCGTTTCAGTTACTGTACTAGTTTCACATACTTTGTACTCATAATCTGAGTGTACGCATTAGAAAAATTAAAGACATCTATGTGTGATCTTGAGTTACATGCAATATCACTTCTACGCATATTATGTACATTAACATTTTCGTTGAAACTATTTTTTCTGCAATTTTTTTGAGATTTTAAAATATTTTCTTGTGTAATTCTTTTAGATTTTATATTTTCTTGTGTATTTTCACTAGTGGTAACTTTATTTGGGACTAGTTTATGTAAATCTGACGTAATTGATTGAGAATCATCAAATTCGGGTTCTATTTTTATAGTGATGTCGTTATAAATGTCTATTGTTTCAACATGCATTTTATCAGTTTCAAACTTATTAGTACAGTTATTTAATTCGTTATTTTTATCAATACTTTTAAAACAGTTGATACTGTTATTGGTTACAGTTGTTTGGACGCCATTTAGAATTTTTTGGGTGGCATTTCTCGAGTTTTTCTTTGCGAAAATTTGACGTAACACTTTTTCTTTGTTTGGGTCTATTTTGTTTATGCTACTTTTACTATCAATTAAATTACTTGTGAAATAAATACCGTTTTTAAATTCCTTGTAACTAGTTAAAGGACTAATATTTTTATCTAAAATTTGTAATTTTGGTTTTATGTTATTTTTGTCTGTATTTAATAATTTTTTATTTAATTGTTTCTTTGTGTTGGTGCTCGAAATGTTTTTAACGCTCGAGATGTTTTTCTTTTTGAGGCGCCGACTGGATGTTGTAGTATTTTGAGAATTATCTGAAAAAAAAAACATTAAAATCGTATTAAAGACGTAAAAATGTTGGGAAGAGGTTTTTTGACCAAACACTATCGATATCTAATAATAATATTATAAAGAGGTATAGTTTCTAACTTTGTAAGTGTGTTTGTAAGGGTTAAGTAAGGGTCAAGTAATAATTATTTTGTAATGGATACCCTCATTCGATAGGTAGGTTATAGGCCATTTTTCATCCCAAAATTCCCACGGGTACGGGTACAACGCGGGTAAAACCGCGGGGAGCTGCTAGTGTTCTATATGTTCTATACTATTCTAATTAAGCTGAAGTTTATTTTTTGTTTGACTGCTCTAATCTCGGCAACTGCCAGTCCGATCAGAATTATTATTTTTGTATTGAATAGCTAAATTCAATAGGAAGATTTTTTAATCGCGAAATTACATAAATAAATAATAAATATACCGGGACAAATTCACACACGGTTAATTAGACCCAAACTAAGCTCTAAGCTTGTACTATGGAATCTAACTAACTGATATTACTACATATACATACACAAATACTTTTAAGAATATATAATTGACACCCAGACGTCGTCGCCAGCAACTATGTCTTCACATATTGTTGACTCCGGGCGGAATCGAACCCGCAACCCCCATACATATAAGTCGACATATAAGTCGAGTTTCAATTACTGGACCAGGAAAATATAAAAAATACAATATTTTTTTTCCACCATTGACTCGAAAGAAGAAGATAAATTCGAGTAGTTAAATGGCCAACCCTGGTGCTCAAGTTTTTAGACCGCCTAAAGGCGTTAGTCTAACGATTACGTGCGTACGTGCGCTCTGAAGCACGGTAGCGCTCAGATAGAGATGCCATTATATGCTAACTATCCAAGTATCCTGGACCCAGTCAAGCTACGCCACGAGCGCTGCGACATTTAAGGTTTCTACCCATTACACCGCATCATACCATGACCGTGCTATGAAGTGTCAGCACCGGCAAAATATTAGGTGAGAATAGTCGACGTTGTTGGTTGGTGACGGAACGGTCTAGTGAGCATAGTCCCATACTTTTCAATACAAAGAATACTTTTTTGCCTGACACGTTCATAGCACGGTCATGGTATGATACGGTGTAATGGGTGGAGGCCTTTTTAACCTTCATTTAAAACACCTACCTTTTTTATTCTTTCTTCTAATCTCTTGTAACTCTTTCAAACGTAAATTCAATTCATTTTCAGCCACAATAACATTAATCTCACTCAAAGCTTTATTCAATTTAGCGTTAGTAGTCAACATTATGAATCGGTCACGTTTCATTTGCACTGCATTCAACCTCTTTAGTAAGTCTTGTTTCTTTTTTAAATCTGACATCTTGTTGACGTATTTTAAAAGTTTATTTATTTTTTTGTCGAAATAGTTTAGCTTTTTTGATAGAGACCTCATTTTTGATTAACGGATTGACTGACAAGCGCTAAGTAATTACGTAGTACTGTTTTATGAAGGTTTGGTAATTGAGGGTAGGTGTAAATCAAAATTATTGTTGATGTACCCTCTTTGTGAAAAAAATATTAATGTGTTCTAATGTTATCAGAGTGACTATATACACAAGAAGTACGGGAAAAAGTAATATTAAATATTAGTAAATTATTAGTTCGTTTCCTTTGAAAGACAAGAGTTTATTGTCACACAAGTTTTAACATATGTATTAGTACTAGCTACGCCCCGCGGTTTCACCTGCGTTGTACCCGTTCGCGGGAATTTCGGGATGAAAAATCATGAAAAATAGATGTTGTCCGATTTTCAGACCTACCCGATATACACACAACATTTCATAAGAATCGGTCGAGCCGTTTCGGATGAGTTTAACTACAAACACCGCGACACGATAATTTTATATATTAGATAGATAAAATATTAATATACTAGCTGTGCCCTGTGAGTTCACCCGCATTTATTCAGAAACTGGACTACGACAAAGATTAAAATCAAAATCAGCTAAATCGGTCCAGCCGTTCTGGAGTTTTAGCGAGACACGAACTACGATTGATATCTATGCCGATTCACAAGTCCTACTAATATTATTGTAAGTATTATATTGAAAGTTTGTGAGGATGGATGTATGTATGTTTGTTAGTTTTTCTCGAAAAACTACTGGACGGATTTGAATGAAATTTTACAGTAATATAGGTTATACATCAGAATAACACATGGGATACATTTTATCTCGAAATTACTGCGGGAACGGGTGCACCGCGGCGGGGCGCGGCAAGTAAGGTTCTAAAAGATAATGGTAATACTTACACTATATCAGAAGACTTTGCCCCAATACGCGAAATCTCTTGACAAAACTGGATCTTTGGAAAAATCTTCTTCTTCGCCCATTATAACGTCATCGTTGAAAAAATTGTTATTTATTTCAAAAGGTTCCAACTTAGGAACTATATTTTGGAATTGAGAATCGTTATTTTGATTCTTAATAACGTATTTTCCACCCGGTCCTTGTTCCAAAACGTTAATATTACCTAATTTATAAAACAACTTATTATCATTCTTCCTAATTTTGGTCAACAAATCTTCTGGAATACTGACTATGAAAAAAGTTTTCACTTTCTGATGAACTACGTCATGGAATATCCATCGTTGAACTTCCGCCCACAGATTCTGATATCTTAATACCATTTTTATGCTCTGTGCTTCTGTTTTATCAGGGACAGGTATACCACAGCGAATCATCTTAGTTTCTTGACATTTTTGTTTAACATACAAAGTTAAACCGTTCCATAAGACTAACCTATCGACTACAGAGCAAAGCCACATGACTGTTTCGTCATTTTCACAATGAATATGTAAAACTCCTTGTCTGTACCATGGCCGCCCTTTAAATAGGGGTTGCAGCCTGAAATTACCCCTTAAAGCTTCCAATTCGATGAAATAACCCAGTTCTTGAATAACAAAACCTGCATCGCGTCTAGTTATAAAGCCATTAATGGTAGCTATAGTGACTTTTACACCAGAACATGGTTCGGGTTCATTCACTTGTCCGCCGTTTTGCTGCGGTACCACGCTGTCAGAGTTATCGATCCTTCTTCGTTTACTCTGTGGTTCAGTATCGTCTGTTCTCGGTCTTTTGGCGGTTTTTATCGGGTCGTTAGTGTTTTTTTCTTGTAGTTCGTATGTTTCGTTGACGCGGAATTCTCTAAGATGGCGCATTCTAGCTTCTTTCTGTTGGTTTTGGGTTTCGGTTCTCATTCGTTGGATTCGTTCGTTGTTTGAAAGCTTTCTGCCCGGTTTGTTTGGGTATGTACGATGCGGGGGGTAATTCATTTTGAAATCTGTAAAAAACGGGAATATGAAAAAATCTTTTTATAAAAGACCTTTTCGCAATAACCCTCGTCCATTCTTTTTTTCAAACTCGGATTTAAATTGTTGAAGAATGACCGAACATACTTATAAAATAAAAATATTAAAATTCGTTTTGGCACCTCTCCTAAAATTGTTATATTTTTTTGTTTCGTAACGATTTTTTTTTTCTTCGAACCACCCACACAAGTACTAGAACATGAATATTTTTACAGAATCACCCCCATAACTAAACGACTATGATTTGTGTACACACACACAAAAATCAAGTAGGTATTTAATTTCTCAATAGCTAAATCGTATTAAATTAAAAACGTAATTACATGAATGACGTTTTTCTTGGAGTATACCTATAAATACCTAGTTACTATCTTTTCTGTCTGACTGCTACACTCTCATGCCTAAACCGATTTAGATAAAGTTTTGGCATACATACAATAAGATTAGACCTCATTCATGGGCCATAAGTAAGCAACTTCTTTCTATGCCGGAATTTTTACAGGCACTGACAGTACAACGAGGTAAAAACGCGGGAAATAGCTACTGGGTATAACTTCGTCGAAATCAAGATGAAAAACTGTCAGCTGATCAATGGTCGTCTATTTTAATAGAAACCTACCTACCTAGGAAAATATAATATACCTACCTACTTACGAATATATGGAACAATAGGTAATACCTAGATAATAACCATAAATAAATCTTTAATTTTTGCACCAAAGATCATAAAACGATTTTCTCATCTCAGTTAATTTGTAATTGAGCTATATGTACTCTAGATATATTTTTGTGAATATATTATATTCACAAAAATATATCTAGAGTACATATAGTACAATAGTCCAGTGATTTATATTCAATATAAATCACTGGACTATTGGACAGAAATTATCGACATTAGATTCCCTACTATTCCGGTTTTACTCTTGGAACCTTTACTTTAGGAATTACAACCTTATGAAATCCATAGTTTATCGACAAGAGCGATGTCAAACTGAAATTTTTGTAAAGTAAAAATTAAGTTCGATTGGGGTATAGGTTAGAGGTCGCCCTGGTGTAGATCTCAGACCGCCCAAAGACCTCCGATTGACGACATGGCCTAACGATTGAGAAAATCGAGACAGACAATTTAACTAGCCCTCTAAAGCACGATAGCGCTCGAACAGATAGATGTAATGATAATAAACTAAAAACATTTGGTTTGTACTCACGTGAATAATCACTTCAATTAAAAAACCACTAAAAATAACAAAATACAAACGTACGAAACGTTAATTAATTAATTAAAACAAATTGTAAATAAAATTTGAAAACACATGACAGATGATCTTTGACGAACTTTTGAGGGTAGTTCGAAATTAAAAATGACTCATACATTCGTAACGATTCTAACGGACTTTATGTAATATTATTTTGTTAATTTTTCAATATAAATAATTTAAATTAATGATTAAAATATTTTTTTTTACTTAAAATGTACCAAAACGTTTGCGTAAATCGAAAGCAACTTCATTGCTTAAAGCGCCATCTAGTAGTGAGTAGCTAAAAATTGAACTAAGTACCACAGATTATAAGATACGATTTAATAGAATCGTGTAGTGTAAACGAATAGTGAGGGTCGAAGCGAGGCGTTTATTTAAATTTAACATACAGTAGTACATATAACTCAATGTAGCATACTAACTTTCCAAATAAGAAAGTATAAATAACCCGGTGCCTAGGTTTGTCTCATATTTGGGAGATAAATCTTAAAATGTTTGTACCATTATGAATTAGATCTTGCAAAGACTTTTTTCATTTAATTTTGTAGATTATGCAGTTATGGAGCTATAAATAAACATTTATTTACTTAGCAAACATAGCTCTGTTGGGAAATCTCCAAACCACTTCAGATAAGTGGGTGATTACATCTTCCTCACTGGCACTGTTATCTTCAGTCAGATGAAATGCCTTTAACCAGCAGTGGTATTGTAGGCTATTTTTTTTCATTTAAAACAAAGTAGGTACAAAAAATTCCAGCACTTTATTATCACAAAATCTTAAGTATATAAAAAAACATATTTATTTATCCAACAAATCAACGTAAGCTATATCGATCAAATCACTGTCATCCACACCCAGTCTAGTCTGCAGATCTTTGGCTATGATCTGACCTTGTTCGACGGACTGTTCCGGATTTAAAACAACTTCTAACTCCATAAAGTTTCCAAGGTTCTCTACTTTGTCTATGTGCACTCTGGTTTGACCAACCATGTAGAGTTTACTGAAAAGAAAATTGGCTTATTAGAATCTTGTAGGATATTTAGCTGAAGATTTTGTTTCTTTGAATGGGCTCTTGGAATAACCAGTTACATAGTTAAATTTATTTAAATATACTTTTGTACATGAATGCCTCCATCAAGAGGAAGGTAACAGACAACATTTAATTAATGAATTACCACAAGAATGCTTACAAAAATGGGAAAATTTTAGTTTCAAGAGGGAGTTTTTAATAGGTAAGTAAGTGTTGATACTGAGCATATCCCATAATCCTGTAAAAATTTCTATCCCTATCTTTTATTAGTCCGCCCTTCGGTTTTTTTACCCGCGTTGTGCCCGCTTCCGTGGGAATTTCGAGACGAAAAATAGTGTATAACCTTCCCGTTGAATGTGACTATCCATTACAATAAGAATTGTTCCAATCTGACCAGTAGTTTCATAGAAACTTTACCTCTTTAATACATAGAATGTATATTCCTTACCGTTCTTTTACCACTCTCCCTCTAATTCCTAAACATTTTTTCAGCATTTCATCTAAAAGTATAGCTTTATCTCCCTCCGCAGACGAGAACTCCAATAACTCAAAATTACTCAGTTTAGGCCCCTTTCCGTCATCTCTGCTGTATCTCACTAATGTAGCCGCTTTATCAGCATAAAACCTCATTTTTAATCGACCTTCTTTTACGAAATAAAATGTATCATCTTGGTTAATGATCTTCGGCGGTGCACCGCTCAAGTCTTCGGCTATTTTGCAGATGTTGTCGAAATCCTTCACGTGAGCTTTTATTTCTACGTTTCTCATTTTGAGTAAGTGATTTAAACGCAATTACATAGAAAACAAATGAATCGTGTGATTAAGGAATTTTATATGTAAACAAAACCAAACAAAACACATGAGAAGTGAAACAAAATTTCTTCTGTCAAATTTTAACTAATTAATAACTGTCAAAATTTCCCGCGAAAATTATCTTAGTCACATTCAAATACCTATACATATAATATTCAATCGTATTCGTAACTCGTGTTCATTTATTATTCTGTGAACTTACTTTTACCTTGAAGTTTGTACTCTTTTGCCTAATTTCACATTTCTCATATTAGTTCTATACATTTCATAACATTCATTTAAGATTTAGTTTTATTAATTGAATATTTTATTGTAAAAAAGAATATTTAAAATAAGGTTTCTGAACACAGTTTTACAGTAGCAATCTAGCAAAAGCAACCACAGAAAATTAAATATTTTCCCAGCTGTTTTCTTTTCCTGTTCTCTATCTCTTTCTTCCCAACGCATTTGATTACGTTAGAACGAGAAAAACATATATATCAACATCTTTCAGCACTACATTAACAATTTGTAAACTTATTGTTTAGTAAAAATAAAAGAAAATATTATTCCGGGTTGTCGAAAGGAATATCAAATCAATGCGAATAATTTCACATAAATAATTTTCTTCTAGTGAAAATGGATGCTGTTAACTACAATATTTCCCCAGAAATATGTCGATGTTGTCTTGTGGCGAACGGCAACTGTGATCTTTTAGAGTCCTACATAAATGAAATGGGAGAAAATGAGATTTATTGCGATATTTTAAAGAACTGCTTTGGAATTAACGTAAGTAAATTATTCTAACTAATAATATAAATGCGAAAGTAACTCTGTTTGTTACGATTTGACGCCAAAACTACTGAACCGATTTGAATGAAATTTGGTACACAGTTAGTCCAGAGCCTGAGAAAGGACATAGGCTACTTTTTATCGCGAAATTCCTTCGGGAACGGGTACAACGCGGGTGAAACCGCGGGGGCTGCTAGTTTACAATATATTTATGTCATACTTATTTTAAAAAAAGAATACATTGCATAAGGTTTTCTATATTTCTTATTGATGTACTAACATCTTCAGTAAGAGGTGTTTGATCTGCAGTGGAGTGATAAAGACCAAAAGTTAACAATATTTTGTTTGGTTTTCAGTTGTCTCTTCTCAGGGAATGGGGTTGCAGTCATCATATTTGCAATCTATGTCTAGAACAATTGAAGGAAGCAAATAGGTTTAAAATTAAAGTGTTGAGAGCTGAGGAGAACTTTGTTTTACTGAATCAAAATAGAAAAGGTGAGAATAATTTATGTATTAACTCCTCAATGGTCTAGTGGTATGTGCACTTGCCTGCCAAGAGTTAGGTCCCGGGTTCAATTCCCAAGTTGAGCGAAAACATGTTTCCTACTTTTTCAACATGGCTCGGGTTTGAGATCCCGCTTTTTGGCAAGTGTGGTGATTATGCCTAATCCTCATCACTGTACTGATATCTTCAGTGAAATGAGAGGATTTTCCCAGTAGTGGGACAATACAGGCTTTTAATAAATTATTGGAACAAAGTTCCTTATCGTGCGTTGCGAAAGGGGGCTAGACGGAAAAAATGGTAACAAATTTTTTTAGGCCAGAGAGGGACAGACAGAGAAACTTGCGCACGCCAGAGAGAGACAGACAGAGAAACATGCGCGAGAGAGACAGACTGAGAAACTTGCGCACGCCAGAGAGACACAGACACAGAAACATTCGCGAGAGAGACAGACAGAGAAACATGTGCATGCCAGAGAGAGACGATTATTTTTGTTGATAATAAATAAACTTCGTTCCATCCGGGTGTCCCTTGACACCTCTCAAGTTTTTTTTATATTGTTTTCAGATGAAGGTGATATTAAAATGGAAACAGAATTTTATACAAAAGATCCGGAACTGTCTACTGATACTTATGGTAAAATTCAAATTATTTTTCAATGCAATATTTATATTTACAGGATACATTGTTTCACATTCTTTTTTTCAGATGAAGATAACACAGAGACAATATCAAATATGTTTACAAAAAATAAAACCATAAATAATTTAAATGAGGAAGAGTTGGAGATTGTCAATGAACCAGCTATAGAGGAGAGTTGTCACTACATACAAAGTAAAGATACTTGTAAGTACCTTAAAAACCGGCCAAGTGCGAGTCGAAATCGCGCACTGAGGGTTCCGTACTTTAAAAATCTGCAAAAAATCACGTTTGTTGTATGGGAGCCCCCCTTGAATTTTTGTTTTATTTTTATTTTTAGTGAATGACCAAAAAAAAGAATATGTGCGGACCTCGATTTAAAGCATTCGGGTCTCCGAATGCGGAAATCGAATTAGGATTTCGTACGTATGCCGCCAAGCTTACTCTGTGGTCGGATTTTAAAATATTTTTTTGACTTAAGAAGTCTAATTCATGAATTACAAGAAAACGAATAATCGTTTTTTTACTGTATTAAATATGTTGTATCTTTGTCTTTTCAGGCACCCAGAAAAACCTAACTAAGAAAATAAAACAAATATCAGAAAGGAAACGAATCAGATTAACTTGTGACGTCATTCTCAAAAACACTACAGCATGCCCTTTCCGACATTTCAAAAGTTGGTTCCAGTGTTTTTTCTGTACTCAAGAGTTTATGGAAATTAATTTAATACGGAATCATATTACAAATACACATCCCAAAATCGAAGAAGAATTTAAAAAAATAAAGCGTTTCCCGCGTTCTTTGCAAATTGACATTTCCGTTTTAAAATGTCAAATCTGTGACATTGACATTTCGGATGTGGACACATTGTGCCTCCATTTTTCAAAATTGCACAATAAAATCATTTACAAAGAATGTGTGGCTGATTATAAAATTAACTCTAGTCCTTATATGTGCCATTTATGTAATAAACAATTCCATGTATTCAGAACTTTAACTACTCATTTGAATGAGCATTACGCTAATTGCATTTGCGATGTCTGTGGTAAATCGTTTATAAACTCCAAACGTTTGAAAGTGCATAAAAGAACGCACGAAAAAGGCAATTTTCCGTGTTCAGAATGCGGTAAAATACTTAAAACTAAGTCGTCTATAGCTAATCATATGCAGAGCGCTCATTCTAAGCATATAATTAAGTGCCAAATATGTTTTAAGCCTATGAAACATTATAACGATAGAGTGAAACATATGTCCGAAGTTCACAACATCACACACAAGTTTAAATGCCCTATATGTTCTCGAGAATACAATATCAAACATTACTTGGCAACACACATAAGACAAACTCACGGGCACAAGAATAAGAAGTGTCATGAATGTGGCATGGGATTTATTACGAATCATAGTTTGAAGAAACATTTACAAAAACATAGTGGTGTTAAGGAATTTAGTTGTGATGTGTGTAGTAAAAGTTATGCAAGAAGTTACACTTTGAAGGAGCACATGAGAGGCCATGAGGTTGAAAAGAGGTTTAGTGAATAGAAACCTTTTTTCACAAATCTTTTTCTAAATATGTACTTAATAATTTAAATGTTTGTTAAATTAAATTGAACTTAAATATACCTCGTTTATTTTTATTTATTTATATTTTAAGAGTCTTATCAAATAATATGAATAGTTTCGAAGCGTTTCAGTGTATTTTTCAGATCACTTTCAAAGTAGGTATATAAACAAAAAATTTAAACTATAATAAATTAGGTATTCCCGCCATATGTAAAAAAAAAAACAGTTCTTGCTACTCAACAATAGATGGCGTTGTCAGATCCACAGATATATATTTTATTTTTATTCTATGGTATACTTGTTCTACCTACTTATTTATTCATTCATTCGAAATGTAAATAAAAAATGTCTTCGATTGTATTGTTTTATGTCAGCAGAGTTATGTTTTAATAAATCGATGAGTTTGTTTTTATAGAACATTATATGTCTTGAACTAGGAAGTTAGATAAGTAGGTATTCAAGATGAATAATTCTGCAGATTGTAAATACGGTGAATGTAGGTGTTGTTCAGCCACTGGAATGCACAGAGATATTACAGTGGAGTACTATTTTAATGGCGTGAGAGAAGTGTATTACGATATATTTGGTGAATGTTATAATCTTTACGTGAGTATACTGCTGTTTTAAGCTCTTCGAATGTTAACCAATATCTTAGCGATATAATTCACTTCTAATAGGGCGTGGAAATCAAAGTTTTTTTCATAAATTTATACTTATTGTTCAAGTCATGTAATTTGCATAGTTTTTTGTTATTGTTTAATGTACAATGACTATCTTGTTAGTTACTAGCCGTTCTTCGCGGTGTAACTCACAGAGAACCCGTCCCGTGGCAGTTGTGGCATAATAAAATATTTTGGACCTTATCTACCTCTTAATAATACTAGTATAAATATATATAAACAATGCACTTATGTTTCAGCTGTCAAAAAACCCAATGCTAACTATGCTGATCTGTGACAACTGTGTCAGCCGTCTCCGAGATGCTTATAGCTTCAAAATGATGGTAGCGGGCACAGAGCGGAGATTGCTGACGGTTACCAGTGGACTACCTTCTATGTTTGTGGATGGTGAGTAGAAGGAAATATGTGTTAGCCTGTAATGTCCCACTGCTGAGCAAAGGCCTCTCATTTCACTAGATATATATTTAAATTATATATTACCAGTTTTTTTGTATGTTTAATTCAACAATGTTATGTATGTTTTCAGTTGAAATAGAGCCGCACGCCAAGACAGATGTGTTGATCAAGTGTGAGACAATCAAAGCGGAGATCGAAGAAGAGGAGAACTGTGATAACGACTTCTTTGTAGGAGATAATACGGGTAAGATAAAAGAAGTCATATTAAGTACTAGCAGCGCCCCGCGGTTTCACCCGCAGCGCCCCCGTTCCCGTGGGCATTTTGAGATTTTTTTCCTTATTTTTTCTTATATAAAAACCTTGCCCTGACAATAAGGAACACATTAAAAAAATAATCATCCAATTTGGTGCAGTCGTTCTGAAGTTATGCGCTTAGCAACAGATTCAGCGATTCATTTTTATATTATAGACTAGCAGCGCCCCGCGGTTTTACCCGCGTTGTGCCCGTTCCCGTGGGAATTTCGGGATGAAACATAGCCTATATTCGTCCCGTTGAATGTGGCTATCCATTACGTAAAGAATTTTTCTAATCGGACCAGTAGTTCCTGAGATATAGGCCATTTTTATCCTGGAATTCCCACTGGAACCGCTACAACGCTGGTAAAACCGCGGGGCGCTGCTAGTATTTAATATATTGTATACTAGCAGCGCCCCGCGGTTTTACCCGCGTCGTGCCCGTTCCCGTGGGAAATTCGGAAATTTTTATACTTCTAAACCTTCCTCTTGAATCAATGTATCTATTTTAAAAAACCGCGTCAAAATCCGTGCAGTAGATCTAAAGATCTATCTAAGCATACATAGGGTCAGACAGACAGCGGAAAGCAACTTTGTTTTCTACACTAATATTATAAAGAGGAAAACTTTGTTTGTTTGGTTGTAATGAATAGGCTCAAAAACTAATGGGCCGTTTTTAAAAATTCTTTCACCATTCAAAAGCTACAGTATCCACGAGTAACATAGGCTATTTTTCATCCCGAAATTCCCACAGGAATGGACACAACGCGGGTAAAACCGCGGGGCGCCGCTAGTATACTATGTAGTGATTATTTTTAAATACTATTTAATAATCTATATCACAGATCTACACCCTGACTCCGGAGGCCTAGTGCTCGGCGAGACGGAACTCCTGGCGAGACACCACGACGTGAAGCCGCTGCCTCAGAGACATCACCTGCAGACCATATGCCCCAAGTTTGTTGAACAGCTTGAGGTGTTGCAGAGTATGTACTAATATATTATACTAGCAGCGCCCCGCGGTTTTACCCGCGTTTGGCCCGTTCCCGTGGGAATTTCGGGAATTTTTATATGTATAAACCTTCCTCTTGTCTATAATCACTCTATCTATTTAAAAAAACTGCGTCAAAACCCGTTGCGTAGTTTTAAAGATCTAAGCATACATAGGGACAGACAGAAAGCGGATATATGACAACCGTTATATTCTACTCATAGGAGACAAAAGTGGTCCAATATATAAAAATTAAACTTTATTAAAGACTGTTTTCTTAAGTTCAAGATAACACTGGTTTCTAAAGTTTATTAAATAACTTAATCTGCTTTCAGATATAACAGTAACATCATCAACAGTAAAACTACTTGAAAATCAGAACGAGAGAGATTTCAAAAAAGGATATGTTTCAGAAAAATGTGCGTACATCATCAACGCAACCACTCTACTAAGATTCTCCAACATCACTCCGTTCCGGAGCAAGAACCGAGCTGGTTTCCCTTGCTTTTTCTGCAAGAAGAACTTTGAAGATTTCTCAAAATTAAGAGAGCATAATGTTGAACACAAGTCCATAGAAATCATGAAAGCGCTCAAACAATTTGGACCTGAAAGTCTACTTGTGTATGTCGATGTTGTCGATATGAAGTGTACTATTTGTAGTGCCAGCATAACCAGTATAAATGAGTTACGAACTCATTTGACAAAAGAGCATAAAAAAAAATTGGTACCCGATGTCTGTGATAGAGTGATACCGTTCAAAATCGTCGGCACTGTCTATGACTGTCAATTATGCGCGGGAAAATTTGAAACGTTCGGCTCTTTAGAACGTCATATGAATGGACACTTCAGGAATTACGTGTGCGAGTCTTGTGGGTCGGGATTTGCGACAAAATGTAGATTAAAAGTGCATGTGAAAAGTATGCATACGAGCGGCGATTTTCCGTGCGAGATATGCGGAAAAACCTTCACAACACAACAAAAATATAGGAATCATGTGAACTCTGTACATAAAATGGTTAAAAGATTCAAATGTGTTAAATGCAGCGAAAGATTTGCAGAGTATTTTAAACGGGCTAAGCATATGGTCGAAGTTCACGGCTTAGCTCCTTTGAAGTATAAATGCAATGTGTGTGATCGATCCTTTGATAGGCGGTATACGTTATCCAGGCATTTGAAACGGGATCATTTAGAAGAGAGGGACTATGAGTGTGAAATTTGTGCGTATAGATGTTTTACAGTCTCTGAACTTAGAGTTCATATGGTAAAACACAATGGAGAAAGGATTTTCGAGTGTGGGGTGTGTAAAAAGGCATATGCGAGAAAGAAAACTCTCAAAGAACATATGAGGATACATAATAATGATAGGAGATTCGTGTGTCCGGTTTGTGGGCAAGCATTTGTACAGAAATGTAGTTTGAAAGGACATTTAAAGACTCATCACTTGGAATTTACTATGCAGAGTAGTTAATTTATTGGTGTGAAATAATAAATAATAAGTTGATTGAAGTATTTTTTTGTGTTTTTGTGAGCTATCCTTAAATTAAAACGCTTATTAATAGCAATATTATAGTTGACTAACGGTTTGTTCCTTCCCGACATTTATCATTTTTCAATGAGCAAATTGCAATGATAAAGTGGTTTTTTATATAATAAAAGAGGGTTATGAATAAGACAACATTTTTTTAAGCAATTTCTTATCTATTTAAATGATTGCTGCAGACGCTATCTACTACCATGGACGTAGAATATGATTAAATTTGCTACTCACCAATAGATGGCCCTTCGAAAAATACTTCAAGTATTATCTGTTACTACTGTTATAAGTCAAAGTTGTCAAATATTGTCAACGTCACTTTTTTGATAGGAAATGCGAGGTGTTTGTGTTGTGTTTAGTGATGTGCAACGCTAGTAAAAACAACTCGAGTTAAAATTATCCGTAACTCGAGTTACGATTCGATAGTGTTGGTACAATAATATAAAAATGGGTAAAATCTAAAAATGAAAGGAATATTTGTTTGATAATACAATGTATTTTTTAAATTAAAATTTTATTTCTACAATTAAAAATTGATCTATCATTTTCTCAAATTTATTACATTCATATAAACATTTCATATAATACAACAGTCCTACGCCTCATAACTTTACTTGTTGTTTTTTCTATAAACAATGAGAGGATATCGTACGTATATAATCATACGCAACTCGTCTCGATTCTCGAACTAGAGTAACACCTACTTGAGTTAACTTAACACATGCATGACTCGAGTTGACTAATGTCACACTAATGTACAACTTTAGTTTCTTGGTCTGTGTGTACAACAATCACTAGTCCACTAGAATGCACTAGAACTAGATGCGTATTCGTTCGCTCGCTCCTTGAAATACACGAAAAATTTTCTTCTGTCCTTGCAGAATGCATTTAACAAATGAATAGAAACATATTGCTTCAGGTCAGGAGTCAATACAATAACTAAACAATACTACTAAATGAAAATGAAGTCTAAAATATCGCAAGTCCACGGGACATGCCGCTGTTGTTTAACAAAAGGGGACCACAAAAATTTGATTACGACCTATTTATATAATTTAAATGGAAAAGCTAATACTTTTATGGATGCTCTGTTATACTGTTATAATATATCGGTAAGGGCTTTGAAATTAATTGTTTTTTTTGGTATTATTTTCATGAATAAATTTACGAAACTTTTCTTTAGTTATCCAGCTATGTATGTTTGATATCTACATATGAATAGGTGTTCTAGCTAGTCAAAGGCACTAGTACATTTAAATATCGAAGAGTTGTCTATGTGAGAATGTGGCTATCTATTAAAAAACGTTTTATCCAAATCGGAATTATAATTCCCGAGATAAGCTTCAATATACAAACTTATAAATTTTACCTTTTTCTAATATTAGTTTGTGTAAAATAAAATGGTGAATGGTGGCGTAGCTAGAAGTATATCTCTTAATACATTTCACAATATATCTTCACTAATTCTTTTCCTTACATCTATCATCACTACATAGTATAAAATAAAGTCGTCTCTGTTTCGTGTCTGTTTGTCTGTATGCTTAAATCTTTAAAACTACGCAACGGATTTTGATGCGGTTTTTTGTAATAGGTAGAGTAATTCAAGAGGAAGGTTTTTATGTAAAAAAAATCCCGAAATTCCCACGGGAACGGGTACAACGCGGGTAAAACCGCGGGGCGCTGCTAGTAACTAATATTATAAATGCGAAAGTAACTCTGTCTGTCTGTCTGTTATGCTTCCACACGAAAACTACTTCTGAACCGATTTGAATTAAACTTGGAACACAGTTAGTCCAGAGCCTGAGAAAGGACATAGGCTACTTTTTATCGCGAAATTCCTGCGAGAATGGGTACAAATGTGGGTAAAACCACGGGACGCTGCTAGTATAAAATTATTACAAACAAATTCTATTTTCAGTTAAGGTTGAACCCAAGTCTAACAGCGTTGATATGCAACGCGTGCATCCAAAGACTGGAGGAGGCGAGTATGTTCAGAATGCTCGTAATGAAGAGCGAGGCGACACTGCTCGAGGCTCTGGGAGACCAGGATAACACGGAATTTGTTAATGGTAAATCTATACTAATATTATAAAGCTGAAGAGTTTGTTTTGTTTGTTTGTTTGTTTAAATGCGCTAATCTCAGAAACTACTGAACCGATTTGAATAATTCTTTCACTGTTAGATAGTCTATTTATCGAGGAAGGCTATAGGCTACATTTTATCCCGGATTTCCTACGGGAACGGGCACAACGCGGGTAAAACCGCGGGGCGCTGCTAGTGTTTAATATATATTTATAAACTAGCATAAACAAGTACTAGCATATACAAGTACTAGCTTAAACAAGTACTAGCATTACTAGTATACTAGCATACTAGCAACACTCAGATTGGTTTGGTTAATTATTTATTGGTATTAGTAGCAGCGCCCCGCGGTTTTACCCGCGTTGTGCCCGTTCCTATGGGAATTACGGGATGAAAAGTAACCTATAACCTTCCCGTTGAATGTGGCTATCTATTACAAAAAGAATTATTCAAATCGGACTAATAATTTCCGCGATTAGCTCGAACATACAAACAAATAAACATACAAATTTTACCTCTTTATAATATGAGTATAGATAATTATTATCAGCCATTTGTGTCCCACGGCTGGGTAAAGGCCCTCCCCCTACCTTCTATACATCCCAGTTCAATGCCACTTCCCTCCAGTTGTCTGGTATGGGTCAATTCAATTCAATTTTTGTTTGATGGCTTCTGCTGACATTAAGGTACAGTTACACATGCTCATTACTAGCACGAAAGCATGCCACTATTGAGCAATTGCTACTTAGTGGTATGTGTGTCGAAACATTGCTAATAATTAGCATGCTAATTACGAGTATGCTCAAAAATCGACGGCCGTGCGATTTTTGGGCATGCTACCTGCGGCGCGGGTGGAAGGGGGCGTGCTTTTAGCGCGTGTGAACAGGTTTGCTTATTGAGCATGCTAGTAGCGATCAGTCGCAATAGATGCGCGTGCACAATTTCGCGCCAAAAATGTCTCGCTGGGGCGATGAAAAAACGTTGAAATTTGTAATTTTATATCGGAACAACGAGTGCCTATGGAATCCGCATATACCACAGTACAAAAACAATATTGCAAGAAATAATGCATATCAAGATTTATTAACCAACATGGACGATCCTACTTTGACTGTGAAAATTATAAAATCAAAAATCAAGAACTTGAGGTCCGTTTACCACAGCGAATTAAAAAAAATTGAGAATTCCAAGCGATCCGGTTCTGGTGCCGCTACTGTGTACAACCCATCCATGTCCTGGTTTCACGAAATGCATTCTTTCCTTGGAGACACTGGCGATTACAGGGACCCTATTTCTATGGAATTGGTGAGTTTTGGTTTACAATACTTAAATAAAAATGCACGTAACTGTTAGTAACACACAATTATTTAATATCATAGAATAAGTAGTACAGCATTTTCTATGTATTAATTTAAATCATATGGCCTTGCCACGGTACCGCCTCTGTAGTTTCAAAGAGCTGCGCATAGGTGTCTCTTATCGCTCCTGCCTGTCGAGAAGCGTGGTTAGCGTAGCGTGTAGGTGGTAAGCCTTCCAAAGCAGTCCGTAGTTGTGCCCTCCATGATCCTGGTACCACAACACGTTGTTGTGTATCTTCAAAGTCGACGCATCTTTGCGTGATGTACATATCAGATGTTTTCCGAAGCCAATTGTGTAAAGAGCAGGCAGCTAATGTAATTCTATCGACATTTTTGGGGGCCATATCTATGGCATTCATAAAAACTCGAAATCGTGTCACTAAAATACCAAACGCATTTTCAACGATTCGTCTGGCTCTCGATAAACGGTAGTTAAATATCTTTTCTTTACGCGTTGGAGTTGTTCGATAGGGCTTCATAAGGTATAACTTTAGAGGAAAAGCAGCGTCTGCCACAATAACTGATTGGTCCGGAAAATTGAGAGTATTATTTTCCAAAGCTTGTGCTAAATTAGATTTTTGATAAACACCTCCATCAGAAGCTCTACCATTAGTCCCAACATTTACGTATGAAAAACAATAGTCATCATCAACTAATGCCAGAAGTATGATGCTATGAGCGCCCTTGTAGTTATAGTAGTCAGAAGTATCATCAGGGGCGAATATATTTATATGTTTGCCATCCAACGCTCCAACACAACCTGGAAAGTTCCATTTAGTTCTAAATCCATGTTCAATGCGTTTCCAATCTTCAGAACCAGGAATCTGTAAAAAAAAACAAATAAGTATTTTATAAACTTAATAGATTTTTTTTACAGAGAGACGAGCCATCGCAAGATTCACAACCAAGTGACGCTGTTTCATATTCAAACTCGTTGACGCCGCAATCGATGAATGTGTTATCACCCTCTCCTAGTCCAACTACAGAAGATCGATCACAATCGCGTTCATCTAATAACTCATCAACACGACGTAGAAAAAGAAGCTTACAAGAAGAACCCATTACATATGCTCTCGATCGTTTACAAAATATTAGTTCTGCGATAAATGCACCGCCTAATTACGACGAATTCCATTATTTTGCTCAAAATGTTGCAGCTCAATTGCGAACTCTACCATTGTACGACGCATTAGATGTACAACATGAGATCCAAACAATTCTGACTGCAGCAAGACGTCGACGCCAGTACCCAAATTTGTCTCCCTTTACACAAACAATGACTTTCATACCTCCCAGTACAAACACAAATACAGTCACTTACACACCTCCTACTACAAACACACAGACAATGACTTTCATACCTCCCAGTACAAACACAAATACAGTCACTTACACACCTCCTACTACAAACACACAGACAATGACTTTCATACCTCCCAGTACAAACACAAATACAGTCACTTACACACCTCCTACTACAAACACACAGACAATGACTTTCATACCTCCCAGTACAAACACAAATACAGTCACTTACACACCTCCTACTACAAACACACAGACAATGACTTTCATACCTCCCAGTACAAACACAAATACAGTCACTTACACACCTCCTACTACAAACACACAGACAATGACTTTCATACCTCCCAGTACAAACACAAATACAGTCACTTACACACTTCCTTACGCGTTATCCCAATCAGATTCTACTGTCCCTGAAGAAGATTTGTTGAACAAAGCATGGAAAATGTGTTAAAGTTAAATTTAGTTTAGTCTAGATTTTAAACAATAAATACTTGATCTAAACTAATAATCACTGGTTTACTTTACTTACCCGCATATAATCCTTCAGAGCATTGTATATTGCATCACACACTTCAGGTATAAATAGAGATATAGTAGACCTTGCAACTCTGTGAAGTGCTTCTAATGTGTATAACGAATCTCCAGTTGCTAGATACCTCAATGTCACTTCCAGTTTCACTTTTGGTGGAATAGCATTTCGCATGTGTGTATCTTGTTTCTTTATAGCGCTTTCAACTTTAGATAGTAACTCGTCAAACTGATGCGGTAACATGCGCAAATGATTTTTGTAACCATCAATATCTTCTTCTCGCATTTCTACTAGCAATCGAGTACTTGCTCCAAGTTGTTCCCTTCTACTTAGCCAATCACGGACCCAAATCTTCCTATTCCTTTTACATTGGTTTTTTCTCTTTCTACCTGAGAGAAGTCTTCGGATGCATTGCAACGATAGCAAAAGAATAACTTTATTAAGCTCCGTACGGATGGTTGTTTCATCGTCCATGTTTGAACTGAGCATGCTAAAATCGCATTTGTGTTTGGAGTGTTTGCTTTGAGCATGCTTATTAAGTAGCATACTTAAAACTAGCATGCTTATTGCTAGCAAATGTAAACAGTTCATAAGCATACTCATATTAAGCATACTTATAGCACGTTTTTTAGCATGCTATTCTAGAGCATGTGTAACTGTAGCTTTATGTCGCAATTCCGCCAGTGTCAGTGTGCTCGTTTGGCGTAAACAAGATGGGGATTGTTGTTCGGTAAATGTTGGATTAATCGGTGGAGTATGAATAATCCAAGCAGATTTTAACCTAAAACAAGACAAACACAAATATGTACATATACGCTACAAATATAACACAAAAAACATTAATATAGAGACTGCACATAACACAACGACAAGTGGGAATATACAAGAAATATTTATTTATATATATTACAGTTTTAGTTTATTAGTATTTATATATCTGGTATGGGTCAAGTTCAAGTCAATGAATATTGTGTTAAAATCTTTAATAATATTATAAAGCTGCAGAGTTTGTTTGTTTGTTTGTTTGTTTGTTTGTTTGTTCAGTACCAATCCGATTCGGATAATTATTTTTGTAATGGAAAGACCTCTTGAGGTAGACCGCCCACGAGGTGGCGGAAGGAACTGGAGGACTTCGACAAAGAGTGGAAAGAAGTGGCGAAAGATAGATCCAGGTGGGAGAGACCTTTTCCCAGCAGTGGGACACAACAGGTTAAATAAAAAAAATAAAAAATAGACACATTCAACAGGAAGGTTATAGGCTACTTTTCATCCCGTAATTCCCACAGGAACGGGCACAACGCGGGTAAAACCGCGGGGCGCTGCTAGTGATATATATTTGTGGATGTGGGTAGATCACCAATGTGCATTAGGAAAGTGTGATCATGATGACATCCTTCCAACTGTACTGATATTGTCGGTGAGATGAGAGACTTTTGCCCAGCAGTTAGCTTGGCCAATAGCCATCGTAATATGTGTGTATCAAATGGTTTGTCCCTTTCCCTTTCGCACATACGCTATTTTCGAAAGAGCAAAAGAGACAAAACACTATATAACAGTATTTTAGTTAAATAAGAGTTAAATATAGTTTTTTAAATGAATGAATGAATGAATGAAATGAATGAAATGAAATATTTATTTGCGCAAACATATCACTACATAGTATAAAATAAAGTCGCCTCTTTTTCGTGTCTGTCTGTTTGTCTGTCTGTATGCTTAAATCTTTAAAATTACGCAACGGATTTTGATGCGGTTTTTTGTAATAGGTAGAGTGATTCAAGAGGAAGGTTTTTATGTAAAAAAATTCCCGAAATTCCCACGGGAACGGGCACAACGCGGGTAAAACCGCGGGGCGCTGCTAGTATGTAAATATAAAGGTGATTGATTACATTAGATAGGATCAATATGTTCTACCTCTAAGGCATGCAAATTATTGAATTATAGTGTACATTCTTAATTTATTATATTTAACTAGGGTAATCTTTAACATTGGGTCAATCATTAACTTAATTATTATACAATCACAATTAATTAATCTTATTATACAATTACAATTAAATTAAATTAGAATTAGTTACCATTAAATTAAATTAGAATTACAATTATTACAATAAAATTAAATTAGAATGTTGATGTCAGTTACATTACATGCATTGTTTAAATTCGAAGAATTCTTTAATTGAGTAAAAACAATGTTCTGGGAGCCATTTGTGTAATCTAGATTTAAAGAGGGTGGGTGGCAATGCTTTCAGATCATCAGGTAGATTATTATAAACTTTTATACCCATCATATATGCATTTCGTTTACAAACAGCTAGTTTACACTTAGGTACAAATAGTTTGTTACCCACGGCATGGCGCTGATTTCTTCGACTCATATATTTATTCAATTTAAAAATATCGGGATTGTTTCGCACAAATATTGCTAATTCTTTAATGTACATACAAGGCAGTTTAAGCTGTCTAAACAAAGGCTTACAAGAATCTAGCTTATATGAGCCGTATTAGAAATTAGATGGCGAAAGCAGGATCGCGAAGCAAATAGAATTTAGTTTTTTTTATTTTAATCTATCTGTCTCTGTCACTAGTACTCAATAATATCACTATCTCACTCGCTCAATTCGTCGGCGGCGTGAAATGGCAATACTATTGTGTACGAGTAACAGAGATGAATATATACAGGTCAATGAACGGGGTTCTTCTTGCTTCACGACCGCGCTTTACCAAGGATTTCGATTAGTTTCAGAAACTCGTTACATAGAACCAGAAGTGAATGTGTTTGAGGTCAAAATTGAAGAAGTCATTGTGAAGGAGGAGCCAGTACAAGAAGACGACCACACAGATAGTTTAGGTACGTTTTTATAACTATTTGCCATAGCTAAAGCGTTGTATAAGTCTTCTTCTTCTTCGTATCGAGTGGACGGTCACCCTGACCAATCCTGGTGTCAGAGTTATTGAGCCGCCAAAGGCCTCTGACATGGCTCATGTAACGACTACTATCCGTAGAAAGTAACCGGGACCTCTATTATATACACTGGACAGGCTGCTGTCATAATAATTTTGTGCCTATTTGAGTGTCGCCATTTTGGCGCTGTAGGCCACTGTAGGCAGACACGAAAGTCCATGGAACTAAAATTAGTTATGTCATACATCGACTGTGGTACCCCAATTTGCGTCAAAATTAGTTCTCGGGACACTCGCAGGGGCGCTGCAAATTGCCACACAAAATTAGCTGTCATAAATGTATGGTAACAGCCAGTCCAGTGTGTATATAGAGGTCAGTGGTTTATATCGTTTATGAAAAAGGTTAGTCTTTAGCCTAAATCTGCTTAAAATCTGTATCTATAGTTTCAGAAATGAATTCCAACGAGGACAGATGTTTGATAGACATCAACCATGCTGCCAATTTGGACCTGGTGCCGGGCGAAAGGGAATTACTGGACAGATTCAACCGAGTGAAACCTCTGCCGAATAGAGACTCCTTGTTCAATATATGTCCGAAGTATTTAGGGTATTTGGAGGACTTGAAAGGTTGGCCAAATACCATAATCCTAATCACTACATGGTATACAACAAAGTCGCTTTCCGCTGTCTGTCTGTCTGTCTGTCCCTATGTATGCTCAGATCTTAAAAACTACGCAACGGATTTTGATGCGGTTTTTTTGAATAGATAGAGTAATTCAAGAAGAAGGTTTATGTGTGTAAACATTCCCGAAATTCCCACGGGAACGGGCACAACGCGGGTAAAACCGCGGGGTGCTAGTAATATTATAAATGCGAAAGTTTGTGAGGATGGATGTATTTATGCTTGTTGCTCTTTCACGAAAAAACTGTTGGACGGATTTGGAACGAGTGCTACTACCTAAGGGTTACCCGTATATAGAAAGTGGGCCACACTGACCATCACACCACCCTGTCACACTAGTGTGGTGGTTAGGAATTCTATTTCTTAACTGTCACACTAGTGTGACAGTTAATATTTCCTTGCAATTTTTATATTGTTTTCTTAACCGTCACACCATTTAAAATCACCAATAAGTATTAATACCTAATGCATTGATACCTAATTTAAGTCCTTGATAACTGGCCACTTATCAATTCAGCCCGCGGGCGTAGGTACTATTCGGTAGGTTAGGGTTATTTTTTTTTTAACTATGTTTTAATTAAAATATTAAAAATACCACTTGATATTATCGTATTTTCTCGATCTTCTTTTGTCGGTTGGACAGTTGAAATAGAATTCCTAACCACCATACTAGTGTGACAGGGTGGTGTGATGGTCAGTCTGGCCCCATAGAAAGGCATTTTATGTCACAGGGCACAACGCCCAAATAACTCGAAAGTAATCTCAGAAACTACCAATCTGATTCGAATAATTCTTTTTGTAATAGATAGCCACATTCAACGGGAAGTTTACAGGCTATTTTTCATCTCGAAATTCCCACGGGAACAGGCACAACGCGGGTAAAACCACGGGGCGCTGTTAGTGTTATATATTTTTTATTTTATTTCCAGACAAGTCCATACAACGAGAGGATTTAGAAGAATTAGCCAAAACAAACACAATCAAAACTAGATTAAAAAGAAATTCCGCGCCAAAATGCAAGAAGGAAAAGATGGCGTTAGTGTCTAATATAGCTACAATTTTCGTTAATTCAAACGCAACCGCGTTCCGAATGAAGACAAAATTAGGGTTCCCTTGTCTGTACTGCAAAGAAATATTTAGAAACCCGGAGAATTTGAGAGAACATCAGCAGACGCATTCGAAAAGTTTACTCAAAAAATTACTAGCAAAAGATCAACCGGACAGAGTTCTAGTCTATGCCGACATAACAGATTTGAAGTGTATACTCTGTGACACAAACTTTTTAAACCTAAACGATTTTAAAAATCATCTAATAGCAACACATGACAAGAAATTCTTCGACGGATACACGGATAGGGTAATACCGTTCAAATTGGAAAACAGAGAGAGTTGCTTCGATTGCGCTGTCTGTGGTACGTCATTTGAAACTTTTGGCGCGCTCGACCGTCACATGAGCTGTCACTACAAGAATTTTATCTGTGAACTTTGCGGTGCCGGTTTTATCACAAAAAGGAGATACGCCGTCCATAGTAGTTTAATACACAGCAACAAAACGGTAACATGTGAGATATGCAAAAAAATCCTACCTTCACAACGCAAATATAACGACCACATAGAAACAATACATAATAAAAAGAAAAAAATAAAATGTAACGTCTGTGGTGACCGATTTATTGATTACTTTTCCCGCCAAAGGCATTTGGAATCCGTTCACGGTTTCGAAAAACTTACTTACAAATGCACTTATTGTACTAAAGTTTTTAATAGAAAGTACAGCCTCAAATATCATATTAGTAGAATACATTTGAAGAATAAAAATGTTCAATGCGAGCATTGTAGTTATATGTGTTATACGAGCGTAGAGTTGAAGGAACATATGGCGGTGAAACATGGCGTGGGGGATAAATTAGAATGTAAGTTATGTGGCACCATTTATGCAAGGAGAAAAGCGTTGGTAGCACATATGAGGACGCATCATAGCGGGCTGAAGTGAAAACATGTGTTGTTATTAATACTAATGTTATATAAGTATACTACTTGTTATAAATACTAATTTCATTGATTAGTTCGTCGTATTAGGTTCTTCTTTCCCTTAGTTTTCATACATTTTGTATGCAATCGCCCTTCAATCAACAATACACAACTAGATATCGGGTCACGTACAAAATCAAAGCTAAATACCACGAAGCTAGAACAAAGAGGAGTTGCCCTAAGCAACGTAGCACTGGGATTCAACTCGGTCCTGACGTTGTCATGGTGGGCGGAGCCACTTAGGCTCCGCCCACCTGAACGCTGTAGTATGCTATCAGCGTTCCTCAGGTGCACATGTGACGAGACTCGCAATAAAAGTGTGTTTTTTGCGTTTTTAACAAGAAAAGGATGAAGTGTTGTGTTTTACTATGTCAAAGTTACTCAGACAGACGTTCTGATAATATGAGTGGCATCTCATTTCATGTGTAAGTATTTTTTTCCCCAAATAAATATAAAAGTTCTAGAACATTCTCAGCTTTCAGCGTTAAAATTCTACTACTTGACACTAGATGGCGACACATTTCGGAAGAAAATACATAAGTTTACGTATAATTTTGCAGTATTATATTGTAATAATAATACGTAAATACTAAAAACTGTTATACACTTAGTCCTAAATACCTTTTAGTAGCTAAAACAGTACTTTTATAGTTTTTATTATTATATTATTAATGGGCCGCCATCTATCGTCAACTAGAATAACTATTTTAAACTTCAGAAATATCCAGGGCCGTACTCAGATTTTTGTAAAATTTTTACCAACTAATTTAATTAAAAGTAATTTTAATTATTTTTATATGTTCGTTTTAGATTTCCATCCGACGATAATTTAAAACAGCAATGGATTACAAAACTTAATAGACCGGATTGGACACCAACAAAATACACAAAAATTTGTTCTTGCCATTTCAATGATGTCTTATTATAGTAGTTTATGCAACTGTCATATAAAGAAGGGTGTACCCGTGTTATATGCAGTTGCATACACTACTTTATCTTCACTAATGCAATTAATCAAACAAAATTTTAAAAACAAAACACATTGCGAAACATTAAATTCACGCGTACGTGTATTGTCACAGTGAACTTGCCGCCATTAAAATCTAACCAATGAGAGCGCAGCTGCGCGCGCAGGGCCGCAGGGCGCGATATTATAATGAGATTTTACGATATCGATGTGGATATTATAACATCATGTGCAATTGCTTAAATTGAGTGTTTTAGTTGTCTGCGCTATAACTGTAGTAATTATAAGTCAAGTATTGGAAACATAAATAGAATGTCACAACATTAGTGTAGATAAAATAAATAAATAAGTACATTCATGTGTTATTCTGTATAATCTATATTACTGTAAAGTTTCATCCAAATCCGTCGCGTGGTTTTTACGTGAAAGAGCAACAAACATACATCCATACATCCATCCTCACAAAATTTCGCATAATATTATAGTAGGATGCAACAGTCTAGAAAGTGCATTTGACTCGCGTTTGTATCGATACAAATGCGCGTTGACGGCGCGTATAAAAAACGTCGTGTGCAAAGGCTCTTATTTTATTACAAGCTTTTATTTAGTTTCACCTGTCCCGATGTTTGTGTGAAATTAAATCTTGCAAGTTAAATTTGGTCCACTTCCCGGTTACCGATTGAGCTGAAATTTGCAACACATCTTTGGTTCTGATGACAATGCAATTAATTAGGTTGTAGTCGGTATTGTTATTAATCTAAAATGGCCGCCGTAACAAAATGGCGGTGTACATTTTTGTCGTTATTTATATTCGTGATCGCGATTGCAAAAGAAAAAAATGTAACATGCTTTTATTTAACAAAAATTGGGTACGTGATAAAAACGCAAAGATTTAATACAAGGTGTAAAAGATACTTAGGTATCTAGATAATTAGGTATCTACGATATTATTGTGACGAAGACAAAGAAGCTTAATTTTTCGTTAAAGGTTGCAATGTCAGTGCATACATTTATTATCTTATCAAGATTGTTTTAAAAAAAAGTCTTTTCATTTGATTTATTTCCCTATAAAATTTTTTTGAAGCTGAGTTTTGAGTTCTGAGTACGTCCCATCACATTAAGACTTTTGACACCTAGTGTGAAGTAGCTGAACTACGTAGTAACATCAACATCAACCTAAACTAGTAGTTTTGCTATTAGCCGATAGATGGAATATTGAGAAGTGGGCGGAGCTTAACACCACCTCAGTGCCCCCTCACCCCGCAAACTATCACGCGTCGTTTCATAGGGAAATTGAATTACCACACCTCCTCTTTGTTTTAGCTTCGTGCTAAATACTGTCCGCGTGGATGACGTGTGACAGCTTATTTTGTTTACTACCGAACTGAAAAAAACGTTTTAAAACAGTTCGAAGTTCAACCTAATTACAACCATGACACCTAGCAATAAAGTAGCAAATCTTATGAATATAATTGACAAGCCCGTTGGCACAGTGGCAGTGAGAGCGCTTACTGTGAGAGACGTATTTTTGCCTCGACCCGACATCCAGTTGTGTATTGTTGATCGAAGCACTCGCTGCATACGATGCGTCGGCGGCCGCCACACGCTACAAGCTCTGAAAACTATAGGAAACGCTCGTGGCGACGTTTTGTCATACCGTGGTTTTGTGGTTGTGGCCGGTGGCCCGTGTGCAGAGCCGAGGTGAGCGGGATTCATCTGACCAATCACAAGGCATTACGAAAAGATTGTGACAATGTCAATGCGTTGTTTGACAATCACAATGCGCTGCGATTGATGAATCGGGCTCCACTCCGCTAACTAAAAGAATAGGGGATTGTTAATGAGTGCAAATCGTACGGACGTCAAAATGTTCCTTTATCATAACTCTGACACTAGATTGCTAGATTGCTATGATTAAATTGTTGCAAATATTTTTTATATTAATACAATGAGATGAGTTTACCAATATATTTAATTTGAAGTACTTAAATCATATGAATGTTATGTTTTTAAATTATATTATTATCAAAAACTCATAAAAATGTAGTTTTATTTCAATTTGGATATATTTGGTACCAATCGTATTAAGACCCTTCTAATACTATTGGTACCAAATTAGTAGCGATGTGGAGGTGGGGTGTGCTACGATGTGGAGGTGGAGTGTGCTACGATGTGGAGGTGGAGTGTGCTACGATGTGGAGGTGGAGTGAGCTACGATGACGATGTGGAGGTGGGGTGTGCTACGATGTGGAGGTAGGGTGTGCTACGATGCGGAGGTGGAGTGTGCTACGATGCGGAGGTGGAGTGTGCTACGATGTGGAGGTGGAGTGTGCTACGATGCGGAGGTGGGAGTGTGCTACGATGTGGAGATGGAGTGTTCTACGATGCGGAGGTGGGAGTGTGCTACGATGCGGAGGTGGGAGTGTGCTACGATGTGGAGGTGGGGTGTGCTACGATGCGGAGGTGGAGTGTGCTACGATGTGGAGGTGGGAGTGTGCTACGATGTGGAGGTGGGAGTGTGGTACGATGTGGAGGTCGGAGTGTGCTACGATGTGGAGGTAGGGTGTGCTACGATGTGGAGGTGGGAGTGTGCTTCGATGTGGAGGTGGGAGTGTGCTACGATGTGGAGGTGGGAGTGTGCTACGATGTGGAGGTGGAGTGAGTGAGCTACTCACTACTAGATGGCGCTAATAAGTTATAAAAATACCGCGAATATACAATATCGTTGTAATGATTTAGGAATATAAACAAGATTATAAATTAAAACAAACAAATAGTCAATTATTGCACTAATTATATATTTCACTAATTCAATAAATAACATTATTATTATCTATTACACATCATAATTATCTATTTAACACCCATGTACAATATCAAATACACAAGCTAGGGTTGTCTCCTACATTTTTTAAATAAATTTAGTTTAAATTGAATACGAATACAATTCGCTGTACTCGAAATTGCATTCCATTCTCAGTTCACATTCTGTTTCGTGAGTTTATTGTTAAGTCTGCCAGAGCGGGGGGCGTCCGAAAACCAGCGCTTTACACGAAGCTAGAACAAAGAGGAGTTGCCCTAAGCAACGTAGCACTGGGATTCAACTCGGTCCTGACGTTGTCATGGTGGGCGGAGCCACTTAGGCTCCGCCCACCTGAACGCTGTAGTATGCTATCAGCGTTCCTCAGGTGCACATGTGACGAGACTCGCAATAAAAGTGTGTTTTTTGCGTTTTTAACAAGAAAAGGATGAAGTGTTGTGTTTTACTATGTCAAAGTTACTCAGACAGACGTTCTGATAATATGAGTGGCATCTCATTTCATGTGTAAGTATTTTTTTCCCCAAATAAATATAAAAGTTCTAGAACATTCTCAGCTTTCAGCGTTAAAATTCTACTACTTGACACTAGATGGCGACACATTTCGGAAGAAAATACATAAGTTTACGTATAATTTTGCAGTATTATATTGTAATAATAATACGTAAATACTAAAAACTGTTATACACTTAGTCCTAAATACCTTTTAGTAGCTAAAACAGTACTTTTATAGTTTTTATTATTATATTATTAATGGGCCGCCATCTATCGTCAACTAGAATAACTATTTTAAACTTCAGAAATATCCAGGGCCGTACTCAGATTTTTGTAAAAATTTTACCAACTAATTTAATTAAAAGTAATTTTAATTATTTTTATATGTTCGTTTTAGATTTCCATCCGACGATAATTTAAAACAGCAATGGATTACAAAACTTAATAGACCGGATTGGACACCAACAAAATACACAAAAATTTGTTCTTGCCATTTCAATGATGTCTTATTATAGTAGTTTATGCAACTGTCATATAAAGAAGGGTGTACCCGTGTTATATGCAGTTGCATACACTACTTTATCTTCACTAATGCAATTAATCAAACAAAATTTTAAAAACAAAACACATTGCGAAACATTAAATTCACGCGTACGTGTATTGTCACAGTGAACTTGCCGCCATTAAAATCTAACCAATGAGAGCGCAGCTGCGCGCGCAGGGCCGCAGGGCGCGATATTATAATGAGATTTTACGTTATCGATGTGGATATTATAACATCATGTGCAATTGCTTAAATTGAGTGTTTTAGTTGTCTGCGCTATAACTGTAGTAATTATAAGTCAAGTATTGGAAACATAAATAGAATGTCACAACATTAGTGTAGATAAAATAAATAAATAAGTACATTCATGTGTTATTCTGTATAATCTATATTACTGTAAAGTTTCATCCAAATCCGTCGCGTGGTTTTTACGTGAAAGAGCAACAAACATACATCCATACATCCATCCTCACAAAATTTCGCATAATATTATAGTAGGATGCAACAGTCTAGAAAGTGCATTTGACTCGCGTTTGTATCGATACAAATGCGCGTTGACGGCGCGTATAAAAAACGTCGTGTGCAAAGGCTCTTATTTTATTACAAGCTTTTATTTAGTTTCACCTGTCCCGATGTTTGTGTGAAATTAAATCTTGCAAGTTAAATTTGGTCCACTTCCCGGTTACCGATTGAGCTGAAATTTGCAACACATCTTTGGTTCTGATGACAATGCAATTAATTAGTTGTAGTCGGTATTGTTATTAATCTAAAATGGCCGCCCTAACAAAATGGCGGTGTACATTTTTGTCGTTATTTATATTCGTGATCGCGATTGCAAAAGAAAAAAATGTAACATGCTTTTATTTAACAAAAATTGGGTACGTGATAAAAACGCAAAGATTTAATACAAGGTGTAAAAGATACTTAGGTATCTAGATAATTAGGTATCTACGATATTATTGTGACGAAGACAAAGAAGCTTAATTTTTCGTTAAAGGTTGCAATGTCAGTGCATACATTTATTATCTTGTTTTAATTATTATTTTATTATTTTAGTTCATTTTATTAACAAATAATAAAAGATTGTTTTAAAAAAAAGTCTTTTCATTTGATTTATTTCCCTATAAAATTTTTTTGAAGCTGAGTTTTGAGTTCTGAGTACGTCCCATCACATTAAGACTTTTGACACCTAGTGTGAAGTAGCTGAACTATACTCGAAATTTTAATTCGATTCCAGATTTGACATTAGCTACTGTCATTTTGTGAAATAATGATACCACATATAATAGTGTAGTGTAGTGATACGAATATCTTATTTCATTGCGAATCGATATTTTGTATCCGATATCACAGACACATTTATAATAAATGTTACAGAAAGTGACAGCGATAGCGATGACGGCGACAATTTATAAAATAAATTATTACCATAATACATCTATCTGTTTTATTTGTCATGTTCCTTCATGATCACATATTTTTATTTATTTCACACACAACTATAAAAGAAAAGTCTCAGATCGTTAATTAATCGTCAAAACTAAATTATCGGTTCAAAAATATTTAATTTCCTGATATACTTAGTTTACGAGAGTAAAATTATAAACGAGAAGAATCGATCCGGAAATATTCCATTTCCATATCGAATAATTTCGCAACGTCACTATTTAGTACTTGTCATAATGTTGCAACACTGAAATTGTCAAATCTGGAATCGAATTAAAATTCCGAGTATACGTAGTAACATCAAGATCAACCTAAACTAGTAGTTTTGCTATTAGCCGATAGATGGAATATTGAGAAGTGGGCGGAGCTTAACACCACCTCAGTGCCCCCTCACCCCGCAAACTATCACGCGTCGTTTCATAGGGAAATTGAATTACCACACCTCCTCTTTGTTTTAGCTTCGTGGCGCTTTACCAACACCTCGGCCTCTGTACAGCATCAGCTGAGACGATTCCATGGTCTTCATTATTCTAGTTGTAATTTTGTAGTAAACTCTTTGATCAACAATACACAACTAGATATCGGGTCACGTACAAAATCAAAACTAAATGCTGTCCACGTGGATGACGTGTGACAGCTTCATTTGTTTACTACCGAACTGAGACAAAAGTTTAAAAACAGTTCTAAGTTCAACCTAATTACAACCATGACACGTAGCAATAAAGCAGCGAATCGTATTCATAAAATAAGAGCTCACGTTTCAAGTGAGCTGTTATTCACCGAGACGTATTTTTTGCGCCGAACCGACATCTAGTTGTGTATTGTTAATCGAAGAGTAAACTCACACGGTTTTTCGCGGTAGAAAGTTTATAAGCAAGTAAAACTACTTACTTTTTATTTACCAACGTTTCGAGGAGATTGTACCATTCGTGTTCGCGGGTCGGGGACACCTTTTGTGAGTACCTACGTTTACTATTGGAATTTTGTATTTAGATATTTTATTTTTCGTATAATAGGCATGATCACAGTAATCAAGTATCGCCAAAATATTTATCTGATCTAATGATATAGGATTCAAAGATTTGAAAAATGTATTTATTCTCTTATTAATGTCGACATTAATAATTTATTTGTTAAAATAAATCTACAAAATAGAACAATCCGACATGACAGCTTAAACACCAATCAAATGAAATTACGTCACGTCTCAGTTTTGCCATTTTGTTTTGTTTAGCGTGTACGCGGTCTCTGCATTTTAGCTGAGCCGTGACGTAATGAAGACGCCATGACACCGGCGAGCGTTTTGACGCAATTTGAAACTTAAAATTTAAATGCACTTTTCTTGCACAAAAACCTTAATTTTCTACTGAAATATGATATATTTTAGACACAATAGATACTTCTGAATATCATAGAAGAGATTTGAAAATTAATCATCATGACTATTGTGACAATATAATAATTTTGATATCTTTTTTACAACATATCTTTATAATTAGCATCTAAATCGTACTGGTGATGGCTCTTCATATGATTCTTTAAACTTCCATTTTGAGTGAACGTCGACCCACAGAGATTACACTTGAATCTCCTGTCATTGCTATGGGATCGAACATGTTCCTGTAAAGATTGCAATCTCGGATATGTTTTATCACAAACTTCGCACCTATAATTCCTTTCACCAGTGTGTGTTGCCATGTGTTCTTTTAAGCGTGATGGCAAGTAAAATTTCTGATCACAAAGATCGCATTTATGTCTAAAAACTTTCAAGTGATTCCGCCTATGGTGTTCGCCTAACGTTTTCCGTCTATTATAAACTTTATCACAAAATTTACAAGGAAAAGTCCTTTTATCTCCATGTACCTCTATTAAATGTTTAGTTCTTAAAGCGTAGGACATGAAGGTAGCATCGCATTTGTAGCAATTTATAGTCGCTTTTTTCTCATGTACTGTAGCAACATGTAAAAATCTACTGTACTTTGATTTCAAATTCTTTCCACATATTTCGCAAGGAAAATTAGCATCGACTTTTGTATGGTTTTTGATGTGACTTCTTAAAGATGTTAGTTCTATAAAACAGGCGCCGCACATGTCACAGACGAAGGTCCCAAAGTGATCAATCATATGTTTTACCAACAAATCTATATAAGGAAAGCTATCATCACATTCTGTACACTTCAAGTTATTCATAGTCAACCTAAATTTAAGAAACTCATTGGTGACATTAAAAACTTTTTTATTGTGTACTGTAGTGATGTGACACTTGAATTTGTCTATTGAATCGATTTTTTCTGTGCATAATCGACAATCGATTTTAGTGATGTCCATTTTGGGCATTTTATTGTATTCTATCATTTCTTCGAATGTAAAAGGGTCGTGGGTGAGTGTGTGTTCACGTAACTCTGTGGGGTTAGTAAACTGGTCTTTACAATAATAACAATAGTACATGCTAATTCTATTGACGAAAGGACAAATGTACGAGTACTGCACAATTGTGACAGTGTTTTTGTAAATCATTTCGTCGTGATCCTCTTCTGTTTTCTTCTTCTTAGTCTGTGGTTTCTCTGTAGGTTCAGGGATTTCAGGAATGGCTGAAAATTTAAATTAAATAATTTAGTGTCCTCTAATGATTAAGGACATTATTCATAAACACTTAATAACAGTATTTTGGCTATCATATGTTTTGTCCTTTTCCGAAATTTAAGCCCGTTGGCACAGTGGCAGTGAGATCGCATACTGTGCCCGGGTTCGATTCCCGCCCGGAGTTAACAATATGTGAAGGCCAAGTTGTTGGCGACGACGTCTGGGTGTCAATTATATATTCTTACTAGCAGCGCCCCGCGGATTCACCCGCGTTGTACCCGTTACCCGCAGCAATACACACAAACACGCAGAAAAAAAAAATCTTTTTTTTTTCTTTCTTAAATTCTTAGGCTCTGGACTAACTGTGTGCCAAGTTTCATTCAGTAGTTTTCGGTTCAGTAGTTTTGGCGTGAAAGCGTACCAGACAGACAGGCAGAGTTACTTTCGCATTTATAATATTAGTAAGGATAAAGTTTTGTGTGTGTATAAGTAGTATTATCAGTGAGTTAGATTCCATAATACAAGCTTAGAGCTTACTTTGGGTCTAATTAACTGTGAGTGAATTTGTCCGGGTATAATCTAGACTAATATCACTACATAGTATAAAATAAAGTCGTCTCTGTTTCGTGTCTGTTTGTCTGTTTGTCTGTATGCTTAAATCTTTAAAATTACGCAACGAATTTTGATGCGGTTTTTTGTAATAGGTAAAGTGATTCAAGAAGAAGGTTTATATGTATAAAAATTCCCGAAATTCCCACGGGAACGGGCACAACGCGGGTAAAACCGCGGGGCGCTGCTAGTAATACATATTATAAAGAGGTAATTTTTTTGTTTGTTTGTTTGTATATTCGCGCTAATCTCAGGAATTACCAGTCTGATTTGAATAATTCTTTTTGCACTAGATAGCCACATTCAACGGGAAGGTTATAGGCTACTTTTCATCCCGAAATTCCCATAGGAACATGCACAACGCGGGTAAAACCGCGGGGCGCTGCTAGTATATTATAGGTTACTTGACTCACTTGGCTTCTCGATCATAGAGTCCAGTTTGTCTCGCATGGCCTTCATGTCGCTCGCCAGCTGCCTCTTGGCGGTCGTTTTGGATTTAGTCTTCCGTTTGGACTTGCGTTCCGGCTTCGATATCTGCTTCTTTTCAATGTCTGTGAATATTTAGTTCATATGTTAGTCAAAGTCAAAGTCAAGTCAAAGTCAAATATTTTTATTCAGTTTTGGCCCCATAGAGGCTCTTTTGAACGTACCACCCATTCGGAAGAACATCAGCAGAGAAGAATGGGCAAGAAACTCTGCTGGTTATTTTTTTAAATCAAGGTATAATACAATTTAATACTTATAAGTAAGATTACATGTCAAAATCAGGTTGTGTTGCTGGTGCAGGAATTTGACTCCAGACATATTTGTCCTCAATGTAATCAGTAACGCTATAGTATGCTTTAGTCAATAAAACGTCTTTAACGTACGATTTGAATTTACCTTCACTAAGCCCAGTTACCTCCTTGGGAATTTTATTATAAAATTGAATACATCTACCAATGAAAGACTTCCCGGTTCGCGCTAACCTGGACTTAACAACAGCAAGCTTATTTCTATTTCGCGTATTAAAACTGTGGTGATCTCCGCGCACCTTAAGGTTACTCAAGTTTCGGCGGGCATACATTATATTTTCAAATATATATAACGAAGGAACGGTAAGAATTCGACTGGATTTAAAACGTTCCCTTAGTGACTCACGAGACCCCAATTTATAAATCGCGCGAAAAGCTCTCTTTTGGAGCAAAAAAATTGATTGAACATCGGCGGCACCTCCCCACAATAGTATACCATAAGATAGTATACTATGAAAATAAGCAAAGTAAACAATTCTTGCCGTTTCTTCATTTGTTATTTGCCTAATCTTATGGACCGCAAAAGATGCTGAGCTTAGCCTACCCGAAAGTGAATTTATATGAGAACCCCATTGTAATTTTGAATCTATGTCTAATCCTAAGAATTTAGTGCTAGTGTCAAGAGTTAATCGAGTACCCCCCAATTTGACGCAAGAATCTACTACTGGGACATTTGGTAATGAAAATTTAATGCATTTAGTTTTTGCCTCATTAAGAAGTAGGTTGTTAGTGGAAAACCAATCTAGGAGAATAGCCAAAGCTTTGTTAACCTGCACAAGGTCCCTATCCTTCCTATCTACTTTAAAAATTAACGAGGTATCATCGGCGAATAATACCGTGTCGCATAGGCTTTCCATTAGATACGGGAGGTCATTTATGTAGACTAGAAACAAAAACGGACCTAAAATTGACCCCTGAGGCACGCCTAAATCAATATTAGACCCTTCCGAAAGGTTATCGTTAACGTTTACTTTTTGTCGCCGACCGCCTAAGTAAGATTTCATGAGTTCAAGGGCAGGACCACGGATGCCGTAACATTCTAACTTCAAAATTAACGTTAAATAATCTACACAGTCAAAAGCCTTGGAAAGATCACAAAATACTCCAAGAGCATCCTGCAAACTTTCCCAAGCGTCAAAAATATGAGAAACTAATTTAGTCCCAGCATCTATGGTTGACTTACCCTTTGTAAAGCCGAACTGATTCTTATGTAGAATCTTATGCTCATCAAAATGGGACATTAACTGATCAAGGATTAATTTTTCAAAAATTTTGCTTAGAGCTGGAAGAACTGAAATAGGTCTATAATTATTGGGATCATCCTTACTACCGGATTTGAAAATTGGAGTGACTTTACTATGTTTCATTAGATCTGGAAAAGTACCTGCTTTTAGGCATAGATTGAAGAGGTTCGTAAGTTCAGGAGCAATAGTGTTAATGACAGAATCTAACATTTTTACAGAAATACCCCATAGATCTTCCGTGTTTTTCATGTTCAGTGATCTAAAAGCTTTTTTAAGCTGCGAAATAGAGACTGGTTTAAAACCAAATCCAGGAATTGACCGTTTAAAATTGTCCTTAAGAAGAACTTCAGCTTTAACTGAAGAAGAAGCTAGATTCTTGGTGGTTTCTTTAGGTATACTACTGAAAAACACATCAAAATGGTTGGCCACAGAAATAGGTTCAGTAATAAGTGTTCCGTCATTGCATTTCAAAGTGCAAGGGGTATCCTTGGAAGAAGTTCTTCCAGTCTCTTTGTTAACCGTTTTCCAAATCGTCTTTATTTTATTCTTCGATTGTTTTATTTTGCGAGCGGTATGGTTTGCTTTTGCTAAAAGACAAACTTTCTTAAACATTTTTGAGTAATTTCTAACATACGCATGAAAAGCTTCATCGTTGGTGTAAGACCTTTTAAAGTATAATTCAAATAAAACATCACGACTTTTCCTAATACCTACAGTAGCCCAATCACTAAAACTGATTTTATCTTTAACCGTAAACTGTCTTTTTGGAAACACGGCGTTAACATTTCGCGATATAATCGAAAATAAGTTTTTACAAATCTCATTTGGGTCTTTAGGGTTGGGGCGGTTTAGAGCTAAACTAACTTCAATGCAATCATTCAGGTGTTGTCGTCTCTTTTGAGAACAGTTTAACAACGGTCTACAACCTATGACACACGGTCTGTGTAGTACGGCGTTTTCGAGTTTTATATTGAGACCCAAATGATCCGACCTAACTCCGTTAACTATACATTTATCAAGAATTTTACAATTTGAAAATATATTGTCAATGCATGTTTGAGAGGAAAAAGTAACTCTGGTGGGCTCATTAAAGTTACAATTCAAACCATAAGACAAGAAAAGTGAAACTAAGTTTCCCGCGTCAGAACTATTTACTAGTAAATCAACATTAAAATCACCGCATACTATAACGGACTTCTTACCTTTAGATAATTTACTCAACACCTCCTCCATGACATTTAAAAAAGAAGAAAAAACAGAAGACGGAGGTCTATAGACACAAACTAAGATATAGCCGTCAATTTCTGCACAAGCAATCTCACAAGTGCGCTCAAGAGAATATTTAGTGATATCAACCCGTTCTTTGAATTTAATACAATTTCGTAATAAAATGATGCAACCGCCCCCCGCAGCCGATATTCTATTGAACGCACTGGCGACTCTAAAACAATTGATATTAAATTGCATTCTATCATCTTTCAACCAAGTCTCACTAAAACATAAAATGTCGAAGTTATATAAATCTAGTAGTAATTCTACATCCAATATTTTGCCAGAGAAGCGATTTATATTTTGATAATACAAAGACAAACAACTAGCTTCTGTTGGCTTCCCTGTTGTCACACTTAAATGTTTAAAGACACAGTATTTGCGTTAGTACTAGTACTAACTACTGTGTGGTCACTACCAGACGTTATACTACCTATAACGCTATCAATACAATAACCTACCAAAGTAGATAACTTAATACGAGTTTTCCGAGGGACATGTAAAGTGTCCTCCGTCAAAGTCAAATGTGTAATAAACTTGTTATTATCAAAAAATAATAACCTGTCACTATGACGACATGTCACATTATAAAGCACATTGTTAAGTGCATGGATGTGCTTATTCCTAGTTTCAGAAAGAAACCGGGAGTACGGGAATGCTCCCAACATTATCCTACTAGCTTTCAACCCTAAAAGTAGGCTAATACTACTAACTACAGTCTCTTTACATTATGCCTTTATATTATACTAGCTCTGCTCCACAGCTTCACCAACGGCACCTGTGGCAATTTCAGGATTTTTGTTTCTTATTATCTTACTAGCAGCGCCCCGCGGTTTTACCCGCGTTGTGCCCGTTCCCGTGGGAATTTCGGGATTTTTTTTACATAAAAACCTTCCTCTTGAATCACTCTACCTATTACAAAAAACCGCATCAAAATCCGTTGCGTAATTTTAAAGATTTAAGCATACAGACAGACAAACAGTGTGACAGACACGAAAAAGCGACGACTTTATTTTATACTATGTAGTGATTCCTGACCAAGATATAAAAGTAAAAGTAAAGTATTAGCCTGTAATGTCCCACTGCTGGGCAAAGGCCTCTCATCTCACTGAAGATATCAGTACAGTGAGGAGGTTTCAGGCGTAATCACCACGCTTGCCTAATGAGGGTTGGTGATCTCAAACCCGAGCCATGTTTGAAAAGTAGGAAACATGTTTTCGCTCGACCTGGGAATTGAATCTGGGACCTCAGTCTTGGCAGGCGAGTGCACATACCACTAGACCAAGATATATAAAATAAAAAAAGAATAATTAAAATCGGTCAAGTCGTTCTCTAGTTATAAATGGTGTAACTAGCATGACTTATAATTTATACTAAAGTATTTTTTTAAAGCACGTTTTTAGTAAAAAACATTTATATAATACATTTATTGTCTCACCATAATTACCTGTTGTCTCCACAGTGTCTCTATCGTCCATTTTGTCTTTACCGTCCATCGTGTCTCTGTCGTCCATAGTGTCCGAGTCCTCACAGTGCGGCTCCATTTTCACTTCCACCTCCCATTTCTTGTCACCTACTGGGAAATGGTTTTTATTATTATTTTAGCCATGACTGTCCCACTGCTGGGCAAAGATTTGTCCCCTATCCTTACATGCATCTCTATCTAGGTTATGTGCATACTAGCCGCGCCCCGCGGTGTTACCCGCGTTGTACTCGTTCCCGCGGGAATTTCGGGATGAAATGTACCAGGTCCCGTGTCTTTTTCTCAATTATAATCATTATTACTGTAAAGTTTTATCCAAAACCGTTGAGTAGTTTTTTCGTGAAAGAGTAACAAACATACATACATACATACATACATACATATACATCCTCACAAACTTTCGCATTTATAAATTAATATTAGCAGGATGTGTATATTCTTCTTCTTAACTCAAGAACTAACCCGGCAAGCATATAGCTGGAGACAAAGGTTATCTCTTCGTCTTATCTCTTCTTGTAAGAAAAAATCCTCTATATACATACATGCAATGTCAAAAACTCTCGTTTTTACTCTCAAGTGAAGAATAAAAGCAAATGGTTTTATTATAGAGTTTTCCCTACATTTTGTCCACAAACGGCATCATGTGTCGTATTTTTGTCGCTCGAGAGAGAGACATCAAATCTGTGGGAAAGAGTAGACATGTCTTCTATACTAATATTTTAAAGAGGTAAAATTTGTAAGTTTGTTTGTATGTTTGAGGTAATCTCAGGAATTATCAGTCCGATTTCAATCATTCTTTTTGTAATTGATAGCCACATTTAACGGGAAGGTTATAGGCTATTTTTCATCCCAAAATTCCCACGGGAACTGGTGCAACGCGGGTAAAACCGCGGGGCGCTGCTAGTCAGTTATATGCTTGCTTGTTAAAATATCTCACCGTCTTTTCTCTCCATAACAGCGTTAAGGAACGTCTCCTCACACTGCAGTACTTGAGTCCTGAATGCGTTCGCTTCCCGCAGTCGGACGACGCAGGTGGCACATATGCAGCACTCCTTGTTGTCATCTTCCAGGTGCGATAACTGGCATTAAAAGAAAACACTTATTAGCTTATAGTAGACTCACAACGGGTTGTTTTGCTATACTGTAAAGTTTCATCCAAATCTGTCCAGTAGTTTTTTTTAAAGAGAACATAAACACTACATACATATGTACATCTATCCTCACAAACTTTCTCATTTATAATATTAGTTTGTTTATAAAGTAAGCAGTAATTACTTTTTATTTCCTGACTTTCATAGACTAATATATTTTTATTATACGGAGAATTATTATATTATGTAGTTATAAGATATCTGTTGCCTATCAGTTAGTCTAGGAAGCGAGATATAAATTCAAAATACTTATACAAAGTAAATAAAACCATTAGTTTTGAATATTATTCCTCAAATAGCTATAATGTTATTTCTGTAGTTAGTCATTAAAAAAAGTAAGCAAGTTCGTGTCGATTAGTAGCCAACCAATTAAGTTAAGTTAAACTTTTAAGAACATTAGAATCTTTTTCGTAAATAATTTTTATAATTTTACTGTTTACTTTCTGTGATAAATTCACCAATATTTTTAATGCTTTTACTGTGAGTTATTGTGTCAACAACCAAATAATGAATTAAGATTCAATATAGTACTAATTTCTTAACTATTTACTTACCAAAAGGCCGAAACAATCCATAAACATATCAGAATAAACTTCTTTCCGTCCGACCCACTCGTACTCCGCCGTGAGAAGCCGGCATTTCTTAATAGATCGGCAACAACGGCACAACGCAGGGTCTATAATAGGCCCTTTACTCTTCCCCGCAGTCGCCGGAGCAGCCATTTCTTATATTTCCATTCAATTTTCAAAATAAAAAGCCATAAAATTGATTTTCTGTATTAAGTTTTAAGATTCCATTGACATTTTTGTTGATTTTCCGGGTTTCGAAGCTGTCAAATGTTATGCAAGAGTTTTTAAGCATACGAACAGTATGGGCTGCTATATTTCTAGCCATCTCTTTCTATCTAAATGAAAAGAGGGAGAGAACCACTACGCATGCTATTTGTATTTATGTTGGAACTGGAACATTCATTTGGCAAATCGATCGACTGAACAATTTTTTTTTATAGATAGCAATTAAAATAGTTCCGCTTAGCCGCATTGAACGCTTCGATCGCTTGCATTACATAAGCAAACATAACATTATTTTGAATTTATTATAAAAATAATTCTGTTTATCATTCATTCATTTCCAGTAGGTTAGTGGTCAACCCTGGTGGAGTTTTTTGACCACCTGAAGGCCTCTGATATGGTCTACCCGAAAGTTACGTACCCTCGTACGTAGCGCTCAGATAGAAATGCCACTATGGACCACCTTTCCAAGGGGCCGAGCTGCACGTTGCTTAACAATCGCAATGAAATAACATCGCTACGTCAAACTACGAGCAAAACAAATGAAACACTAAATACAAAATGATTATCACTTTATTTTAATCATATTTACAAATACATGACCTAATAATACTAGATCATAAATTAATTTACAAGATATGATTACTTATTATAAATTACATTAACCAACTCAGTTATTCATAAATACTAGTAGTCTCTAGATGTTACTTAAATTACATCTACAGGTTTGAGAATTATCTTCTTCATCGAGTGGACGGTCAACCTGACCAATCCTGGTGTCAGAGTTATTGAGCCGCCAAAGGCCTATGACATGGCTCATGTAACGGCTACTATCTGTAGAGAGTAACCGGGACCGACGGCTTAACGTGCCCTCCGAAGCACGGAAGAGATTAAAAGATTATTTAATTGATTCACTTAAAAATAGCATTAAATATAATATTATGGAACAAAATATAGAGTATTTTAATAACAATTTTGTGATAAATCTTGTGACGTGATGTTGGATTAATGAACACTTTTCATTGTAGAATAATTAAATTTATGGCGGCAGCCTCCGATCAACAATACTCAAAAGATAACAGGTCACGTACAAAATCAAAGTAAATACTGTCCGCGTGGATGACGTCTGACAGCTTCATTTGTTTACTACCGAACTGAGACAAAAGTTTGAAAACAGTTCCTTCAACCCAATTACAACCATGACACATAGTAATAAGTAGCAAATGTTATAAATAAAATAAGAGCTCACGTTTCAAGTGCGCTCTTATTCACCGAGACGAATTTTTTGCGCCGACCCGACATCTAGTTGTGTATTGTTGATCGAAGGTGGCAGCAGTAATTTAAATTTTATTAATTTAAAATCTTGCGGTTCTTTGTGGTTTCTTTCCCGTAGGACTTTCGGGATAAAAAGCAACCTGTCCAAACACACACAGACATATTTCCTAATAAAATCTGGAGTCAAACTTTTTAAACTCTCACCATTTGCACTCATTATACTAAATGAAACGGGTCTGTATCGCGTAAGAATATATAACGTATTTATTAAAATACGTACCCGACGTTTCGAGCGGTATAATTCGCTCATTTAGTATAATAAAAGCTGGAGTTTTTTCCTTTTTTGTTCTTACGCGCTAATATCTAGATTCTAGACTAATTTTTTTTATGATAACCACCTTCGTTCGATCAACAAACACAACTAGACGTCGGGTCGGCGCAAAAAATACGTCTCGTTGAATAACGCCTCATTTGAAAAGTGAGCTCTTATTTTATTCATAAGATTTGCTACTTTATCGCTAGGTGTCATGGTTGTAATTAGGTTGAACTTCGAACTGTTTTAAAACTTTTGTTTCAGTTCGGTAGTAAACAAAATAAGCTGTCACACGTTATCCACGCGGACAGTATTAAGCTTTGATTTTGTACGTGACCCGATATCTAGTTGTGTATTGTTGATCGAAGATAACCACATTCAAAAGGAAGCTTATTTTGCATCCCAAAATTCCCACAGGAACCGGCAAAATACTGAAAAAACCGCCGAGTAGAGATTGTACTTAGATGACAGCTGTCAAAGTAGGGGGCGAGTTGCACGTTGCTTAACAATCGCAATGAACTGTTGTGCTACATTTTAAAGCATGTGATTGGTTCATTGAGGTCCCGCCCAACTCCGCCATATTTGAAATGCATCCAATAGCATTTTATCATTATTTTTCTATTTTAATTATACATAGTGAGATCTTAATCATTTTGTGTGTGTATTAAATTTCTATATGCAAAGAAAAATCTTTGTTCTGTATGTAGATTACAGAATGTATGTAAAAATATTATGATAGTGTAAAAGTCATATTTACAAAGTATTAACTACATTTAAATATTAACACAATGATTTAAATTAAAAAAATAAATACAGATAAAAATCTGATACCTTTTCCCAGCAGTGGGATAGTGTGGAGCACTCAAAAAGTAATTTTTAAATTCATTAATTTACTTACAATATTTATTGCTTTAGAATGAACTAGCAGCGCCCCGCGGTTTTACCCGCGTTGTGCCCGTTCCCGTGGGAATTTCGAGAATTTTTATATTATAAACCTTCCTCTTGAATCACTCTATCTATTAAAAGAAATCGCGTCAAAATCTGTGTAGGATTTGAGTTTATCGCGAACAGACAGAGAGACGCGGCCGAGGACTTCACTACACATTATAATACAAAGTCCCCGGCCGCGTCTGTCTGTCTGTCAGTTCGCGATAAACTCAAATACAACGGCACGGATTTTGACGCGGTTTTTGAAATAGATAGAGTGATTCAAGAGAAAGGTTTATATGTATAAACAATCCTGAAATTCCCACGGGAAAGGGCACAACGCGGGTAAAACCGCGGGGCGCTGCTAGTATAATCATATTTGTTTCAGACCAAAACCACAGAAATTAATAACAAATCCAATTTTCAATACAATAAATAACCTAATTACACTCCCTATTCACTACCAAGTGTTAAAAATACATTATTACACCCCCTTGTCATTATCAAGGGTTAAAAATAGCACCCCTCAATATCACATTCAGGGTGGTGAGTTTTTATATGCGATTTTAAACTCGCGTTCTGTATAAAGGCTTGCCCGCATATGTGACACCTATACCTCCTGTCATTCGTATGGGTCCTAATGTGATATTGCAACGATTTCAATCTGGGGTAACTTTTATCACAATGTTCACATCTAAAGTTCCTTTCACCGGTGTGCGTAGACATATGTTCCTTCAATCTAGAAGGCAAATAAAACCTCTGATCACAATATTCACATTGATGTTTTAAAACTTTTTGGTGATTTCTCCGTTGATGTTCCGTCAAAGTCTTTTGTCTATTATAAACTTTATCACAGAGGTTGCACGGGTAAGTCCTCTTTTGTCCATGGGCTTCTGTCAAATGCTTGTTTTTCAGCGCATATGACATGAAACACTCATCGCATCTCGGACAACGTATAATAGCCTTCTTCTTATGTACAATGTCAACGTGCATATCTTTATAATGATTGGATTTGAACACCTTCCCGCATATTTCACAAGTATGCCTTTCATCATCTTTGTGCCTCTTCAAATGAGCATCTAATCTAGCTTTCTCTAAGAAACACATACCACAAATATCACAAGTAAAATTACTAAAATGTGTATCGATCATATGAGTATTAAGTGTGTTGAAATCTTCGAAGACATTACTGCATATCACACATACTAAGTCGTTCCATGTTAATCTGAAGAGTAATAACTTGTCTGGTGCTTCGAAATACACTTTCTTTCCATGAACTTGATCGATATGTTGTTTGAAAGTGTTCAAGTCATCAATTTTGAGCGGGCACAGCTTGCAGTCTATCCGTGTAATATCCAGCTTGGGCATTCGCTTGTACCCCATTAGAAGCTGAAAGGGTTTCGTGTCGTGTGTCAATGTGTGTTCTCTCAGGTCTTCGGGTTTAGGATAGTAGTCTTTGCAGTAGAAGCAGTAGTAGTTGTTCCTTCTGTTCTTGAAGGGACACACGTATGAGTATTGTATGATAGTGATGAGGTTTTCCTCGGACATACAATCTAAATCTCGATCGTAGTTATTTTTCTTTTCCGCCGGGGGATTTTTAGGTAATTTCTGCTTTTTTGGTGTTCCTGGAAATAGAATATTGTAATTAATATTGTGTATGTGTAAGTATCTAACCGCGCCGTGGTGTTACCCGCGTTGTACCGGTTCCCGTGGGAATTTTGGGATGAAAATAGCCTATGACCTTCCCGTTGAATGTGGCTATCTACTACAAAAAGAATTATTCAAATCGGACTGATAAGAGATTCGTCTCGAACATACAAACAAACAAACATACAAAACAAATTTTACCTGCTTATAATATTAGTATAGATAGTATTAAATTAATCCTATCCTACTAATATGGTAAATGCGAAAGTTTGTGAGGATTGTTACTTTTTCACGAAAAAACTACTGGACGGATTTGGATGAAACTTTAAAGCGATATAGGTTAAACATCAGAATAACACACGGGATACATTTTATCCCGAAGTTCTCGCGGGAACGGGTACAACGCGGGTGAAACCGCGGGGCGCGGAAAGTATTTTATATGTTTGCCAAGCCCGTTGTCACAGTGGCAGTGAGAACGCTTACTGTGTCGGGGGTTGCGGGCACGATTCAACGGAGTTACAATATGTGAAGACATAGTTGTTGACGATGGCGATAACGATTCTATATTCTTATAAAGTATAGTATCAGTGAGTTAGATTCCATAATACAAGCTAAGAGCTTAATTTGGGTCTAATTAACCGTGAGTGAGTCAGCCTAGGGGAAAAAAAATGCACAAAACAGTTCAACGCATCACTCACCAGTCTTCTTCTTAACCACCCGTTCTTTCTTCTCCTTCTTCTTCTTCCCTGGCTTCTCCTTTCTCCTTCTCTTCTTGAGCGGGCGGTCGGAGTCGGAAGTGCTGGCGGACCAGTCGCTGTCCTTGTCGTCTTCAGGGTCGTTGTAGAGGAAGGCGGCGTCAGGAGTGGGCGGCTTAGGGGGTTCCTCGCTCTTGGGTTTCGTGTCAGCTAGGAATGGATTTAAAATTTTAATAATGTACTAACAGCGCCCCGCGGTTTCACCCGCGTTGAACCCTTTCCCGTGGGAATTTCGGGATGAAAAATAGCCTATAACCTTCCCGTTGAATGTGGCTATCCATTACAAAAATAATTATTCAAATCGGACTGATAATTCCTGAGATTACCTCGAACATACAAACAAACAAACAAACTTACAAATTTTACCTCTTTATAATATTAGTATATATTACTAGCTGCGCCCCGCGGTTTCACCCGCGTTGTACCCGTTCCCGCGGGAATTTCGGGATGAAAAATAGACGTTGGCCGATTCTCAGACCTACTCAATATGCTCACAAAATTTCATAAGAATCGGTCGAGCCGTTTCGGAGGAGTACGCGAACGAACACTGTGACACGAGAATTTTATATATAAGATATTAATTATGTATTATTATATTTATTAATTGTCGCGCCCGGTGTTACCCACTCCCGCAGGAATTTCGGAATAAAATGTATCCCATGTTAACACATTATGTATAACCTATATTGCTGTATAGTTTCATCGAAATGCATCCAGTAGTTTTTGCGTGAAAGAGTAACAAACATACATACCTACATCCTCACAAACTATCGCATTTATTAGTATGATTTGTATTAACGCCTCGATGGTCTAGTGGTGTGTGCACTCGCCTGCCAAGACTGAGGTCCCGGGTTCCATTCCCGGGTCGAGCGGAACATGTTTCCTACTTTTCAAACATAGTTCGGGCTGCGATCACCAACCCACATTAGGCAAGCGTGGTGATTACGACATCCTCCTCACTGTACTGATATCTTCAGTGAGATGAGAGGCCTTTGACCAGCAGTGGGACATTACAGGCGAATACTTTTAGAAAGTTCAATCTATCCTACTTTTTAAACTCAACTATATTTGCACTCATTATACTAAATGAAACGGGTCTGTATCTCGTTAGATAAATATAACGTATTTTTGTAAAATCAAATACGTTATATTTTTAACTAGCAGCGCCCCGCGGTTTTACCCGCGTTGGGCCCGTTGCCGTGGGAATTTGGGGAATTTTTTTACATAAAAACCTTCCTCTTGAATCACTCTACCTATTACAAAAAACCGCATCAAAATCCGTTGCGTATCTAGACACGCGGCAGCGTGTCAAGCCAAGTTCAAGCAAAGGAACGGCTAGCCAGCGCCGAGGGCTAGCCAGCGCCGAGTGTAATATTACACGAACCATTTGGTGCCACTTTTGACCCTTCTATAACTCAAAACCTATTTAACGTAAACACATGAAACTTCGTGTGTTTAATTATATCCATTAGGACATCTAGAAACCCAAATTTCATGAAGCTGGCTCAAACGGTTATAAAGATATGAACGTCAGAAAGTCGTAAATTTTAGTATTGACTGACTGACTGACATATAGTACCTAAACCTAACCTACTTCCAGATGACCTAGAAGGATGAAATTTGGAATCTAGCTCGGTAATTGTGTGTAAGCGTAAGAAAAAATCTAAAAATATAAAATAGTTAAAAATAGGGGGGGTCCCCATACAAAAAATATATTTTTTAATTGTAGCGTTGGAACCGTTACTAGCAGATATTTGAAACTATCCCAATATATGTATTATTATATTTGCTATTTAACTGCAATATAAACGTAAAGTTAAGTAAAAAAAATAAGTGGTGTCCCCATTCAAAAAAACTTAAATTTCGCGCTAAACAACCGGCCAACGGTGTGTCGTCGGCGGCGCGCGGTAGGTACTTATGACGCGGTCGGTCCACCGTCGCCCCAGCCAATCAGCGTCACGCTCTGATGAATAGTACACAATTGCGGTAGCGATTTGGTAAAAATTTAGCGGGTCGGTTGGTTTATACCTGCATGGTAGTAAAGCGATGTATTATTGTTACCGATATAATGTACTTATGTATTGACTAATTTAAGAATGCTGGTTGAACTCGCTCGCGCCTAACTCGTTCCGCGTAACTCGTACGCGGGGGCAGCGCGCAGCTCACAAGCGCTATACGATACAATTTAAAATGCGAACGAACCAAAGTACCTATGCAGCGGAAACGCAAGAAAAAACAATAAATATCAATACCTAGTTTTCTTTACAAAAAGTAATGATATCCCACCAAAAACATAAATGTAAAAAAGGAGAGCCAAGTTCAATACAAAAATTATGCATGGCTATGGGCTTCGCTGCAAAAAGAATGGAGATCTAAATGAGGGCCAAGTTCTAGGCAATATCTCAATATGTATTTATAGGAACAAAATAACATTATGAACAAGTATTAAACTCTATTTCTTCTCTTTATTCGATACCTATGACAATTGCTGTTATTTAAAAATGTGAGATCTTAAAGTGGGTTAGATTTAACTTGGCCAGTTTGTTGTTATATGTTGAATAACTTTATAAAATGACTGCTGTAATGAAAACTGGTCAAGTCAAATCTAACTCACTTTAAGATCTCACATTTTTAAATAACAGCAATTGTCATAGCATAGGTATCGAATAAAGAGAAGAAATAGAGTTTAATACTTGTTCATAATGTTATTTTGTTCCTATAAATACATATTGAGATATTGCCTAGAACTTGGCCCTCATTTAGATCTCCATTCTTTTTGCAGCGAAGCCCATAGCCATGCATAATTTTTGTATTGAACTTGGCTCTCCTTTTTTACATTTATGTTTTTGGTGGGATTTTAAAGATTTAAGCATACAGACAGACAAACAGTGTGACAGACACGAAAAAGAGACGACTTTATTTTATACTATGTAAGGATAAGGATTCTGCCTCACGTCCGTTCCTTACCTTCATCTTCCACGACCGGCGCGTAATCCATAGACGTGTCGTCGTCATTGTCTCTGGCCCCCATAGAGTTGTGATCGCTGACGTCATCTTTCGGTTCCACCTTGAGATCTATGTCCAGGACTTTATCCGTTTTTGGTTCTGTGAAAAAAATGGAGTAATTACTATGGGTGGATTCGCTCTATACTACCTATATTCCCTTGAATATAAAGAAAGAAGTCTTATATATACATACTAGCAGCGCCCAGCGGTTTTACCCGCGTTGTGCCCGTTCCCGTGGGAATTTCGGGAATTTTTTTACATAAAAACCTTCCTCTTGAATCACTCTACCTATTACAAAAAACCGCATCAAAATCCGTTGCGTAATTTTAAAGATTTAAGCATACAGACAGACAAACAGTGTGACAGACACAAAAAAGAGACGACTTTATTTTATACTATGTAGTGATAACTTCCTACTAATATTATAAATGCGAAAGTTTGTGAGGATGAATGTATGTATGAGTGTATTTTACTACATACTAGCAGCGCCCCGCGGTTTCACCCACACCCGTTCCCGCAGGAAATTCACGATAAAAAGTAACCTATGTCCTCTCTCAGGCTCTGGATTAACTGTGTACCTTTCATTCAAATCGGTTCAGTAGTTTTGGCGTGAAAGCGTACAGACAAACAGACAGATAGAGTTACTTTCGTATTTATAATATTAGTTAGGATTAATTTAAAGCTCGCGACAGCGCAGCGTCTCGAGCCGCACTACCGCTGTCGACGTTACAGCTCTCGCTTCACCCACCTCCTGATGAAGGTCACCGGACGTGACCGAAACGTGTTGAGGAACTCTCAACAGTAACCTCCGTCGTACGTAAGTTCCCGTTTCAACAAATAATAATGACATTAACGTACGTTTCAATTAATAGTAAAATACATATAATCTATTTCTTTTGGATTGGCACAAAATGTGGTTAAATGTCGTCAATTTTCCAGCCAAAGACGATTGCTTCTGAAGAGGAAAAAGGTTTAGAGATAGGGTAATAATGAAATATAATCACTAAACCTTTTTCCTCTTCAGGAGTAATCGTCTTCGGCTGGAAAATTGACGACATTGGTCCACATTTTGTGCCAATCCAAAAGAAATAGAGTATAATATACCCGGACAAATTCACACACGGTTAATTAGACCCAAAGTAAGCTCTAAGCTTGTGTTATGGAATCTAACTCACTGATACTACTACATATATATACACAAATACTTTATAAGAATATATAATGAACACCCAGACGTCGTCGCCAACAACTATGTCTTCACATATTGTTGACTCCGGGCGGGAATCGAACCCGCAACCCCCGACACAGTAAGCGCTCTCACTGCCACTGTGCCAACGGGCTTGTCAAATATACATACCTACATACATTCATCCTCACAAACTTTCGCATTTATAATATTAGTTGGATAGACATAAATGATTTTGTAATAATAACAGATGCTCCGTACCATCTTCCTCCTTGTCCCCGAGCTTGGCGCTGAGGAACAGCTCCTCGCACTGCAGCACCTGGTGGCGGAAGGCGCACGCCTCGCGCAGGCGCACCACGCACGTCGCGCACACGCCGCACTCCTTCTCATTGTCATCCACGTGGGACAGCTGGAAGTAAATGTTCTTTATATAGGACAGCCAGTAAAAGTAACATTAATTTTATCAACATCATAGAAAAATATTAACTTATTACATGACTTAACAGTAGAAAGAAATAACAGCTTATAATTAAAAAAAACTTGAGAGGTGTCCAGGGACACCTGGATGGAACAAAGTTCAATGCGAAATAGAAAGACGAAACGAAAATATCTGGCTTGCTTTCTATAAGAGAGAGAGAGAGAGAGAGAGAGAGAGAGAGAGAGTCTGTCTCTCTCTAACGCAAAAAGTGTTGTTACAACTTTTCGTCTTAATTTTTTCCGTTTAGCCCCCTTTCGCAACGCGCGATAAGGAACTTCCTTCCAATAAATCAATGAAATTATAAATATTTTAAAAATTAAGTATATTTTCCGTATTTAGAGAATCTTGTCTAATACATTTTAACTTCAGTATCAATTCAGTTATTTAATGTAAATAAAACCTGAGATAGAGAAATTTAATAAGTTCACATTTAATATTTATTGTTCTTCCCACAATGTACCTGCTACTGTGGGTAAAAAATAAAAGTGAACTATTAGCCGGTATTGTCCCACTGCTGGGCAAAGGCGTCTCACTGAAGACTCGCAGTAAGCACTCTCACAAACCACTGTGCCAAAGTATAATCTATACTAATATTATAAAGCTGAAGAGTTTGTTTTGTTTGTTTGTTTGTTTGTTTAAACGCGCTAATCTCAGAAACTACTGAACCGATTTGAATAATTCTTTCACTGTTAGATAGTCTATTTATCGAGGAAGGCTATAGGCTACATTTTATCCCGGATTTCCTACGGGAACGGGCACAACGCGGGTAAAACCGCGGGGCGCTGCTAGTTAGTCAATAAAGTTCTGCTATTTCTACACATATAGTTGCCTCCGGACGGAAATGGAACCCATATCCATGAGAACCGTGGTCACAGAAGACTATTTTCTGTGTCTTCTGTACCATGGTGGGTTAGTCACTACATAGTATAAAACAAAGTCGCTACTTTTGTCTGTTTGTTTGTCTGTATGCTTAAATCTTTAAAATTACGCAACGGATTTTGATGCGGTTTTTTGTAATAGGTAGAGTAATTCAAGAGGAAGGTTTTTATGTAAAAAAAATCCCGAAATTCCCACGGGAACGGGCACAACGCGGGTAAAACCGCGGGGCGCTGCTAGTGTAAAATAAAAGCGAAGTGTGTCTGTAAACGTAGTTTCGGTTCAAAGTGAGTCGTGTTCGCTTAAGTTTAAGGAACCAGTAACTCACCAATATCCCAAAGCAATCCATTATCATTTCCGCGTACACTTCTTTCGTATCCTGCCAGGTATATTCCGTTGTTAAAATTCTGCATTTTTTAATCGCTCGACAACATCTACACAAAGCAGGGTCTATTATAGGACCATTATTCTTAGTATTAGTAACGCTCATATTGTACTTTTAATAAATATATCACTTTAATTCATGATTCTGAAGATATATAAAGTTATTGAAGTCAGAAAACTAATGTTTTTATTGAATTTACTGTAAATTTGATTCCTGGTCTGTGCTGTAAATCTCTAAATGTAGCTTCACTCCAAACGCCAAGCGAAAATATGTCAATAAAATAGTAGTGATGTAGCGGCAGGCAGATGGCGGGCAGTTATTCCATAAAATAAAAATCGCATCGATTCAGTCGAATAGTTTCATAGTTGTTATTCGAAGGATATTTTAATCCATATCATGATCATTCGACATTTCACATGATATTTGTCTGACATTCCTTTGTTAATTTTTTCAAGTTATGCATGAGTTATTAAGCTATTGCATAGCTTCTATCGCGGGCCTTGAGCGCGGGGACCGAATCCAGAAATTCCGTAACGAAAAAACCTCACGCAAAAAACCTAACGCTCCCCACTAACGCCATCTAGTGATAGAAAAAATAACTATGCAATAGCTTTACCGCGGCAGTCCCCGAGTGCCACACTTCTTTTTTTTAAATTTAATTTATTGTTTAAAACACATAAGTATAGTATCCAAAGATTTTATGAAATAGTATGGCAATCGTAGCCATGTTTCCAAATGAGGTTCCCTTTTATCTTAAAAAATAAAAGTAAATAGTGACTTCTCCAAACTAAGTAAATAGTAGATTCAAGTGACATTGTGTTACATTATTTCGAATAGCTTTTGCCTGTAATCGATACTAAAACTGCTACAGATACGATTCGATTGGACTCATAAGGCTCATCACTAACCATACTAAACCACAGATCTACGAACGAATACACCATATTGATAATTATTCGTTGGTTGGTCCACACCTGTGGTCCACACCACAGGTCCACACAGTGGGTCCACATCATAATATATTATCAACCGAATGTGAGAATGAGAATGTGAGAGAGTGAACCGTTTATCATAACATAACATAACAGACCGATTACATGCAGATTACTAATACCCATGGACTTATATGTAGGTATAATGATAACACAGAATTACTGAACGTAAAAAACGCTTTTGTTATTTTATCAATGAAATCCATATTAGGTATTCCATTTACATTTAGCCGACAATAAACTGAATGCTACTGAAAAATTTTAGCTCCATGGGGTATAGAATGGACTCGTCGGTCCATGGCGTCGGTCTCATAGACTCTTGACTTGAGCCTTGCTGTTAATGTCAAACTCACACTTGGCAGTTATATCCAGGTCTGTGGTTATATCTTTATTATCTGTGCTTATTAATTATTATTATTATTAAATAAAATTTCTTTGGTTCGTCGCTGTGATAAAATTCAAAAACTGTGAATAAAGTTATATTTTCTAATTAAAATCAAACACAATAACAATGACAGCGAAAATAGAAATTACTGAAACCGAAACCATATTCGGAATGTGTGTATGCTGTTTGAATAACGGCTATTTGAAATCTATGTGGAAAGAATACGGTTTGGACTCGGAAAAAGAAGTTTATGGCAGAATGTTGCTTGAATGTTTTGTTATTCCTGTGAGTGTAAATTTTAAAAAAACTTCGTAGATGTTCAGAGTTCTTACTGTGGTTGTTACCACAGGTTGTTACAAGGCCTCCAATTGATCAACATCGCGACCAACATTTGTACGTGCCTTCCGAAACACAGTAGCGCTCTGTCTGATAGAAATGCTACTATCGATTACCCATCTAAGTAGTGGCTGAGCTGCTCGTTGCTTAACAATCATGAAGAGTTTAATTCGCCAAGTAAAACTACAACATTACTGCTAGTAAAATAAAAAATAAAAACTGTACCTGGACAAATTCATATCCCTATTAGACAAACTCTCGTATTAAGGTCCCGAATTTTCTTAAAGGCACGCAAGGCTTTCTCTAGCAGCTGAACTTTGCCAGATATCTCTTTTGATTGGTGTTAAAAAGTTGATTTATTTCTAAGTATAGCAACCTACTTTCAGAGTGGACATTTATCTGCAAATCTGCCCGTGTATACATTTAGGGCGCTTTCAAATTATCCGTTTCGTGTCGGACCGCTGCTTAGCCGAAGCGGTGCGTTTGTCGTATTGTGTACGCACGATCGTGTGTTTTCATACAAATCGAGCAGCTCGACAGTGCGTAGTAAAATTATTTCGCGGTACCGACGCCGCACTGTTGGTTGCCGAGCTGTTCGATTTGTATGAAAACACACGATCGTGCGTACACAATACGACAAACGCACCGCTTCGGCACCGCAGCGGTCCGACACGAATTGCATGTGACTGTACACTACTTCTTTATGTAGCAATAAAAAGATTATTATTAATTGATTTTAAATATTTGCAGATGGAGTTTGAAGTAAATGTGGATAATCAGATTTGCTCTTCCTGTATAGAGAAATTACGAGACGCCTGGCAATTCAGGAAACTGTTCATACAATCACAAGAAGGAAGTGAGTTCACCCTGGACTTATTAAACTAGCAGCGCCCCGCGGTTTTACCTACATTGTGCCTGTTCCTGTGAGAAATTCGGGATGAAAAATAGCCTATAAGCTTCCCGTTGAATGTGGCTATCTGTTACTGAAAGAATTATTCAAATCGGACCAGTAGTTTTTGAGATTAGTCCTCAGAAAGAAACAATGTTAAAATCTTTTCTTTTATATTAAATAAATAAATATACCCAGACAAATTCACTCACGGTTAATTAGACCCAAAGTAAGCTCTAAGCTTGTGTTATGGAATCTAATTAACTGGTACTACTACATATACATACACAAATACTTTATAAGAATATATAATTGACACCCAGATGTCGTCGCCAACAACTATGTCTGCACATAATGTTGACTCCGGGCGGGAATCGAACCCGCAACCCCCGACACAGTAAGCGCTCTCACTGCCACTGTGCCAACGGGCTTGTCAAATATTATACTAGCCACACCGCGGTTTTACCCGCGTTGTGCCCGTTCCCGTGGGAATTTGGGGAATTTTTATACATATAAACCTGTCCATTGAATCACTCTATCTATTTAAAAAAACCGCATCAAAAACCGTTAGTTTTAAAGATGTAAGCTTACATAGGAACAGACAGACAGATAGACAGCGGAAAGCGACTTTGTTTTATACTATGTAGTGATTAGCATAAATAATGAACACTTGCAGAACAAAGTGGCCCCGTGAAATTGGAGATTGAAATCATGTACGAATCGTCTGATGGAGAGGAATATCACACGGACAGCAATGTGGAGTATTTAGATGAGGAACTCCTGGACCGAGACGAGGAAGGCAGTTTGGAGCGAGGCGAGGAGCAGGAAGGTACAGGGATTTATATATAGTCCATTCGCTACAAAGCCCAGCCCAGCTGTGGACACTATAGGCTTATTTATAATATAAGATTCTTTTTAAACTCATACGATTTTCACTCATTATACTAAATGAAACGGGTCTGTATCGCGTTAGATAATTTTAGTAAATACGTGTAATTATCTAACGCGATACAGACCCGTTTCATTTAGTATAATATAAGATTCATCAAAAGGTTACTTTCTACGGATATTAGTCGTTACATGAGCCATATCAGAGGCCTTTGGCGGCTCAATAACTCTGACACCAGGATTGGTCAGGTTGACCATCCACTCGATGAAGAAGAAGATTCATCAAAATTAATTTATACAGGTTTTTTAAGTTTAACTAACACTATTCATTTTGAATTGAAACTAGTTTACAGATACACTTCAGAAGTTCCTGTAAAGGGGCCGAAACGTCAGATAAATAAAATGTAAAATAAAAGCGGAGTGTATCTTTAAACATTTAATTTCATTCTGGCAGAATTTTGAACCAGAGATCTATTTATCTATGCTTGCTACTACGGAATCCTTCATACGTTGATCAGACTCACGCTTGGTTACTTATTTTTAACCCTAAATATTGGCGAGCAATAAATAAAAGCGTAACAACCAATTATATTTCTTTAATTACAGAATCACCAACACCTACGCGACGCAAACGGCGTTCCTGCCAACCGCCGCCGACATCTTGTAAAACAAAATGGCCGAAGAAGTTGCCTGTCAAAGAACGATTCCTGACATACAAACAATACACTCCGGAAGACTTGAAGAACTGCTTGGAGGATATTAGGAATAATATGAGCGTGAGAGAGGCGGCCATGAAATATAATATACCGGAGAAGACTTTAAGTAATAAGATTCGCGCAGGGGTTTTAGGTAAGATCTGGTTCTATGTGATTTTTTAAAGCTATTCTGTGAAGACATATGCTTTTGGTTAAATAAAAATAATAAATCAGCCTGGCTAGTATGTAGCTGAAGACATATCTCTACTCTTTTCGGGAGATATTATGTCTCTCCATTGGAATTTAATGCAAAATGCTTGGAAATAGAGTGCAATTTATAATGCACTTGGCATGAGCGTACATTCTCTTGTTTTGATTCTTTTGTACTCTGTAGTATTGATTGTAGTCCAAAGATGGCGCTTATTACTTGTCAATGTCACATCGCAGCCAATCATATTGCTCTATTTAGATTTTTCCACAGAGTATGCGTGTGATATTTTTGTTTATTTTTTGTTATATTATACTCAATTTTTTTTTTCAGAACAAGAAGATCTACCAACATCAAGATTCAACGAATTTATTGCAGAAATTAAAAGGTTACTTGAACATACTAACATGACGCCATTCAAAATGCGATTCAATAAGATATACTGTGGTTTCTGTCCCCACAGACCACACTTCGAAGATCCCAACTCACTAAGAAATCATACATTCAATCACCCGAACAGATTGAAAAAGGTTTCATACCTATTGAAACCTTCTTACTACAATGAAATGCTAAGAGTTGACATTAAAGATTTGAAATGTTTGATATGCGATTTAGATTTGGAATGGAACGAAATATTTGAACACCTAAAAGAGGTTCACAATGAACATTTAGAAATATCGAAAAAGTTTGTTGTACCTTTTATATTAGACGACAAAATACAGTGCGCTCTATGTGCTAAATTCTTTTCCGCATACAAAATTTTAGACATTCACATAAACAGTCATTTCCCTAACTACAAGTGCTCAGATTGCGGCGACACCTACGTGACAGCAACAAGATGTAAAACTCACAAGAAAATCCATGAAACGGGCATTTTTACGTGCGAAGAGTGTGGTAAAACTTTCAACACAAAAGCGTATTTAAGCAAGCATAAATCGCTGAGCCACGACAATAAACCGCTGTACAAATGTAACTATTGCACTGAATCTTTTCGAACTGAGAAATATAAGCAGCTGCATATGATATCATACCACGAAGATAAGGTGAAGAAACTGAAGTGTCCAATTTGTGAAGATACTTTTCTGTGGGAACATTTGTACCGAAAGCATCTATTTAAACAGCATAACGGGAAACTCACTTGTAATGTATGTGATAAAGTTTATTCCAGGCAGAGTGAACTCAAATTACACATGGCGAGACATGAAGGGGTGAATATGTTCCCGTGCGCGCTGTGTCCTAAGAATTATTCGTCGTTTGGAGGCTTGAAGTATCATATGGAGAAGCACGCGGCGGAAAATGATAGGGAACCTTCTTAGGGTCGTTTTAATCGGTTGGTTATCGTATCATACATACTTTCTTCTTCTTCTTCATCGAGTGGATGGTCAACCTGACCAATCCTGGTGTCAGAGTTATTGAGCCGCCAAAGGCCTCTGATATGGCTCATGTGTCGATTACTATCCGTAGAGAGTGACCGGGTCCGACGGCTTAACGTGCCCTCCGAAGCACGGAATCATCTTACTTTTCGGGCAATCAGGTGATTCAGCCTGCAATGCCCTAACCAAACTGAGGACAGTCTCACAAAGAGATTTTTGTGAGATATTGTTGTCCCCACCGGGAATCGAACCCGGAACCTCCGGATCGTGAGTCGGGCGCTCAAACCACATGACCACGGAGGCTGTTAAACGTACGTTACGTACGTTAAAAGTTTACGATTTTTTACGCTGTTAAATACGAAGCGATGTTTCAATGACTGTTTTAAGTTCGGGCTGCGAGAAGAAAGCTACTATTTAAAAAAAATTACGGCTGACATTTTGTGTTAATACTACTAGTGCTTGATAAATCAAAAAAGATGTGTGGCACTCGGGGAATGCCGCGGTAAAGCTATTGCATAGTTATTTTTTGTATCACTAGATGGCGTTAGTGGGGAGCGTGAGGTTTTTCCACGTGAGGTTTTTTCATTGCGGAATTTCTGGATTCGGTCCCCGCGCTCAGGGCCCGCGATAGAAGCTATGCAATAGCTTAAAAGTAGTCGCCTGTAATGCCCCACAGCTGGGCAAAGGCCTCTCATCTCACTGAAGATATCAGTGCAGTGAGGACGATGTCGTAATCACCGCGCTTGCGTAATGCCGGTCGGTGGTTGGTTGGTTGGCTTGATAAATAATTAATTTATGTTTAATTGAAAATTCTGAATTTGGACACCTTTGGATCAAAATGGTGGCTAACGCTCACATCCCTGAGCCGAAACTTGGATTTTCATTAATAGTAAGCTAAGCTATATAAACGCAGCCCCTCCGGTCGAATAGAGATATATTTGTATATAGTACATAATAATAATTGTATTTATTGATTAATTAAAAATATATGCTTATTGTAATATTTTTTCTTCTATTTATTGCCAGCAGTGCCCCGTGGTTTTATCAGCTTTATGTCTGTTCCCGTGGGAGTTTGGGGATAAAAAATAGTCTAATCTTCCTTTTAAAAATAGAAATAGAAATAGAAACATTTATTCAGACGAATCACACAACAAGAAAGGAAAAAAAAATAAAACAAAGACAAAAAGAACAGATATTACATACACTAAACAATTACACTGACAGAACTACTGTGTGAGGTCTGAACAGGCCTCGTCTCAGCGTAATGCCGCCACGGTCGTGTGACCCTGGCAGCGCTGATTTTCAGACGAGGCCTAGAGGTCTGTCACTATATTAAAATAAATACATATCCATTACAAAAATAGTTGAATCGGACAGGGAAGTTCCTAAGTTAAGAACGTTATAACTAACAACAAATAAAACTCTTCTTTATATAATAGTATAAAGTCTGGTATATTTTAGTTGATAGTTTTATTTATCGAGGTCATATCTTCGAGTGGCAAGCTCGGTGGCACAGTGGCAGTGAGAGCGCTTACTGTGTCGGGGGTTGCGTTGCGGGTTCGATTCCCGCCCGGAGTCAACAATATGTGCAGACATAGTTGTTGGCGACGAACTTCTGGGTGTCAATTATATATTCTTATAAAGTATTTGTGTATGTATAAGTAGTAGTATCAGTTAATTAGATTCCTTAGCACAAGCTTCGAGCTTACTTTGGGTCTAAATAACCGTGTGTGAATTTGTCTGGGTTTATTTATTTATTTATATCTTCGAGTAAAAATAAATTCTGATAAAAATGGTTAAGGTTGTATATTCGCGATAACTAATTATAGCGCCATCTAGTAGTGAGTAGCAAAACCTTTAAAATTGTGTACTGTAAATGTCTTCATTTTTAATCTGTGATAGAAATAAAAAAAAATATGTCAAATTTATTGTTGTCAATGTCAGTCAATAATTTATTTACGTTTTTTGTTGTATGGAAATGTATATTACCTTACCGGAATTATTTAGGTAAAATAATATTAAATGACTGCCCCGAGCCGTAAAGGACCTTTATTGGAATCCGCCCCTTGCCGCTGCTGTGGCAATACGAAGAGATGTCGAATATTAAACGAAGAATACGAATGGCAAGGACAAAAGGAAGTGTATACCGATATATTTGTTGACTGCTTCGGGTTGTTGGTAATTTTATACTTATTTAATACTAGCAGCGTCCCGCGCTTTTACCCGCTTCGTGCCCATTTCCGCGGGAATTTCTGGAAGAAAAATAACCCTAAACATTCCCGTTGAATGTGGCTTTCCATTACAAAACTAATTTTTCGAATCGGATTGGTCGCTTCCGAGATATATACGCGTTCAAACCATGTTCAAACAAAAAAACACATTCAGGTTTATTTAATTAATATAGATACTGCGACTTCACCCTTTACCGTGGCTTTGGCTTGACAGAGCTATATCTCACATGAAAAAAGGCTAAAGAAATCTCCGAATTTTCAGCTCGACGGAGCGCAACAAGCTATTGAATTGTAGTTCCCTTTGTACTCCACTGAGTATCGCTACAAGATTTCAACCTTTACCGTGGCTTTGGCTTGACAGAGCTATATCTCACATGAAAAAAGGCTAAAGAAATCTCCGAATTTTCAGCTCGACGGAGCGCAACAAGCTATTGAAATGTAGTTCCCTTTGTACTCCACTGAGTATCGCTACAAGATTTCAACCTTTACCGTGGCTTTTGACAGAACTGAATCCATGATAGGGGAAGCCTTTTACCGCCAATAGGAGATTTAAGGCTAAAATAATAATATTAATTACATATAATATTGTACATATTGTACTGATGTGGTCAGGAGTGTGTCTCTGCAGTTGTAATCCATTACATTAAACATCTCCTCGTGGCCTCTACGAGTTGGATCTGTATCCCCTCGCATGCCTCTCAAAAAGACCGGGCTTGTCCAGTGACTCCGAGGAGAAACAATATTAATTAATTTATAACTAATTTCAGCTGTCCCATTTGGACGGAGACGAGAATGAGAAGGCTATATGTGCAACGTGCGTGTCTCGGTTGCGGGAAGCATACCTGTTCCGGAGACAAGTGCTGCAGTGTGAGGAGAAGTTGCTGCAAACAAACTTTCAGTTATCTGATGAAAGTAAGCTTATTTTTTTGTTTGTGTGTCTGATATACAAATAAATCACTTTTTAAACTCACAAAATTTCCACTAATTATATGAAATTAAATGGGAATTAATCACATCTATGCTAATATATAAAAGATGAAAAGGCTATTTTTATTTCTAAATTCCCGCGGGTACAAGCATGATGTGGGTAAAATCAAACTGCTGGGCAAAGGCTTTTATCTCACCAAAAATACTGTATAGTGAAGAGGATGTCTTAATGACCACGCACCCCTACTGCGGATTGATGATCTCAAACCCAAGCCATGTTTGAAATGTAGGAACAACCATAAACATAAATAATTATATTACAGATCTAGCTTTTGCCTGCGGCTTCGCTCGAATGGATTTTATTTGCCACTAAGTTTCGTGATAGATCATTTAAAAAAAAAAAATATTAACCTAACGCAAAAAGAGGAGCCTTTTCCTTTCAAATGGCATAGGTCATGTCACTGTTGAGCAACACGATTATGCTCCATAACATAGCCCAACTCTTACAGAATTAAGAGCTGATGTGAAGATAGAGGTGGAAGTGGAAGATGTAATGAAATGCCCTCCTTCGGAGACATGGGTGAACACGCCCGCTGCGAACGATGATATGAACCAAGACGACAGCCAGGACTACGAGGATGATGAAGAAGGTATAACAATGTATATTTAGAACCTTCAAGAAAAAGGAAAAAATAAATTTATTGTCAAAAATATAAATTATATTGGCTCTTGGGAATGGGCTGCAAGTCAGTTAATGCTAGTAATATTATAAATGCGAAAGTTTGTGAGGGTAGATGTATGTATGTTTGTTACTCTTTCACGAAAAAACTACTGAACGGATTTGGATGAAACTTTACAGTAATATAGGTTACTAGCCGCGCCCCGCGGTGTTACCCGCGTTGTATCGGTTCCCGCGGGAATTTCGGGATAAAATTTATCCCATATGTTATTCTGATGTATAACCTATATTACTGTAAAGTTTCATCCAAATCTGTTCAGTAGTTTTTGCGTGAAAGAGCAACAAACATACATCCATAAATACATCCATACATACATCCATCCTCACAAACTTTCGCATTTATAATATTAGTAGGATACATCAGAATAACACATGGAATATATTTTATCCCGAAATTCCCGCGGTAACGAGTACAACGCAGGTAACACCGCGGGGCACGGCTATTCCTTAACTAAATTGTACTTTCAATTTTACAGAACTAAAACCAGTGAAAGAAGAATCGTCCTTAGAAATAACAGTACCTATTAAACATGAGAAGAAAAAGAAAATTCCAAAAACTAAGCTGACACGGAAATCAAAAGCAGCTAAAACGAAGGCAAAAGTTAGTTGTAAACTTAAAAATGGACCCAAGAAAAATATTGATATAGTAGGTAAGTAAAGCAAGTTCGAGGGGGTCAGTGACCAACCCTGGTGTCGGGATTAGTAAACTACTGAACAGTGACGATATGATTATTTGTTAAAACGGGAACTTACTTACGACGGAGGCTACTGTTGAGTGTCCCTCAACACGTTTCGGTCACGACCGGGGACCTTCATCAGGAGGTGGGTGAAGCGAGAGCGACAGCGCCTCTCCCCGCACTGCACTTCATCCACCTCCTGATGAAGGTCGTGACCGAAACGTGTTGAGGGACATTCAACAGTAGCCTCCGTCGTAGGTAAGTTCCCGTTTTAACAAATAATTATGACATCAACGTACGTTTCATAGTGACGACATGTTTTGACGATAACACAACCGGTACCGACTGCTTAAAGTACCCTCTGAAGTATGACTCCTAAACTACTGAACCGATTTTAAATTTGATTTGCACACCGTGTGCGATTTGATCCAACTTGAAAGATAGGATAGCTTACATCTCAATTTATAGTGATTAGGGTTGTCCCTTAATTTTTATATGGCAAAAAAACGTTTGCCGGGTCAGCTAGTATTCGCCCCGCGATTTTACCCGCGTTGAACCCGTTCCCGTGAGAATTTCGGGAATGTTTATACTTATAAACCTTCCTCTTGAATCACTGTATCTATTTAAAAAACTGCATCAAAATCCGTTGCGTAGTTTTAAAGATCTAAGCATACATAGGGACAGACAGACAGAGGACAGCAGTAAGCGACTTTGTTTTATACTATGCAGTGATTACTTGTTACAGAACCGCCTGAGGAGTCTAACCAAAAGCAGCTGGACAATGACGTGAAGGTGTACCACAACACGGTGAGCGTCATCGAGTGCTCGTACGTGTGTCCGTTCTACACGTCCTTCAGTGATTACTACTGCGTCTACTGCAGGTGAATGGATTCCTACTAATATTATAAATGCGAAAGTTTGTGAGGATGGATGTATGACGGAGGCTACTGTTGAGAGTTCCTCAACACGTTTCGGTCACATTCGGTGCCCTTCATCAGGAGGTGGGTGAAGCGAGAGCGACAGCGTCTCTCCCCGCACTCTGACAAATAATAATGACATTAACATACGTTTCAATTAGTAGTAAAATGGATGTATGTTTGTTACTCTGTGACGAAAAAAATACTGGACGGAGTGGGATGAAACTTTACTGTAATGTAGGTTATACACATGGGATACATTTTATCCCGAAATTCCTGCGGGAACGGGTACAATGCGGATGCAACAGCGGTTCGCGGCTAATGATCCCAAAAATAATCTATTTTATTTTCAATTCCAGAAACACCTTCATAGACCCAGAGAAGCTGAGAGAACACGTATCGCATCACGACCCTTCAACTTACAAATCTCTATTCGACAACAGGAAAATGGCACAGATCGACATCACGCGCATAGACTGCAGACTCTGCCCCGCTGTCATAGACACCATACAGACTCTCAAACACCACTTACAAACTACACATCAAAAAGAATTACATCAAGTCACAAACGAGTTCTTAACATTCAAACTAACTACAAACAATATAAGCTGTATAGAATGCGGTACAAGTTTTAAGTTCTTCCACGCCTTAAAAAAACATATGGCAGAACATTTTGGTAGTTGCATATGTGACATCTGTGGCGCTCACTATTTCGACGAGAGAGTGTTGCAAATACATCAGAAAACGCACCAAAAAGACTACGATGAAATATTCTCATGTAACATATGTGGGAAGCAGTTCAAATCTAGACATAACAGGTATATACACGAAGCTAAGGTCCATAAAAAAGAGGCGGCGTATCCATGTAGTAAATGTGATGATATTTTCTTCTCATATGCTCAGCGGTACAGACACTTACTCAACGTGCACGGAGAAGAAAGGATATTCAGATGCGACATGTGCGACAGAGTGTACGACTCAAGGAAGTCTTTAAGAGAACACAATCGCAGAACACATTTAAAGATTATGAAACACCAATGCGATATTTGTGATAAAAGATTTTATCTACCATCGAGGCTGAAGGAACACCTATCAACTCATACAGGGGAACGCAACTTCCGCTGCGAATATTGCGGCAAGAGCTACCCCCGAATGAGAGGGTTGAAAGTGCACATGCAGTCCCAACATACAGTCGAGAAGAAGTATAAGTGTGTTATATGTAATGCGGGCTTTACGCAAAACGTGAACTTGAAGAGTCATATGAAGAGACAGCATCAGGCGCTGGATATGGATGAGGGGTTTGCAGTACCTTAAGTTAATATATTTTATAATTTTATTGAATATTTTATTGAATCACTAGCTATGCCCCGCGGATTCACCCGCAGCGCCCCTGTGGGAATTTCGAGATTTTTATTACTCATTTTCTTATATAAAAACCTTATCCTGACAATAAGGAACACATTAAAAGAATCATCCAATTTGGTGCAGTCGTTCTGAAGCTATGCGCTTAGCAACACATTCAGCGATTCATTTTTATATTATAGAGACTAGCTGCGCCCCGCGGTTTTACCCGCTTTGTACCCGTTCCCGTGGGAATTTCGGGATGAAAAATAGTCTATAACCTTCCCATTTAATGTGGCTATCTATTACAAAAAGAATTATTCAAATCTGACTGATAGTTCCTGAGATTACCTCGAACGTACAAACAAACAAACTTACTATGCTGTTATGCTATATTTGACGATTGGTGAGAACCAAAAGTAGCATTACTATAGTACAAAGGTATCCTAAAGGCGCGTTGCTGCATCTTACGCCCAAGCACCAGTAACCATTAATACAAAATGTCGTTCTGTAAGAAAATTAAAAATCGTGGCTTCTGACTGTTTGAATAACTTTAACAGGCTGATTTAAGTTATGAAATAACGAATGTATTTGACAGACAGTTAACAGAGTATGTAGCCGTGAACTTTTAAATACCGTTAAATATAACCAAAAGTTTTAAACAAAAAATAAATTAATAACGGTTTATTCAGGTGTGATGCTGTGATGCCACAGACAAACATACAGATAATGTCATGACACCCCTATTTTTGCATTGTGGTTTAACTAAAAACGAAGTGAATCAGTTCTATCTTTGTATGATTTCTGTAAAATGAATTAATGATGAATTCACTAGAATTAATGAAATAATTATGTTATGTGTAATCTAAGTAAAGTACTGTAAATATAATTAATTTATTATAATAATCATGCAATAAATCATGTCTTTTAACTACCTATTTATGATGTATTTTATGTAAGAATGCGAAATAAATTCTGAAATGATAAATATGTTTCATCTCATTTTAGTTAGTAAAAGTGGAATTATGTGTGCTAAAGTAATACATACTAATAATGCACGCAGATTGTTAAAAGCGAAACAAAGTGGAAAAGCCTGCATTGTTCTACTGGGTAATGGATAGCCCTCTACGCTCAGTGAAGATTAAGAAAGAGTGAATTATTTCTATTAATTCTTCATCGTTTTCGATAATTAGTGGTTATTACTATTTATTTGCTTAATTTTTTTTTGAAAGCCTTTTTACTAACATGACTAAATTATTGTGATGTAGTATAACGCCATCTAGTAGCGAGTAGCGAAACTAGTTTGAAACTTTGTTATGGCTACAGTTTTTTTTTAACATTTCTTTTATTATTGTTTTTAAATAAATTTATTCTAATCGTTAGGAAATACGGCAAAAATGGAAAAAAAAATATTTTCTTAAAAATATTAATAAAGACAATCGATCGATTATCACCTACAAATTTGGCACATCACAATTTTTTCCAGTTGTCTGTGGCTTGTGCTGTGGCCTGTGAAGCTGTCTGCTGTCAGATCAGCTGTGTTTGTACTTGTTTGTATGTTCGCTTGCTTACTTGACTTCGGAATTTATTGTATTTGACTACAAAATAATAACAATAGAAGTCTTTATATAAATTAAACCATCAAATAAAACGTTAGCAAACTTGCTTAAAATGTCTGGGATGAAAAGGAAAGGCCCTGTTGTTGACCCGGGGTTGTGTAGGTGTTGTGGATCGATGAAAAAGTGCAGAGTTCTGAATGTGGAGTACGAATATTGTGGACAAAAAGAGGTTTATACCGATATGTTTATGGACTGCTTCGGAGTAATGGTAAGCACAATAAAAATAATAAATTAAAAGATTAAATCAATCTTTACGTGCAATGAATATGATGTTTTGTTTGTTCATTATCTGTACTAATATTATAAAGCTGCAGAGTTTGTTTGTTTGAACGCACTAATCTCAGAAACTACCATTCTGATTCGAATAATTCTTTTGGTAAAAGATTGCCACATTCAACGGGAAGGTGGAAGGCTATTTTCATGACGAAATTCCTACGGGAACGGGAACAACGTGGGTAAAACCGCGGAGCGCTGCTAGTATTTATTTATAAGTTACATTAGATAAGTATTAGCAGTTATTGACATTCAATATAACAATTTTAAAGCTTAAATCATCCAAGAATTTGTCTTACCTATACATATCAGTATTTAAACCTAAGAAGCCATTAGTCTGTAATGTCTTCTAGTTATCACACTTAGATGGGGACCCGGCAGAGCGCCTCATCTGTGCCACATGCGTGCTGCGGCTCCGGGAGGCACTCACCTTTAAGATGCAGGTCCTGCACTGCGAGGAGGCGCTGCAGAGGAGGATGATTGACTTTGGTAAGATATGTAATGACAAAAAGTAAAGTTAGTAAGTAGTGTCTAACCCTGGTGTCGGAGTTTTTAGACCGTCTAAAGGTGACGACATGGTCTAATGATTGAAACAGCCGGGACCGACAATTAAACGTGCCTTCCTAAGCACGGTAGCGCTCAAAAGTAAAGAGTTATAGCCTTTTTCATAAATGCTTATTAACAGCATTTTATCTACCTATCAAATGGTTTGTCCCTTTCCGACATAAGCTAATGCCCGAAAAGCAAAAGAGACAAAACACTTTATAATTGGCACCACTACTGTTTAATGATATAACTAAATATAAATATAAATATACCTGGACAAATTCACACACGGTTAATTAGACCCAAAGTAAGCTCTAAGCTTGTGTTATGGAATCTAATTAACTGATACTACTTCATATACATACACAAATACTTTATATGGATATATAATTGACACCCAGACGTCGTCGCCAACAACTATGTCTGCACATATTGTTGACTCCGGGCGGGAATCGAACCCGCAACCCCCGACACAGTAAGCGCTCTCACTGCCACTGTGCCAACGGGCTTGTCATTCAACTTTCATCATCCATTACACCAACTTCCAGGCTCAATCAAAAGCGACGCATGTGACTCGGACGACGCGCCGCTGCGTCCGATGAGACCCCGCGAGGGCCTCCCCGACCTGCACGCGCCGGCCCGGGGGACGAGGCACGAGGCGGGGGCCTACGGGGGTATGTAGTACCATTATAATACACCTAGCGACGCTGCTAGTGTAAATATAACAATTATACTCTTTTTTTCTTACTTGTCCCAAAATGTCGACCAAAGTCGTCTCTTTTCCGGCCGAAGACTACTCCTGAAGAGGTAAAAGGTTTAGAGATAGGATAAGAATGAAATAAAATTACTAAACCTTTTTCCTCTTCAAGAGCAATCGTCTTCGACTGGAAAATTGACAGCATTTTGGGACAACTAAGAAAAATAGAGTATACCTTTATCTACCTACAGAAATCAAACCTATATCGGAGCAGCCTGAATTAATAGAAGTCAAAGTAGAGCCTCTCGTCGCTTTGAACGGAGAACTCGACAGTGAGGAGGAGAAGGAGAGAGAAGGACAAGTCCAGATCAAAGTGGGGTCGTCGGGGTCGGCCTCCACCCCCGCGGGGCGCCGTGTGCGCAAGAAGCCGCGGGAACGAATGCACGCCTTCTGGATGAAGCAGTACAAGCCAAGGAAAGGAGCTAGTATGTATCACAAATAATATTTTAGCCCCTAAATATTGTTAGACCAGCCGCGCCCTGCGGTACTACCCACGTTGTACCCGTTCCCGCAAGAATTTCGGGAAAAAATGTATCCCATATGTTAGTCTGATATATAACCTATATTACTGTAAAGTTTCATCCCAATCCGTTCAGTAGTTTTTGCGTGACAGAGTAACAAACACCACACATATATCCTCACAAACTTTCGCATTTATAATATTAGTAGGATAGGATTAAAACATAAAAAGGGACTTCTTCTTCATCGAGTGGAAGGTCACCCTGACCAATCCTGGTGTCAGAGTTATTGAGCCGCCAAAGGCCTCTGACGTGGCTCATGTAACGACTACTATCCGTAGAGAGTAACCGGGACCGACGGCTTAACGTGCCCTCCGAAGCACGGAATGGTCTTTCTTTTCGGGCAATCAGGTGAAAAGGGACTCGCCATGAAACAGACATTCTAAAGCTATTCATCTCTCCTCATTACCCTCAGAGCACTCCGTAAAAGCGGAGTACTACGACTCGGCGGACGAGGAGCCCCTGCAGCGCCTCCGGCTCAGCCCCGGCGACACGCCGGACCATCTCATGCAGTCCTGGTGGATGAAACAGCACAAGCCGAAGAATAAACCTAGTACGTATACTCGCCAAATAGAGTAAGTCCGAGTAGGCCAACCCTAGTGTCAGAGTTTTTACACAATTTAACGGGCCTTCGAAGCGCGGTAGTCGGTCCCGGTTGTTTCTTTAGACAATGTCATGTTGCGTAAAATAGCGTATGTCGGAAAGGGACAAACAATAGCTATAACCTTTTATTTATTTATTTGGTGACACAACAGATTACAATCAAAGCCTTACATACTAATTACAATTAAACTTAATTATCTGGATTGTAATCCTAAAACGTGTTCACACTACATGTACATAAAAAATACACTCATGAGAGAGCTATAAAAATATGGAAAAGGTAAAAGTTATAAACTTAGTAGAAGTGCGAAAAATTGCAAGCAATAAAAGTATACCTATTACAAAATAAATTAAAGTAAAAATAAAAATAAAACATAATTACAACATAAAAAGCAAAACAATGTTTTATGAACAAGGCCCTTAGTTTTTATTTGGCCTTACTATACCGGTACATATACCGATATTTTCTCCTATTTCAGAAACTTCCTCCACGCCCCAGAAGTCACAGAGTATCTCTCAAGCCTCACAGCGCACAGAACACTATCTAACAATAGAAAAATGGCCAGATTTGATACCGCACTCGTGATGAAGACAAACTTAAAATAAAAGTAAATCAGTATTGGTGTTAGTGTACGGCCTGAGACGCACGAGCGGGGCGTGTAGCGTGCGGGATTAACAGATGTATTACCAATAGTATGTTATCACATCACCTAAGATCAGATACTTAAATCAATTACTTGACATGCGCGTGTATATCCGTAAGTTTGCGAGGAAGAGGCAAGACGAGCGTACGAAATGGAGAACAGATATGACTGTGTGAGTGAGATAGAAAATATGAGCAAGAGAGAGGGGGAGGGAGAGAGGGAGAGAGATATGTTACGCAAAAGTGCGAGAGGATGGCGATAAACTCGCACCCTGCGAGTGCGATACAATGACGCGTGCTCTTCTGACAAAAAATATTCATACTCCGAGAGTGCAATATGGCTACGTCAGTGAACGCGGTATCAACCGCTCTCTGCTACGCTAATCGCGTTCTCATTCATGCTGTCAGCTTGAGAGTTTGTTTTTGTTTGACTTTTGATGCCATAGACGCGCATAGAGATCGCGAGTCATCCTTCCAACACACCTCTTGCGTTGGGAGTAAAGGAAGAGTAATTCAGTTTTATATTATTGGAAAATGAAATAAAATAACTAAACATAATGATAATTATTTTAAGTCGTCTTGTTTTTATGATATACTCGGTGAGAAGGGAGAACTTTGGCCAGCCGTTGGATGTTACTATATATCGAATGTAAATCTTGATGAAATAATTTATTATATGTATTAAAATCACTTATCTCTTGTACTATACTTATTAATGTCTTATAAGATTGAAATGAGAAATAAATATACAATGATAGATAAGTTTTAAATATTTATTTTCTCTTTAATTATTTAAAACCTGTATATTGTTGACTCCTGCCATCTAGTAGGGAGTAGCGGAAGTATACTTGGGGCATAGAATATCAAAACATTCAAGGTAATCGATATTTTATGGGTCTGAGCAACTGTATTTGTTCAACGCAGGTGGATAAAAAGAGTGATTGTGTTGTTCTATTATGCTAAAATTTTATTTTATTTGAGGCATGTCAGGCGTTGTGAAGAAAAAGAAACAGAGGGAAATATTTCTACACCACTTTTTTCGATTAATCAATCGATCGATTGATTAAAACACATGACAATTTTGCACATCCCTGGGTTTTAGCTGTCTAACTAATAAACATAACTTAACATAAGTGTCAAAGTGCTGTGTTTTGCTGTGGTGTTTTGTGTCGTGTTTAGAAAATAATAAATATTACCTTTAAAAATTAATAAGTTTAAATAAATTCTAATTGAGTTAGTGCTAAAAATGTCGGAGATTAAAAAGAAAGGGCCTATTTTTGACCCGGGGCTGTGTAGATGTTGTGGAACAATGAAAAAGTGCAGAGTTCTGAATGTAGAATACGAATGTTTTGGACAAAAAGAGGTTTATTCTGATATGTTTATGGATTGCTTTGGTTTATTGGTAAGAATATTCATTAGTAAATAATATAAATCTTCTTTCATTATCATTAGTATGTTTAATATGTATTTATTAATGTTGTTTGATGGTAGTCAAATTTCAAGGTAAGTAGGTAGGTAAATATTTATGTTTTCTTAATATTTAAAACATACTAAAACCAACCTAAGCCCTTAAGCCTAAAAGCGACCTTTTCAATAATAAAACCTTTCTCAAATTATCTTCTACCTTCTATATATAAAAATCAATTATGGTTTGTTTGTCTCACTATAACTTGAAAACAGCCAGGTCGATTTCGCTGAGTCCTGTTTTGAAATGTTTGTCATAATCCATTGAACGTTTAAACAGTAAGCAGTGACAGTGACGGAATAAATGCAGGTGAAACCACAGGGCTCAGCTACTAATGACCAAACATTAGCTTATAATTTTTTTCAGTTATCTCATTTAGAAGGCAAACCCTCAGAGTGCCTCATCTGTGCGACGTGTGTGCTGCGGCTCCGAGAGGCGTTCACGTTCAAGAGACAGGTGCTGCGCTGCGAGGAGGCCTTCCTGCAGATGAGAATGATTGATATTGATAACTTGGGTAATAGTTATTTGATGTTATAGCTACAAGCATTTTATAAAAATAGGTTATTGGTGAGTTGAACTCCCCACAGCTCAGCTCTTCAGTGGAAAGGCACCCTTTAACAAGAACTGGCACTAATATCGCTAACTGACACACAATTAACAAAAAACCTCACGATAATGATCCTGTTTTCATTCATAATTATTAAATAACTCTCTTAAACGTAAGAGCTGGTCTCTTGTCGATGGAGTTCGTTCCACTTTTCTCTATCTTCTGCCATCCTCTTCAGCTGTTCGTACGACACAACCTTTTGTTCTTTTCTTCAGTTGGTCTGTATATGCCCTTCTTGGCCTTCTTCTTCCTCTCTTTGCCTTCCATGTGTCCTTTTGCTAACAAAAATAATTCCAATGAAACCAACAGGAACGACACCCCTCTTAGAGCAGCACTCCCAGATTATAGTAGAAGAGGTGAAGATCGAGCCGATGGACCCTGTGAAGGACGGGCCCGATGACTCTGACGAGGAGTGCCCCGGAGACGACCAGGGGGGCAATGAGGACATGCCAGTGAGTGACCAGCACAATCAACAAGGTATGTGTTTTATAAAGTACTAGCCACGCCCCGCGGTTTTACCCGAGTTGTACCCGTTCCCGTGGGAATTTCGGGATAAAATGTATCCCATGTGTTATTCTGATGTATAACCTATATTACTGTAAAGTTTCATCCAAATCCGTTCAATAGTTTTTGTGTGAAAGAGTAACAAATATACATACATACATCCTCACAAACTTTCGCATTTATAATATTATATAGTAGGATTAATAGTATATTGGTTGTATGGGGTACATTTTATCCCGCAATTCCCATGGTAACGGGCACAACGCGAGTGACGCCGCGGGGCACGGCTAGTTCTACTAATATTATAAATGCGAAAGTTTGTGAGGATGGATGTATGGATGTAGGTATGTTTCTCTCTTTGACGAAAAAACTACTGAACGGATTTGGATGAAACTTTTCAGTAATATAGGTTATACATCAGAATAACACATGGGATACATTTTATCCCGATATTCCCATGGTAACGGGCACAACGCGAGTAACACAACGAGGCGCGGTTAGTCTTGTATAAAAACGAAAGATGGCCATCATATAAAACCATCTAGTCTTGTATAAAAACGAAAGATGGCCATCTATACTAATATTATAAAGCTGAAGAGTTTGTTTTGTTTGTTTGTTTGTTTGTTTAAACGCGCTAATCTCAGAAACTACTGAACCGATTTGAATAATTCTTTCACTGTTAGATAGTCTATTTATCGAGGAAGGCTATAGGCTACATTTTATCCCGGATTTCCTACGGGAACGGGCACAACGCGGGTAAAACCGCGGGGCGCTGCTAGTCATAATATAAAACCAAATTGTCTATTCCAGAGTCGTTAATAAAACCGGATCACTCTGATTCGAACGACGACGTTCCTCTGCAGCGTCTCGCGCGTCAGGCGCCGCGTCAGACGCCGCATCGCATGCAGACCTGGTGGATGAAGCAGCACAGGCCCGGCGTCAGCAACACTAGCAGTAGCAATAGCAATAGTAATAGTATGTATCTATAATTTACTAGCTGCGCCCTGCGGTTTCACCCGCGTTGTACCCGTTCCCGCGGGAATTTCGGGATGAAAAATAGATGTTGGCCGATTCTCAGACTTACTCAATATGCTCACAAAATTTCATGAGAATCGGTCAAGCCGTTTCGGAGGAGTACGCGAACGAACACTGTGACACGAGAATTTTATATATAAGAAGATTAATCACTACATAGTATAAAACAAAGTCGCTTTCCGCTGTCTGTCCCTATGTATGCTTAGATCATTAAAACTACGCAACGGATTTTGACGCGGTTTTTTGTAATAGGTAGAGTGATTCAAGAGGAAGGTTTATATGTATAAAAATTCCCGAAATTCCCACGGGAACGGGCACAACGCGGGTAAAACCGCGGGGCGCTGCTAGTTATTAACATTATAAAGGGTCATTTTTTTAAGTTTGTATGTTTGTATTTTCGAGTTTATCTCGGGAATTAGCATAGCAGTCCGATTTGAAGGATTCTTTTTGTAATAGATAGCCACATTCAACGGGAAGGTTATAGCCTATTTTTCATCCCGGAATTCCCACGGGAACGGGCACAATGCGGGTAAATCCGCGGGGCGCGGCTAGTATTGTATTTAAGACAACTGAACATCGAGTGGATGGTCAACCTGACCAATCCTGGTGTCAGAGTTATTGAGCCGCCAAAGGCCTCTGACATGGCTCATGTAACGACTGCTATCCGTAGAAAGTAACCGGGACCGACGGCTTAACGTGCCCTCCGAAGCACGGGTACCTATACTACAATTGGTATAAGTTATGTTTTAACATATAAATCAGTCTCTATGTAAAGTAATTAAATAAATACTTCAAATCAAATTTTGCCGCCAAGAAATTGTTCCATTTCGACTTTACTTTTCACAATTATTAAATTACTTATTTCTTTTACAGAACCACAAACAAAAGTAAAAAAAGTATCGCAGATAGAAAAAGTACAACAAATTATCAGAGAACGAGACCACTCATATATGACAGACATCAACATATTAACAATCATAGAGTATTCCTTCGCTTGTCCCTTCAAGTGTAGACACAACAACTTACTATGTTTCTACTGCGGAGCATACTTCACGGACCCATTCAAACTAAGAGAACATACATCCACCGAACATAATCCGAAGAAATTTAAAGTCATTGATCATAAAAATATGATCAAATTGGACTTGAGTAGAATTGATTGTAGATTGTGCGATGCAAGGATAGATGATTTGGAAGTTTTCAAGAGGCATATATCAGAAGAACACGACAAGAAATACTACTTTGATTGTAGAGATTTTGTGTTGCCGTTCAAGTTGGATAAGGATAATATTAAATGTGCTATTTGTCACATTTGCTTTCCTTATTTCCACGCGTTGAACAAACATATGAATGAGCATTACAGCAATTATATTTGTGAGACTTGTGGATTGGGTGAGTAGTATTTGTTCTAGATATCGTATTCTACTTCACTACATATTATAAAACAAAGTCGCTTTCCGCTGTCTGTCCCTATGTATGATTAGATCTTTAAAACTACGCAACGGATTATGACGCGGTTTTTAAATAGATAGAGTGATTCAAGAGGAAGGTTTATATGTATAAAAATTCCCGAAACTCCCACGGGAACGGGCACAACGCGGGTAAAACCGCGGGGCGCTGCTAGTAATATTAATAACTAGCTGTGCCCCGCGGTTTCACCCGCAGCGCCCCCGTTCTCGTGGGAATTTTGATTTTTATTCCCTATAAACCTCACGGAGCCCGAGACCTTTCCAACGAATGCAAAACCGTGGAAATCGGTCCAGCCATTCACGTGTGATGCCGCGACCAAGGAAAACGGGTTTCATTTTTATATATATAGATGTATCTATCAACTTAACTTTGAGGTTTCTAAAACCAGTGGTTTCTAAACCACTGAACCTACTGGTTTCCAAACCTTCATCTTTGCAGCCACTAATCCCCTGGTTTCACAACCATAACCCCTGGTTTCACAACCTCCCCTCCGTCCCCCAGGGTTCGTGGACAACAACCGGTTCATGATGCACCAGAGCCGGCACGAGCAGGGCTCCTACCCGTGCGACACGTGCGGCAAGCTCTTCAAGTCGGTCTACAACCGGGACTTGCATATAGACAGGTTGGTCACTAGCATATAGACAGGTTGGTCACTAGCATGTTGACAGGTTGGTCACTAGCATGTGGACAGGTTGGTCACTAGCATGTGGACAGGTTGGTCACTAGCATGTGGACAGGTTGGTCACTAGCATGTGGACAGGTTGGTCACTAGCATGTGGACAGGTTGGTCACTAGCATGTGGACAGGTTGGTCACTAGCATGTGGACAGGTTGGTCACTAGCATGTCTTATAATATGCTGGTAGGTCTAAATTCCTTAGGTTAAAGATCTAAACATGCTACGTTCCAATGTACACAACAATCTAAACATATTATCTTCAAGGGTACACACCAATCTAAACATATTGTGATCCAATGTATACGCCAATCAAAACGCATTATTTTCAACAACAATCTTAAAAATTATACAACAATCTTAACACGTTCCGATCTAATCCCGTTCCGTTGTAACCCCGTTCCGTTGTAACCCCGTTCCGTTGTAACCCTTTCCGTTGCAGGGTGCACAAGAAGCGCGGGCGCGTGTACTGCCCCAAGTGCGACGCGCGGCTCATGTCGCACCCGCAGAAGATGAAGCACCTGGCCGAGGTGCACGGCGAGCCGCCCGACCCGCTGCCGTGCACCGAGTGCGACAAGGTACTGCTGCATCCAGTGGACCAGCCTCTGCTCTTGTGGTTTGAGCGCTCAGCTCACGATATGGAGGTTCCGAGTTCGATTCCCGGTGGGGACAATATCTCACAAAAATCTCTTTGTGAGACTTTCCTCAGTGGTTAGGGCATTGCAGGCTGATTCACCCGATTGCCCGAAAAGTAAGATGGCTCAATAACTCTAACACTAGGATTGGTCAGGTTGACCATCCACTCGATGAAGAAGAATATCGATTGGATGCTCACTCTGACCAATCCTGGTGTCAGAGTTGTTGAGCCGCCAAAGGCCTCTGACATGGCTAAGGTATTGTCATTGTTAAGTGCCATTGTTAAGCAACGTGCAGCTCGGCCGCTACTTGTATGGGTGGCCGATAACGGCATTTCTATCTGAGCGCTACCGGGCACGTTAAATTGTCGGTCCCGGCTGTTTTTGGAAGCCTTTTGGGCGGTCTAAAATCTCCGACACCAGAGTTGGCCACTGAACTAATCGAAATAAATGAATTCTGCTATTAGCCTGTAATGTCTCGCTGTTAGACAGAGGCCTCTCATCTCACTGACGTTAGAAATGATTAATCTTACACATAATTATTTATTTGTTATTTGAACAGGTATTTGAAACTAGGAGAATGCTCACAATACATTGGAGAAAAGCTCATTTGAAAGATTTTAGGTAAGTCGCTACATTTATTAATTTCACTACATAGTATAAAATAAAGTCGTCTCTTTTTCGTGTCTGTCTGTTTGTCTGTCTGTATGCTTAAATCTTTAAAATTACGCAACGGATTTTGATGCGGTTTTTTGTAAAAGGTAGAGTGATTCAAGAGGAAGGTTTTTATGTAAAAAAAATCCCGAAATTCTCACGGGAACGGGCACAACGCTGGTAAAACCGCGGGGCGCTGCTAGTATAATATAAAAATGAATCGCTGAATCTGTTGCTAAGCGCATAACTTCAGAACGACTGCACCAAATTGGATGATTCTTTTTTTAATGTGTTCCTTATTGTCAGGACAAGAAGTTTTTATATAAGAAAAATAAGGAATAAAAATCTCAAAATTCCCACGGGAACGGGGGCGCTGCGGGTGAAACCGCGGGGCACAGCTAGTATTATAATATGCCTAGAACTTAAACCGAATAAAAACTGACGCCAGACCGCTGTCGCTGTGTAAGTGAAGTCTGGTTTTTGTAAGGAAAAAACAAAAGAATAAATAAATAAATAATCATTTATTGCTTTAAAAAAATCAAACATACAGGATTACAATTAAAATTACAGCAAAAGGATGGCTCTGCTCCTGCTGCACAGGGCAAGACACCCCGGGCAGCGATGATTTTCAGCCACCCCTGTTCCCTGTTATACTTACTCGTATAAAGATTTCTTTTGGGGAAACAGTTATAAAGATAAATTTGATGGGACTCTACATAAAAAAAACCGTTTTATAAGGTTTACATGACACGAAAGTAGTGAATTTACATAGTCACTTTACATTTTTGTAGTCGTTACATGAGCCATGTCAGAGGCCTTTGGCGGCTCAATAACTCTGACACCAGGATTGGTCAGGGTGACCATCCACTCAATAAGAAGAAGAAGTGAATTTAGAAGCAAATTATTTTCTTCCAGATACGAGTGTCAAGTATGCGGCCAGAAGTTCTTCACCCGCTTCGCTCTAGACAACCACATGCCGACACACACGCTGGAGAGGAACTTCAAGTGTAAAGTGTGCGAGAAGAGCTACCCGCGCCTCAAGACACTGAAGGAACACATGCGAATACACACCAACGACAGGCGATATAGGTATATACTCGACACTCGTGACACTCGACACTCGTGACAGTCGTGTGTCGTGATCGTGATGGGGTCGTGATATTTATAGAATAATATTATTTGTCTTTCAGGTGTCATATCTGCGGTCAAGCGTTCATACAAAATTGCAGCCTAAAAGGACATATGAAGAGCCAACACCCAGAATTTGTATAGATCTGTAAATATTAAGAAATATTATATCTTTGTAAATAAAGAAGAAGTATTAATATTTGTTAAGTTAGGATTATTTATATCAATATTAAACGTTATATTATCGATGATTAATTGTTTGTTTGAACACCAACTACCAGTCGGGCTTCGAAAAAGATTGTTGTAATTTGAATAGAATAAGAATAAGAATAGAATAATAATTTAAGAATAAGAATAGAATAATAATAATAATTTGATAGCCACATTTAAAGGGAAGGTTATAATTTGTACTAATTTTTCTTTGAAAATCCCACGGGAAAGGACTTGTAAAACGCCTATTCCCTATGGCTAAAAAATAATTAATCATGATATTACAAACTCCTTGGTCAACGCCTTTTTGAGCATAACTTCAAACTACTCAACGCTAGATGGCGTTACTAGTTCTGCTAATTCAGAAATTGCATTGCTAATTGTACTTATTTTTAACTAAATATAAACATTTTTTAATTGCCAATAAACTATTTACTTCATAATCGATCGACTCTGCTGGGCGATGGTGTCAGTTTTACGACATCCCTATTAAAGCTCTGTCCACGCCACTCGATAAATTCCACTCGTTTTCGTGTGAGGCGGCCATTTTATTTTCCGCCATTGTTGTTCGCAAGTCAAGTCGATGGCGTCCCTTGCGTTTACAAATTGTAAAATAATTCTTATAATTGACTAACATGGTGTATAAAAGTGCGTAGATAGTAAGCTAGTATTAGTAATTCTTTGTTATAGTAATTTTCTATGAAAATATTTGTTAATTCGTACAATGGCTGGCAAAACAGCTAACTGGAAACCCGGCCCAACCGTTTGCCGATGTTGTTTAGCAGAAGGATGTTACAAAGATATTTCCACCGAATATTTCTGGATGGGAAAACGTGAAGTGTACGCTGAAATGTTAACAAACACATTCAACGTTTCTGTAAGTACATTTTTCATATAATTGAAGTGAAAAATCCGATTATTAAGCGTCCATATTTGATTGACATTGGTACAGCGAGATTTCGTTTTGAGTTCGGCATGTTTTTTTTGGTGGGTTAGTTAGTAAATCAATAAGGGTTTACGCAGACGTAGTAAGTCGCTTTATGAATGCCTGTTATTCTATTCGCAATGATATCTATCATTTATTTAAGGAGTTATTTTCCAGATAGAAATATTCTAACTTCTAAAACGGCAAGTCCGTTTTTATATTGATCGGCTTGACCGACCCATTCTTATTTTATTACACAAAGAAATTTTATGAAATACTAAGTAACTGATGCTCAAAATCTTTGATAATCTATAAAACGGTTGGACCGATTTTGAGGGGAAAGTTACTCGCCGATAGCTGTTTAGAGCAAACTAGTACTTGTTATACATACTATTGGGTATTTGGAGGGAGAAACTATTTTTGTTACTAGCATGATTACAGCAATGTCTCAAAATTTTGCTACAACAGTAAATAATTGCAAATATGAAAGCAAACAAGATGAAATCAATAATCTCAATCATACGGAAATTTTTCTTCAAAAAATCCATCAATCTTTCTCTTCCTTAAATAACCAACAAAACTTCTAAATCGACTTCTAAAACCGAAGGAGGAGGTTCTCAATTCGGCCGGTATTTATTTTTTCTTAACAAAGTTCCAACATACTTTAAATTTAATCTAAACATAATCAAATGTTAAAGAAAACTACTCTTTAATTCTAGATTGCATTCTCCCAATCGGGAGGGCCGAACAGTAACAGCCGTCTCATCTGCGAACCGTGCATATCAAGGTTACGAGATGCCTCCAACTTCAAGCGTCAGGTGCTGGACTGCGAGAAGACCTTCATGCAGCATTTGGACCCGGGGAGCTCGCTGTCTCATCAGGGTGAGTTTAACAATATCTCTATATATAAAAACTAACAGCACCCCGCGGTTTTACCCGCGTTGTAGCCAGTCTTGAGGGAATTTCGGGATAAAAAATAGTATATAACCTTCCTGTTGAATGTGGCTATCTAGTACAAGAAGAATTATTCAAATCGGACAGGTTATTCCCGAGATTAGCTTGAACATTCTAACAAACTTAAAATTTTTACCTCTTTATAATATTAGTATATATCAATGCCACTTTTCTTTGTAATTGTATAACTCAAGAACGGGCTCACCTATCCAAACCCAATGTTTAGGCTTTGTTCGGACTATTTAGTAGATGGTTTATGGGAAGTTTGCACAAAATCGGTCGACTGGTTCTTAAATTCCTACGGGAACGGGCACAACGCGGGTAAAACCGCGGGGCGCTGCTAGTGTTAATATAAAACAGCTAAAGAGTACTCACCTGATTGTTTCAATGCATTAAACTCTAAAATCTCTACTTCCTCTGACTTTTTCTCTAGTCTGATTTAAAGACTATTGCCTTCAATACCTACATTCAAGAGGAAGGTTACAGACTACTTTTCATCACGAAATCCTCATGGAAACGGGTACAACTCGGGTAGAACCGCGGGGCGCTGCTAGTGCCTAAATAATTGGCTAATTGGGTTGGATACCACTAACAACCCTGCTCAGAGACGTCATCCTTCAATTCACTAAGTTGTCTGAGACAGACCCGCGCTGTTACCGATGTTTAATGGATATTATAAATGTTATGAATATACTTCTTTAGTAGAGATTTATACCCATATTCTAAGTCGTTTCCTCACACTCCACTCAAACTCGACTCAGACTTGAGTGAATAATCGGTATTCTAGGTTGCAAAAACTTCCCTCGACTTGAGGTCCCTCAAAATATATCCTCACTCGAGTTGAGGAAACAACTGTCAAACTCAAGGTAGGTTGCTAGGTACCTTGAGTAAACACTCGAGTGAACTCTAGCTACTCGAGATGTGCTGTGGCCGCCATTGTAGTTGATTGTTTATATGTCATTTACGATTATTTGTGTTTCTAAACATAGTTTGAAATGGATTTTCAAGAATGTATACGTTATCTTGATGGTAAACTGAACGGCGGTATATTATACGAGATGCTTAAAACCCAATGAAACTCTAGGAAAACAAAGAATTCCAATACAAAGACGCTATCTTTTCGGGAAAGAAAAGATCATGGATTTATTTACATATACAAAGAACGATATTCAATATGATATTATTTTAGGTAAATCATTTACAAATTAAAAAATAAAACTATATAAGAACTATATTATGTCTTGTTTATTTTATTATTGTATTTTATTGTATTTTACTGAATCGCCCGCTGCTATTGTAACTGGTTAATCTGTTCCTGGCTATGTGTCCCACACGTTGGTGGAGACGGCATTCCTAGTTTTTCTTCTCCACTTCACTTTATCGTCGAGTTGTCTTCTTATTTTGGTTGATGATGAATTTAATTCAAGTACATTCGATAATGTTTATTTACTCTTGAACAACTTCTCCGATTGACTAATGACTCGTTTTCCTGATAAAGCTAAAAGTTTACAGCTCAAACCGATAAGTTTAGGAAATTCAATCGTCTTGTAAAATCAGTACACCATACAAAAATATTTGTATTTACCATGTATTTACGTATATTTCTTTGATTTGTTATGACATTATTTTCATTGTCAGGAGTGACAATGATAGATAAGATGCGAATTTGGGAATGGCCACAGATAAAAAGCTAAATTATATGCATATTCTATGATTTTATGACGTCATCGATGACGTTTTCCCTCGACTCGACTTTGCTTTTTCCTCACTCGAGTGTCCTCAAAGTGAGGATTGAGATACAACTAAGAATACCAATTTTGAGGAATTCTTGAGTGTGACGTCTGGAGCGGCCTCGGTCGAGTCGAGTGTGAGTGGAGTTTGAGGAAACGATTTAGAATATGGGTGTTAATAACTGATTTTGACATGTAATGTCAATTAATTTTAATGTCGATTTAATGAACGTAATGCGGTAGTCAGTATTAAATGGCGTCTCTAATTTGAACCATCATCTATTACAGATCTCCCCGAAGAGCTGGCAGGTCTTGACGATGCGGTGAAGGTGGAGCGGGTCAAGATAGAGCGAGACGCACCCAGCGATGACGACTTCGACGCAACACCTGACTTCCTGGACGACGACGATGATGAACGTGAGTATCCTACTAATATTATAAATGCGAAAGTTTGTCAAGATGGATGTGTGTATGTTTGGTACTCTTTCACGAAAAAACTACTCAACGGATTTGGATGAAACTTTACAGTAATGTAGGTTATACATCAGCATAACACATGGGATACATTTTATCCCGAAATTAGGCGGTGCAAAAACGCCTACAACAGGGTTGGCCACTAACCTTCAACAAAAATTCTTAACTTCTTCCAGTCGACCAACCCCTAACCAACTTCGCTACCAAAGAACCAAAGAAAGAAGCAGTCTCTCTCCTAGAAGAGTTGTTAGACAACCCAGCAGTCACGATCAAGAAGAAATCCGTGGTCAAAACGAAACAGCCGCCGGCGAAAAAGGTTAAACGGACCGAAACGGCCAAACCGACTAGCAGCAAAGTGGTTGCCAAAACGGCGACAGCAGAGAAAAAGAAAAAAGGTACGTGTCCCTGTGGCTTACACAAAGGTTTGTGATGCTGTGCGTTTGTGAATGTTGCGGGTTTTTGGAGTTTGGTAGTCCCACTGCTGGGCAATAGGGGAGAGAATTTAGGCTTGTTTAAGGGGTAAATTTTGGATTTTTTAAAGGAAAAGATTAAATTTGAGAGACTAGAATTTTATTGGCATCTTTTAGGAATAAATTGTGGATTTTTTCAAGGAAAAGATGTAATTAGGAGACTCGAATGTTATTGGCCTGTTATAGGCATAATTCATCAACAGCGGCTTCAATGTATAGTCTGCTATTTGGCTTGAGACAAATTTAAAAAACTAAGTGTCTTATTACATAAACGCTTAGCTATCAAATGGTTTGTCCCTTTCCGACATTCATTATCACTACATAGTATAAAATAAAGTCGTCTCTTTTTCGTGTCTGTCTGTATGCTTAAATCGGTATATGTCTGTATGCTGTATGCTTAAATAAATAAAAAAAATGCGGTTTTTTGTAATAGGTAGAGTGATTCAAGAGGAAGGTTTTTATGTAAAAAAAATCCCGAAATTCCCACGGGAACGGGCACAACGCGGGTAAAACCGCGGGGCGCTGCTAGTATTACATAAACGCTTAGCTATCAAATGGTTTGTCCCTTTCCGACATTCATTATTTTACATAGAGCAAAAGAGACAAAACACACACAAACAGTGTTTTAGTTATATAATGTCTATGAATAACGCGGAAAGTATATCGGTTCAGCCGTTCCTGAGTTACAGATGGAATATCTAAAACGATTTGCGATTTTACCTTAATATTATAAAAGCTGAGTGGTGGGAAACCGCAAAGAACAGAGAGGGTTGGAAGCGTTTGGGGGAGACCTTTGCCCAGCAGTGGGATAATACAGGATATTAAAAAAAAAAAATTATAAAAGCTGTATAATTAATATTATACAGGAAAAATTTACACACAGTTAGTCAGACCCAAACTAAGCTCCAAGCTTGTATTATGGAATCTAACTAACTGATACTATAATTTTTTGCCATGCAGTGGGACTATACGTATTTACATAACGAATAAATATTCACAATAACACAACTTACAGCCGTATACTGGCAGAGATTTCACTCTATATCAACACACACACTCACACACAAACTACACATAGTTCAAGATATATTATTCATCAAAATCTGTTCATATATCAGAACCGTACGAAAAATCACATTTGTTAATACAATATATTATAATTTTTTTATGTGGAAAAATATAGTTATTGTATTTCTTTGACCAATTGTCAAAAATAATAATCATTGATGATCTTCGATCAACAATACACAACTAGATATCGGGTCACGTACAAAATTAAAGCTAAATACTGTCCGCGTGGATGACTGTGTGACAGCTTATTTTGTTTACTACCGAACTGAAACAAAAGTTTTAAAACAGTTCGAAGTTCAACCTAATTACAACCATGACCTAGCAATAAAGTAGCAAATCTTATGAATAAAATAAGAGCTCACTTTTCAAATGAAGCGTTATTCACCGAGACGTATTTTTTGCGCCGTCCCGACATCTAGTTGTGTATTGTTGATCGAAGTTGATGATAGTAACTTTGGGTTCGTTTTCATAAGAGCGGAACCAATCAACTCATCTGAACAATCAAAATGCACTACGATATTTTGATATTGATGCGTTTTCATTGGTCGATTCAGCTCCACACCACTCCACTTCTTTAGCAACACACGCTTAGAGTTAATTCAGTCAAAGCATTTTGTAATTGCTTAGTATTTTTTTCAATTATAAAGTCAATATTAAATACAATTTTTGAATAGCTTATTGGCCATTTTGGCTAACCCTGGTGTCGGGAGTTTTTTGGACGCCTAACGGCTTCTAGGTACAAAACTAACACATTTTGAACAAATTATAATATTTAGTGGAATCTCTATCAGATTATATATGTTAGTGCACGTTAACATAAGATCTTAAAACACATGGATATGTCTTATAATGTTGCCACATTGTGCTAATGTAAAGTGTTGCCCGTATTAAAAAATATTTTGACCAATTAGGTATTTAATGGCTAAAATAAATATTTTTAATGTTAAATTAAAAAAAATCTTTCATAGATTTTTTATTTATTTAATATTTAAAGTATCTATGATATTCTTCTAGAAAGTACAAAATTGAACGCATGTACAAGTATGTATTTTAAAATTAACCAACTTCAATAAAAAGGGGATCATTTTAATAAAGAATTACTTTTGAAAATCGGACCATGACGAATGACGAAAGTGTATGCCTCACCCATTGTCGGATTGATAACGCCCTCCTTTTTTGAAGTTGGTTAGACAGTTGAATATTATAAGTATTACAATTGGTCGAAATATTTTTTTAAATATCTTTTTGAAAATGTTATCTTTCTTAACATGTATTTCAACAGAGTCTACGTATAGGAATATCTTTTCAGCTATTCAGAATTATTTTTTCGGTGTTTTCAAAATGCAGGATTTAAATCTAGGTTTTATTGTACTTTTCAAATCGTTTAGCACTAATATATAATTGTTTCAAGCGCATTTAAACTTTACTGTAGGAATATTAGGATAAAAGTAGGCCTATGTCAGACTCTAAGGTCCAAAACAAATAGTAGTTTTAATCAGTTTTGGCCCCAAAGAGGCTCTTTTGAACGTACCACCCATTCGGAAGAACAGCAGAGAAGAATGGGCAAGAGACTCGCCAATAGGAAAGGTATTTCAAATTACAATATCTTTGCCAAAATTCATCAAAATTGATTCAGTGCGTGAAAGCGTTTCAGAGTTACTTTAGCATTTATTTAAAAAGTATGAAGTATATAAAGTATGTCGTAAAGAGCGGATGGTCAACCTGACCAATCCTGGTGTCAGAGTTATTGAGCCGCCAAAGGCCTCTGACATGGCTCATGTAACGACTACTATCCGTAGACAGTAACCGGGACCGAACGGCTAAATTTATATTTTCATAAACAGTAAGAACTATACATATAAAGTATGTCGCCGGAATATTTCAACTAGTAAGATTATAAACTGTCGACGGATTTTGATCTAAACAAACCATTTACAAATTGCGTATAATTTTGTTGTTTCGTTCACAATTGGGTATTTGAATGTTTTTTTTTATTCTTCCTATTAACTTATCTTGTTATCACGTGTAAGAGACTAAAATCCGTTTTTTTATATCGTTATTATTTCGAGAGTTACAGGCGGTCAAAGTTGCTGATTCGACAGAGACAGCACTACTACTAGTGTGACGTCACAGTGTTAGAGCGCCATAGACGTCGCATACAAAAAATCGTTTTGCAAGAAAGGGACAGATCAGACAGGAGAGAATATTTCAGAGTTTATAATTTCTTTATTTATTAAATGATTTTGATTCTGATTTCAGTTTTGATCATAATTTTTAGTTATTTTACTAATTTCATCTCCCAAATTCAAATTAAAAAAAAATTCAAATACCCAATTGTACGGTTTGCTATCGTGTATTAGTACAGATATAGGTTATTTAAGCGTTCCCAGAGAATATAGAACAAAATAATTTTAGATGTTTTACTGCTGCACTCAGATACGTTCATTAACCCCATACTTAACTAATTGGCGTAATTTTACATACATACATGTAAAAACACTAATTAAATCTCTACTAAGGAAACGTTTGACTTCTCTAAGTACGGGCTTTAGTAAAATATGAGATAGTTAGGAGCAGGATCTTTGAAAGCTGGTTGGCGATAAACCGAAGGATTTCAATCAAGGTATACCGGGTTCGAATCCCGGCAACTTCCCACGAATTAGTTTGTAAGGCATAAAACTCAATGCAAAAAGTGGAGGGTGAAAAGTTTGATAAGTATGTAATTAAATTATGTTGTATGTGTGTCTGGCTTTAGCTCTCATACAGCTGAACCGAATTTGATTTTTTTGATAGATGATTTAATGGTGTTTCTACTACTGTTCCGATTTTAAGCATTCTGTCTTTGTGGTATAGCATTCACTAGACTGAGTCCCGGGTTCGATCCCCTGGTCGAGTGAAGTATGTTTTTGATTTGCTTTTCGAACATGGCTCGGGTTTGAGATCACCAACCCGCAGTAGGCAGGCGTGGTGATTATAACATCCTCTACTGTACTTATATCTTCAGTGAGATGCCTTTGCCCAGCTGTGGGACATTGCAGGATAATACTACAACTGTACTTGAGATATAAAATTTAGATATAATTTGTAAATACATACTAATATTATAAAGTAAGTTGAGTTTGTAAGAACCAATTGATTGTTACTAGAACCGATTTCGGAAATATTACTCTAATATTTTGGTTCAAATTCGACTGTAGATATAGCCTATGTTCCAACTTTTATTTTGAATCGAGGGCAAAACATAATCTTGATATATAAAAATTACGTGTCACATTGTTTGTCCGCGATGGACTCCTAAACTACTGAACCGATTTTAAATTTGATTTGCACACCGTGTGCGATCTGATCCAACTTGAAAGATAGGATAGCTTACATCTCAATGTATAGTCATTAGGGTGGTTCACCCCTTAGTTTTTGTACAGCAAAATAACATTTGCCGGGTCAGGTAGTTTACCAAAAATTATGATTATTATATACAAGTCCTCACCCAGTGGTTTTACCTACACTGTCCCCTGGACATTTCTGAATAAAAAATTGCTTATAACCTTCCCGTTGAATGTCGCTTTCATATACAAAAAGAAAACACACTGTCCCGCAGTTTTACCGCGTTGTGTCCGTTCCCGTGGGAATTTTGGTACGAAAAGTAGCCTATAACATTCCCATTGAATGTGGCTATCCATTACAAAAATATTTATTCAAATCGGACCAGTAGTTTCTGAGATTAGCGCGTTCAAACAAACAAACTCTGCAGCTTTATAATATTAGTATATTAGTATATAGTATTAGCTTCATTATAGACATAGATTAGTAGAAATAGGTTTTAATATTAGTCGTGGGAAGTTCCTATATTATGTTGAAAGCAGTCTCCCAGATATAAAAGGTAAGTGGCGTGAAAATATAAATGGGAAATGGTACTGAAACTATGATGATACTAGCAGCGCCTGTTGGACTGTTACCGTGGGAATTTGGGGATACAAATGTACTCATTCATTAATTTATTTCGAGTGGGTCAGTGGCCAATCCTGGTGTCGGAGTTTTTAGACCGCCCAAAGGCCTTGGACGTGGTCTATCGAAAATTCAAAAAATCCAAATTCAAATGTCTACTATATCAGATCATTACAATCATTTATAATCGTCAGCTTAAATTAAGTTTACGTTAGTTCGCATCGCTCGATTATCGATTATCGATTGAAACAATGAGGAATGAGCACGGTAGCGCTCAGATACAAATGCCACTATCAGCCACCCATCCCACTAGGGGTGGAATGTATTTGAGAGTTATTACAGTTTGTAATTGATTATTAGCTTCGGTGGTCTGTGGTATGTGCACTCGCCTGCCAAGACAGGTGCCGGGTTCAATTCCGGCTCGAGTGAAACCAAACAAACAACCCGCATTAGGCAAGCGTGGTGATTACGCCTAATCCAAAAAACTGATTTAAAAGACGAGAGGCCTTTGCACAACAATCGATTTCGATTTTTTTCGATGTAAGAAAAGGTATGCTTGCGGATTGGTCCCGTTTTTAACCGATTTTTATAAAAGGAGGTAGTTCACAAACGCCACGTTAGCCACTGACCTTACTTTTTGGAACTTACTTTTTTGGGTTTGAAAATCAAGTTTGGTCACTAATAGTATGCAAAGCTATTTTGAAATTTTCGCGGTTTGAGCAACAACATAACGCATTTATAATTTTAGTGGGAATTATGTTACCATACAACTTTAATACTTAAATTCTGCTAGTATTGCAACAATACATGTTTCAGTAACATATTCTATTATCTGACTAATGTCTAATGCGATATTTATCTAAAGTGGTGTATATTTTTTATAAAAGGTATTTTTAAACATCAAAAATTAGGTCCTGCAATTCGCATTAGGTATTATAATTTATTGAAGAATTTTCAGGATTTTCAGGATTATTATGTGGTGACATTATTTAAAGCTCTTGTTATTTTATTAGACGCCTTTTTTAACCGACTTAACTAAAGTAAGAGTTTCATTAATGAGCCCCAAGTAACTTTAAAGACCCGATCTGCTTTAAGGCAGTTCATTGGCTACTAACTCGCTAATTTACAGTGTAATCATTTCTAGTTTGCCAGTAGATTTGATTACATTAGTAGTTTTCTGAGATAATAATAAATATATTCGCCAATGAAATTGCTTCATATAATATCTTATACTTCAAATATTGCATTAAAGTTTTATTCAGGCGTCTAATTTTATTTCAAGGGTTATTCAATTTTGTTTAAGTAAGTAAATTCGTTTATATATATTTATTAGTAATATAATGAATAATATAACTTTAAACAAAGACATATCCATGTGTTTTTACTGCTTTATTGTACCTGAATTTATTTTGTGAACGATTTTTATGGCACTATTTTTACTTTTCACTTTATGTGGTAAAAATATCGCCCTGCGGTAAAAATACTGCCTTTGGCGGTTGCTAGGAAAAGAATAAAGTAATAAAGTACTTTATTGATTATTTGAACTTTTAAATTCTTTGTTTCTAGTTCATGACTAGTTAGTCATGACCACTACATGAGTTTATTAGCTCACTCAGTAATTAATTCGCCAGCTAGTGGCTAGAAACTACTGATGCGTTCACAGAATAAACTTTCATGGTGTCATAGATTAAAAGTGTCATAAGAAAATCAGTTGATTTACATATATCGTTATTATTTTTTAATTTAAAAACTAACTGAATTTCTTGTAATACAATGTTGATTAATTATTTTTTAGTTAAGATTTGATTTTTTATTACTTTTGATATTGACTAAAACTATTTGGGTAGTACTCCCTTTAAAAGTACACACTTTAACCACATTTAATAAAAATTATGCTCTTATATTTTACCAGTGCATTAACGGTGAAATATTTCCCACTTATGACTATAGAATATCATATATTTTACTTTACTTGAACTATGTGGACGCTAAGAAAAGGAGGGCGATAAAATATTTAAATTATTATATTTTATTACAATATGAATGTACAAACGATTTGTGCTTCTAGGATTAAGTATATTATACTTTTAACTAGTACATACTATTATAGGTGTGTGTGTATCTCTATTCTAATATATAAAATTCTCGTGTCACAGTTTTCGTTGCCATACTCCTCCGAAACGGCTTGACCGATTTTGATGAAATTTTTTGTGCTTATCCGGTATCTATGAGAATCTGACAACATCAATTTTCATCCCGAAATTCCCGCGGGAACGGGTACAAAGCGGGTGAAACCGCGGGGCGCAGCTAGTTTACTATAGAGAAGTTGTTAAGTAAATTAATATCGAATGTGAGTAATTATTTTTGTTTTACGTTCTGATAAGTAGATTTCGGATTGGAAATATGTAATATAAACTTATTTCATATTTTATTGGTTATGGATAATATACCATGATATAGTGTTAAAGAAAATGAATTATTTTGTTTATTTATAGTGTGTAGAAAATATTCCATTGGATTTAGGGGTTAGGAATTTCGTCTGTATCTTAACAAAAATATAGTAATACCTAATTTCTTAAACTAAATGTTTTTTTACAAATATGTATCTATACAAATTATCACCGCTCGTTGGTTTACTGATTACACCGTGTCTTTCCTTAACCAAGTCAATAACTTGTGAATTTCTTGGCTGTGAGCTTTGTACGATTTCCGAAAACGGGTTACGATTTCCGAAAACGGCGTATGATTTCCGAAAAGGGCGTACGATTTCCGAGAACGGGGTACGATTTCCGAAAACGATAGTGCGTCTCACCATGGATGATTTTGTAGCCTTTTATTTCGCGGATTTTTGTTTTGGAACTAAGCTCAACATGTTATCGGAATTTTCGAATAAGACGGTTAATGACAAAATACTCTTGAAGAACTGTTAAAGCCCCAAACTAAGCGAACGTTTCCTGCAACACACCAAGTCGGATTATAACAATAGAAACTAAATAATAAATAATAAATAAATATACCTGGACAAATTCACACACGGTTGATTAGACCCAAAGTAAGCTCTAAGCTTGTGTTATGGAATCTAATTAACTGGTACTACTACATATACATACACAAATACTTTATAAGAATATATAATTGACACCCAGACGTCGTCGCCAACAACTATGTCTGCACATATTGTTGACTCCGGGCGGGAATCGAACCCGCAACCCCCGACACAGTAAGCGCTCTCACTGCCACTGTGCCAACGGGCTTGTCAAAACTAGAATATAAGTTGTGATTACTATAACCTAAACGACCGGCCAGTGCATCAAACTACAGCGAAATCTTTTCTTTTTTAGCCAATTACGATCCAACACGGAGTAACGCTTCGACCATACTGCGCTACACCACGGCTTGCCCGTTCCGAGTCAACGACAAGTCCATTCTGTGCGTATATTGTTACGATATATTCGACGACCCGGCTCTATTCAGAGCGCACATGTTCAAAGAACACGAGAAATGTTCACTTAAACTCGTATACCACAACTTGGCTAAAATGGAGTCGATAAAAGCTGACTTGACGGAGCTGAAGTGTAGGATATGCGACCAATCGTTTGATGATCTGGATGCGGTAGCACAACACTTATCACAGGAACATAGCATGCCCATTGATGCTAAAGGCAAGATGGGCATAATGCCGTTTAAGTTTACGTCGGGATTGTTTCACTGCGCTGTTTGCGGGAAGATATGTCCCACGATATTCCATTTGAACAGACACACGTTGACGCACTTTCAAAGCTACGTATGCCAGTATTGTGGCAGCAGCTATTTCGCCACCACTGGCCTGTTGCGCCATTTGCGAACTAAGCATCAGGATTATGAAGTGTCCTGCATGAGATGCAAGAAGAAGTTTCCGTCGATGGATGCAAAGGAAAAGCACAGACGGACGGAGAAGTCTTGCATGCCGTACGCCTGTTCCAACTGCCCGGAAAGGTTTATCGATTGGAGAGCGAGGAGAAAGCATATGGAGTCCAAACACGGACAAACAACGAAGAAATCGATTCGATGTAGCGAATGCAATATCGAGTTCGCCCACGATGAAGCTTTTTACACGCATTTCAAGTTGCAACATTCGGACAACTGTGCTGTATGCAAGTATTGCGGCATGAAGTTTGTCTCCGTTTATAAGTTGAATCGACATATTACTAAGCATAATATTTGAAGCTTTAGTAACGGCTTAAAGACAAAGAAAGGATCTCGTTCACTGAAGATGTCTGTATAGTGTAAGGACAAATAAAAGATTTCGTTTACTGAAGATGTCAGTATAGTGAATAAGTGATGGACTACGAATCTGCGGCTCGGCCAAAAGCTCGCTTAAGATAGATAGATATACTTTAAAGACAGGAGCGCTTCCAGCCTTAGCTGACCTCCGAAATGAACAAACTATGTCGAACCGAGAGGTCACGACAATAATCCCACTAATGAACATGGCCGGGCCGCGTTAATAAAGTCGTATTATTATATAGATCATGTTAAATAAACAGCTCGGCTTTAAAGGCTAGGCAACAGTGGACTGGTATTATACTAGCCGCGCCCCGCGTTGTACCCGTTCCCGCGGGAATTTCGGGATAAAATGTAGCCTATGTCCTTTCTCAGGCTCTGGACTAACTGTGTACCAAATTTCATTCAAATCGGTTCAGTAGTTTTGGCATGAAAGCGTAACAGACAGACAGAGTTACTTTCGCATTTATAATATTAGTTAAGGATGTATGTGTCCATCTATCCATATTTTTGTTAGCCAGGAAGATTTTGGATATTGAAAAGGTGAGGGCACTGCCGTGTACCCAGATATTAAATAGTAATTAAAATATCGCCAGTAGGTATCAATAGCAATTTGCGCTGATTTGTATCGGTCAAAATGCATGAAAATCGGCTCATTGAGTTATGCGAATAAGCGTTTTAGATAATATTCTTTTATAATTTTTAATACTTATAAAATACTTTGGGACTGGCAATTGGTGGCCCAAAATCGAGAAGAGTGGCGGGAATGGGGGAGGCCTTTGCTCAGCAGTGGGACATTACGGGCTAACAGTAACAGTAACAGTAAAATACTTTGATGTTGGAGGAGACCTTTGCCCATTGTAAGTCGTAAAGGGCATATTTTGAAAAACGTTCAGTATTCCAGATTTTATAGAGATATTTTTTAATGTAAGAATGTGGCTAAGATCTTCCAAATAAATATGTACATACTTGTATTAATAATGTTTTTGTAATAGGCTATTTCACTGATATTAAAACTGTTTTAGATGGTAATCTCAAAATCTATTAGTTTTACGAGTTACATCAAAATCATTTAAGTAGCAATAGTTATTGTTATCTTCAATGGCATTTCAAAAATGGTAGGACTTAATATTTGCTAGATATATTTATTTATAAGAGAGAATAAATATAAAAGTTTACCATCATCGTGAAAAAAAGTGTATTATTTTACTGTTTTATATCACAACTAGATGTTCCCTGAGGATTTATTCGCCTGTACCTATTCCTGTGGGAATTTCCGAATTATCGAAGTTTTCTGAGAAAAAATAGGGAAGAGTAGAATCTATGCTCGTATCCAAAGTCTAATCTATATGTTTGCTAAAAGTCATGACAATCGGTTCAGTCAGTAAAATTTATGTGTAATCGAGGGTAATCAATGAATTGAATGAAAGATTAAAACAAACTAAATAGTATATGGATATATACCCAGGCGCTTTATATTGAGGTGCAGTTTCTCCGGCACGCAGTGAGCTGTACTGGCCCAATTGCATTTGAATGTAAAAATAACGATTACATTGCATGCTTTAGTTGATTATGAAATTCAATTACAATTCACACTTGATATATACTTACAGAAGTAGAGACTCGTACGAAGTGATCTTGGGTCACTGCAAATGACTAATGCGTGTATTAATATTGATTCGTCGGAGAAGTGGAAGACCCGGACAGTGACTTTCTTTAACACTATTTAGAGATAAGAGATACTTAAGTATTATTAAAAAGAAAAACAGTGAAAACACAACCAGTGACCGAGGATATTTCTTTTTGTTCTAGATGTAGGAATGTCACAAAAACAACGCAGACACAACGCCGAGATAATACTGAAATATTCTAGTGTTTATCCGTTCAGACTGCCCGAAGACAAGATCGTTTGTGTCTACTGCTTCGAGCATTTCGACGAGGCGCCAGGGTTTAGGCAACATATGGAGGCCGAACACCGGCAGGCCAACGTCAGCATGGCTTTCTATCACATACACGTGGGATATCTCAAGGCAGACTGCCAGAGCATCAAGTGTCGCCTCTGCAGCGAACAATGTGACAATCTTAACGAAATAATGCTACATCTCAAAATGGTGCACAATAAAAATGTTGATCTGGAACAGCCTATGATGATACAGCCGTTCAATTTAGACAAAATGCAGTGTGAAGAGTGCGGGAAACGGTATATGTGTCTGCGTTCGTTGAGCAGACACGTGCAGACGCATTACGCAGACTATACGTGCGATGTTTGCGGCAAATCTTACTCTTCCAACACGAGCCTTAAAGTACACTACAATAGAAACCACGGCAACTCCAAATACGATTGCCTAAAGTGCAAAACCAAGTTCAATTCCTTAGCCGAACTCAACGAACATCATTCGGCAGTGCCTAAGTGCCGGAAGTATTCGTGCAAAATGTGCTACGAAAGATTTCTGACGTACGAAATGAAACGAACTCATGAGAGCGAAGTCCATGGGAAATCGCAGAAGCCTAACACTTGCCCTGATTGTGGAGTGACCTTCGCAACTTTGAAGCTCTGTCGGTCACACTTCATATTGCAGCATACTGATGATGGCTTCATTTGTTCGTATTGCGGAGTCAAGTCTTCATCCAAAAAGGAGTATCAAGACCATCTAGTGAAGCATACGAATGAAAAACCTTTTGTTTGCAAAGTGTGTCATAAAGCATTCTCCAGAAAGAAGAATCTATGGCAGCACGAATGGATTCATAATGAGTTTAAACGTTTCTCTTGCGATATATGTGACAAGAAGTTTAACCAGAAGGTCACGTGGAAAATTCATATGAAATCTAATCATCCCGAGTTTGATGTCCAACAGTGATAGAAAATCAGATGACTAACTGAAAAATGTTAAATTATATCAATGAAGATAGATAGATGGGGATGCGTTTCCATAGAAGCAGATTGAAGTGGTGTGGAGCCCGATTCACCTATCGCAGCGCATGGGGATTGTCAAACAACACATGGACGTTGTCAAAATCTGTTCGTAATGCATTGTGATTGGTCAGTTCAGCTCCACACAGCTTCAATGGAAAGGCATCTTAGGCTATGTTCACATGTAACGCGCGTCAACGCGCGATTGTCTGCGTCTAGAAACTTTTTCTCTGAGCGCCGCGTTGACGCTCGCTGACGCGACGCGCGCGCATGTGAACGGTTGCTAGGTATATATTAGGATGTCTAAGCGCGCGATTTGAAAACGCGCGTCATAATTCAGCCATCTGAACATAGCCTTAGTCTTAGCGTGAAGGAACACTCATTATCATAAATAAATTCTTATCTTCAAACACATCTGTAAATATTAAAACGTTACTATATTTCTTTATATTTACTATGACTAGTTACACAAATTCTTGTATGAAATTGTTACGTTTTTGACAAATAGATTTTAGGTTATAATAATGAAATTGTTTTAATTTTAGTGAATTGTAAGAGGAGTAAGGGTGTTTATTATAAACGATGTTATCGCAAGAAGCGTTGTAGGAATGGACACTATAAACTCTAAAGGATTTATTCTCATTTTCGACGATATCACGTCTGGAACAATTATCTTTTGAGCTACATTCCTGTCGATGGAATTATATCTATTATTTCCTATCCTCTGTAGGGTTGCCAACATTTTTGTTGTCTGAATCTAGTATTTTTATGTAAAAAGTTATTACAGTATATTTTTTGAGCATACCATCTCAAAAAATATACTATTTTATAGGAAGAATTCACACTATTTTTTTGCACTCTTTATTGTCTTCCACGTAACTTTGTGAAAATTTAAAAATATTAGCTTTATCGCGTACTATATACTTCATTAAAACCGACTCCGTACTACATACAGCACGGAGTCCCGAAATACAGAACAGTACTTTATATTAAAGTACGGTTGGCAACCCTAGAGAATTCCTCTGTCAACATCTTTACGTGAAACGTTATTAGCCGACACGTGATATTCCTCTCTTTGCCGACGATTATGACAAAACAAAAAATGATTATGGATTCCTAAATATAAATTGTTACACCAATCGATCTAACTAGCAACTCTATAAATTCCCCGGATAGAGGAGTTCCCTGATAGTAGCTAGGGTTTTATCAAAGGCGACGACGGTGACCTATGCAATTACACGACTCGCGCACACAGACTTGTATTCGTAACAGTAATTTTAATATAGAAACCGGCCAAGTGCGAGTCGGACTCGCCCATGTAGGGTTCCGTAGAAGCAAGTAACATAATTTAAAAGTTATGGTAGGACGATTTGAGTTGATTGAATGAAAGAAAAATTGCGGTTTACGATTTATGACGTAATAAAAAAGCCCCCAATTAGAGACTCAACCATATTACTTCTTCTTCATCGAGTGGATGGTCAACCTGACCAATCCTGGTTTCAGAGTTATAGAGCCGCCAAAGGCCTCTGACATGGCTCATGTAACGACTACTATCCGTAGAAAGTAACCGGAACCGACGGCTTAACGTGCCCTCCGAAGCACGGAATCATCTTACTTTTCGGGCAATCAGGTGCCTCAGCCTGTAATGCCCTAACCAAACTGAGGGCAGTCACACAAAGACCATATTACTTAAAACATGGATTGCAGACTGTAGATAGAAAAATGGATAGACTCGATATTGTATTCGGTGACCGAGACGTGATGAGGATAGCTCAGCGAAAATTTTTGTACGTAAGTTCACGGTTTTTTTAATCAATGTCGTATGTTATACGTTCCAATACATAGTTTTATTTCTTGTCGTTAAAAATTGTCATCTACAATTTTGTTAGCTGTCTATACTACCGGTGTTTATTACTAGCACACGAGAGGTTTAACAACAAGCATTTCTCTTTGTTCTAGAACAAATGACACAAAACTCCGTGCACCGCAATGCGCATAGGATATTGCAGTATACCACCGCTTACCCGTTCCGGATGCCGGACTCGTCCATGTTATGCGTTTACTGTTGGGAGAGTTTCGACGACCCGGCCGTTTACAGGGACCACCATCGGAAAGAACACCAAATATTCAAAGTTTCCCACGCATACAGTCACATCCGGTCCGGAGAAGGCTACGTCAAAGCCGATATAACAGAGTTCTCTTGTCGTATATGTAATGCTAGTTTAGACACTCTAGAAAATGCTGCCGAGCATCTAGTCCAAAAGCACAAGAAAATAATTAATTTCGATTGCGATTTGGGCGTTATGCCCTTCAAAATATATAAGAATAAATATGCGTGCGCGATCTGCGATTCCAAGTTTAGGGAGCTTCCGATTTTGAGTAAACATACTAATATACACTTCGCTAAGTTCACTTGTGAGTTGTGTGGGAAGTCGTACGCTACGTCCACTGCTCTGAACAACCACGTTAAGTTCAAATGCGCCCGGGAAACGGACCTGCCGATATGTAGACGGTGTAAAACAACATTCCCCAATAACGCAGAGCGAATGAAACACTTACACGAATCGAAGAGATGTAGTCAACACGTTTGTAATTTATGCGCGGACAGATTCCCGACGTGGGGGCTGAAACAAGCCCATATGAGAGAAAGACATGGAGCCCCAAAGAAAACGTACAAATGTCCCGAATGCGATGTTACTTACGAGCAACGACACAAGCTACGTCAGCACTTCACGTTGAAACATACCGATAAATATTTGACTTGTTCCATGTGTGATATGAAGTTTGATTCGAATTCTAAGTTGCAAAGGCATATGCCTGTGCACACTGGCGAGAAGAACTTTACTTGTCACGTGTGCACCAAGTCGTTTGCCCGGCGGTCGGGGCTCACACAACACATGTGGATACACAGCAAGGTGAAGAAAGCCTCCTGTACTATTTGCGATAAACATTTCAATCAGAGAGTATGCTGGAAAGCGCACATGAAATCTCGACATCCGGAGCTATGCAATTTTTAATTGTTATTTAAAATAGATCTGTTGGTTAGTAAATAAAGTATTTAATATATTATTGATGTACATATTAAAATTATAATCATATTCATCTATTATTCATCTTTCTTCCAACGGCCTCTACGAGTTGGATCTACTCCTCTCGCAAGCTTATTAAAGAACCTGGTTCTTCAAACTGAGCCTCAAGAAACAAACAAACTAATTATCTTTAATTTAAATAACCAAGATTTTGAGCAGCTGAAAAATAATACTGAACAAGTCAATGAAAGGGGATTTCTTTTTGTTCTAGAACAAAATCCGATGTCCATCGCGAGACGGAATGCGTACCTGATTGTCGAAAACACAACAGCGTATCCATTCCGGAACCCCGAAAGCGCTATTATGTGCGTATTCTGCTTTCAATCGTTCGGAGAAGCGGACCAATTCAGAATCCACATGGAAGCCGAACATAAGGAGTTTAAAACGAAACATGCCTTCTACCACGTCGGGGAAACGTACCTAAAGGTGGACGTGACAGACCTCCGGTGTCGCACCTGCAACGAATCCTTCTTCCGACTAGCAGACATGGTCGTCCACCTAGTTATGGACCACGATCAAGACATCGACTTGAAATACGACATAGGAGTGTTCCCTTTCCGCATGGAAAGCGGTGGACTTTCTTGCGGGAATTGCGAGTTCAAAGAGTCCAATCTTCGAGCGCTGAGCAGACATATACAGAAGCATTATTTGCAATGTATCTGTGAGAATTGTGGCAAAGCGTATGCGACAAACACGTCCTTGATGCATCATGTTAGGTTCAGCTGTTCCGCTAACGCTGCGCAGCGCAGGTGCAGGAAGTGTAGGAAGGTCGTAGACTCTTTCGAAGCCCATTTGAAGGAATCCGAGTTGTGCAGACAGCATATTTGTAACATTTGCGGCGAAAGATTCGGTTATTGGAAACAGAAACAAAATCATATGGAATTAGCCCACTCTATTCCCAAAAAAACATATCGGTGTCCGGAATGTGTGCTGGTATTCCCAACCGCTAGCAAATTGAGGCACCATTTCATGATTGTCCACACTGAAGATTACATGGAGTGTCCATATTGTGGACAGAAGTTTGACGTTAAAAATAGATTTGAAAGACACTTGATTATTCACACGGGTGAGAAGTCTTTCGTGTGTGACGTTTGCTCCAAAGCCTTTAACCGTAAGTCGTCGCTGACACAGCACATGTGGATACACAGTGATGTAAAGAAGTATGTATGCAAAGTGTGCGAAAAAACTTTCAATCAGAAAGTGTGTTGGAAGTCACATATGAAATCGCAACACCCTGATCATTATGTTGATGTTTGAAAATGTTTGGGGCGGTTAGCATGAATTTCATTAGCATTCGACTCACTCTATTTACAAGACATCTTCGGCATATTATGTCGTCGAAAAGACTGTGATTGTTAACACAAGCTGGGTAGATGTCCAAATGGTTGTACCACAGGCAAACGAACCTATGATTTAAATGTCAAATAATTGGATTGAATGACCTCGTACTATGTTTCGTCCTAATATAAAAAGTAAATAAATAAATACACCCGTACAAATTCACATACGTTTAATTAGACCCAAACAAAGCTCTAAGCTTGAATTATGAAATTTAACTAAGAAAAGTCGAATAGAGATGTGAAGGAGCTTGCATTGGACAGGAATAGATGGAGAAGCCTGCATCGGACTCACTGACAAGAGCCTACATCTTAAATTTATCATGATGAAAGTATGCGCCTGTAATCCCACTGCTGAGCAAAGGCTTTTATTCACACTGAAGACATCAGTGCAGTGAGGAGGATTAGGTGTAATCACCCCGATTGCCTACTGCGGGTTGGTGATCACAAACTAAACCTATCATAATCCAGAACAACCTAATTACCTTCTAAGGTCATGGACCATTTTGAAACAAGATTATGAAGGAATCTTTATCAAAAGTCACTAAATATAACAAATCATGATGATTATTCAATATTTTTTAAGTGAAAACTTCTTTAGCGGCGTTGTGCACTTGGGTAAAAGATGTTAAAATCGCGTCAGGACACGTGACCTGATCGAAAATTCGTAAGACGTTCTGACGTTAATATTCAAGTTTTCACTTCTGCCGGCACTTCCGGAGTGCAAACCGTTGATTTTTTCTATGACAATGTTTCATGTGTGTCCGTATTGCATGGCGGTATTCGTATTTACTTTGTCCAATAACATCGATGCTAATTATAATTTGCTAACATGCCGTATGTTTGTTTATAGTTACGAAAAGGTTTTTGTTTCATTTAAATTTAGATTTACGACGGTTATTGAGAGAAAGAGGTTTATTATTGTTTTAAACGTATTCCAAGTCAATTTCTAATAATTAGGTTCATTTATTTTATAAAAAAAATTACGTGTCAAGGCAAATTAAATATGTAATATGTTTTAGATGAAGAGATAACTTTATTTGTTAAATATAACAAACTATCCGCGCCCCGCGGTTTCACCCGTGATGTACCCGTTCCCGCGGGAATTTCTCGTTAAAAAGTAGCCTATGTCCTCTCTCAGGCGCTTGACTAAGTGTGTACCAAGTTTCATTCGAATCGGTTCAGTAGTTTTTACGTGAAAGCGTGGCAGACAGAGTTACTTTCGCATTTATAATATTATAATTACTAGCAGCGCCCCGCGGTTTTACCCGCGTTGTGCCCGTTCCCGTGGGAATTTCGGGATTTTTTTTACATAAAAACCTTCCTCTTGAATCACTCTACCTATTACAAAAAACCGCATCAAAATCCGTTGCGTAATTTTAAAGATTTAAGCATACAGACAGACAAACAGTGTGACAGACACGAAAAAGAGACGACTATGTAGTGAAGATTATCAATATTTTTCTTGTTACCCTATGTGTTAGGAGGCCAATACTCTTCAAACCCGGGGCCCTTATTTCAAAAGTACTCTAAATAAAGTTGTTTCCCGATTTTTCAATCGGGAAACAACTTTATTTAGAGTACGTTGGTTGGTTATGTTTTAATGAATTGTTGTGTAAAAATGTATTTTGTTTCTATGTTTTTAGTTTGTAAACGAATTTGAAGGTTGATTAGTTTAAATAAATGATAGTTAATATTCGTTGGATTTTTATTTTTGGTTTATCCCAAGTTAGATTATAGATTTTTACTAGCAGCGCCCAGCGGTTTTACCCGCGTTGTGCCCGTTCCCGTGGGAAGTTCGGAAATTTTTATTAATATAAATCTTCCTCTTGAATCACTCTATCTATGTAAATACCGCATCAAAATCCGTTGCAAAGTTTTAAAGATCTAAGCATACATAGGGACAGACAGACAGCGGAATGCGACTTTGTTTTATTCTATGTAGTGATAGTAATTTTAACAAAACAATCAAGATAAGGTTATATAGATTGGATTGTCACATGAGAATTAGAACTGAATAATGAAACGTCACTCCTCTTAATTAATTAATATAACAGATACAGTTGCTGTGACCGAAATCGGCTTAGGAACGATAATTATAATATATCTCACATTATTATTATCAATCTGAAGTCTACAGGTACATAGTTCTATAGAAATGAGTAGAGTACCATTATTATTATATTAGCCTTTGGTGTCCCATTGTTGGGCAAAGGCCTCCCCCCATCGTTTCCACTTCTCTCTATTTAGAGCTTCACGACGCCAACCAGGCAAAAATCCGTCGAGTTCATCTCGCCATCTCCTTTTTGGTCTGCCGCGGGCGTGTCGCCTCTTTGGGTCTGGGTCCCATAAAGTGGCAAATTTTTACTAGATTTTTATTAGAGTACCATAGAAAAGACTTAATTTAAAAGTTAATTCATGTAAGAATATTAGGCGGATTTCTGAGAATCACTAGGTACATAAGCCTCTAGTGATTAAGCGCAATTTTCATCTAATGATCTTTGGTGACCTGTTATGTCCGAATAAAAATACGAACATGAATAATATACAACTATGTTTTTCTCTAACCCATCAAGCTATCATTACCATTCATAAATATACGATGAGACGAGATGATTAAACTGCATAAGAATATTTAACTAAAGGAGAAGCGGTATCATGGAATGTTTTCTTTCTTTTCTAGAAATGAAACGTGTACGCAACCCCGTGAAAAGGAACGCACAGATATTGTTAGAGTACACTACGTTGTATCCGTTTAGATACAAGGGCAATGCGCTGATGTGCGTCTACTGTTACGAGGAGTTTGAAGACCCTGAGATGTTACGGCAGCATCGCGACGAGACCCACTCGACAGTGAACCTTTTCACAGCTTTTTATCACACGGGCAGCGGCGAAGTGTACAAGATACATCTAAAAGTTGACTGCGTAGATCTAAAATGCCGCATCTGCTTACAACCCTTAGATACGATAGAAGATGCAGCGAAACATCTTAAAGAGAACCATGATAATGCCGATATTAGAGCCTTGAATTTAAACGAGAAACTAGGCGTGATGCCTTTCAAACTTATTAAGAGTAATCTGATTTGCCTTATTTGTGCCAGTAAGATGCCCACGGTGAACAAACTTTGCAGACATATGGCGACCCATTTTACTACAGTTACGTGTGAAATCTGTGGCAGACATTACGCTTCGCAGGAGAATTTGAAAAACCACGTCCGGTGCTCCCATTCGGGCAAGGTTTTGTGCAAGAAATGTTGGCAAGAGTTTCCTGATGCCGAAAAGAGGAGGGAGCACATTGCTAACTCGCCGAAATGCAAGCCGTTTGCGTGCGTGTATTGTGGAGAGAGATTCCTGTCTTGGGAGCAGAAAAATAAGCACTTGATGGCTAATCACCAAGTGGATCAAGTAACTTATTCTTGTCCGGAATGTGGGTTGGTGTTCACGAACCGCAAAGTGTTTTATGAGCATTACGGGACTGAGCACACGGAAAATGGGTTCACTTGCATTGTCTGCAAAAAAGGCTTTTTATCCAGACATCGTTTTGACGACCATATGGCCGGCCATACTGGCGATAAGCAGCACATATGCCCCGAGTGTTACAAGCCCTTCTCTAGACTGAAAAGTCTTAAACAGCACATGTGGACACACAAAGAAGACAAACGTTTCATTTGTGGATTATGTAATAAGCAATTTAATCAGAAAGTTAGCTTGATTGGACATAATAAGACTCATCATCCGCATATTGAGTTCTGAGCATTGTAACTTTAGATATAATTAACAATAGACTTGCATGATTCATTAGCGTTTTCATTACATCGATATTCACGTTTTGGCCGTTACATTGACTGTTTTCTTTTTTGTTTTTAGGGGCCATATTGGAAATATGCAGACGTAGTGAGGATAAACGAACGAAAAAGAAAATAGTCCTTGTATGCCACACGCCACAGCGGCGAAATGCCGAACTAATTCTAAGATATTCCACCGCAAATCCATTTAAAATGAGATTCAGTCAGATCATGTGCGCTTTCTGCCACGAAGAATATAACTCACTGTCAAATCTACGATTTCACATAAAAATGGAACATATTAACTCGGATTTTAAGAATGTATTTTACAGAGTCAATGACAATTTAATCAATGTAGATATAACTGATTTGAAATGTAAAATCTGTAGCCAAGATATACTAGATGTAGACTCTCTAATGGCGCATCTCTCCCAAGTCCATCAAAAACCAGTTAAATTCAACGCTCGGTTCGGAGTTTTGCCGTATAAACAGAAAACTGATAACGAATGGCTATGCGTCTACTGCCAGAGGGTATTCGCCCAGTTTGTTGCTTTCAAACGTCACATAGGCACTCACTTCATGAATTTCTCCTGTGATAAATGTGGCACAACTTTTGTGTCGGATCATGCGTTACGAGATCACCATAGGCAAGTGAAATGCTTCAGAACGGCTTATAACCCTCGTAATGGTAAGGTTACTGTGCCTAGAACTAATGCTGAGATCATATTGCAATGTTCAACCGCCAGCCCTTTTAGAACGTGGAAGAATAACTTTAATTGCGTCTTCTGTAGGATGCAGACTAGTGATCCTATTTATCTTAGGGCCCATATAGCGACGCGACACGCGAATTACGACGTGCAATCTGCTTTCTATAAGAAATTAGGTAAAGATTATCTAAGCGTAGATATCACTGATCTACAATGCAAATTGTGTTTCATGCCCATACCCACATGGGATACTCTTACTTATCATTTAAAAAATGACCATCATCAACCGATTAACTTAGATGCTCAGTTAGGAGTACTGCCGTTTAAATTGACCGACGGATCTCTATGGAAATGTACGATATGTCCGAACGTATTCAAAGATTTCATATCCCTCAAAAAGCATACGTCGGAACATTTCCAAAATTACGTTTGTGATTCGTGTGGCGAAGGGTTTATCACCGAATCGGCAATGATAGCTCACACTAAAATACCTCACGAGAACAAATACAATTGCAGTCGGTGTGTGGCCACTTTTTCGACATTGGACGAGAGGAATTTACATGTCAAAACTCGGCATACGAAAATGCCTTATATGTGCGTTTACTGTGCCGAGAAACCTCGCTTCCCTAACTGGGAGTTACGTAAGAAACATCTAATGGAAGTGCATAATTACAAGACTGGCGCGGAGCACTACGAATGTACTGCTTGCCAGAAAACTTTCAAGACCAGATCGGGGAAGTTTAACCATATGGCGAGAACGCATAAGATGAAAAAAGATTCCGAATTGAACTTCCCCTGCCCTAGTTGTCCTAAAGCGTTCACTACCAAGTTGTTTTTAGACAAACATATGGCTAAGAAACATTTTGATTTATGAACAAAGCAAGTTCTTGATGAAGCAAGCTTTTATTTTATAGTGATTGAATGGATAGTTTTGTTGATAGCAAGCAAACTATAAGAGAATATTAACGGAAACTTTTAGTTAAACTTAAGATACGATAAAACAGTTTTATGTAGCAGTTTGTTAAACAATAAATGTGATAATGACCAAGTTCTTTTCTTTGTTTTTAGGGCGCCGAACGAAAGTCTCTGAAAACGGAACGAAACCAAAAAAGAGACTGTTCGAAAGGCAAGTTAACCAGAACCCACAATGGAAAAACGCTGTTTTAGTACTAAAACATTCCAACGCTATACCGTTTAAGACTTGCTTTAATAGGGTGCTTTGTTCGTACTGTCAGGACGAGTTTGAACCGATGGCGGCGTTACGGGATCATATGAGGACCGCGCATGTGAGCACGGATTTCAACAGCGCGTTTTACAAGGTGGTCGACGGACTGAAAGTTGACATAACCGATATGAAGTGTAGGATATGTTTGATCGATATACCTGACGTCGAGGCGTTGATGAAACATTTGTCTAAAGATCACGATATCGATGTTAATTTCGAAGCGCCCTTTGGTGTTTTGCCGTACAAACAGAATTCTACCGGGCTTTGGATGTGCCTGTACTGTGATAAGACATTTATAAAGTTTTCGCAAATTAACGAGCATCTGCGTAATCACGTGAATATATATACTTGCGATAAATGTAGCGCTACCTTTTTAACGGTTTACGGATTGAGACAGCACGAACGCAGCTTCAAATGTTATAAGTTAAATTATAAGCCTAGGTTCGGTAAAACGTTAAAACATAGGCGTAATACAGAAATCATTTTGCAATGTTCCACAGCGTGCCCGTTCAGGACTTGGGGACAGAATTTCAACTGCATCTTCTGTAGAGTCCAATCCAACGACCCCATCGGCTTGAGAACCCACATGGCGTCAAGGCATGCGAACTTTAAAATAGAACAAGTATTCAACAGGAAATTAAGAAAGGAATTTCTTAAAGTTGATATTACTGACTTGCAATGTAAGCTTTGTTTTATGAGAATCGATACTATAGACGACTTACTGGTCCATTTAAAGAATGATCACAAACAGCCTATCAGCACTGACGTACAGTCAGGAGTCTTGCCTTTCAGACTTAACGACGGATCTAGCTGGCAATGCGCTCTATGCAAGATCCAATTCTCAGATTTCATTTCTCTAAAGAAACACACATCCGAACACTATCAGAACTTTGTATGCGATACCTGTGGCGAAGGATTTATCACAGAAACGGCGCTAATAGCTCACACAAAGATACCTCATGATAACAAATACGCTTGCGGTAGATGCGTAGCCACATTTTCGACTTTAGAAGAACGTAATATGCATATAAAAACCCAACACACTAGCCTGCCTTACATGTGCGTATATTGCAAAGACAAACCCCGATTCGCTACCTGGGAGTTAAGGAAGCGACATCTAATGGAGTTTCATAACTACAAACCGGGCGCCGAGACGTATGAATGTACTACTTGTCATATGACATTTAAAACTAGGTCGCAGAAGTACCATCATAACGTTAAAGCTCATAGAACTAAGAAGGAGATGGATTGTACCCATCAATGTGGACATTGCGCTCGGTCTTTTGCCTCCAAAATGTCGTTAGATAAGCATATTGCTAAGAAACATTTTCATGTTTGAAAAAGTAAAAACAGCAATGGCCTCTCGTCTCACTGTAGATATCAGTGCAGTGAGGAGGATAATAGTAGTAGTATAAGCCTGTCATGTCCCACTGCTGGGCAAAGGCCTCTCATCTCACTGAAGATATCAGTGCAGGGAGGATATTTAAGTCGTACAATACATTTTCATAATAATGACATTTTAGTCGCGGCGTGGTAGTAAAGATGATGCAGTGAATGTTGAGGAACCTTCGGCTCAAAGTACCTCTCGTGACGTAATTTGACCAAGCGATGTAATTTCATTGCGGTTGTTAAGCAACGTGCAGGTCACCCCCACTCGCGCGCTACCGTGCTTCGGAGGGCAGGTAAAGCAGTCGGTCCCGGTAGTTTCAATCGATAGAATATGTCGGAGGCCTTTAGGCGTCTAAAAACTCCGACACCAGGGTTGTTCACTAGCCTACTCGAAGTGAATGAATGAATACTTAAATTACCTTTATCTACACTAATGTTGTAACATTCTACTTATGTTTCCAATACTTGACTTATAATTACTACTGTTATAGCGCAGACAACTAAACACTCAATTTAAGCAATTTCACATGATGGTTTAATATCCACATCGATATCGTAAAATCTCATTATAACATCGCGCGCTCGCTCCTGATTGGCCCTGCGCGAGCTGCGCTCTCATTGGTTAGATTTTAATGGCGGCAAGTTCACTGTGACAATACACGTACGCGTAAAAACTATTGTCAGCTTTTACTCTTGTTGTTTGATTAATTGCATTAGTGAAGATAAAGTAGTGTATGCAACTGCATAAAACACAGGTATTAAAACACTCGTTACTATTATGAAACTCGCTGCGCTCGTTTCATAATAGTACTCACACTCGTGTTTTAATACCCTTCATTATATGACAGTTGCATAAACTACTATTTTCAAACTTTCGCGATTTTTACACATAATTAACGTACTTTTATTACTACGGGTACTGCAGGCGAACTCTTCGTTCGCCAACGGAGGTTACTGTTGAGTGTCTGAGGTACTGTCATCAGGAGGTGGGTGAAGCGCTCGCGACAGCGTCTCCCCGCACTCTAAATAAACCTAACCTAACCTAATTCGAATATTATTCTTTTGCATTTATAACTAGAGATATATGAAGTGATATAACCAATGTAAATAGTGTATGTTTAGATATCGCATTAGTCCTAGTGTAAGTATAATTTATTATTTTTTGTAAATTCTACACAAATCAATAAGAGGGTATTCACTCGCAGTAAAGCGTTTGTGAAATTATTGTCTCAGTGACATTAAGAGTTATTAATGTTATTATAATATACATTGGCCAACAAGCCATTATTTTAGTAACTAGCAGCGCCCCGCGGTTTTACCCGCGTTGTGCCCGTTCCCGTAGGAAATCCGGGATAAAATGTAGCCTATAGCCTTCCTCGATAAATAGACTATCTAACAGTGAAAGAATTATTCAAATCGGTTCAGTAGTTTCTGAGATTAGCGCGTTTAAACAAACAAAACAAACTCTTCAGCTTTATAATATTAGTATAGATTGTAATAATCATTGATGAAATAGTTTGTGTAATAACAAAATATGCAGCAGTAACAAGTAAGTAAGCGCTAATCGCAGAAACTACCAATCCGATTTGGATGATTATTTTTGTAACGGATAGACTATTTTTCATCCCGAAATTCCCACGGGAACGGGCACAACGCAGGTAAAGCCGTAAGGCACTTCCTTTTATCTGAAACAAGACTTAAATTTAATTGGCGCCATGCTGTTGTAGTACATAGCAATTGAACTAGCTAGAGTAATGAAATGAAAGCTATAGTCTTACCTAGAATATGTATTTGTGTAAGCCTAACTATGATTACGGATTGTATTCAGGTATGCTACGAGACAATAGAATAAATGATATGAGTATATTTTAATTTTATTTCATTTACCTTGTAGTTTCTCAATTATAAATAAATAAATATACCCGGACACAGTTAATTAGACCCAAAGTAAGCTCTAAGCTTGTATTATGGAATCTAACTCACTGATACTACTACATATACATACACAAATACTTTATAAGAATATATAATTGACACCCAGACGTCGTCAACAACTATGTCTTCACATATTGTTACTCCGTTGAATCGAGCCCGCGACCCCCGACACAGTAAGCGCTCTCACTGCCACTGTGTCAACGGGCTTGTCAAGTATGTACTAGTAGGAAGATACAAATGTTTTTCTTCGAATTCTCTTCTCTCAAATAACCGGATTTATTTTGATCCAAGCGAACTGACGGCGTTCTTCTTCTTAAACTTAACGAGCTGGGCTCTTGTCCATAGAGTTCTTTCCAGTTACGCTAGAACTTGACTATCTGATGGTGCTTAAATTACCCGGATCACACAGGAGTCACCCAAGAGTGAGGAGCAGTCTACTCAATATGCCTCAAGCAATCGATAACTGTTTTGTTTACGAACCAGTGACACCTACAAAAAGTACTACTTAAGTGCCTGTTAGGGATTCTTAAACTATAAGGGTATAGTGTTTTCCTTTAGATTCTAGTAATAAAACGTGTTGTTTTGAGCTAGGCTAATGTCAAAGAAATTGATGCGGATTCTCCAGTCATACCAATTTATAGTAAGTTTTCTTATTATATTTTTAAGTTGATGGCTTCTGAAATATTGCCAAGGATTTTTATTTGTTTGACAGTGGAGCATATTATAAGACGCCTGAAATCTGAAATTCTGTACACAAGACACATTGGGAACATTCAAAGTTTTCCCAAACTATGGTTTTCTCTCTTCCCAGTGTCTAAATGAAGATGCGTGGAGCCTTGGCTTGTTCTGGATTGTAATCAGTTTCTTTTATTTTTAGGTTCAAGTATAAAGAAAAGCAAAGGAAAAGTTCCCGAAAATTCGGACAAGACAATCGCAAGGCATAGTGCTTCAGAGTTCTTTTTGACAAAGAAAAACGTTTTCTTCATATTAAAATGTTGGGACATTTGCCCCTTCAGATACTATAGAAACTCATTTAAATGTTCTTATTGTAATGACGTATTTTCTGAGAGCAATGAGCTCCGATGCCACGTCAGAAATTGCATGCAACGGTTTGATTTGAAGGACATGTACAAGAATTACAAAGAGATGACGTTAATTAACGTTGACGTGACGGACGGCGTGTGTCGCCACTGCGCCGAGCCGTTCACCGACTTGGAGACGATGAGGGAACACGTCACACGTCACGGGTTGGAGTTCCACGCCGACCAACCGGACGGGGTCATGCCCTTTCGACTGGACGACGGCTTCAAGTGTTTCATATGCACAGAGAGATTTAATACTCTACTAAATTTGTACAAACACATGAGCATCCATTATCAGCTATACGTCTGCAGTGTGTGCGGAAAAGGATTTATAGATTGCTTGAAGTTGAGGAAACACTCAGTTCTGCACAATGAAGGCAATTTTCCTTGCAAAATGTGTAACGAAGTTTTCACCACTAGTGCTGCGAGAAATTATCACAATGTCTGTAAACATCCATCGCCTCAAGGCAGGTATTCGTGTCCGGTTTGCTGTAAAAGATTCAGCTACTACGCTCAAAGGAATGTGCATTTAAAGAAAAGCAATTGCGGCGCAGAATCATTCTCTAAAAAAGGTCAGGTGTACTCATGTGACATCTGCGGCCTCGAGGAAAAGAGGCTGGCTTTAATAACTAAACATAAAAAGAGAGTACATATTATATCTTGCTCTACTTACGAAAAGAGTTACAAAAGGAGAACCAGACGTGGAGATCTTAAAGCAAAGCTGCATACACCGTTTTCAGAAATGGAAAAAACGGATGATCCAATAAAAAAGAAAGACATTTCGGTGAAAATTGAAGAAGTTAACGAAACAGAAATAAAACTAGAAGAAAGCTCTCCTTTTAACGAATGTAGGAGTGTAAAATTGTAATGTAGATAATTCAATGTTAATGTCGCTTCGTCGAGTCGTGTTATGTTGAAGTTTATCAGATCTTTATTATTTAAAGACTAAATAAAGCATTTAATGTTCGTATTATGATTAGAAGTTTTATTCGATTTAGTATATTCAACTCATTATCGAGCACATAACGTCATTGGAGCGCGTTATATCTGTATTTCTATACTTACACCATAAAAGGCAAAAATGTGTAATTTTGCCTGATTGTATGCTCGGGGTAATCTCGGGAATTACCAGTCCTGTTCGAATAATTATTTTTTATTGGCCAAATTCAACGGGAAGGCTATTTTTGTCCCAGAGATTCCCACTGGCCACAGGAGTTAAGCCTTAAGGTGCCGCCAGTGTTCATACTGTCAGATGCTCCTTAAGTTTATAATATTGACTTTTTCCAATCAATGTGATAAAGAGGTAATTTTTTTAAGTATGTTTGTTCGAGCTAATCTCGGGAATTACCAGTTCCATTTGAATAATTATTTTTGTACTAGATAGCTACATTCAACGGGAAGGTTGTAGGCTATTTTTCGTCTCAAAATTCCCATGGGAACGGGCACAACGCGGGTAAAACCGCGGGGCGCTGCTAGTATAATAATAAAGTATTAGGATCTTTTTTAACTTATCTCGGGTAAAACTAATGGATTTGACTGTATAGTCTGTCCCACAAACCCTTAAAGCTGCACCCGAAATGACCTCGTGCGCCAACAACAAGGGCGTAGGGGTGGCAATGCACTGGAGCGGGCTTATTTAAATTGTTAATTTTTGTGCCCATGACACGAAGAAGATGATTGCGGAATACTCTCACAAAGCCAGAACATTAATTTCTATTCCGTTGTTGGGTTATTGGGTCGTTATTGGGTTGTGGTTCTCGTGTTAGTTACATGTTGGTATAGCGTGCGCATTGTGGCTTTCAATCCGTCTTATTATAGCAACATTTCTATTCATCAAAACCTTTGATATAAACACATACATAACAAGCAATAAATTAAATCTAGACTAAGATCTAGTCACGTACCTAAACTTAGCGTAAAGACGCGTGTTGCTGTATTTAGTGATCATCGGTCGTCGTTACCGGCGTAATATTCGGAACACTCTTTTTGGTCCACAGTGATGCCTCTCACGGACGCACAACGCCAACAGTTCCGGAACACCGGCAAAAACACGCGATAACATTTTTGATTTTGATTTTATTTTTTATTTTCAGATTCTAGCAGATATTCTGTATCTAGTCAGATACCGAAAAACAAGGGAAAAGTTAGCGGCATTTCCGACAAAGCAATCATGAAGAAAACTGGAGAGAAAGACTTCTTGGTAAAGAAAAATGTTTACTTAATATTAAAATGCTGGAAGAATATATATCCCTTCAAATACTATAAAAGCGGATACAAATGCTGCTACTGCAATGCCTTATTTTCTGAGAGCGACGAATTTCGGAGCCATGTTGGGAAGTGCATGAAAAAGTATGATTTGAAGGACATGTACAAGAATTACGCAGAGATGGGGTTGGTTAACGTCGACGTATCCGAAGGCGTGTGCCGCCACTGCGCCGAGCCGTTCACTGACGTGAAGACGATGAGGGACCACGTGACACGGCACGGGTTTGAATTCAACGCCGACCAGCCGGACGGGGTCATGCCCTTTCGACTGGACGACGGTTTCAAATGTTTCATATGCAAACAGAAGTTCAGAAGCTTTCTAATTCTGTACAAACATATGAACATCCACTATCAGCTCTTTGTCTGTAGTGTGTGTGGGAAAGGATTCTCGGAAACGTTAAAATTACGGAGACATTCAGTACTGCACACTGAAGGTGATTTTCCTTGTAATGAATGTGACCAGGTATTCACTACCATCGCAGCGAGAACATATCACAATGTCACTAAACATCCTCCGGCGGAAAAGAGGTATATGTGTCCAGTGTGTGACGAAAGATTTCACTACTACGCTCAAAGAAAAAAGCATTTGAAGGAAACCAAATGCGGCGACGACTCATTTGCCAAGAAAGGTAAAATATATACATGTGACGTTTGTGGAATTAAAGAAACTAGATTAGCTTCTATGAATAAACATAAAAAATATTTCCATTACGTTAACTGTCCTGTATGTGATAGGACTTTCAAACATAGGAAGTTACTTAATACTCACAGAGCGAGGATGCATGCCGGGTATGTGGAAAAGGATACTGAAAGTGAAGACGAGGAATGGTCTGAGTATGAGGACTAAACAGAGAGGAAGAAATTTTGTCATCTTAATTCATCCGAGGGAGAATCTGAGGAGGAATAATGGAATGGTGATCCTGAAGCATACGAGACGCGTGCCCCAACATGAGATTATGCTATTACTTCTGACCTTTACATTCTAAGATATTTTAGTTTTAATACTGCCTTCAACTCCCAGGTCGAGGGAAAACATGTTTCCTACTCAGACATGCTTTAGGCAAGCGTGCTCATGACGACATCCTGCTCATTGTACTGATGTCTTTCTAGTGGCCTTTGCCCAGCAGTGGGATATTACAGGCTAATACTTTTTTTACCGCAGTGAAATCTTTCTGTGTCATGTGGGAATACGTTGATTTTGTTTGTTACATTACGAGTATGTGTTATTTTTAAGAAAAAATACTGAAAGTGAATTAAATTTATGGTAGGTTTTTAGGTTTTAACCTTGTGTTAAGTTTGACTTTTCGGAAAAATCTTGTTTTATACTATTAATCCAATCATTTGGTAAAAAAAAGGGGGTTACCTGGAAAGTTTTCCGGGAGTTTTGAAAATTGGTTTATTTATAGATTTGGGTATGCTCTTTTCGAATTTCAACTTTGCCACCTCGTACCCCCGCCGCTCGCGCCGCCATATTGAAAAAATGGCGCCTAAAAACGGTTTTTTGGAAATAGGTATCTCTTTTCCGACGCATTTTACGACAAAAATATCTATGTACAAAATTAAACTAGAGAAAATTTCCTACAATTTATGTATTAATATTTTTTTTCATAAAATCAATAGCTTTTGGCGTACGAGCGCCGCAAAGTACACTTGAGAGCATAGAAATCGCACATAGGGGAATTTTCCTGCATTTTGATTTTGATACTTGTTTTTTTTTTAAATTAAGTGTTGGTTGCTAATATAACTTAAATTAAATTAAAGTACACACTGTTAGCTTCCTAAAAACCCATAATGTCTGGCCTTGACCTTCCAAATCATAGCAGTGGTGGCCTAACAATGGAATGGGCTAAATTCGCTCGTTACAAGTAGCGCGGTTTGTGGGACTTTGAGCAGGTATAAAAGGTTAAAAAAACAATAAATCCGTGAATGTAACGATTTTTTAATACGAGGTATTGCCTCCCCTAGCCTTAATAACAGCTTCCAGTCGAAGATTCATTGAAGAAATCAATGTTTTTACGAAATCCTTCGGTATGCTGTCCCATTCTTCCTTGATCGCGGTTTGAAGCTCTCAGAGACTCGTAGGCACTGCGTTTCTGGCTCTTACTCGTTTCTTTAGTTCGTCCCATAAGTGCTCAATGGGATTGAGATCTGGGCTTTGAGCAGGCCACTCCATAACGAGTACTTCAACCTCCTCCAAGTACTGGCGTACTATAGCAGCGGTGTGTGGTCTAGCGTTGTCCTGCATAAAAACGAAGTTTTCGCCGATAAATCCCGAAAAGGGCACAAAATGTTCTTGCAGGATATCCCGACGTAACGTTGGGAAGTCAATCCACGCGATCGATGATCGGTATCGGGCCCTGTGATGAAGACAAGTTCGGTTTTCGCTTCCAGTGAAATACCTCCCCAGAACATACACGAACCACCCCCGTATGCGACCCGTTCGGAGATGCAGCATTGAACAAAACGCTCACCGGATCTTCGGTAGACTCTACCCCGTCCGTCGTTACCAAGGAGACACATCCTGCACTCATCGGAGAAGAGGACTGCCTGCCATTGATCCATAGTCCAATTTACGTGATTTCGAGCAAACTGAAGGCGTGCTTGTCTGTGTGCTGGGGTAAATTTTGGGCCAGTTGCGGGACTGTGCGCTATCAGACCTCCTTCGGCTAGTCTTCTTCTAACTGTCCACAAACTGACTTCCACTTCTCTAACTTCCTGGAGCTGCTGTCCGAGTTGAACTGCAGTCAACCGGCGATTTCGTAGTGATGTATTCACAAGAAAGTGGTCATCGCGCTGTGTTGTCGCACGTTTTGGGCCTGTTCCTGGTTTCCTGGTATAGCCACAAGTTTGCTGATATCGCAGGTATACACGTCGAACAGCATATCTGCTCAAATTTTATTGACGAGCCACTTGACTTTGGTTCTGTCCAGCTTCGATAAGTGCAACCACTTGAGCCGCTACTTCTGGTGTGGTATCCATTTTCTTGATTAGAGAGATGACGTATTCGTTAAAGAACCTTTCTGACTGGGAGTTGGTATGCAAATGATGTCATTTTAATCATCCCTTGTCGTTTTATACCTGCTCAAAGTCCCACAAACCGCGCTACTTGTAACGAGCGAATTTAGCCCATTCCATTGTTAGGCCACCACTGCTATGATTTGGAAGGTCAAGGCCAGACATTATGGGTTTTTAGGAAGCTAACAGTGTGTACTTTAATTTAATTTAAGTTATATTAGCAACCAACACTTAATTTAAAAAAAAAACAAGTATCAAAATCAAAATGCAGGAAAATTCCCCTATGTGCGATTTCTATGCTCTCAAGTGTACTTTGCGGCGCTCGTACGCCAAAAGCTATTGATTTTATGAAAAAAAATATTAATACATAAATTGTAGGAAATTTTCTCTAGTTTAATTTTGTACATAGATATTTTTGTCGTAAAATGCGTCGGAAAAGAGATATTTCCAAAAAACCGTTTTTAGGCGCCATTTTTTCAATATGGCGGCGCGAGCGGCGGGGGTACAAGGTGGCAAAGTTGAAATTCGAAAAGAGCATACCCAAATTTATAAATAAACCAATTTTCAAAACTCCCGGAAAACTTTCCAGGTAAAACTACCAAATGATTGGACTATATGTGAAGATAATTTAATAAAAATGCAAAAGTTGACAACGCCATTGTAATTCAGTTTTGATGTTCCTTAATTGAATATTACAATAATTAACGTTACTATACCAAAATTCTTTGCTGTTCGTGTATTTTTAATTATTTCTATATAAATAAAGGTATTTATAATTATTTTTTGTTTGTTGTACTTATACCTTAGAGATACGAAATAATTGATATTAAAGGAATTAATAGCAGGGGCCGGTTGCCCGTTCCCGTGGGAATTTCGGGATGAAAAATAGTTTCCCGTTAAATGTTGCTCCATGTGGCATCAATTACAAAATAATTATTCGAATCGGACTGGTGATTCCTGGGTTTAGACCGTACATACAAACAAAATTTCAAATTTTATCTCTTTATTATATTATAGTACTAGCAGCGCCCCGCGGTTTTACCCGCGTTGTGCCCGTTCCCGTGGGAATTTCGGGATTTTTTTTACATAAAAACCTTCCTCTTGAATCACTCTACCTATTACAAAAAACCGCATCAAAATCCGTTGCGTAATTTTAAAGATTTAAGCATACAGACAGACAAACAGACAGACACGAAAAAGAGACGACTTTATTTTATACTATGTAGTGATAAGTAGATACTTAGCGTCATCAAATATTGAAGCGAATCAACAAAAGCACGTAGATGTTAAAATAACATCACTATTAATTTAATTGAAATCTCATCTCAAGAGAAGAAACTGTTCGTAATGTATGTGATGTCACAAATATATTGAAACATAACTTTTTTATTTTTAGGAGGAGTCGGCAACGCAATCTCGATTGGAAACAAACCCAATATAAGAAATACGAAATTCGAAAGATCAGCGAAATCTATTGTCCAAATAGGAACAAAATTGAACGCTGTATCCTTAATAAAATGTTGGAACTTGTATCCGTTCAGATGGAACACTAATCGTTTCAAGTGCTCTTTCTGTGAAGACACCTTTTCCGAAAGCGTTGCCCTCCTCAGTCATGTTAAAGAGTGTATGATTAAACATGAAATTGAAGACGTTTATACCAAATTTAAAGAGATGACTCTCATCAACGTAGATGTAACCGATGCTGTATGCTGTCATTGCCAAAGTTCCTTCTCTGATGTGGAAATTATGAAGAAGCATATGAAACAACATGATATAGAATTTGACGATAGATATCCAAATGGTATTATGGCATTCAGATTGGACAACAAAAATAAGTGCGTCCATTGCAACGAAAGCTTTTCCACTTTCCTACAGCTTTACAAACACATCAACATACATTATCAGTTGAATATCTGCTCTTATTGCGGCAAAGGTTTTCCTACGGCCCATCGACTTAGAACACATGCGCAGGTGCATCAAACTGGCTCGTTCCCCTGCAACTTATGCTCTAAAGTCTTTAAAAGAAAAGTTTCCCGTGATTACCATAATTTATTATCACATCCTAAGAAGGATAGATATGTCTGCCCAGTTTGTAAGATGAGATTTCAATTTTACTTTCAAAGAGCGAAACACATGAAGACGGGAGATTGTGTGACGACTGAAGATAAAGGAGAAAAAAGTATGAGATCTGACGACTGTGTGGTGTTATATTTGACAGGGGCAGATGGCTCGTTTTCTTGTAATTCTTGCGATAAAACGTATAAAACAGAAGGGGCTGTTAGAAAGCATGTTACTACCAAACATGATACAAGCAAAGTGTCCACTGCTGAGTAACTTTCCAAAAAATATGATTTTATATTTTATTTTCATTGAAATCAATTGCCTATAAGTAACTTTTGAGGACTTGCAGAAGTCCTATCTATACTAATTTTAAAAAGAAATGTTATTCCTGTTTAACAAAATATATATGGGAAAATAACGTAAAAAAACCCACTAGCGCCATCAGTCGCGGTGGAACCACCGCGCTAATTTAATAATATTTTAGTTTTACTTGTATTACAATGTTTTCGTGGATTTTCAATCAAATCTTTCTTTACTATAAATACAAATATAACGTAAGACGTAAAATATGTCAGTATAGATGTTTGTGGTAATGAGGCAATGTGCTTCAGAGGGAGGCTATAAATAATATTCATGCTACACAAAAGGTGGTTCCCTACTTATTAATATGCGCTGTATGATACGATGATACGTTGTATTCTATCCTGATGGATTATGGATATCTCTGCAATATACACTTGTAACTAATACTTTTTAGGTAAACCAATACAGATTTTTCTTCGCCCAATGTCTTAAAAAGTTTTTCAGTTTCTATACATAAAAGATTAAATCCTAAACAATGTTTTTGTTTACTTTTAGGTCCGACTAACGAACGGCCTAAAAATATCAAGACATGCGTTAGCGCTCGTCAGATGCTTAGGAGGCGGCGAGCTAACAACGAGTTGCCCGGGCATTCTGAGAAACGGATAGCTAAAACGATGATGAGACGAAACGCGATGACCCTTCTAGAATATTCCACCGCTTGGGCGTTCCGTTGGTTCCAAGGGGCTTTCTACTGCTCTTACTGTGACCAGAAACACGTAGACAAAAACACCCTTAAACAACACGTTGAAAACACACATCTTAACGACCTCCCTACTGCGAAAATTTTTGATAAACTTACAGAGAATAATCTGCTGAAGATTGAAATAGGAAATGTGAAGTGTAGGCTATGCGATCTTAGTATTCATGATGTAGATAGTTTGAGAACACACGCGCAGAGCCACGGGAAAGTATTGAACTTGAATTACAGTGACGGTGTACTACCCTTTCAGTTAGAAGGGGATGATTTCAGCTGTCAAATATGTGGATTGCATTTTGTAACTTTCCCCAAAGTTAATGAGCATATGAACGTTCATTATCAGAATTATGTGTGCGCTAGTTGTGGTAAAGGTTTTGTGTCGGTATCTGGGCTAAGGGGACATAACGAAAGGTGTAAATACACTGAACGAGAAGGCAACTTTCCATGCAGTGACTGTGGCGAGATATTCACCTCAAAATCTGGAAGGAATAAACATAGATTAGTTGTCCATAAGAAAGTTAAGCGATACAAGTGTCCTATATGCTTGGATAGTTTCTCAACATACGATCAAAGGGCTTTACACTTAGTAGATAATCATACTCAAAGGAAGGCATACGTTTGTGATGTGTGCAAGAAATCTTTTGCGACAGCTTCGAAAAAGACTAAGCATTTAATGCATTGTAGCTCGAATCTTGTCACCTGTTCGTTTTGTTTAATGTTGTTTAAAACTAAATGTTCTCTGACACGACATATGAAAAGTGTTCATAAGGATAGCTGAGTTTATGAAGAAAATGATATAAACCTTCTTCAACCTAGAATATCTTTAAAAATCTGCTTAAAGTAGAGAACCTGAAGCTAAGAAGATTATATATATAGCACCTTAAACAGAATCTCTTTAATGACGAAGATATCATGTAATATTAATAAATATACATGCATGAGATGTAGACAAGAAAATTATATAAGTCAGTATGTTTGAAAGACTTTTTTCTATTTTTAGGATTGGCTGAAGACCCTCCACCGCCAGACCAACAACCGGTTATAGTGTGGAAAAAAAAGAAAAGAATGACAAGGGATATGGCTAATGCTGCGTTGATTTTAGAAAACTCTGACGCAGTCGTGTTTCGATGGCAACGCGGAAAGTTTATGTGCGCTTACTGCTCTGAAACATGCACTAACATAAACGAAATAAGAGAACACATATCCACTCAGAGCCATGAGAAACTAGAGATATTCCATTCAAACAAAATTAGAAACAGTATCCCGCTAAGAATTGATATTTCTGACTTATCATGCAACTTGTGCGGACAGAAATTTAATTTTGAAGATTTTAAGACGCATTTACGAACTTTACATAATCTAGCTTGGAATCCAGATAGCACTGATGGTGTTATGCCGTTTTCCTTAAGCGATAAAGAACTGAGATGCGTTCATTGTAGCATACAATTCGATAAATTCATGACTCTATTCAATCATATGAACTCCCATTACGAAGGACACGTCTGTGATGCTTGCGGCAAGTCTTTCACTAGCAGACATAAGCTGAAATGTCACAGGACCATTCACCAATCAGGGCCATTCAATTGTACACAATGCGAGAAAGTTCTGCCCAATCGTGTTGCTAAGAATCGGCATATGAGAACGCATGGGCCTAAGGCGAGATACCGTTGTCCGATTTGCAACGAATATTTCGGCTCCTACCATAGTCGTCTACAACATTTGAGCTCAGTACATGGTGATAAGACAGAGTATAAGTGCAGCTATTGCCCTCTAGTGTTCGTTAGCTGCACTTCCAGATATTCCCATATCCGTCATGTTCATCTCAAGATTAATAAGAAGCGGGTTAAGGAAGAGAATTGAAGATGATCTTATTAAAAGTTCCAACGTTGTCATGCATGTAGCATTCGACTAAAAATCCGTTCTTAAGAACCTATATCTTAAATGTGGATATCCATTACAAAAATAATTATTCAAATAGCATTGGAAGTTCCTGAGATAAGCGCGTTTAAATAAAAAAATCTAACTCAGTTTTATCTATACTAATATTATAAAGCTGAAGAGTTTGTTTTGTTTGTTTGTTTGATTGTTTGTTTAAACGCGCTAATCTCAGAAACTACTGAACCGATTTGAATAATTCTTTCACTGCTAGATAGTCTATTTATCGAGGAAGGCTATAGGCTACATTTTATCCCGGATTTCCTACGGGAACGGGCACAACGCGGGTAAAACCGCGGGGCGCTGCTAGTTACCTATATTAGTATAGGCTTTTTCTAAACGGTCAGTCCTTTTTCTGAAGTCGTGTTGGTTATGAACTTGTATGGATAAAACATTCCTAACATTCCGATATATTTATATTCCTATTTTATGTGGATCTCATTTTATGGTAAGCGAATAAGTGATACATTCCTTTAAAGCTTAAAAACGAACAGTAACTATGAGTATTCGTATTGAACATTCCATGACACTTCCTACTAACAATGAATTTTATTAAGAAATCAGTTCAGTTCTGGGAGTGTTTAACAAAAACTCAGCATAAAATATTCAGATATTTATTTAATTAAATGTATTATAGATTTAGGGGCGAGCAATAAGAAACATATCAACATCGGTTCTCATAGTTATTTGTTTGTTTTTAGGTTCCGGGACTCTTCCACCTGGGACTCTTCTGAAATTCCACCCTGAACTGACCGAGAAGCGCCGCTTTTTTGACGCGCGGCACAACGCAGCTATAGTGCTAGAGAGTTCCAACGTTATCCCCTTCAGATGGAGGAGTGATAAGTTCATGTGTCCCTACTGTCCCTTCACGAGTGCCGAGTTCGAGCCTCACCGTAAACACTACTCTCAGCATAGTGGTGACAAGTTAAAAGCGTTGAACGGCACCAAAAAAAACTTACTCAAAGTCGAAGTGACCGACTTAAAGTGCAATATTTGTAACGTGAAAATGGATACAGTCGAAAGTCTCTCAGAACATTTGCTTGATGACCACAAAAAGCCCATAGATAAAAAATACAATTTAGGCTTGATTCCGTACAGAATTGGCGGGGATACGTACTTCTGTCCGCAGTGCGACGTTTCGTATAAGCAGTTCTCAAAAGTGAACAAACATATGAACGAGCATTATGCTCATCTGATATGCCCTGTATGCGGCAAACCGTTCTTTGCCGCCACTAGAATGAAAGCGCATATGATACAGCATGAAAACAAGAAAGCTGAAGCCAAAATTTACAAATGCTCCCAATGCGATGAAAAGTTTTACACCAAACGCGAGAAGTATACTCATCAGCAGAAACACTCTACTGGCCGGAGCAAGTGTCCCTACTGCAATGAATACTTCAAAAGCTATCCGGACAGGGTGAAGCATTTGAAAACGGTACACGGGAAAGTCAATGAGTACAAATGTCACTTGTGTACGGCGGTGTTTCTGTTGCAAAATGCTAGGACTAGGCATATTGCGCAAGTGCATATCAAAGATAAGAAATTTCCCTGTGAAGAGTGCACTCTAAGCTTCATCACAGCGGGGCAATTGAAGAAGCATATGGTGAAACATACAGGGGAGAGGAATTATGTTTGTTCTGTGTGTAAAAAGGCCTATGCCAGGCCTTTTACACTTCGAGAACACATGCGTATACACACTAACGATAGAAGATTCGCGTGTGAGCACTGCGCTCAGACTTTCATACAGAAGTGTAGCCTAAAGGGTCATATGAAGACGCACCATCCTCACGCCGACCCTTTGCCTTGATTCCAAAGATTTAATTGCATTACCATTTGGTCTTAAATACACTGTTTTCTGCGTTTTTAGTGTTCCATATTTACATGTCATTTCGATTTCACTATATTTTTGAAGTGTAAACTTCCTTAGCGGTGTTGTGCACTTTTTTGTTTTGGGTAAAAAATTACAAACTCGCGTCAGGACACGTGACCTGATCGGAAATTCGTAAGACGTTTTGACGTTAATATTTAAGTTTTAACTTCTGCTGGCACTTCCGGAGTGCAACCAGTTTTTTACCTTGGGTTTAATGTCAATCGCGTTATTACTCTTTCATCTTAATTCCACTGTTTTCTGCATTACCAAGAGTTGTCAAATGTCACTTGATTTCACTCCTTTTATATCTTGGCTACTCGGCTATTGGACATTGTTTGGGTTGGTTTAGACTGGTTTTACCTGCGTTAATAATCAGTTTGTTAACTTATTAAGATTTAATTCCACTGTGATTACCTGCGTTTTGCTACGGGGTTTGATATTCGCTAACTACTCGCGTTTCGAATCTTTAGGTAGTGCTGTGTTATATATCTGTTGTCACATAGAAGTAATTCATCTCATTTATATCAATATTATACATTTTTGGATAGACTTGGAATACTTTTACTGGAATAAATAATTAAAATTATCTTACTTAGACTACTCGCCATTTTAATGTTTAATCTTAGTGTTGTTGTATGTACACAGATCATGTTCGATGATTGTAAATTAATTTTAAATATATTTCATGATCTATACAAAGATACGATTAATCACTAGTTGAATACTTAATTAATTAATACTTAATTGATTACAGTTGAATACCTTATTTATACCAATATTTAAATTTCGGTGTTAAAAAGTGTCACCTTTTGTAGTATGGCTATTTTGGACCTGTCAAAGTATATTATACATCAATTTACAAGTCCAGTGTTAGTTGTAAATATTATAATAGAGCCAATTGATTGACTTTCCTTTTCATTTGATGATTTGCCGAAAGTATTTTTCAGTTTTCAGTTTCATCCTGTATGTATAGAGCTTAATATTTTGACAATTTGTAATAAATATTATATAATTATTATTTGTACAGTTACTTGTTTTTTATTGAAAATAAATCTGCGAATGCATAATACGTGGTTTTATTTCATTGGTCAATTTCCTTACGTAATCTATTCTAATACTATAAAGAGATACAATTTGTAAGTTTTTTCTTTTGTATGTTCGAGGTAATCTCGGGAATTATCAGTCCAATTTAAATAATTCTTTTTGTAATAGATAGCCACATTCAACCGGAAGGTTATAGGCTATTTTTCATCCCGAAATTCCCACGGGAACAGGCACAACGCGGATAAAACCGCGGGGCGTTGCTAATTTCCTTTAAATAGCAACGCAAAAATGGGTATTCTAACGGGAGGTGTCTATCTAAAAACAAGCTGACGTTGTAATATATTGATACTAGTTGAGCCTCCCGGTTACTTCCGCATGAATCCGTTGCTGAAGCTGCGGCGAATATACTTTCCTTGAACTTAAAAGAACAAAATTTAACCAAATCGGCCCAGCCGTTCTCGCGTTTAGTGAGACTAACGAACATTTTTATATATCTAAGATAGAGTTTAGTTACGAGTGTTGTAGTTAAGACATAAACATTTAACAGTTTTCTTTAAGTTATTGCATCCGTTGTAAGTACTAATAAGTTTAATAATATAATAGTCAGAATCGGTGCTTGAGTAAAAACCGTATATTTTTCTGTTTTTCCAGAAGATATACAAATTAAAATGGAGATCGAATCGGATGTGGAAATTAACAACGCGGCTAAAGATCGCAGGGAGGCGTTCAGGACTAATATATCGACGATACTAGAGACTTGTACTGCTTACCCGTTCAAGTACCGCAAAGGGATTTATCTATGCTTTTACTGCAAAGCGACGTTCCTTGAACCGGAGAAATTGAGGGCGCATAACGTAGCGCATCATCTAGAGTGCAAACAGCTCATGAAGCCGCGCAAATACGAGCCTTTAAAGTTCGACTTTGCGAACGTAAGCTGCAAGTTATGCGGCGCGGCCATTGCCGATTACATGTCTCTTAAAATACATCTGACGGACCATGGGAAGGAAATTAATTGTACATGGGGAGAGAGCGTGCTGCCATACAAATTAGCTGAGAAAGACACGCATTCTTGTCAGGTTTGTGGCAAGAAGTACGAAATGTTTCTAAGTCTGCACAAACATATGAATGAGCATTACGAACATTATATATGCGAGACGTGTGGCAAAAGATTCGCCACTTCCCAAAGAATGATGAATCACGCACGCACACACGAGCGAGGCGAGTTCCCGTGCAAGATTTGCAACGAGACATTCAACTCCCACGCGTCAGTTTACGCACACATATCCAAAGTTCACAAGCTCAATAAACGGTACAAATGTCCGATCTGCGACGAGAGATTCGCGTCCTACAAACATAGGTTGAAGCATCTGAATACGGTCCACGGGGAGAAAACAGCCACTTTCCCCTGCCCATCATGTCCTAAAGTATTTGACTTGTGCAGTACAAGAACGGCCCATATACGTTCCAGACATCTGCAAGAACGGAACCACGTTTGCTGCCTATGCGGCATGAAGTTCTTCACCAACTATGAGCTTCAGGAACATTCTATTAAACACAGCGGGGAGAGGATCTATCAGTGTGATGTTTGCAAGAAGTCCTACGCCAGGTTGAAGACTTTGAGGGAACATATGAGGATCCATAATAATGATAGGAGATTCGTTTGTATGCTGTGCGAGCAGTCTTTTATACAGAATTGTAGCTTGAAGCAGCACATGAGAGTTCATCATCCTACTTATGTGAAACATTAATTATGGCATCATACTAAGCTCAGCATATGATTTGCCATATGCTTACTGCATACTTTCCGCCTACGTCTCTATTATATTATTTACTAGCAGCGCTCCGCGGTTTTACCCGCATTGGGTCCGTTCCCGTGTGAATTTCGGGATGAAAAATGGCCTATAACCTTCCCGTTGAATGTGGCTATCTATTACAAAACTAATTATCCAAATCGGAATGGCAATTCCCGAGATTAGCTCGCACATAAAAAACAAACAAACTTACAAAAATTACCTCCTTATAATATTAGTACAGATATAGAACTGTCTCCGCAACCAGCCGCGAACAACCAGAATCTTTTCATAGTAACTGCGAAGTTTTTTAATGGGGTTAATTTATACTAGCGCAGAGTCGAAGCGCATCGAAGCGTCTATCCAAAACTGAACATAACAAATTCAACCTTAACTCCACAGCGTAACGCACACATTACTTCTGAGATTTTAAAAAGACGCGCGCATTCTTCGGTATTCGCGCGACTTCGCGCGAACAACGCTGATTGGTGCGCGCGCATTCTCGCGTATCCATGCGACCACTAGCGAACCTACGCGACCACTAGCCAACCTACGCGACACTTCGTCATCAGTCGGGGATTGCCCATTACTACACGTAAAAAAATGCGCGCGTATTCAGGCGAATCCGCGCGCAATCGTGCGGCTTCGCTTAGAATTTGACGCTTCGATGCGCTTCGACTCTGCGCTAGTATAAATTGACCCTTATTCATCTCGGCTGCATGTAAGCCCAAGCTGAATCACTACATAGTATAAATCAAAGTCGCTACTTTTGTCTGTTTGTTTGTCTGTATGCTTAAATCTTTAAAATTACCCAACGGATTTTGATGCGGTATTTTGTAATACGTAGAGTGATTCAAGAGGAAGGTTTATATGTATAAAAATTCCCGAAATTCCCACGGGAACGGATACAACGCGGGTAAAACCGCGGGGCGCTGCTAGTTACAAATAAATGGTAAAACTTATTATTTATTTAAACGGGAACTTACGTACGACGTTACGTCCGTAAGTTCCCGTTCAACGTACGTTTCAACAATTTACAAACTTTAAACGAACAAATTCTGTTTATTATATGAATTAGTATAGATACAGAATACAGACTATGATACAGATAGATAATCTTAATATATTCAGATATGTAAATAACGCTGTAGTACCTCAGTACAGTTCGATTCAAATAAAATGACAGTTGAGCGCTCCTAACGCTACACTAGATAAATGCAATTATTGATAAGCAAAACTTTTGTCATGATCACGTGACATTCCTATTAAATCCTATCATACTACCTTCATCTTATACCTTGACATTAGCATTAATTCTACAGAAAACATGGTCTATATTAAAGTCAATCGACTCATTTACTTTAGGCGGCCTATAAACTCCAGCGCCAAAGATGGCCGCTTACCTACTCAAAATGAATGAATGAATGAATGATTGTAACTATATATTTGAATGTAACTATATCGTATTAAGTTGATGTATACTTAATATAGAAAATATAAATGTTTTAATTGTAAATACCAAAAGTCGTGTACGTATAAAAATAAAATTATTTATTCAAATACAACTTTGATTTTAATTTAGAACTATTTAATCCTTAAATTTATGCCGCCTTATATCTAGATACAGATAATAATAAAATTTGAGAGGTGTCAAGGGACACCCGGATGGAACGAAGTTTATTTATTATCAACAAAAATAATCGTCGCGACACCACACTGTTCAATGCGAAATAGACAGAGAAACATGCTCGCCGCGCATGTTTGTCTCTCTCTGGCGTGCACATGTTTTTCTGTCGGTCTCTCTCTGGCGTGCGCAAGTTTCTCTGTCTGTCCTTCTCTGGCCTAAAAATATCGTTACCATTTTTCCGTCTAGCCCCCTTTCGCAACGCGCGATAAGGAACTTCGTTCCAAAAATGCTAAACTTTCCTTTCTTTTGCACATATTGTAGTAACGCTATAAACGATAATTAAATATTTGATAGCAATCTCAAGCGGGACTGATAACTGGTAGCTTCAAATTGGGAAGAGTGGCGGGAATGGGGGGAGGCCTTAGCCCAAATAACAGGCTAACAGTAATATCAAGCGATAAATAATATAACTGTACAGTACTTGCATTGAGCACCGTCCAAGCAAACAATGTCTTCGGAGACAGACATTGTTTGCTCCCTCTTTCATTCGGTTAGACAAGCGAGCAAGCAACAATTCACAAAACTAAGTGAAAATGCCCCTTTGGACACTGCTAAATTAAATATCTCTTATTGGAGACTGGAGACACACAACTATTGAGACAACCGGGACTGACAATCTATCACTACATAGTATAAAACAAAGTCGCTACTTTTGTCTGTTTGTTTGTCTGTATGCTTAAATCTTTAAAATTACGCAACGGATTTTGATGTGGTTTTTTGTAATAGGTAGAGTGATTCAAGAGGAAGGTTTATATGTATAAAAATTCCCGAAATTCCCACGGGAACGGGTACAACGCGGGTAAAACCGCGGGGAGCTGCTGTATAAGTAGAAAGGAAAGTCGCGTGAGTTAAACTTATAACTCAAGAATGGATGGACCGATTTTAATGACTCTTTCTAACGTATTACATCTTAGATTACGCTTCTTTTTGAGATACCCTCTTTTTTAAAAAGTAATGAAGACCACAGCTTAATCATATCTATGCAGAAAAAATTAAATTAATATTTGAGCACATTTGCCATGTAAACCCCGTTTGTCGTTGTGTGAATTAAAGTTTAAACAGAAATATTATCTTTTTAGGTGAGATACAAAAGAAAACTGAAACCGAAGCAGAGAAAGGATTATCATACAAAGAAATAAGAGATAAGGCTAAGCTGAGGAAGCAACGGTTGAAAACGCTGATAGAGAGTACTATGATCTGCCCTTTCAAATGGAATAAGAATAAGTACATGTGCTTTTTCTGCGACGAAGCCTTCATGGATCCAATGCTGCTCAGAGCACACAACTCTACTCACGTGGCAAACCCAAAAGAAAACGAAGAAAAATTGGACATCAGTTTATCGAATATCGCACATTTTGTCCGAGTCGATATAACTGATAATCGTTGTAGATTATGCACTACTCAATTTGAAAGCTTAACAGAATTGACTAATCACCTTGCGATTCATCATGATAATATGAAAGACTTGACTGTTGATGAATACGTCTTGCCCTTTAAGTTGACGGCGAAGAAAATGCAATGCGGCTTGTGCTCTGAAGTGTATGCCGACTTTAAAGTGCTGACTTCACACATGAATGTACACTTTCCGAATTATATGTGCGATCAATGTGGAATGGAGTTCATTAGTCAAACCCGTCTAAAGAGTCATAGCTATACACACGAAACCGGATCCCATCAATGTGAGATATGTAAAAGAGTTTATAAATCGAAGAGGTCGAAAGATAGACACCACAAAGTTGTACATTTGAAATGTAAACAACACAGATGTCCTCATTGCTCGCAGACGTTCGACTATTACGGACAGAAGTTGAAACATTTGCGTGAAGTTCACGGTATTAAAACGAAGATGTATAAGTGTAATTTATGCGATGAAACTTTCAAATTTTCCAGTTCTTTGTCTTTGCATAAGAAGATACATAAAGGTTAAAGGTCTTATTCATAAACGCTTACTAGCAGCATTTTGGCTAGCAAATGGTTTGTCCCTTTCTGACATACGCTATTTTCCAAAGAGCAAAAGAGACAAAACACTCACTAACAGTGTTTTAGTTAGAGAGCGTTTATGAATGGCAGTTAATGTTTTGTTTTGTAGAAGCAAAAACCAATCTACCGTCTGTTTCTTTTAATATAAACTAAGGATATATTTCGATTTTCTTAGTAAAAGTAAAAGTAAAGTAATAGCCTGTAATGTCCCACTGCTGGGCAAAGGCCTCTCATCTCACTGAAGTTATCAGTACAGTGAGGAGGATTAGGCATAATCACCACGCTTGCCAAATGCGGGTTGGTGATCTCGAACTCGAGCCATGTTTGAAAAGTAGGAAACATGTTTTCGCTCGACCCGGGAATTGAACCCGGGACCTCAGTCTTGGCAGGCGAGCGCACATACCACTAGACCACCGAGGCGTTTCTTAGTAATTGTCTAAAAATAAGTTTAATTTCATTTCATTATATCTAAGTTTCATGATGCGGTTAGAATGAAATAACAACAATAAACCTTTTTCTTTTACTGAAAGTCTTTTATTTATTTGAAAAATCCTTATGACAGTTGCTATTATGTACATTTTGTAATCCTGATTCTTGCTTCTTCTTCTTCTTCATCGAGTGGATGGTCAACCTGACCAATCCTGTTGTCAGAGTTATTGAGCCGCCAAACGCCTCTGACATGGCTCGTGTAACAACTACTATCCGTAGAAAAGAACCGGGACCGACGGCTTAACGTGCCCTGATTCTTGCTGAGCTGATCCGACGCACATAATATGAATTTAAGCATTTAATATTAAGAAGTTAATGTTACAGTTAAGTTCTAGTGTAAAAATCATAAGTAAAAAATAATTTGTAATATCTAAAAACATGTACGAGTATCACAATGTCTACTTACATTAGTGTTGAACCATTTATTTATGAATTCATGATTTTAGTTCGATTCGAAGGTTATCGTTAGGGGGTAACCCTGGAGAAGGAAGGTTTTGTTCATGAAAACATGTAACTCCATTATCCCCTAACTTAACTTTAAGCCTCTCTCTAACTAACTGATGCTACTACATATAAATACTTTTTATGAATATATAATTGACAACCAGACGTCGTCGCCAACAATTATGTCTTCACATATTGTTGACTCCGGTCGGCAGTCGAACCTGCAACCCCCGACACAGTAAGCGCTTTCACTTTCCACTGGGACAGCGGGTTTCTAAAATAGTGACAATGTTGGAGCTTTAGGACGTCTAAAAGTCTAACACCAGGGCGCCCACTTAAACCTACTACAGACATCTTGAGCATACCTGACAACTACCTAAATTGCCGTCTTTGTGTATCAGAAATAAACAGAATTCATTTCATTTTTAGGTGATAAAGAAAAGAAGAACCTCAGCGAAGCGCAGAAACTTGCACGAAAAGAAGACCAAGAGAAAAATATGCTACGGAAGCGACAGCTCGAGGTGCTGGCGGAATGTTCTACGATATTCCCATTTAGATGGCAGAAGAGCAAGTATATGTGCTTCTGGTGCCACAGGTCGTTCATGGATCCAGTCCTATTAAAAGAACACACATTCAAACACATGTCACACCCCAAACGAAGTCAAAGAGAATTTATGGCATCACATTTCAAGGAGTTCATCAAGGTTGATGTTAATGATATTCGTTGTAGATTGTGCGTTGCTGAATTAGCGAGCTTATCCGACTTGGTGCATCACCTTGAGAGTGAACATGGGAAGAAGGATTTAAATGCTGATCATCTCTTACCCTTCAAGTTGGATAAGAAGCAACTGAAATGTGTGATATGTTCAGAAGAATTCAACATATTCCCACGCCTTAGTCAACATATGAATACACATTTTGCCAATTTCTTTTGCGATCAATGTGGAATGGAATTCGCCAGTGCTACCAGACTTAAATTACACAGTCGTTGTCACCGAAAAGGGGAATTTGAATGTGAGATATGCAAAAAAGTGTTTAATACAAAGTTGAGGAAAGATAGACACTACACTTGTTCCCATTTGAAAGCTAAACAACATAAGTGTGTCCATTGTTCGCAAAAGTTCTTGTTTTACTCTCAAAAATTGACACATATACGTGAAGTGCACGGAATTAACCCGAGGGTATACACGTGTAATATCTGCAGTGACACTTTCAACTTCAGTAGTTCCTTGTCAATTCATAGACGGAAGCATAAACAATGAAAAGTGAGTGACATCATGACATCCTGCTGCTCGACGTCACGCCGCTGTCGCTCGGCATCGAGACGCTCGGCGGCGGCTTCACCAAGATCATCACGCGTCCATAGTCGTATTGCAACTTACTAGACACAACGTCAAAATGTATACGCTATTTTTTCTTACTTGTCCTAAAATGTGGACCAATGTCGTCAATTTTCCAGCCGAAGACGATTGCTCCTGACGAGGAAAAAGGTTTAGTGATTTTATTTCATTCCCCTATCTTCATTTTGGGATAATCAAGAAAATATAGAGATAGGTAATCAATTGTAAATTTATAAATAAATGTGTACTAGTATCTATTACAATGTTTTAAGTAATGTCCTTCAGTATTCTTTATACTGGTGTCAGAGTTATTAAGCCGCCAAAGGCCCTCTGACATGGCTCATGTAACGACTACTATCCGTAGAAAGTAACCGGGACCGACGGCGTAACGTGCCCTCCGAAGCATGGAATCATCTTACTTTTCGGGCAATCAGGTGATTCAGCACACAATGCCCTATTTTTTTTATATCAATGCTACACTGATAGAATACTACTAAGAAGTGAACGAAGCCTTGGACGAAAGCTAGTTGATAATAGTATTTATAACAATATTTTATTACATTTAGAGATGTCCTTATAACTTGAGTGTGGTCGATCGTAAGATCTCGTAATCGAGAGCGCTTTTTGATCAATAATCTAATTATTCGGACCACGGCAGTTCTTAGAAAGCACATGAAATAAATACTTAGTGCACTTGGCAACCTGCACAGCAGCCCAGAGCTTAGTTTGAGTCATATTTCAATAAATAATTTATTATTATTTTTTATTACTCGCAATTTATTTATTACTAGCAACGCCTCGCGGTTTAACCCGCGTTGTGACCGTTCTTATGGGATATTCAGGATGAAAAATAATCCCGTTGAATGTGGCTACCTATTACAAAAAGAATTATTCAAGTCGGGCAGGTATTTTCAGAGATTAGCTCGAACATACAAACTCACAAATACCTCTTCATAATATTAGTATAGATTGTATTAATCTTATGTATTTAGTACGTTATATAGGGGAGCGTCGAGATCACACCTTATTCTTTTTCACCATAGTGTACATTAAAACAACTTCCGAACTACCTACTACTAGGGTTCTTCTTCTTCTTCATCGAGTGGATGACCAACCTGACCAATCCTGGTGTCAGAGTTATCGAGCCGCCAAAGGCCTGCTACTACTGCTAGGGTTCGTTTATTTTGAATCGAATTTCGATAGTAGTCATACTATGAGAATGCGTCCCAGTAACGCGCGATAGCCGGAACACAATATTTATATCTACATGAAACTCTCACCCCAATTAAACTGAGCACATGTTTAGAGTGCAAATTTGTGTCGCAGTACTAATACCGTCCATAGGAACCGACATGCTTTACTATCACTATCATCACTACATAGTATAAAACAAAGTAGCTTTCCGCTGTCTGTCTGTCCCTATGTATGCTTAGATCTTTGAAACTACGCAACGGATTTTGATGCAGTTATTTTAATAGATAGTGATTCAAGAGGAAGGTTTATAAGTATAAAATCTCCCGAAATTCCTACGGGAACGGACACAACGCGGGTAATACCGCGAGGTACAGAGAGTACAAACTACTCTTAATTTACGGCTTTAACGTCGTCGCCAACTATGTCTGCACATATTGTTGACTCTGTTGAATCGATACAGCAACCCTCAACACAGTAAGCGCTCTTACATGCCTCTGTGCCAACGGGCTAAGCGACGTATACCTTGGACTTTACTTGGATGAGTGTTTCATAGTGGTATATAAAGAAATAAGTTTAACATTCACTTTGGTTGCAATGAATTTCGGTTTCAAATGAAATAAATGTGTTGAATACTTTTTTAGGTTGGAAGCATTTGAGATGTGGTGTTGGCGTAGGATGGAAAGGATTAGTTGGACCGAAAGGGTGACAAATGAAGAAGTATTAGAATTGGTGAGAGAGCATTACTTGAGACAATAGAAAATAGGAGAGGGAAGATGATAGGACATCTCATACGACATGACAGATACATTAATAATATCATGGAAGGAAAAATTGAAGGAAAGCGAGGTAGGGGAAGGCCTAGAATCAGTTACATGAGTCAGATTAAAGAAAAAGTGTCTGTCATGTCGTATAGAGACGTGAAGGAACTTGCACTGAATAGGAATAGATGGAGAAGTCTGCATCGGACTCACCGACAAGAGCCTTGCTCTTAAATTTATGATGATGATGACATATATTGTTATCAGCATTCAGTACTGACAGTTTAAGTAAGATATGATTTTGGCTTCTTTAAATAAATAAGTGAGAGCTTGGTTATTGTGATGGAAGTATGTATTTATCAGTTTCACGCCGTTGAATGGAGAATATAATATAGAAGAATGTAACAATAATACAATTTAAACGCGTCCTTACATAGCATGAAGTAAAATTAACTTGAACTAGCATTCTAAGTTTCTATAAAAACTTATTTGTGATGTAATGAATACAGAATGCTAATGCTTTACTCATTTTAGGTGTCGGAATAAGAATCAAGATAAAAGGACTTGAAGAGGAAGAAGACGAAGCAAGGGAATCGAAAGACCAAACGAGGCATAAAAGACAGCAGAGCAAACTGATTCTGGAAACTTCCACGATTTGTCCATTTAGGTGGTTGAAGAATAAGTATCTGTGTTTCTATTGCAATGAGACGTTCCTCGACCCAGCCCATCTTAGAGAACACACCTCCACCCATTCTATAACCAAAGAAAGAGGCCTGTTTCTTATTGGTCTGTCAAAAGTAAGAAAACACGAGTTCGTCAAAGTTGACATAACTGATATGAGTTGTAAGTTGTGTCAAACTACAGTAGAAAACATAAATGAATTTAAGAAGCATCTCTCTGTTACACACAACAAAGATATCGATGAAAATACGAAAGATGGTATTTTACCTTTCAAGTTGACTTTGGAGAAACTAAAGTGTGTGCTGTGCGTAGAAGAATTTGACGATTACAAAACCCTTAACAAACATATGAATGTACATTTTCCGTACTTCGTTTGTGATCATTGTGGCAACGGATTCATGACTCCAGACAGACTCAGGATCCATCAGTATTCGCATGAAACCGATTCGGTTAAATGCGAGGTTTGTAACAAGATTTTCAAGTCAAATTATGCTAAGACTGAACATTATGAACGAGTTCATATGAAGGTGAAAAGACACAGATGCACTCGATGCTCGGAGACGTTTCAAAATTTCTTCCAACGGTCCAAACACCTAGCACAAGTCCACGGAGTGAAGGCAAAAGAGTATAAATGCGAAATATGCGACAAGGTGTACAAAAGCAGCAGTGGCCTAGGAGTTCACAAGCAATCAATACATTTAAAGCTAAAAAAATTTGCTTGCCAAATCTGTGAATGGAAATGTTTCTCTCATTCTACTCTCAAACATCACATGCTCACACACACTGGAGAGAGGAAGTACCAATGCGAAATATGCAAGAAATGCTACGGCAGAAATTATACGTTGCGAGAACATATGAGGATCCACGAAAATGATAGGCGATTTGTGTGCGCTGTTTGTGGACAAGCGTTTGTACAGAAATGTAGTCTTCAAGGTCATACTAAGACGCATCACCGAGAAATTCTATGATGCACTGATGTTGCTTTACAGCCCATTCTGTATAGTGTGATAAAGTAAGATCATGTAGATTAGTGGTCCAACTGTCGGGAGTTTTTAGATCGCCTAAACTCCTCCGACATCGTCTATCGATTAAAACAACCGAGAGAAAAAAATACGTACACTTTGAAGCACGTCAGCGATATACGCACATCACACATATCATTCACCTCACCTACCCACACATGGTTCATCCATGCACATGTGCCCACGCAAACACACACACTCGCACACAAACATGTCCATTTATGTATTATTTTTTTAATAACTACATGAAAGTATAGAAAATGTTATATTACAAATAGATTATTTAGAATTACACATGTAAGGTTATAACGTACTGTTTATACTCTGTTTTTTTTTATTGTCACAAAATGTGGATCAATGTCATCAATTTTCCAGCCGAAGACGATTGCTCCTGAAGAGGTAAAAGTTTTAGTGATTTAATTTTACTCTTACCCTATCACTGAACCTTTTTAGGGTTCCGTAGCCAAATGGCAAAAACGGAACCCTTATAGATTCGTCATGTCTGTCTGTCTGTCTGTCCGTCCGTCTGTCTGTCTGTCTGTCCGTATGTCACAGCCTTTTTTCTCCGAAACTATAAGAGCTATGTTGTTGAAACTTAATGTGTAGATGTATTCTGTGAACCGCATTAATATTTTCACACTAAAATAGAAAAAAAATAAAATTTTAGGGGGGTCTCCCATACTTAGAAATGAAAAAAATATTTTTTTTTTCATCAAACCCATACGTGTGGGGTATCTATGGATAGGTCTTCAAAAATGGTATTGAGGTTTCTAATATCATTTTTTTCTAAACTGAATAGTTTGCGCGAGAGACTCTTCCAAAGTGGTAAAATGTGTGTCCCCCCCCCCCCCCCCTGTAACTTCTAAAATAAGAGAATGATAAAACTAAAAAAAATATATGATGTACATAACAATGTAATCTAACACCGAAAATTGGTTTGAACGAGGTCTAGTTAGTAGTTTTTTTTTTACGACATAAATCGTAAACCGCAAAAAAATACTGATTATTCATTCAATAACTCAAATGTAAATAAAAAAACATTTATTTCAAGAACTTCTTTATTATGTTACTCGCTGCTACGGAACCCTTCATGGGCGAGTCCGACTCGCACTTGGCCGCTTTATTTTCCTCGTAGTCGTCTTCGACTGAAAAATTTACGGTATTGGTCCACATTTCGTGACGATAAAAAAGAAATAGCGTTATACGTACTGTTACGTAATTTCTCGATGGGGCGTTGGTATCTTAAGAGCGTTTGTCCACCGCCGCCATCACCGTCACGTCACCGAGAACGAGATGACGGCGCCGAAGTAGCGGTAGATACATTTAGAGCGTTTTACTTTAGCCGCGTGTCCATCGCACATCCGTCACCCGAGCGCCGTTATCGCGGCCGCCGAATTTGCGAGTAAATCGGCGTGACCGCTAGAACGTGGCCCGAGATTTTGACGGGCCGATGTACCGGCAATACAAAACACGTATGAACTTGTCCACACACTGCCGTCGCCGTCGCACCGTACACGAGCTCAGTTATTATTTTGTCAGTCATCAATTATCATAATATAACATTGTAATAAAAATGGCCAAAAATTTTTAATACGATATTTATTAATTAATAGAAGTTATTTATAGTAAGGAATGTTTGTGGGATGAAACCAAGGAAGAAAACGCGATTACCACCCATGCCAGCTGGAACAAACTAAGCCAGCGAAATCGGTCGCGGTGGACAAACGATCGCCGTCACGTCATATTAAACTCGGCCCGAAATAATCTCGTTCTCGGTGACGTGACGGTGACGGCGGCGGTGGACAAACGCTCTAAGAGTGCGTTGCCATTGAAGCGGAGTGGAGCTGCCTAGACCTCAACGGACCATTCGCAATGCATTACGAAAAGATTGTGACAATGTCAATGCGTTGTATGACAATCACAATGCGTGTGATTGGAGATCGGGCTCCGCACCGCTTCAATGCTCGCCCTAACACTGCCCACGCTACAGAGAAGATACTGTCCAGCTTATACCCGATATTTATTTCAACTAGTAACTCTTGTATTCAATTTCAATATCAAGTATTTAGTTTAATAAAAGGTATTTTTAATAAGGTCTTGTTTTAATTATTTCAACTTGAGCACATAATATTTTAAACTATAGTAAAAACAAATGTAGCAATGAGAGGCGTCTCAGCTGATGTTCTACTGGCAGTCTTCTGGTATGTGAATTCACTAGTCGCGCCCCGCGGTTTCACCCGCGTTGTACCCGTTCCCGTTCATCTGTTATTCTGATGTGTTGTAACCTATATTACTGTAAAGTTTCATCCAAATCCGTTCCGTAGTTTTTTTGGCGTGAAGGAGTAACAAATATACATACGTCCATAATCACAAAGTTTCCCATCGTATAATATTAGTAGGATATCACGGAACGCACACTAGAGACAAGACGTCTATCTTTTGTGTAACACTAAATAATTCGTTTAATTTCTATACAAACGAAACGTTGTGGAGCTCGATCACAATGCATTACGAAAACATTTGTGTGTCAAATTCATTTCGTTAATTTTTAATAAACAAAAAAAAAAGAAATAAATCAAATTGAAAATTTTTGATTAAAAATAATTTAAAATGAAATTTCATTCACATTTTTATTCAAATCCAATTTCACTGTGTGTGGCAATTTCGACGCTTTGTGATTGGTTGAAAAAACGGTCAAGTGCGAGTCGGACTCGCGCATGGAGGGATCCGTACATTAAAAAACGGCAAAAAATCACGTTTGTTGTATGGGAGCCGTCTTTGAATATTTGTTATATTTTATTTTTGTTGTTATAGCGACGATAGAAATACATCATCTGTGAAAATTTCAACTGTCTATCTATCACCGTTCTTGAGATACAGCCTGGTGACGGACGGACGGACGGACAGCGAAGTCTCAGCAATAGGGTCCCTTTTTTACCCTTTGGGTACGGAACCATAAAAAGCAACTACTCCTTTCGCAAGGCAGAGGTACTTTTTTCTATAACTTAATTAAAAAGTAGATATCTGACATGTTTATAAACACACAAACATATCTATAACGGTATACGACTGTGATCATAAGCCGTGTTATAAAGCATGGTTACTTAATACTTAAATGTATATCATTAAATAAACAAAGCGCTTATTACTTTCTCGTTTTAGGTGTGCAAGAGCAAACAGACCAGAGTAAACAAGACAATCAGAAATCGATTGACCAAGCGAGACGAAAATGGCAGCCGACGGAACGTATTCTGGAAACTTCTACGATCTGTCCCTTTAAGTTTTTGAGGAATAAGTACCTGTGTTTCTACTGCGATATGACTTTCCTGGACCCAGCGCTCCTTAGGGAACACACCTCCACTCACCCAATAGCCACTGCCCATTCAATACTCAAAAACGCTTTATCCAAAGGAAAAATTGAAAATTTCGTCAAAGTTGACATAACTGATATTAGTTGTAGACTATGTAACACTAAGTTGGAAAGCCTTAAAGAGTTTAAAAAGCATCTGACAGTTGTACATAACGAAAATATTGATGCCAATGCAAAGGATGATTTCTTGCCGTTCAAGTTGGCTATGAAGAAATCAAAATGTGTATTATGTGATGAAGAATTTGATCAGTACAAGAATCTTAACTATCATATGAATGTCCATTATCCTCGTTTTGTTTGCGATCAATGTGGCAACGGATATAGATCAGCTCGCAAGCTTAGAACCCATCGGATTTCGCACGAAACCAGCAAGATTAAATGCGTCACTTGTGACAAGGTATTTAAATCACATAACGGTATGACAGAACATTATAGACGTGTTCATTTGAAGATGAAAAGGAACAGATGCGCCATTTGCTCGGAAACGTTTCACAGCTACATCCAACGGATAAGACACCAATCACAAGTACACGGAGTTAAGAAAGAGTATAAATGCGACATTTGTGACAAGGTTTATATGAATTGCGGTGGTTTAGGTAGACACAATCAGAAGGTGCATTTGAAGTCTAACAATATGTATGCGCAATCTGTGGGTGCAAATGTTACCCAAATATAACTCTTAAAGGTGCGGTCCATTGAAGAGGAGTGGATCTTTGCCCCATTCACCTATCACAACGCATTGACATTGTCAAAATATTTTGGTAACGCATTGTCATTGCTCGGCACAGCTCCTCTCCGCTTCAACGTATTCACCCTAAATCATTATGTGTAATCTTCTTCTTTATCGAGTGGATGGTCAACCTGACCAATCCTGGTGTCAGAGTTATTGAGCCGCCAAAGGCCTCCGACATGGCTCATGTAACGACTACTATCCGTAGAAAGTAACCGGGACCGACGTCTTAATGGAGAAAGTATTTTATGCACAACAAATAAAAATACATATGACAAATAGAAGAGCTGTTTCTCAATATGTTGGAGCAGATTTATACATGGACTTACTAGCCTAGCCTTTAGTCTGATCTAGAACGATACTTAATAAAAAATAAACTTGAGAGGTATCAAGGGACACCCGGATGGAACGAAGTTCAATGCGAAATAGAAAGACGAAACGAAAATATCTGGCTTGCTTTCTATAAGAGAGAGTCTGTCTCTCTCTAGCGGCGTGCGCATGTTTCTCTGTCTGTCTCTCTCCAACGCAAAAAGTGTCGTTACAACGTTTCGTCTTAATTTTTCCCGTCTAGCCCCCTTTCGGAACGCGCGATAAGGAACTTCGTTCCAAAAGTAAAGTGTTAGCCGGTAATGTCCCACCGCAAAGCTTTCCGACGTACGCTATTTGCCAAAGAGCAAAAGAGACAAAACACTTTGTAACAGGGGTTTAGTTAAAGAGCGTTTATGTAAGGCGGTTAGTGTAACGATAGCGTAATGTAATGCAAGGGTCGGTTCATATCTGACGGAACATTCGTCGCGTATTATCGGTCGCGTAACGCCAGAACAGACAAATGTATAGAAAAACACTCGACCGTTCACACTCGACGCACTAACGTCATCATCAGTTGATGTTCCGTCAGATATGAACCGACCCTAATACTACCTGTATTCTTCCTTGCTGCATTGAATTATATTAAAGACATTATTTTAAGTTCTTTAATAAACATATTCAAATTACTTACTCTTGTTTAAATTATTTCTGTCTAATTTGGACTGGCTGTTGCCATTGGCCTATTCTTAACTCTTCTTTTTCTTACGAAAGTTAAAATGTAGTATAAAGTGGTCAATTTTCCAGTCGAAGACGATTCCTTCTGAAGAGGAAAAAGTTAACTGATACCATTACATACATTCTTCATAGAATCCTTTTCCTTAATGAAAGAAGTTATCTTTGGTTGAAATATGATGGTTTTAATTTTAGCTCTTTATAGAAAGAAATTTACCCGGACAAATTCACCATTAATTAGACCCAAACTAAGCTATAAGCTTGTAATATGTAATCTTACCAACTGCTACTACTACATATACATACACAAATACTTTACAGAAGAATATATAATAGGATAGGATATAGTATAGAAAATCGTCATGTTTTCCTAATTAATCTTCACTCCCTTCGCCTCTACAAAATTACAAAAAAACGTAAACTTTCACCAGATTACAAGCAAAATTTATCTGACTAGAGAAGATTTGAGACATATGTGTATGTATATACTTAAGAATGAACGATACAATTATAAGTATAATAACTAATGTATGTCCTTAAATAAACAGAACGATATTACTTTCTCATTTTAGGTGATCAAGAAAAAACAGACAAGAACGAAGAAGTAAACGTCAAAGAAGATAAAGAAGATAACACGGAATCAAAAGATCAAACGAGGCAGAGAAGAGAGCAGAGAAAATTAGTTCTAGAAACATCTACCATATGCCCCTTTAAGTGGTTGAAGAACAAGTATCTATGCTTCATCTGCGACGAACCATTTTTAGACCCGATTCGACTGAGAGAACACAACTCAACTCATTCAATAGACAAGGAACGAAATCAATTTCTAATCCGTTTATCGAAAGTAAAGAAACATGATTTTGTCAAAGTTGATATTACTAGTTTCACTTGTAAGCTGTGTGCTGCTAAATTGGAAAGCTTAAGAGAGTTTAAGAAGCATCTCTCTGTTGCACATAACCAAGATATTGATGAAAATTCTAAAGATGGTCTTTTACCTTTCAAGTTGACTTTGGAAAAACTCAAATGCGCTCTGTGCGATGAAGAATTCTCTGAATATAAAAGTCTTAACCAACACATGAATGTACATTTTCCGTATTTCATTTGCGATCAATGTGGCAACGGATTCATGACTCCAGACAGGCTCAGGATCCATCAGTTTTCACACGAGACCGGTTCAATCCAATGCGAGGCTTGCAACAAGATATTCAGATCAAACTACGCAAAGAACGAACATTTCGAACACGTTCATATGAAGGTGAAAAGACACAGATGCAACATTTGTCCGGAAATATTCAGGAATTACTTCCAACGGTCAAAACATCTAGCACAAGTCCACGGAGTTAAAACGAAGGAGTATAAATGCGAAATTTGTGACAAAGTCTTCAATACTAGCAGCAGACTTAGCGTACACAAGCAGTCGACGCATTTCAAAGTAAAAAGAGTTTCGTGTGACATTTGCGAGTGGAAATTTTATGCCAAGTCCGAACTAAAAGATCATATGCTAACACACACTGGAGAGAGAAAGTATCAATGCAATGTATGCAAGAAATGTTACGCCAGGAAGTACACGCTGCGAGAACACATGAGAATCCACGAGAATGATAAGCGATTTGTGTGCGCTGTTTGTGGAAAAGCGTTCGTCCAGAACTGTAGTCTTAAACACCATACTAAGACTCATCATGGCAAATGATATAACAGTATATGAAAATCATTTAAATGTTCGAAATTATCTCCATTTCTTCTGTTGCTAACATTGGTCTATAGCCCCTTTTATACGGTCATTCTATCGCGAGTTCTTAGGGCGCGTTTCTATTAGTGAGTAAATAAGTTCGTGTAGGTCGGTGGCCAACCCTTTTTTTTTTTTATAGCAGTGGAATGCCTTTTATGCATCCCCGACTATTGGGTGGAGCCAATAGTCAGGGTATGTGGGACTCATGCCAACAACTTCGGCCATGGCCACTTCCAAGTCTATCCAAGACTGAAGCCTGGATAGACTCAGAAGCAACTAGGCTTCAGTTGAAGATCAACCCGGTGGACAAGCTCCCCCCGCTACCGGGGCTCATTGCAGGTCGGTGGCCAACCCTGGTGTCAGACTTTTTAGACCGCCTAAAAGCATTTCCATTGAGCTGAGCGGAGCTCAACTATTCAATCATTGCATTACGAAATATTTTGACAATTTCAACGCGTTGTTTGACAATCCCAAATGCGCTCCGATTGGTAAATGTCGGTCAATTCAACGAAAACGACGGATTGGTTGGTTACGCAGAGACACTTGCCATATACTCGAAGCCAATCGCTGTAGCGTAATACACCAGAGGCGTTGTCCTAATAGAACGCGAATGCGCCATGCGAGCGAAGCGACCATCGCGTGTTTCAAACATTTGAGACCGCGTCGTGCGATTGTCAGTTAGGACACCTATTAGAGTTCAATATGTTTGATCGCGCGTTCGTACGAGTAAAATTCGCGCGAACTTACGATGATCGCGCATTCGCGTTCTATTAGGACAACGCCAGAGGTGTCTCCTCTATAAATTCCACATACACATCTAGGGCGATGAACTGGGAAGCACAACGCATGTCCCACCTTTATAAATAAAGGAGTGTCCAGGATTGCTCCGGAATCTCTCCGGAATGCTTGCACGAGCAATCGTGCGAATATCTTTACGCGCGCGTTCTTTCGCACAATAATTATATTTCATGCGCGATAGAGTGACTTTTAAAGGGCTTTGTACGGGTACGTACAAATGCTAAGCTGTTCTGAATGATAGACGCGTATATGTATATATGAATTTATTGTTAATAGATTATTTAAGTTATTTAAGATTAGTTAAGTGCTAAGATGAGTTTTAATGAGTGCGATGGATCTGCTGGCTAATACTGCACTGACTCGTGTCAATCGCTCGGTCGGCGTGGAGCGCCGACTTGTGCGACCTACTTGAGCCAAATTGCTTAGGCTTAGTTTAGCAGATTTGTGCTGTTGCTAAGGTGTTCGATAAGTATCGAACATACTCCCGAGGGAGAGCTGGGAGAGCTGGGAGATGCGGTGAGATGAGGTGTAACAATACTAATATGAGGTTAGTTATTACATCGATGAGCCAATATTTTTCTTAAGTTTAATGAGGGTTAGAACAATATATGAGCTCGTACTCTTCCTTGATTTTACTAATATAATACGTTAATCCTTATCTATGGTGAAAATAGATTGTCTTTTATTTAGGGGGGAGGTAGGTCTATCCCTTTTGATGCGTAAGCTAGACCAACGCTTGGTCTCACACGCACTACGCGTATACGCATTCTCAGGCACGGTTAGATTTCGCGCACAAGCACTGTCACTGATGTTCTCACTGGTGTGGCGCGCCTGCGCCGCGGGGCGGGTGCGGGCGCGGGCGCGGGGTCGCGCACAAACTCCACAATGGCGCGTGGGGCCGCCTCGGCCCGACCTGCTCGCCTGCTTCTCCTCCATAGAAATCCTAGGAGTGCTGCTAGGACTGCGACTACGGCTAGTAACACGTACGATACAACGTAGTGGTGTACGTCATGAGGGGTAAAGATCACGTCTTGCTGAGCTGCTTCCTTCAAGGTTGAGATTTGATCACCGAGATGCTGGAGGGTATCGTTTAGGTCATCTCTATAGTCTTTTGACTCGTAAGATGATGTTATATTGGTTATACTGTGATGTTGTATTGGAGCTATGTTAACTAGCGCTAAGTCGGGTTTAATTGATAGTGTATTATGTTGCTGATAAGAGTAAAGCGTTACGTCACGACCTTTAGCTGTGCATTGTTTATCCAAGTGAATGAGCCCGGCCTTGCTGAGTTGGCGGTTTCGTGTTTCATCGCTGCATATTATTGTCATAGAGTAGGTGTCACATATGAAGTATAGATATGATGATAAATCGTGCAATTGAACCCATTTATTATGACAGGGTTCTTTCTTTGTTTCGCATCTATTCATATTTCCTACTTTGCAAAATACTTCTTCCGGGTCTAAATGCTTGATTGGAACTTCCAGTTGACAGAGGTAAGTTTCACCTTGGCGTTGGCACCTTTCAATGTCCTCTCTACTGGCTGTTACGTAGGAGTCTCTAATGAGATTGGTTGCCACATACTCAGTGATGGGAATTATAGAGATCATTTCCTTTTTGACTTGAAGAGGTACGGGGAATAGTCGATATATCTGGAAGCTATCTCTGCTGATTAATGGTACCGTGATTTCAAATATGAAGTACTCAGTATTCATTCTCGCCTTGACTTTTAGTAAATCGTTAATTGCATAAAAGTTGGAATGTAAGCTGTCTATGGGTAACGTCAATTCTTTCGATATTTGACTTGATGCAATTTGTAGTTCGTTGCTGAGCTGGTTTGGAGTTAAGAGATGGAAATTTACTTTACCATGATAGATATCCGTCATTGTGTCAATCAATGAATCCTGTATACGTTTTAAGTTCTGAATCAGATTAGTGGACGCTAAAGCTGTGAGTGTAAACTCTTGTATTATAGCTGTTATCTCTTGTTCTCTATGAAATCGCCTCGCTGTTTGCTCTATATTATTAAGGTGTTTATTTATAAGTTTGTGTTGTATATCAATCATTTTCTCAGTTCTTTTTAGTATATTGTACTCTGTTTCTACTACTGATGTTTGATTTTTCCAAAGCTGTAGAAGATGTTTTTGGTTACTGTTCACAAGTTCTATGTCGCGTTGATATTGATCTGCGAAGCTTTGGTCCAGTACACCAAACAATGTATTTGCTACTGAGCCCACAGCATTTATCAAGCCGCGGCGAGTCCTTGACTGCGTTCCGAAATGCTGATTTAGCAACAGCTGATTATAATGCTGTAGTTCGCTATAATCGTGTAATATTTGTGTTAATATTATATTACACTGGGACGATTCTTTGATTTTGTTGCATGTTTTTTCTAAATACTGAATGAAGTGTAAGCAGCTTTATCTCCTTGCCAATAAGGTTGCATATCGTAGTACGAGACGATTGTCCATTTATCTCTTATTATATTCATTTTTCCGATTGTATCGTAAAAAAGAGATTGATTTCTGGTGAGTTGGGTTATATTGCTAGTGTGAGCATCGCCTGGCAACAACATATTCATAAATAATAACAAAGATAGCGCCAAGCTAATAATTGTCGGACATGATTTTTCTCTTACTCGCCGTTTGGTACATGATAGGGTTTGTTTGGTATCCGGATATGGATCGCTTGACTGATTGACAGGCAAAATCGATAGTTTAATTACGGGACGCTTAATAAACCCGTTTTTTGTCTTAAGGGTTACTACCCTAGCCAAACCGTCATTTCCCGGATGTACCTCAACTACTCGGCCGACTGGGAACCTTCCCGCTATGAAATTGTCTTCATGTATGGTTACCATGTCGCCGATTTTTATGTTGTCCTTTTTGTTAAGCCATTTACTACGAATGGATAGCTGGCTCAGGTATTCCGTTTTCCATCGCTTCCATAAATCTTGGAAAACTTTATTTATTAAGTTCCATCTAGCCCTGGCGTCTGTTGCTGTTTCAATGACTGTTAACCCTCCTCGACCGGTTAGGAAATGACCCGGTGTCAGGAAGTTCAGGTCATCGATGTCTTCGGATAATGGGCACAGAGGTCTTGAGTTGAGAGTCGCCTCTATTTGTGCTAACACCGTGCTGTATTCTTCGAAGGTTAAAGCTTGTTCACCTACAACTCTTTTCAGATGCTGCTTTAGACTTCTGATTGATCGCTCCCAGATGCCACCGGCGCTCGGCCATGAAGGACAATTCCAGTGCCATTCTATGTTCATCTCCGCTACTTCTGTTTGAAGCGAATCGCTAAGGACTTGTTCCAACTGCTTATACTCCTCCTGTATGAGCTTGTTTGCTCCTACAAAGTTGGTTCCATTGTCCGAGTACATATGCTTTGGTGTTCCTCGTCGTGCCGCCATTCGTTTCAGAGCTGCCATGAATGAGGCGCTACTGAGGTCGGACACTAACTCGATATGTACAGCCTTTGTTACCATACATATGAACAGTGCCACGTACCCTTTGGATGTCTTGACTCCACGTCCTTTATTCGCTTTCACTGGAATTAGCCCCGTAAAATCTACTCCGGTGTGGTAGAAGGCTGGGGCTGGGTTGATTCTATAATCGGGTAGGTCTCCCATTAGCTGCTGTAATTTAAGTGGTTGTTGTTTCCTACAAGTTACGCATCGCATAAGCTGTTTTTTGACTGCTCGGGTTCCTTTAATAACCCAGTAGGCTTGTCGTAAGAATGACGTGGTGAGACGGGTTCCGCCGTGATGTGTGAGCTTGTGGGCTTGCGAGATAAGGAGTTCCGTTAATCGACTGCTATATGGTATGATTATAGGATATTTCATTTGATCGCTTATGTTCGCATTTCTCAGTCTGCCCTTAGCCCTTAAAATACCATAGGAGTCTAAATACGAGTTTAAATTCTTTAGCTTGCTATCGGATTTTAATTTGTTGTTATGTAATAGATATTCAATATCTTCATAAAATTCACTGCGTTGAACATGTTTTATTATAATATTTCTTGCTGATCTAAGCTCATGTATGGTTAGGTACCTATGTTTTTGTTTACAAACATTAGGCGTCAATGCTCGCCGTATCCAACATACAATGCGAGTAATTTTAGAAATAGAACTGTATCTATTTAAAATCTCGTCGATTGTATTTTCTTTTAGATTCGTGTTTTGAACTACGCTAACTTGTTTCTTGGCTTCTTCGCTTGTTGTGTATTTCATGTCAAATTCCTTCGGCTGAAAGTTTAATGAAGATAGAAAGGCGGGTCCTTTCCACCATAGTTCGTGTTCGCTCAGCTGTGATGGCATAAGTCCTCTACTAGCCGCGTCAGCTGGATTCTCTTTGGTGTTTACGTAGTACCACGTTTCAGGGGGCATTACGTTGGTAGTTTTCTTTACTCTATTAGCTACAAAAGGCTTCCATCGCTCTGGAGACCCTTTAATCCAACCGAGGGCAACTTTTGAATCGCTCCACCCGTACTTTTTGATGCTAAAGTTGTTAAAACTGTTAATAATCTTTGTTATAAGTTTTGAAAGCAGTTCGGCGGCACATAGTTCCAGTCTCGGTAATGAGACGACCTTTCTGCTAGGCACTAGCCGGGTTTTCGCTGCGACTAGCACTATTGATATGGTATTGTCCTTTACGATTCTTGCGTACACTACACCGGCGAATGCTTTGATCGAGGCGTCACAGAATCCGTGTAGCTCGATGACGTCACCTTGTTTGCTTTGTATCCACCGTGGAATTTTGAACTGGTTTATAAGATGTATATCCTTTTTCAGCCGATACCATTGTTCTTTGATGTTTGTAGGAACTTCATCGCCCCATAGTATTTCCGCATTTTGCCACACTTGTTGGAACAATAGTTTCATTGTTGTAATTAATGGAGACAACCAGCCTAAAGGATCAAAAATGGTAGAAATTTCAGATAAAAGCATTCTTTTAGTTAACTTGTCTTCCTCTGTGCTGCTTAAAGTGCTTTGAAAAGTGAATGAATCCTCCCCTGAGTTCCATCTTAAGCCTAAAGTTTTTGATGAACTTTCTGTTTTGAAAGTAAACATTGTCGGCTCCTTGTTTATAGCTTGTTCGACATCTATTAAAATCCGTTTGTCGTTGGAGGACCATTTTCTAAGTGAAAATCCGGCACTATTGAGACATGCGTTCATCTCCGTTATGCTCGCTTTTCCTTCCGGGATGCTGTGACTGCCTGAGATCCAGTCATCCATATATAGCTCCTCTTGGATGCACCTTGCTGCTTTAGGGAATTTGTGCTGCTCATCGGACGCTAATTTACGAAGTGTCATCATTGTAAGGAATGGTGCCGATTTAGTTCCGTAAGTTATTGTAGATAATTTATAAGTTTGAATATTTTGACTTGGATGTTCTCGCCAGACTATTTGTTGAAGGTTTTGATCATTTTCATGAACCCGAATCATTCTGAAGCATTTTTCTATGTCCGCTGTGTAAGCGTATTGATACTGTCTCCACTTCAGAATGAGCTCAAGGAGGTCCTGCTGCAGATTCGGACCCTTGTACATGAGATCATTAAGGCTAAAGCCTGAGGATGTTTTCGCTGAGGCGTTGAACACTACGCGTAGTTTCGTTGTGCTTGATTCTAATCTCTGTACGGCATGATGAGGTAGGAAGCATTCTAAATTAGCTGTCTGTCCTCTCGCGTTTTTCATATGGTTGAGCTGTTCGTATTCATTGATAAACTGCTTGTATTGTGTTGCTAAACTTTCCTGTTTCATTAATTTACGTTCCAAATTTCTAAACTGCGCTATTGCTATTCCTTTTGATGCTCCCAATTTTTCTCGCCATTCCGCCTTCATAGGGAGTCTAACTTCATAACGCCCGCTCTCTAAGCGTTTTGTTGTAGTGTTGTAGTAATTGAGGCACTCTTCATCTTCCACTGACATTTCATTTTGCTCGGAAATGTCTTCAATTTTCCAAAATTGCTGAATATCCTCAATATTATTTAAGATGACGTTGCATTGGAATGATGTTTTCACACTACCGCATAATAACCACCCCAACTCGGTATGCTGTGCTATTGGCTCCGATTGACTCTCGCCGCGAATTAAGCCTTCTAACATTATTTGAGAGTATACCTCCGCTCCGAGTAGAATGTCAACCGGGCGACTAACGTTGTACTCAGGATCGGCTAGTGCAATATGACCTAGGTGTTTCCAAGAAGGTTTGTCAAAAGACTGGTTCGGTAGGTTTTTTATTAAATTGTTCATTATAAAAACGTCCGTGTTAAACTTAAAATCTGAATAGTTTGATTGACAAGTGATAGTAACCCTCCCTTTGCAGTTATTTTCCCGCTCTCCAACTCCAAAAATAACTCCATTACATTTTTTCCGCTTTAAACCAAGCTGCTGAGCTGCTTTTTCGCTTATAATTGATACTTGCGAGCCCTGGTCAATCAGTGCTCGCATCATATGTTGAATATTGTCTGCCGCTGTTACTTTTACTAAAGCTGTAGCTAACAATATCTCCGAGGACTCGCTTTTTGGGGATGTCTGTACTCCGTTGCTATTCTTAAATTGTTCCTTTTGTTTGTAAGCATACTCCGTTTTCACTCTCGAAACATCTGCTGAGTAATGCGGCCTTTGCTGAGTTGAAAAGTAATCATGTAAGGTCGTATGATGCCGCTCATTGCACTTATGACATCGTTTTGTAGAAAAACAATTTGCTCCATTATGGTCATAAATGCAATTTAAGCAATAATTAAATTGTTTCAATAATTTAATTTTGCGATCGTTGCTAAGTTCTGAGAACTTGCTGCAACTTACCAAATTGTGTTCACTATTGCAATGAGGGCATCTGGTTGTTGCTGCGTGCATTGATTTCACAATTTCGTGATTATTGTGAGATTTCCATTCTTTATTCGGTTTGATATTATATTTATGAACTGGAAAGTTTGAGTTTCGATGTTGCTGATACTGAGATGGCTTTGGGTTTACGTCGTGACGCCGACGGGATGACTCCAGCGTAGTAAACCTTTTCTCTAGGTATTCCAGGAAATCCTTCAATGTTGATAGTTCTCGCGAGTTTGACAATGTTTCAATATATTCGGAGTACGACTCGCTATCCAGTTTTTGCGATAGTATGTACACGATGAGTGGGTCCCAGGTTGAAATATCAATACCTAGGTTCTTTACAGCGTGAATACTCTCTAACGTGACGTCATGTAGTCGCTTGATCGCTCCGAACGATTGTTGTTGAATGTTGGGAAGGTTATAAAAGGAACTTATGTGTGTGTTAAAAATTTGCCTCTTGTTATTGAATCTATTAGTTAATATTTCCCAACACGTGTCGTAATTGTCGGAGCTGATAGGAAGATGTTGAATCAAGCGTTCGGCTTCACCTTTCACTTTGCTCTTCAAGAATTGCATCTTCTGCGCATTTGAAAGTGAAGTGTTATTATGAATAGCTTCATTGAACAAATCTTTAAACGATGTCCACTGGTGAAAGCTTCCTGTGAATACCGGGACGTCCATTTGCGGGGTAGATTTTTCTCTATACGATGTTGACCACATTTTGGAATTGATAGTTTTTCTCAGACAGTTGTACGTAGACTCATGCTTGTTGTAGTTATATTCGTACGCTTCATCTTCTTCTAATTCTAACATTATATCCCAGTGACAGTTATCCACTACTGTCCAGCGAGTTTGTAAGACGCGCAGTGCATCTTCGAACTCCCACTTATCCCGTAGGGCTTCTACATCGATGCTATCTACCGCTCTCGTAAATGCTTTGAAATTAATGCGTTGTTTTCGCAGAATTTCATCTAACTTGCTGCTGGCGACGGGCGCGGTTGCTGCTGATGCTGGTTTATTTTGCTCTCCACTAGCCGACGGGCCTATCGCTGCTAGGGTGGGGGGACTTTCTTTACGCTCAGAAATTCCCGATTGGTCGTCTTGTTGTAACTCATCGTGACACCTTACTATTAACTCTTTAGCTGACTGATACGTTTGTTTAGTTCTCTCAAACTCACAATCGACAAAGTACTTATGTCCCCTACTTTCGTAAGGTAAAAGTTTTTCATCATTATGCTGATACTCTCTCCAATACAACTCTAAAACCTCTAACTTTTTCTTACAATAGTCAGTAGTTTTACGCTCTTTACTGTCCTTTTTGAAATTAATAACGATCTTCCGAATGTTCTCTGCTAACTCGGTTTGTTGGAAATAAAGAGTTTCCATATTTGAGAAGTAGGTAATTCGTTAATAAAAGGAACGCTCTTACTTGAAAGCCGCTTATCCTACGGCTGCTATGTAGTTGGGGGTTGCTGACGCTGCTGGAACCTGGCGAGTCACTCGCCTGCTACAATTCGATTAGGGACAGCCTCTCGCCTGCTTAGGTGCTGCTGCTGCTCGACGGGCGATCTTCTTATCCACTATGTGCTTCGAAACTTCTCTCAAAGTCTTTGGCAATGTATTACCATACACCAATTCTCCGGAACTCAGAACGCGTAACACGAATGACACGTTACACTGGCACGTATGTTCGCGTTGCAGTTTAAGTATGTCACTCGCGAATATGTCCCGCTCTTCCCGGATGGCTCGAAGGACCAATATGTACGGGTACGTACAAATGCTAAGCTGTTCTGAATGATAGACGCGTATATGTATATATGAATTTATTGTTAATAGATTATTTAAGTTATTTAAGATTAGTTAAGTGCTAAGATGAGTTTTAATGAGTGCGATGGATCTGCTGGCTAATACTGCACTGACTCGTGTCAATCGCTCGGTCGGCGTGGAGCGCCGACTTGTGCGACCTACTTGAGCCAAATTGCTTAGGCTTAGTTTAGCAGATTTGTGCTGTTGCTAAGGTGTTCGATAAGTATCGAACAGGCTTATTAACTTAGCGCGATACTACATGCCTCAGATGTAAGCATCACAAATAGATGTCATTTAGAACTCTACGTATTTTTGTGCGTGCGACGAAAGTCAGCAACAGAATTTAGATCTAAGGGATGTTCCATTAAGGTTCATTATCTTCAGTGAGAGATGTTTGTTCTGCAGGACGATTTGATAGGACGATACTTTTATTGTGTACATTAGTGATTCCACATGTATTTTTCCTTGTTGTACTTTAGTTGTATTAACCCATTAAAGTCCAGTTCATTTGAACTGAAAGTATTTTGATTACTTTTTGTTTTAATCATTACCTTGTAATCCATCCTGCTTTTTATTCACTTTGAAAGCATCATACTTTAGCTAACAATGTATCCGAGCACATTTTATTATTAAGTTTTGCCTCATGACTATAGTAACCGGTTCACAGTCCAGTGGGCCCCAAGAGAATAAGTCAGCGAACGTGTTTATACTGTATTTATTTAACTCTGGCTTCTTCCCGCGACCATAACGCTGATTTACGCAATTTTTTCCTTAGGGTGCGTCCACATCTGACGAATATGCCGCGAATGCGCAGGTCGCGAACCGTTTGTGAGCTGCGCGCGTGCATTTTTGTTCGTGCGACGCTCTTGCGCCGCTCGCGCGCAGTTCGCTCGCAACCTAAGCGCCGTATGCGATCAGCGCGCGGGCGGCGCGCTAGCGGCTCGCGTCTGCCTAAAGTACTGAGCCAATAAGCGCAATTGTAAGCGCGATAATTGAGCGCGCGCAGATCGCGGGCCGCGCGCGCGCTGGGCGCGCGCCTTTTACGAGCCTTGCATGAGTTGCACTAAAGAGGCGCACCAAACCATTGCCGTGACTGCACGCGCGCGGCTTGCGGGTAGCTCGCACATGGCTGGCGAGCTGCACATTCGCGGCGCATTCGCCAGATGTGGACGCACCCCATTATTAATTATTGAGTCTGCTGTAACATAATGTACAGTCACGTGCAATGAAATGTATACACGGGCAGATTTTCAAATAAATGTCCACTCTGAAAATTTCAAAAACATATAGCCACTTAACAATTCATACTATATACCCACCCGAGTTTATCAAAAATATGTACACAGGTTGTTTTCAGATATTTGTATACACGATCACATGCAGAAATATGTATCCACTATGAATTACAATAATAAATATGTAGGTAAACGAAATTATTTCACAAAAAATGTATGTGTGCGTGACACACACTCAACGTATTATTTTTATTTTGATTACTTTGTGTGTGTAAATGTCTAATGGGGACACTAGGTTTCATGCTCAGCGCATAGGTTGGCATCTCTCTATATCTCTATGGTTATTACTCATTCTGTCCTTCACAATAAAAACAAAAAAAAAATCTAAACTATCAAAGTCAGTCATATATTTTTTTAAGTTGTTGCCCCTAAGAGGTTCTTTAATTTTTAAATAAGACAAAAATGAATGTTTACATCAAATGGAAAATTACATTGTGTACATGTTATTGAAATTAGTACCCATTTGTCAAAATAGTGAAAACTGCTACAGTTTCTAAAGTGTATACATTATTGTGAGAAACTCGGGTGGGTATATAGTATGAATTGTTAAGTGGCTATATGTTTATGAAATGTTTAGAGTGGACATTTATTTGCAAATCTGCCCGTGTATACATTTCATTGCACGTGACTGTACAACATCATTGCAAATAATACAACATCTTTTTTTTTCTAGGACCTGTAATAGCCGAAGCAAGAAGGAAGACAGTTCCATTGTTTCAAGTGAAATATGACACGACGTTGTGCAAACCACTGGGGGTCGTATCAGACATCACCAAACTGAAGATGTTGAAAAATAAACCAAGAGTTGAAATATTGAAAACTTCTTTGCCGATTCAGAAAAGACTAGAAGTTTCTAGAAGTTCGATGCCGGTTCAGAAAAGTACAGAAGTTTCACGAAGTTCATTGCTAATTCAGGAAATTCTAGAAGTGTCTAAAAGTTCGCAAGTTGAGGAGGATATACCAATATCGAGGAGCCCTTCGCCCATGGACTGGCCCATGTCTTCATTACCAACACGATCAGAGAATTCGGAACGAACTAAGGAGTTACTTGGGCTACAGCAACAACTAGTAAAGATGAAAGCCTCCACTAAACGAGGCACGCAAAATATTCTGTCCGTTTTCGAATTTTCGACAGCTTTCCCTTTTAAGTTTTCCTTCAACAAGTTCATATGTTATATATGCAAAGAAACTTATCTCAGCTTACCTAAACTCAAAACACATATGGAACAACACGACTTTGGTTCAATAAAAACATGGATAAATAAAAACAAAGAATTTATTGTAAGAACTGATATTAGTGATTTGTTGTGTAAAATATGCACGAAGCCAATGAAAGACTTGGCCCAGCTGAAGATACATTTAAAGGAATCCCATCAAAAGCCAATTGATTTAGAAATAAATGACGATATGGTACCATTTGACCTCACTGATCCCGACGGTCAACACAAATGCGTAGTCTGCAAAGAAACGTTTGTAAGAGTATCCGTTTTAGTAAACCACATGAGTACCCATTACAGTAACTATAGTTGCGAAATTTGTGGAGCAGGTTTCATGGTCTATTCCAACTTAAGAAGCCATTTAAAAGTCCACGAGAATGGAAACCATCCATGTGACCAATGCGGAAAAAAATTCAAAAATACTCTCAGGAGAGATAAGCACGTGCGTATGGTACACTTGAAGTGTTTTCCGGTGAAATGCACAATGTGTACCGCCACATTCAGGACTTCCGACGGGAAGTACAAACATTTGCAACGGGTTCATAATCAGAAGATTACACTTCACCAATGTCAAAGTTGCGACCGTGCTTATCGTATGAAATACAGCTTGATTCATCACACTAGAAACGTGCATTTGGGAGAACGCAAATATCAATGCGACTTGTGTTCGCAGAGATTTACTCAGAATTCTTCCCTGACACTCCATAAGAAGATCCACACTGGAGAGAGGAACTTCAAGTGCGATGTATGTGGACGAGCTTTTAGCAGGAAAAGCAACTTGATAACACATTTGAAAACACATCGCGATAAGTCCTTCTAACGGATGTTACATATTACTAAGTAATAATAAAATTGATCCCATAACATTTCGTTTTAATCCTTTCTGTTCAAACAGTATTTGGTAATGTCGCAGACTTAATTTATCAAGTAAACCGCTTACATTTTAGTCGTCTGTTCATCTTAAAACCTTTTCTAGGTTTAGACTAATAGTTGTGCTGTAAATACTCTTTCTAAGACGGAAGTTCTGTTGAGAGTTCCTCAACAGTAGCACTGTGCGGTGCTCTCAGTGCAGGGAGAGACGCTGTCGCGAGCGCTTCGCCCGCCTCCTGATGAAGGTCACCGGACGTGACTGAAACGTGTTGGGAGACATTCAACAGTAGCCTCCGTCATACGTAAGTTCTCGTTTAGACAAATAATAATGACATTAACGTACGTTTCAATTAATAGTAAAATACTCTTTCCATCATAAGATGAAGCGCTCGTCGCGTATTTTAACTCATTATGACTGTTAAGCAGCATGCAGCTCCGCCCCTACTTGGATGGGTGACCGATAGTGGCATTTCTATCTGAGCACTGCCGTGCTTCGATCAGACCTTCAATCAGACCATGTCGGAGACAAAACAGACGTTATGGCAAATAAATAAATTTTAATTTTGACTATTTAGGTGGTCAAAAAACTCCACTATTTACTTACTATATTAGTTACTAGCAGCGCCCCGCGGTTTTACCCGCGTTGTGCCCGTTCCCGTGGGAATTTCGGGAATTTTTTTACATAAAAACCTTCCTCTTGAATCACTCTACTTATTACAAAAAACCGCATCAAAATCCGTTGCGTAATTTTAAAGATTTAAGCATACAGACAGACAAACAGTGTGACAGACACGAAAAAGAGACGACTTTATTTTATACTATGTAGTGAAGTTACTCGTACTGATTTTTATGTATAGATAACTAAATCTATTTATTAAATATTTGCTGGAATAAATTGATATTTACTAAAGGTGATTTATTAACACATAGCGCCCCGCAGTTTTACCCGCGTTGTGCCCGTTCTCGTGGGAATTTCGAGATGAAAAATAGCCTATAGCCTTCTTCGATAAATGGACTATCCAACACTGAAATAATTTTTCAAATCAGACCAGTAGTTTCCTCAGATTAGCGCGTTCAAAAAAACAAAAGCTTTATAATATTAAGTATAGATATTATGGAATCTTTCGATTATCATCAGGTATTTCTTCCATGTTCGTGGTCGCGAATTGGAGGGTAGGGAGGCAGATTCTAATAAAACAATCGTTCAAATAATGACTTCACTTATAAATCTAGAAATACCAATGTTTAAGAATACAAGATTACTCAGATTAACTATTATTAAGAACTAGCAGTGCTCCGCGGTTTCACCTGCAGCGCCCCCGTTCCCGTGGGAATTTAGAGATTTTTATTCCTTATTTTTCTTATATAAAAACCTTGTCCTGGCAATAAGGAACACATTAAAAAAAGAATCATCCAATTTGGTGCAGTCGTTCTGAAGTTATGCGCTGAGCAACACATTTTGCGATTCATTTTTATGTTATAGATTAACGTCCACCGAGCTCGTGGTTAGTAAAGAGTATGTATTCATTCCTGTCAACCTTCAACTCCTCGTCTTACAAGATGGCTGCCCTACCAGAGGTCGGTGATCGTTATCAATTGATCGTCTTTAATTCGGAAGTACATATACATAAATAGATCATTTACCGTAACATTTCGTTTATAACGAACCATAAATAATTAATAATCCGTTGTAACAACTTTACGATCAGCACTAAAGTAAAAACAAACTGTTTCGTTCTTACAAATACATCAATATTTTTTATTTTCTAGGTCCTGAAATAGCTGAAATACCAAGACAAGGAGTAGTTCCATTATTCCAAGTGGAATACGACAGGACGTTGTGCAAACCCTTGGGAGTCATTTCAGACTTCGGGAAGCTGAAACAACTGAAAGAGAAACAGACTGAAGAAGTCCCTAAAACACCTTTGACGAAATTCCAACCAGACCCAAAGCAGAAAATAAGAGCAATTCACCAGAATATTCTAACAGTCTTCGAATGTTCCACTGCATACCCTTTCATGTTCTGGAAGAATAAGTTCAAGTGTTTCGTGTGCCCTGAAACGTTTCTCGGTCTAGTCTCTCTCAAACATCACATGAGTGAACACGACTTGACGCCAATAAAGAGATTGGTCAGGAACAGAAAGGAAATAGTCGTAAGAGTAGACATAAGTGATCTGTCCTGCAAAATATGTTCGATGCAAATGAATGACTTGGACCAAATGAGACTCCATTTGAAAGAATCCCATCAAAAGCCGATCGACTTAGAAGTTCAAGACAATATGGTGCCGTTCGACTTGACAGCTGTGAACGAAGGCTATAAATGTGTTATTTGCAAAGAAATCTTTATGAAAATAAGAGTTTTAGTATTCCACATGACCACTCATTTCAGCAAATACAGCTGCGATGTCTGTGGCTCTGGGTTTATGACTCTACGCCTTCTGAAAACACACTTGAAGGCGCACGAAACTGGGACTTATCCTTGTGATACTTGCGAGAAAACATTCAACACTCCTCTGAAAAGGAAGGTGCATATTCGTAATGCCCATTCTAAGGTTATGCCGCTAAAATGTCCGATGTGTCCGGAACGTTTCAAGTGCAACTTTCGAAAGGTGAAACACTTACAAGACGTTCATAATCAAGTCACGCGAGTGTACAAATGTCCCACCTGTGACCGAAGCTTCCATGTGAAGTATCATCTTGTTCTGCACATAAGATCTGTGCATCAGCAGGATAGGAGACACCAATGCGACATTTGCTCCCAAACGTTTACTCTGAAGAATTCTTTGACTCGGCACATGAAAATTCATGCCGGTGAGAGGAAATTTAAGTGTGATGTCTGTGGAAAAGACTTTGTCAGGCGAAGCCATTTGAAGGTACATTCCAAAAAACATGGCGGCGTTTTTGTTTAATGCATTTTAATAGATTCAAATGCATTTTTGTTTTTAATGCTCATGGCGTAGTTTGAGCGATGTTGGTTTATTGCGATTGTTAAGCAACGTACAGCACGGTCCCTACTAGTGGCATTTTCGGAAGGCACGTCAAGCAATCCCGGTTGCTTCAATCTTTAGACCATGTCGAAGGCCTTTCGGCGGTCTAAAAACTGACACCAGAGCTGGCCAATAACCTACTGGATATGAATGAATGAATAGATAAAACAATCTGTTTAAAATGTAAAACTGTTAGAAACTGAAGATACACTAACTTTCGCACTCAGAGCCGTTCATTTAATCGACAGTTAAATATTTGATGTAATTTCTTAAAGACTACATGTCAAATCCAGTCATTAAGAGCGAATTGCACAAGAAATCTTAAATCTATGTAGCGCTTAAATATGTTTAAAAAACAAATGACGTTAGTTTTATATTAAAATTAAAATTTAAAATTATTTATTTGGGAACAAATAAATTTTTACGACTTTTGGAATTTATGATATACGCGATAGCGTGAGCTGTGTTGCGTATACCAACACCCTCCTCCAGTAGTAATACCAAAGTACAATACAGTAACTTACATTCTAAATTCTAATACTAATACATATTATAATAATTTTACTTCACTACATAGTATAAAATAAAGTCGTCTCTTTTTCGTGTTTGTCTGTCTGTATGCTTAAATCTTTAAAATTACTCAACGGATTTTGATGCGGTTTTTTGTAATAGGTAGAGTGATTCAAGAGGAAGGTTTTTATGTAAAAAAATTCCCGAAATTCCCACGGGAACGGGAACAACGCGGGTAAAACCGCGGGGCGCTGCTAGCATACAATATAGGTAACAATGTTGTGCATAATTGTATTCTATTTGGTGCGAAGTAAAATACAATTCTGAACGAACAGCTTTGGTTCTTAAACATATGTATTTAAGGACTCAATAGAATTAATATTTTTTGTGCAATCTGCCCAAAATCAAGGCACTAAATCCGCCCTAAGGAAGCATTTGACATATCTGGGTATGCGTAAGACGCTCTAAAGATAGATGTCATTGATATACTATTTTAATAAAAAAAATAGTCAAATTTGTCCCGGAGTTAGAGCTGTATTTTCCAACTTCTTTATAAAATGTAGTACACCTAGAATATATCTTTACTTTTTTGAATTGAAACTACGTTTAGGGGACGATTACACGTAAAGTATTTACTGTGATCCGTCAATACAGTATTTATTGATGGATTTCAGTATTTACTGATGGATTAATACACCAGCCTACACGTACAGTATTTATTACGTCAGTATTGTGTCCGGTCTCCTGCTGTTTACACGTCTAAAATGGCCACAGAGCTGAAAATTAAAGGTTGCGTGGCTATTATTTTAGCACTTAGTTTAAATAAAAAGGCCAAGCGAAAGCGATGGGCAAAAAATTGGTTACAACAAAGGGAAAGGTACACACATTTGAATTTAATGGCAGAAATTAAATTACATGGTGAAATGGATGATTACGAGAATTATTTTCGAATGCCTGAACCCTGCTTTGAAGAACTTCTGACAATAGTAACACCTTTTTTAATCATAATCCGACGGATCATGATTACAGAATCAAGAAATCTAGAAATCCGTCAATAAATACTGTCATCCATCAATACATTAGGTTACACGTTCAGTAAATACCACGATACGCCATTATTTACTGATGGATCACAGTAAATACTTTACGTGTAATCGTCGCCTTACGGATACACTTCGCTTTTATTTTACACTAGCAGCGCCCCGCGGTTTTACCCGCGTTGTGCCCATTCCCGTGGGAATTTCGGGATTTTTTTTTACATAAAAACCTTCCTCTTGAATCACTCTACCTATTACAAAAAACCGCATCAAAATCCGTTGCGTAATTTTAAAGATTTAAGCATACAGACAGACAAACAGACAGACAGACACGAAAAAGAGACGACTTTATTTTATACTATGTAGTGATTTTTGTCTGACGTTTCGGCCCCTTTACAGGAACCGTGCTCACAGAAGACTGGTATTCGTAAACATAGTTTCAATTCAAAATGAGTAAAAACAAAACAAGAAACAAGTATATATCTTTAACTTCTTTTGAATACCGTTTAGTATCATGTAATGCTTGATTTATTTTAAGTGATTTATTAATGTTATAAGTTTTACTATTAATTTTAATCAAATGTAAACATGAATAAATAATTAGCGAGTTATATTGTGTTTTAACTTTGAAGAAGTAATGATGTTTGACCTAACTAGATACTTATACTTAGGTATGACTTAAGTGTGGACAGACAGACGCTTTGTTTTATATTTATATGTAGTGATCTTCATAATTCTATGACTGAGACACGATCCATACATAAACACTATTGACACTAAGGCTATTCGTATATCGTCTTAAACGTAAGTTTACATTTAAAATAATGTTCTTTAAATCAGCATGAACATAGTTACAACCACATTTATATAAACTACAAATAAAAAACAGCGGAAGTAAAAAAATGAGCTCCCAAAAACATAACATTCAACTTAAATTTCTTTTTTCTAGGACCTCCAATGGCTGGACCAACGCGCCCGAAAATAGTTCCACTATTCCAAGTGGAATACGACAGGACGTTGTGCAAACCCTTGGGAGTCATATCCGACTTCGGAAAGCTTAAACAATTAACAATGAAACCGATTCCAAAAGTATCTCAGAGTTCTTCGCCGAAGGAAAGATCTCTATCACCTCTCCCAGCACCTTTGGAACCAACGGCCGAGTGTTCACAACAAGAACAGCTGGAAAAAACGAGAGCAATTAACCAGAACATATTGCTGATCCTCGAATTTTCTACAGCTTTCCCCTTCGCACTCTTGTACAATAACTACAAGTGTTTCGTTTGCCCAGAAATGTTTTGCAACATTGACCTGCTTAAACAACACATGGAAAACCATAATTTGACAGCCATCAAAAAATTGCTTCGAAAAAGAAAAGATATTATTGTAAGAGTAGATATTAGTAATTTGTCATGCAAAATATGTTCGTTGCCAATCAAAGATTTGGATCAACTGAAAGTGCATTTAAAGGAGTTACATCAAAAGCCGATAGATTCGAATGTAGAACACATTATGATACCGTTCGATTTGACACCTGTCAACCGAGCATTTAAGTGCGTTATATGCGAGCAAACATTTGCGAAGATATTGCGTTTAGTAAACCACATGAGTGCACACTTCGCTAATCATAGTTGCGAGATATGTGGTTCAAGGTTTATGACTTTGAAGCATCTGAAAGTTCACATGGGAGGACACGCTACAGGAAACTATCCGTGCGATAAATGCGATAAAACATTCAATACTCCGCTCAGAAGGAAGTTACACTACCAAAACGCGCACTTGAAGTATATGCGGCGAATCTGTCCAATGTGTCCTAAAAGATTCACTTGCGAATACTCGAAACAAAAGCATTTGAAAGAAGTTCACAATCAAGCTGTCTCTGTTCACAAATGCCCGACTTGTGACCGCAACTTTCTTATAAAAAAACAGCTTGATCTGCATATTAGGAACGTGCATCTTCAAGAACGGAATTATCAGTGCGATGTGTGCTTACAGAAGTTCAGTACTAATTACACGTTGAGATGTCATATGGCAATCCATACAGGGGAGAGACAGTTTAAATGTGGTGTGTGTGACAAAGCGTTTATCAAAGGAAGCCGTCTGAAAGAACATTTGAAGAAACATAACCATTAAGATGTACCAAAGTACGGTCGCGTATCAGGAAGAATTTCGTCCTTTATCTATCTGTCTCTTTCACTAGTACTCAATAATATTACTGTCTCACACGCCACAATGAGTTGGCGGAGTGAAACGGCAATACTATTGTGTACGAGTGACAGAGACAAATAGATGGTGGTATGTTCAAAGAGCCTCTATGGGGCCAAAACTGAATAAAAATATTTGACTTTGACTTTGATCAATGGATGATATTCTTCCAGCATCGTGAGTGTACTTTAGTAAGTGTAAATAAAGAAATATCTTGGAGAATGTAAATGTAGGATAACAGCTCTCCACAAAGTCACAGGAACTGAAGCTAGGAAGAACTGGAAACCAGCGTTGCGTGGACCCGATGTCCACACAACTCAAGCTGAGTTCTTTTCCTTTCGCCTTCTTATCAAATAAGTTTTACATTAATTTATGCTTTTAATAATTTTTTGATAACTACCATTTTATATGTATTACTAGCCGCGACCCGCGGTGTTAACCGCGTTGTACCCGTTCCCGCGGGAATTTCGGGATTAAATGTATCCCATGTGTTATTCTGATGTATAACCTATATTACTGTAAAGTTTCATCCAAATTCGTCCAGTAGCTTTTTCGTGAAAGAGCAACATCCATACATCCATCCTCACAAACTTTCGCATTTATAATATTAGTAGGAAGTAGGATATGATTATGAGTATGGCAATATACGTATTTTTATTGATTAACATTGTGACACTTCATAGAATGCGAAACGAATACCTTTTATCTAAGGCTGGTTTCTTTATTGAATTCTCCTGTTATGAAAACCTGAAGAATTAGTTATACTGTTCTTCCTCTTCTGTACAAGAAGAAACAGAAGAAGACTTAAAACTATAATAATTTTAGTAGAAAATTAATATGTACCATATTTTGTATCTGTTGAAAATGTTTAAGTGAATCTGAATAAAGTTATTGGGTTTTATTGATATCTACTTCTTATTTTAATATCCTAATTGGACAGAGTACAATGTTTATTATATCAAGTACTTACTAGCTACTACAAGCTGTTTCGCGCGGTGGTCCACTAGATGGCGCTAGTGTAAACATTATGTAGATACATTATGTCGCGCTTGCGATATATTTCCAGTTTCAGTTTCAGGGGGTTCACCACAGATGTCATAAATACAGGAGATATGCTTTGTAAACAAATGTATTCGTGTTCAGATGTCGCCGTGTTCTCCCCACTTAATTCACTAACACAAAAGCAAAAACTATAAGAACGGCACACGAGCTCATATTTCTCCCGCACACAAAGAAACTTACAGCAACACTAATAAACTCAGTAATAGAACACATGCATACAGGGGGCGGGGCTTCTACCTGTAGCTACAGACAATAAACACACATCGCAACTAGTGATGTGAAGAGGTAATTGATTTGAATTTGAATTTGAATTTGAATCGTAGAAAAAATAGTATCGATGAAATTCAGAGCCGACGAACTTTCTTCAATGGTTGAAAGCACTTAGGCTCAAAGTGAGACGAACATATCGTGTTATTTTTTGTGGGAAACCAGTTTGGACCTTTTCCTGTTGCATTTATCCACTTTTCTTTTATTTTTGGATCCTTCGGATAGCTAAAATATTAAAAAGGTGTGAATGATGATGATGATATCAATGATACATGTGTAAGAGTACCGCAATAAATTAAAAACCCATACTTGATTCAATAATAATAATAAGTCGAGTAATCAAGAAATAGTAATGAATTGTGTTTTCAATAATTAATTATATCATTTTTACCTCACATTAGTAAACAACAGCTATAAAGTTCCATGCAGCAAAAAAAGTCTAATTTTGTTCCCTTGTGCAATCATTCGAACTAAGTAGGATCGATATAAAATATCGACAACCTCAAAAGTGACATCACATCTCTAATTATCTACCTAACAATGGACACTGGTTCCAATTAATGAAATCAGGGACATAGAGGTCAAAGTACGAATTTCAATCTGATTTTTTGTAATTAAGGTCTTTGAGTGATTCTAAGCCTATTTTATAGAATACGTTTTTTAGAAATACCTGCCCGTTTCCGAGAAAAAAAATGTTAAGTTTTTTTTAGTATGGAGAAAAATCGTTTTCTTTATTTATTTCATAAACGGGCAGAGACGTTAAAACCAAACTTTAAAGGGATTAAAGAACACATAATTCCTTGCATTTTGTTCGAAATCATCTACTCCATATCTCTGCCCGTTTAAAAACGGCAGGCGTTCCAAATTTTTTTTTTCTTTTGTGGTTTTTTTGGTTTAAATACGCTTGAATGAATACTTAAATAGCAATATTGTAATACTAGTACTTCATTCCATCGATACAAAATGTAATTGTAATATTAATAGCTTAGGTAATTTTATACCTACATACCTGCTATGTTACTTTTTTACCTGGGTATTGTTTTGCGTAGAGGCTTTTGCAAGGCCGAATATGTTTTATTGTTCACGTTACCTGGATAAGATAAGAAAAGAGGGCACTTACAGGTTACAGGTAATCAGGTAACTTACCTGATTAGTTGTTTTCAAAACGGAGTCACTCGTTCCTCGGATCCTAAAGTATCAACACGTACCTACACGCTCTTTACCATTAATATGTCTCAGTTTAAATCAAATTTGGATATATATGTGCTACTGAAATCAAGTGGAAATATCAAAAACAGTGATATATTGTGCACTACGTTTTTAAATCAAATAAACTTTGAAGTTTCTGCTGAAGATCTTAGAATTCTAAAACAGTTCACAAGAACATATGTTGCAAATTTACACAAGAGATGGTTGCAAGCAAATAGATGTCAATCTAATTGTCTTTCAATCTATCTAATAATGCAGACAGTAATTCTTCTTCGGAGTGGTTTTTAAGAGATGAAAGGCACCTTCTTTTATGCTTGTTTGATAGATCCTCTGGTGGGTCTCAGATGGCTTTCTGTGGAGTATTTGTAGCAGCATCTGACTGCGGACTGGCTTCCATTGCTTGAGACATCCAAATTCTCTTTCGCAAATATTGACATCAAATATGGTGTTCTTGGTGAAAAAATTAGATTGACATCTATTTGCTTGCAACCATCTCTTGTGTAAATTTGCAACATATGTTCTTGTGAACTGTTTTAGAATTCTAAGATCTTCAGCAGAAACTTCAACGTTTATTTGATTTAAAAACGTAGTGCACAATATATCACTGTTTTTGATATTTCCACTTGATTTCAGTAGCACATATATATCCAAATTTGATTTAAACTGAGACATATTAATGGTAAAGAGCGTGTAGGTACGTGTTGATACTTTAGGATCCGAGGAACGAGTGACTCCGTTTTGAAAACAACTAATCAGGTAAGTTACCTGATTACCTGTAACCTGTAAGTGCCCTCTTTTCTTATCTTATCCAGGTAACGTGAACAATAAAACATATTCGGCCTTGCAAAAGCCTCTACGCAAAACAATACCCAGGTAAAAAAGTAACATAGCAGGTATGTAGGTATAAAATTACCTAAGCTATTAATATTACAATTACATTTTGTATCGATGGAATGAAGTACTAGTATTACAATATTGCTATTTAAGTATTCATTCAAGCGTATTTAAACCAAAAAAACCACAAAAGAAAAAAAAAATTTGGAACGCCTGCCGTTTTTAAACGGGCAGAGATATGGAGTAGATGATTTCGAACAAAATGCAAGGAATTATGTGTTCTTTAATCCCTTTAAGGTTTGGTTTTAACGTCTCTGCCCGTTTATGAAATAAATAAAGAAAACGATTTTTCTCCATACAAAAAAAAACTTAACATTTTTTTTCTCGGAAACGGGCAGGTATATCAAAAAAACGTATTCTATAAAATAGGCTTAGAATCACTCAAAGACCTTAATTACAAAAAATCAGATTGAAATTCGTACTTCGAACTTGGGCGTTATCGCTATATTTTCATATTGCATTATCCGTTATATTATATTTTTCTAACTGTTGTGTTAAACTGTTGTAATATTTATTATCTGTTGTAAGATTAGTTGTATGTTGAATTGCGATTATAACATTTTACGGTTGTAAATACGATGATAAAGTTATAGCACAGTATAGATTATAATACATAGTAGGTACAATTTTTTTCAGTGTTGCATGTTTTAAAATGTGTTACAGAAAAAAAAATTGGTTTTGATTTGATTTCAACGAACTTTCCTTCCTACTCGTTACAGGCTTAGGACTGTCTGAATTATTGCAATTAATTTTATAATTTTATACAATTTAAACAATTTAAACAATTTTATAACTTAAAAATTTTACACACACAATAAATTTATTATTTACAACACTTATTAACTTTTGCATCAACTTTTTCGAGTAAGAAAATTCAAACAAATACGTAACGTAATTTCGCAATCAAAACAAACTTTCTAATGAATGAATATACACCAATAAAACAACAGCGAAGACATGAATCTATCTTCATACGAATATAAAATCAAAATTATAATAAACTGTTGTATTTTAATGAAAGTAAAATTTGCTCTTGTACTTAGTAATTTAAAGTTCATATTCGTCTAACGCTCTACGATGTGAAGTTCGCTATCATTATTTTTTAACCTTGACCTTGAACCTTGAATAGTTGAATTTGAGTCGACATCGGCTTCGGTTCGGTCCGTTCGGAAATCATCGGAGATACTCGGTACCGGTAGTTTCTAGTTCTACTCTACTAGTTACCGAGTATCTCCGATGATTGCCGAATCGAGGCGCACGATTATAGGTACGTAATAAATATTACAACAGTCTTTGTCGAAAATAAATAATGGTTGTTGTTGCTATAAAATTATAATGAAATATATTATTTGTTGTATGTTATAACGCCCAAGTGTAACTTCGACCTCTATGTCCCTGATTTCATTAATTGGAACCAGTGTGCGGCAGCACCCGCTTCACGAAACTATCGTGTGAGTGAGAGTATCAGTAAAACACTTTTCCATTGCGCTATTAGACCAGGCGATTCATTGATCGATGTGTATTAAGCAAACAATGGTTTTAGTTCCTAATGAAAATAATTGCTTTTGGTACTTTATCGTGTTTCTAGTATCACGAAGTAATGTTTTAATGAATTTAATAAGAAAAACAATCATATTTTTATACTTACGTGTGAAATGAGATGCCATCTTTCGTATAATTCACAATAGAGGTGTTATTTTTGCAAACAACCACTATACAACGCGGCATTTTGTAAAAAATCACAAGCAGTGAAGACGTCGCAAGTTGGCATTCGACTAATGGCCGAAACTGGCAACAAGCCGCTTTGCGGCTAGATGCGTTCGCAAGCGCCACGCCTCCTTGCCACATCTCCTGTATTTATGACATCTGTGGGGTTCACGCAACTAAAAATCTATGATCATGAAAACTATCATGCATTTATCCATTTATATTTTGAACTAGCAGCGCCCCGCGGTTTTTCCCGCGTTATGTCCATTTCTGTAAGAATTTCGGGATGAAAAATAGCCTATGGTACTCGTGGATAATGTAGCTTTCGAATGGTGAAAGAATTTTTAAAAACGGTCCATTAGTTTTTGAGCCTATTCATTACAAACAAACAAACAAAGTTTTCTTCTTTATAATATTAGTGTAGATAGAGATTTTTTTATATTATAAGAAACAAATACATATATATAGGGTTATCTATACCGGCTAATATTGTAGAGAGATAAAGTTTCTAACTTGTTTGTAAGAGCTAATCTCAGAAACTACCAATCCGATTTGAATAATTCTCTTTGAATTAGATAGCCACATTCAACGGGAAGGTTATAGCATATTTTTCATCTCAAAATTCCTACGGTAACCGGCACAACGCGGGTAAAACGGGGCGCGGGGCGCTGCTTCACTACATAGTATAAAATAAAGTCGTAACTTTTTCGTGTTTGTCTGTCTGTATGCTTAAATCTTCAAAATTACGCAACGGATTTTGATGCGGTTTTTTGTAATAGGTAGAGTGATTCAAAAGGAAGGTTTTTATGTAAAAAAATTCCCGAAATTCCCACGGGAACGGGCTCAACGCGGGTAAAACCGCGGGGCGCTGCTAGTAGTTTATAAAAGCATAAAAATAGTTAACTAAATCTCCAATTAAAATTAATCCTTTTCCCTGCAATAGAACACTGTAACTAAAATAAAAAACGTAAGTTATCTTAACCATTAAATATTTAATATGCATGACTCAAATTAGTTATTAAGGAACAAACAACAAATCCAGTGCACCAACTAAAAAGCTACCAACACCCAAAAATACAACATGAATTTTTATTTTCTAGGAATAGCTGACACACCGCGACAGAAAATAGTTCCGTTATTCCAAGTGGAATACGATCGAACGCTGTGCAAGCCGTTGGGGACGGTATCCGACTTCAAGAAGCTGAAACAATTGAAGAAGAAGAGTCTAGAAGTTTCCAGAAGTCCATCCCCGATACATCAGACATCTCCGTCACCTCCGCCTGAGCCTTTGAATCCACCTGCGGAGTTCCCTCGGCAAGAACCACCGGAGAAAACTATAGATATAAGACAGAATATTCTGTCTGTATTCGAATTTTCCACAGCATACCCCTTCATCTTTTCAAACAACAAGTTTAAGTGCTTCGTATGCTCCGAAGCATTCCTCAACTTAGCGTCTCTTAAACATCATATGGGAGAGCATAACTTAACGCCCATAAAGAGATTGGTTAAAAACAGAAAAGAAAATGTTTTAAAAGTTGATATCAGTGATTTGTCCTGCAAAATATGTTCGATGCCAATCAAAGACTTGGTCCAACTAAAGATACATTTAAAAGAGGCTCACAAAAAACCAATTGACTTAGAAATACAAGACAATTTAATACCGTTCAATTTGACAGCTGTCAACGAAGGGTATAAGTGCGTGGTATGCGAGCAAAGCTTTACGAAAATCAGAGTTTTGGTTATCCATATGAGCGCTCACTTTAGCAACTACAGCTGCGAGATATGTGGCTCCGGATTCATGACATTACGCCTTCTGAAAAGACATTTGGAAGTCCACGAAACGGGCAACTACCCTTGCGATAAATGCGACAAAATATTCAGCACACCACAGAAAAGGATGCTACATATTCGCGGAGTGCATTTAAAGTATCTGCCTCGTCGCTGTCCAATGTGCCCAGAACGGTTTAATTCGAACTACAAAAGAGTGATACACCTACAAGACGTTCACAACCAGTCTACAAGAGTGCATAAATGCCCAACTTGCGACCGTGGTTTCCATCTAAAATACCACTTGGTTCTTCACATCAGATCTGTACATCTGCAGGAACGAAATCAGCAGTGTGACGTTTGTCTACAAAGGTTTTGTAACAAAGAGTCTCTGAAAAGGCATATGGTAATTCATACGGGAGAGAAGAAATACAAGTGTGATGTATGTGGCATGGCGTTTTTGAGGAGGAAGAATTTAAAAGATCACTTCAGATTACACGATATACCTACTTTTAATCCTAACTAATATTATAAATGCGAAAGCAACTCTGTCTGTCTGTTACACTTTCACGCCAAAACTACTGGACCGATTTGAATGAAACGACTACTACGAGTATCCGTAGAAAGTAACCGGGACCGACGGCTCAACGTGCCCTCCGAAGCACGGAATCGTTTTTACTTTTCGGGCAATCAGGTGATTCAGCCTGCAATGCCCAAACCAAACTGAGGTCAGTCTCACAAAGAGATTTTTGTGAGATATTGGCCCCACTGGGAATCGAACCCGGATCATGAGCCGAGCGCTCAAACCACAAGACCACGGCAGCTGGCCACTCTTTAGACATAACTCGTGATTTAACTACCTACTTGAATCTTAATAGATTCTATACGAGTATAAGTATTTTATTTTTAAGTATTTATAAAATCAATTCTTTGTCTTTGCTTTTTGTTTTTAATCATCAATAAAGTTTAAGCTAATAAAATGACTTTTTTATTATTAAACCTTTATGTTATGTATCCTAGTCTCAGTAGTTAGGTTCTTTACTATTAAAAGATTTTGTTCCTAATACTGTTTATGGTTCCGTACCCAAAGGGTAAAAACGGGACCCTATTACTGAGACTTCGCTGTCCGTCCGTCCGTCTGTCACCAGGCTGTATCTCAAGAACGGTGATAGCTAGACAGTTCAAGGTTTCACAGATGATGTATTTCTATTGCCGCTATAACAACAAATACTAAAAATAAAATAAAACAATATTCAAAGGGGACTCTCATACAATAAACGTGATTGTTTTCGTTTTTTTTACGTACGTACCCTCCGTGCGCGAGTTCGACTCGCACTTGGCCGGGTTTTTTTTTAAATAGATAGAGTGATTCAAGAGGAAGATTTATATGTAATAAATTTATATGGAACGGGCATAACGTGGGTAAAAGCGCGCTACTAGTTCATTACTAAATGTTTATATTAAAACTGACTTCCTACCAACAACTATAAAGTTAAGTTTTATTTTTTCTTAGTACATGCTAGCAGTGCCCCGCGATTTTACCCGCGTTGTGCCCGTGCCCGTGGGAATTTCGGGAATTTTTATACATCTCTGAATCACTCCATCTATTTGAAAAACCGCGTCAAAATCCGTTGCGTAGTTTTAAAGATGTAAGCATACTTAGGGACAGACAGCGGAAAGCGACTTTGTTTTATTCTATGTAGTGATGTAAGGTACCTAACTTTTTCCCATACATTCTGTTTTACATTTGATGTCCACCAATCAGGTCATTACATATCATTTTACATAGTATAAAACAAAGTCGCGTCTGTTTGTCTGTCTGTATGCTTAAATCTTTAAAATTACGCAACGGATTTTGATGCGGTTTTTTGTAATAGGTAGAGTGATTCAAGAGGAAGGTTTTTATGTAAAAAAATTCCCGAAATTCCCACGGGAACGGGCACAACGCGGGTAAAACCGCGGGGCGCTGCTAGTGTTAAATAAAAAAGAAGTATAGGTATCCGTAACGTAGTTTCAATTCAAAATGAGTAGTGTTCGCTTAAACTTAAGAAACCTTCTATACACTACTTTTTTGATGATTTTAACAGCTATAGGACACTACTTTACTTTACGTTTTTACTTATTAAATCCCGAAATGTCCCAACTATTTATCCATAAGGCCCATCGCAGACGACAGACTTTTTGTGCGATCGAGTCTGCGGCGCACAAAAATTTAGTAAAGATGGCGTTTATGACTAAGGCTTTATATAAATAGAAAAGAAATTATACTTAGCATAAAGAATGGGCGATGTTTATCACTTATCTAGAGGGGTAGGGGGTGCAGGGTTACCTACTACCTCTTTAGTAATCTAACACCATTCAAAATTTTGACAACTACTTGTCAAAATTATATTGAACTGAAGAATCATTTGGGCATAAGTCAGATTAATTTGAGAAATTATAGTTCCTCCTCACTGTACTGACATCTTCAGTGACATGAAAGGCGTTTGCCCAGCAGTGGAACATTACAGGCTAGTACTTTACTTTATTAATTATTTGATGAGACGCCTTTGACACTACAGGCCAATACTTTACATTACTTTGAATTGAAACTTCGTTTACGGATACACTTCGCTTTTATTTAACATTTTTATCTGACGTTTCGGCCCCTTTACGGGAACCGTGCGCACAGAAGACATCAGATAAAAATCACTTCACTACATAGTATAAAACAAAGTCGCGTCTGTTTGTCTTCTGTTTGTCTGTCTGTATGCTTAAATCTTTAAAACTATGCAACGGATTCTGATGCGGTTTTTTTAATAGATAGAGTGATTCAAGAGGAAGGTTTATATGTAAAAACATTCCCGAAATTCCCACGGGAACGGGCACAATACGGGTAAAACCACGGGGCGCTGCTAGTACGAATATAAGAGAAAACTAAGACATGTGCTATTGTCCACTGACTAAGTGAGGGTCCTACCTTCCGTCGGGTTTCCATTCGGATTCGTCAGAGAATCGGTCTAGATGAACCACGTGCTCCAAGTCGCACAGGTAGCACGGCACACAAATACATTTCTCACCGTTGGTGTGTTGAAAAGATTCCTGAAAGTATCAAACACTACATATTATAAAACAAAGTCCTCGGCCGCGTCTCTCTGTTTGTCTGTTCGCGATAAACTCAAATACTAATGCACGGATGTTGACGCGGTTTTTTAAATAGATAGAGTGATTCAAGAGGAAGATTTATATGTACATATAAAAATTCCCTAAATTCCCACGGGAACTGGCACAACGCGAGTAAAACCGCGGGGCGCTATTAGTATATTGATTAAAGAAATTCTACTAATATTATAAATGCGAAGGTTTGTGAGGATGTATGTATGTACGAGTATGTATGTTACTCTTTCACAAAAAAGCAACTGGGCGGATTTGGATGAAACTTTACTTAAATATAGGTTATACATCAGAATAACACATGGCATACATTTCATCCCGAAATTCCCGCTGGGACGGGTACAACGCGGGTAACACCGCGGGGTGCAGGTAGTCATACGTGTCATAGCAACTTACAGATGGAAAGTACTACAATGTGTTAAAATAGATGGGGATTACTTACGACAGGGGTGGGTTTTGAAACCTTGGGGGAGGTTGGGTTAGCAGCGACACACGCCAACAGAACCAGAACTGCAGCGAACAAAGTCAGGGTTCTGAAACAAACGACCAATAAGAAGCTGCGAGCTGGCGAATACTTTCGTATGGTCTTAGGGTGAAGACATAAAGCGGCGGGTTCCCAGTGCAGACAAACCGGTACGGGTAGGTACCGATCCGTACAGGTAAAATATTCTAATGTTATCTTATGCGCTCAAACATAAAGAAACAGGTTGGGACTTGTCGGTACCGATTACGCGGGCAGGGTCATACGGGCTTGAACCATGATGGTCAATGAAGACAGGTTTGCCTGTTTCCTTTATGTAAGGTATCCTGTACCGACCCCTACCGACCAGTACTGGCATGTCCGTACCGGAAAACCTGCTTCTTTATGTCCTCACCCTTACACGCAAGTACGTTTTTATGGAAGCAGGTAATTTTTATTTGATCTTACACGCAAGTCCGTTTTTATTAAAGCAGAGTGGAGCTGCCTAGACCTCAACGGACCAATCGCTACGCATTGTGAAAAGATTTTGACAATGTCAATGCGTTGTTTGACAATCACAATGCGCTGTGATTGGGGAATCGGACTCCGCACCGCTCCGCTCTAAGTGTAGGGCCACATCTGCGGAACGTACGGCGCCGAACCTTCCGCTAAATACGCTCGTAGTGTATTTCAAGTTATCTATGACACATCAGTGCGCGGCGTAATTTCGACTGATGTGTAATAGAGCGGAAGGTTCGGTGCCGTACGTTCCGCAGATGTGGCCCTACACTAAATCACGGAAACGTCTCATACGAGCTTCACTACATAGTATAAAACAAAGTCGCTTTCCGCTGTCTGTCCCTATGTATGCTCAGAACTTTAAAACTACGCAACGGATTTTGACGCGGTTTTTTAAATAGGTAGATAGAGTGATTCAAGAGGAAGGTTTATAAGTATGAAAATTTCCGAAATTCCCACGGGAACGGGCACAACGCGGGTAAAACTGCGGGGCGCTGCTAATGCTCAATAAATATCACACAATAAACGCTAAAAACACAGCGAATACGCGGCTCAAAATAAAAATACGCAAGACTTACCTCGCAAACATGGTAATAGTAATCACTTAGTAATGATTATTCAAATGATATCAGAGCCGACCGTCACAGGCGCACGAATGATTAATTATGACTCTATATGATTACTCGCCGTGATATTTATTGGCACCCATCTACCTACAGTGTTATCATCACTGAGTAAGTATTATTTTTTTATACTCCAGGGGCCATATTAATAAACAAAGAACATTTTACCTATCAAATGGTTTGTCACTGTCTGACATACGCAGTTTTCCGAAGAGTAATAGAGACAAAACATATTGTAAGTTACAATGTTACAATTTGTAACAGTATTTTAATTTATTGATGGCGGCAGCGGTTTTGCCAGCGGGGAAACCGTTCCTGATTGTAAACATAACTATTGTTTTTTTCTTTTTTTCTAAGTAGGTAATATAATTTTATCTGTTTACTTTTTTAATATTGATTTATATATTAATATTGATTAATATGATTAATATTGATTTATAAAGAATAGAATGTTGTACGCTACTGTAAAGATATGTCACTCAGAAGCACTAATACGAGTATATAAAGAGGAAAACTTTGTTTGTTTGGTTGTAATGAATAGGCTCAAAAACTACTGGACCGTTTTTAAAAATTCTTTCACCATTCTAAAGCTACATTATCCACGAGTAACATAGGCTATTATTCATCCCGAAATTCCCACAGGAATGTACACAACGCGAGTAAATTATTTATTTATAAGTTAATTGTAAGTGCAAAGTGATGATATTGTTGTAGTGTCTAATAAATAAATATACAAGATTAAGTTTATAACCTTCCCGATAGAATTCCCCATTCAACGGAAAGGCTAAAGGCTATTTTCATCTCGAAAATTCCACGACTAGCCGAAGGGAATATGTCATGTTATAGGATAGTCGACAAATCATTGAAACCTATTTAATATGTTACCTTATTAAGTAGGTACTACATATAAATAGCTGTGCTCGCGACTTCGTCCGCGTGGAATTCTCTCTTCTTCTACCTCTCTACGTCTTTCTCTCTCTCCCTCTCTTTTCCTAAACCTCTCTCTCTCTCTCTTTTCCTAACCCTCTCTCTTCCTCTCTCTCTCTCTTTTCCTATCTCTCTCCCTTCATTCACTACCAGTTTGATAAAAAGTTATGAAGTAATATCAAGTAGGTTGGTAGCCAACCCTGGAGTTTTTAGACCGTCTCAAGGCCTCCGACTTGGTCTACAATTAATCGGACCGACAATTAATCGTGTCGTCCGAAGCACGGTAGCGCTCAGATAGAAATGCAACTAGGGGTCGAGCTGCACGTGCTACAAACGATGTTAACTCTTTGCTATTGTCAAGCAATGACGACATCGCTTAGCAAACGAGTTGTAGTTTGACTAAGCGATGTTAGTTAGGTAATTATTGTTAAGCAACGTGCAGCTCGACCCCTACTTGGATGGGTGGCCGATAGTGGTATTTCTATCTGAGCGCTACCGTGCTTCGGAGGGCACGTTAAATGTCGGTCCCGGTTGTTTCAATCGTCGGACCATGTCGGAGGGGTTTAGGCGATCTAAAAACTCCGACGCCAGGGGTCGCCACTGACCTACTGGAAAGAATGAATGACGCCACGAGCTCACTGAACACAATGATGACCTTTCCGAGACATATAGGTTATCACGTAACCTATAATATAGAAATATACCTTTACAATTCTAAGATTTTATTTACATAATAAAATTATAAACAGATGGGTTTTCCTGCTTTTAATTGACTATTTAAAGTTGATAGGTATCTAGTTAGACACGCCGCGGTTTTGCCCGCGTTGTGCCAGTTTCTGTGAGACTATCTATTTAAATAAATAAATAAAAATAATAATCATTTATTTCAGGTCACTAGTTGAAAACCCATATTTCTTATTAATCTACATATTACAAAATATCTTTGAAAATGAAAATGACAAAACAGCTACTTTACATGAATGAAAACAATATGTTAGTTAACTGTCCTTACATATGACAAGTCTATTATGTAATCGAATTCTATAGGTAATTGAATCTATAAAACCACTGTATACTTTAAAACATAATATATTTATTTACACACACATTTTAGTACATGAACATAATAGACATTCCTTTGAATTTAACATAAAGATATATAAACTTCATAACGTTATAATTACCTTATTATCATCTTACACTTTTTACCTTACAATCCTTTAATTCTTTTCTTCCCTTTTTTTTTCACACGTCCGTAGCCTTCTCGAGTTCAATCAAGATTCCCGCCCTTTTATTCTCTTTACCTCCAATATTTTGCGATGTAATGTAACCGAACCTCTTTTCATAAACATATAAAGAGTTTGCGATGTAATCGAACCTCTTTTCATAAACATATAAACCTCTTTTCTTTAAAACATACAAAATTCTGTTAATAATTTATTGAACCTAACAATTACAACAGTGTCGCATGTATGGACAGTCAATCCTGTCAGCAATCATAGCCAGGACGATGTTCGTGCTAGACCGTGTCCACCGAACCAAAGACCAACTTCTTTTCTTCGTTGTGGTGAGAAAGCAATATGTATACTGCGAACAATATATATATATGTTACGGCTAATACCCGAAGTGCGGCTACACCTAGTTTTAGCCGGTTAGAACTAGGTGCATATATATGTCATTTTAATGAAAAGAGAGAGTTTAAACATGAAAAAAAAAATAACCCTAACCTACCGAATTACTTACTATTCGGTAGGTTAGGGTTATTTTTTTTTCATGTTTAAACTCTCTCTTTTCATTAAAATGACATACGGCTAATACCCGAAGTGCGGCTACACCTAGTTTTAGCCGGTTAGAACTAGGTGTAGCCGCACTTCGGGTATTAGCCGTAACATATATACCGATATGAAAACCTTTTTGGGGTGTCAGAGTAGTATAACAAAAAGATGGAATTGCAGTAATTAGAATCCATAATTTATTTTAGACGTCCGTTGAACAAACATCAAACATCTTATTTTATTGTGTTCCAAGTGCGCGTCCCTAGTGAAGCGCTTAGGTCTATCAATCAATCACCAGTAGTGCGGGGAAAATAACCGCCACACCACCCCCCCACGGAGTAAGACAAACCAGGGAAAAACTATACATGGTAGTCATCAAATTTTTTAAAACGAACTTGTCTCCCGGTCCGGGTTGTGTACGGAGGTTTACTAGAAGATGTGGTGGTATGTTGTTGAATAGAAGGTGGAGATGGTAATTGATGTTGATGAGGGATAGGAGCTGGTGCTGAAGGCTGAGGAGCAGGAACAGGAGGCTGAGGAGCAGGAAGTTGCGGTTGCTGAGCAGGTGAGGATGACACCTGATTAGGCGGCTGCGACTCAGGCTCGATGAAAGCCGGCTTAACGCGATCAACACTAACAACAACCGCTCTGCCCTTGACGCTGATGGTAAGCATCCTTCCACCGTCGGACCGCTCGAGCACCTGATAAGGACCTGTATAGGGGACCTGTAAGGGGCGACGAACTGCGTCATCGCGAAGGAAAACATGCGACGCGGTTTGGAGCGTTTTGAAAACGAAGACGGCTGGCTCAGAATGGCGCGATGCAGGGACAGGTCGCACAGACGACATTATGCGTCGTAGTTGCACGACGAAATCCGCAGGATTTTCTAATGCAGCGTCAGACCCAGCTGTGGGAACTAACAACTCCCCAGGAAGCCGTATGGGCTCTCCGTACAGCATTTCAGCAGCAGATGCTTTAAGGTCCTCTTTGTATGAGGAGCGCATACCCAAAAGAACCATTGGAAGCGCCCGAACCCACGCATCATTGTGGCACATGAGTGCAGCTTTAAGCTGTCTATGTACCCGCTCAATCATCCCATTCGCGGCAGGATGGTAGGAAGTAGTCCTAATGCGCTTGGTTCCACACAGTTGTGTGAGACGGCGAAACAGGTCTGATTCGAATTGGGTACCCTGGTCGGTAGTAATGACCAGAGGTACGCCAAAACGAGAAAACCATTCGCGAACCAAGGTTTCCGCAACTTCTTCTGCGGTTATGCCGCGCATGGGCCAACTTTCGGGCCATCTTGTGACTCTGTCAATGGCTGTCAGACAATAACGAAATTCATTGCAAGGGGGCAATGGTCCTACGATGTCAATGTGAATGTGAGCGAATCGGCCAGATGGAAGAGCAAAGTTCCCTAATGGAGCCGAGTTATGCCGCGTCACCTTAGCACGTTGACAGGACTGACAAGTGCGAACCCACTCTTTGCAGTCTTTATTGACTGACGGCCAAACATATCGGTCTGTCACAAGCCGTGTAGTAGCACGTGCGCCGGGGTGACTCAAGTTGTGAAACTTGTCAAACACCGCGCGACGAAATGAAGGGGTCAAATAAGGCCTGGGTTTGCCAGTGGAGACGTCGCAAGTAACCGAAATGTTGGTGCCTGGAATTAGGACAGGGGTAAGCTGAAGGCGAGAGCCATTACGGCGTAAGTCAGCGAGTTCCTGGTCCAATCCCTGCGATTTGGCGAGGGGCTCAAAGTCTTGATCCAGTGCGACAGCGTCAACGCGAGACATCGCGTCCGCAACGACATTGTATTCACCCTTGATATACTGGATGTCTGTCGTGAACTGGCTGATAAACGAGAGTTGGTTCAACTGCGGTGGAGGTAGTTTTTCCCGGCGTTGTACGAAAGCGTACAGTAGCGGCTTGTGGTCAGTGAAAACAGTCACGTGCTGAACCTCGAGAATGTGACGGAAATGCTGTACGCTTTCGTACACCGCCAGTAACTCTCGGTAATAAGCAGGCCACTCGGCTTGTCGCGGGGTCAGCTTTTTGCTGAAGAACGCGAGAGGGCGCCAGACACCATCCACCTGCTGTTGGAGGCAGGAACCAATATGAACGCTCGATGCATCAGTAAACAGTCCAAGGGGTGCATCATGGGCAGGATGCTCTAACAATGTGGCGTTAGAAAGGCTGGTCTTACAGGCTTCGAAATACTCCAGAAGCTCGGGTGTCCATAAGAATGGTTTAGCACCCTTACCATTGGTAGCGACGACAGCGTCAACTAGAGGAGCCTGAAATTTAGCAGCCTGGGGAATAAAACGCCTGTAATAATTGATCATCCCGAGGAAACGACGCGCTCCCTGAACAGTTTTCGGGGGAGAAAAATCCAGAAGGGCTTGTATGCGATCCTGTGGTGGTCGAGTACCTTGAGGGCTAATATGGTAACCTAAGAAAACCACTTCCTTCACGCCAAAAACGCACTTCGATGGGTTTATCACCACACCGTAGTCCTGAAGGCGCTGGAACAGGATGCGCAGATGTTCCTTGTGGAGAGCCTCATCCTTAGAAAAGACGAGGATATCATCCACGTAAGGAAAACAGAAATCGAGACCCCGTGTGACCTCATCTATGAATCTTTGGAAGGTCTGGCCAGCATTTCTGAGTCCAAAAGTCATAAATGGAAACTCGAAGAGGCCAAACGGGGTAACGATAGCTGTCTTAGGAATATCCTCTTCTGCCACGGGAATTTGGTGGTATGCCTTCACCAGGTCGAGGGTGCTAAATATGGTCGCTCCATTAAGGCTGTTGGCAAAATCGTTTATGTGCCTAACAGGGTACCGGTCTGGGATAGTCCTGGCGTTCAGGCTGCGATAGTCGCCACAAGGACGCCAGGTATCATCCTTCTTCAAGGTCATATGAAGAGGAGAAGACCACGCACTCTGTGAAGGGCGCGCAGTACCGGAACGAACCATATCCTCGAACTCCTTTTTGGCAGAGGTCAGTTTCATGAGAGCCAAGCGGCGGGGTCGACAGGAGATGGGTGGGCCGTCCGTAGTTTTGATATAATGCACAGTATTGTGCTTAATAACTCTCGGAAGACCAGGCGGTCTGGTTATTTCCGGGAATTCTGAAAGCAGTAGTGCGAACTCTGATTTATCAGCAACTACGGCCTTGATGCTCGACTGCTCGGAAATAGAGGCAGTACAGAGAGTTGCCAGCCCAGTAGTACCGTCAAGAAGACGCTTAGTACGGCAATCGGGTAGCAAATGGTAATATGCTAGAAAGTCCGAGCCAATAATAGCGGTATTGACGTCGGCAACAACAAATCGCCAAACGAAACTGCGGCGCAAACCGAAATTAAGCGTCAGGTTGACAGTGCCGTAAGTTTTAATGTTACTCCCGTTGGCCGCGCTGAGGTCATAGTCAGAGGGTTTCCTCTGAACATGGAGCCAGCGGTAGGGAAAACAGCACAAGTCAGACCCAGTATCTATAAGAAACTGACGCTTGGAAATTTTATCCGTGACGAATAATCGGCGGCCGTTACTTTGAGAGGAGTCGCAATCAGTGGCCGCCGCTACTGATTGCTCTCCCGGTTTTCCGACTTCCAAACGCAGGGGCTAACACATTTAGCTGCTTTGATACCAAATTTGTTGTGGTACCAGCAACGTTTTGAGGCTCGTTCTGATGAAGCTCCACGCGAAGACTTCCTGTTGGAGGAAGAAGAACGATTTCGCGGAGGGCGCTGCGATCGCGATGAAGTCAGGGCAGCTACTTGCCTGCTCAGGTCCTCGATGCGGTTCATCAGAGAAACCAGTGTAGGTTGTGTGCTGGTGTTAGGTCCACTACCTGAAACAGCGCACAAATTGCCAGACACCGAAGAAGAAGACACCTCCATAATATTATCGGCGAGTTGGGATAATTTGTCCAGACTGAGGTCAGCTTGGGCGGCTAAAATTGCTTGCACTTGAGCGGGAAGTCGACGAAGCCACAATTCACGAAGTAGATTATCGTCAGTAAGTGAAGAACCCGCTAGGGAGCGCAAATGCCGCAAAAATTGCGACGGCCGTTTGTCCCCAATCTCCTCAATACTGAGAAGCTGTCTCACCCGCTGTTCTTGTGAAGCGGATACGCGCTTGATGAGCGTTGCTTTCAGTAACTCATACTTACCCTCTTTAGGAGGGTTTGTGACGATATCTTCTACCTCGCTAGCAACTTTGTGATCTAAATGACTGATTAAGTGATAATATTTAGTTGTGTCAGTAGTAATACCAGCTAGGTGAAACTGAGCCTCTACAAGTCCAAACCACACCGACGGAGCATGTGACCAAAACGACGGCAGCTTCACAGCAACTTTACAAACCTGTGCCAGATTAATTTGTTCCTTTGAGTCTGGTTTGCTGGCTGCAAGCCTTTCCTGCAAGGCAGCATTCTCAGCTTTAATCGCTTCCAGCTCAGCTTTCAGCTCGTCCATAATTGCTAAGTACTTAGTAAATAAATCACAGAAAAAAACAAATGAACCAGCGAGCAACAAAATAGGCCAAGCCGCAACCAAAAAACAAACCAAATAAATAATAAGGTAAGTATTATTATGTAATAAGATAAGTGTTACAGGTTAGGAAAGTAGGCTGTATGGTAAGTATATTTGTTATGTAGGTAATTAATGAACCACACACCGGACTGGGAAATAGTAGGTAACCAAACACATGAAACACAACCAAAATTATTAACCATAAACCGTGGGCAAGCAGTGCAAAACATGCAAAAATATCATTTAAAACATACAGAAAATATTAGTAAGTTTAACAAACATTAATATCAATCAAAATTGCTTCACAGACAAAAGAACACAAATTAAATTAACAAACATTAATATTAATTAAAATTGCTACCATTATTTAAATTGTTAGTATACTTAATAGTAAAAATAGTGTTACCGGCAATTCAAAACAAGTTCAACAAGCGAGTAAGTGATATGTAAGGTAATTAGAATTGTTAAAATTAAAACTTAATTCTAAAATTAGTTTGTGACAGGCCAAACAAAACACTTTAAATTTTAAATAATAAGTGACAAAATGCAAAACAAAAACCAAAATAATTATTAGAAATTATTGTAAGAATTGTCCTTATTCCGCAGATTAAATTTGTAAATAAATGTCCACAAACCAAACACCACAACCAAAGTAAGTAGGTGAAGTTTATTTATGTACACCAGAAATCACACCACACTAAGTTTTTCCTTGTTAGAAGATGATGATGAATTAATAAGGTGAAAAAGTTTAGGTGCCACTATGAGTGTTCAAGGTCACTGCAAACCGGTGCAATACGTGCAGGAAATGGGTGAATTTGCAAATGTTAGCACACAGGGGGCCCTCACGATGGTGCACCAGCTAGGGGGCTGTGCAAGACACAGTTCAGGCAATGAAAATAGGTGCAAGTCAACGCAACACGAGTCGAATTTCGGGAGGGAAACGGCGAGTTTGTTCGACGAAAACACGACGAAAGGTCGGCCGGGGTCCCAACCGAGCGCGGCAGTGTCCACCACCAGGGTTTCCAGCAACTTGTAAGCAGGAAATACACTGCGCAGGCGACGACTGGTTCTTCACGCGGCAATCACACATGCCACTTGTGAAGGAATTTTGAAGCGTTCGGATTCGGAGTCAGCGTTCGGAGTCAGCGTTCGGGGTCACCAATTTGGGGTGTCAGAGTAGTATAACAAAAAGATGGAATTGCAGTAATTAGAATCCATAATTTATTTTAGACGTCCGTTGAACAAACATCAAACATCTTATTTTATTGTGTTCCAAGTGCGCGTCCCTAGTGAAGCGCTTAGGTCTATCAATCAATCACCAGTAGTGCGGGGAAAATAACCGCCACACCTTTATTTCAATTATCTTCTTTTTTGTTCAGGAACCGTAACTGCGTGCCTTGCGAGTGTCCTGCATCATATGACGACGATTTTCACACTTGAGTGTAAGTAAATAATAACATTATCCAACTACAAAGCAGAGTTTCTTGCCCATTCTTCTCTGCTGATGTTCTTCCGTATGGGTGGTACGTTCAAAAGAGCCTCTATGGGGCCAGACTGAATCCTACTAATATTATAAATGCGAAAGTTTGTGAGGATGGATGTACGAGTATGTATGGATGTATGGATGTATGTTTGTTGCTCTTTCACGCAAAAACTACTGAACGGATTTGAATGAAACTTTACAGTAATGTAGGTTATACATCAGAATAACAAATGGGATACATTTTATCCCTAAATTCCCGCGGGAACGGGTACAACGCAGGTAACACCGCGGGGCGCGGCTAGTATAAAATATTTGACTTTGACTACTGGCATTGCCTCGCGGGTTCACTCGCGTTGTGCATGGTCCCGTAGAAATTTCGGGATGTAAAATAGCCTGTATCCTTCCCGTTGAATGCGGCTATCTATTACAAAAAGAATTATTGAAATCGGATTGGTGGTTTCTAAGATTAGCCCTCTCAAACATGTTCAATTTCATCTTTCAGTTGTTCAATCCACAGGCTATAATAGGCTTTTTTCATCCCGAAATAACCACGGGAACGTGCACAACGCAGGTAAAACGGCAGGGCACAGCTAGTCAGGTATATAAATGAAAAACAAAATGACGTTTGTAAATAATCCTTATATTCATTTAATATTTACAATAAAACTATGTAAAAGAAAACTTAAAATTGTGATATCTATTATTGCTCTTTGTTTTACAAAATATAGCAATGAGACACTTATCTATAGTCCAGCTCATAATTAAATGCAGCAATTTGACATACATATGACGTACATCACGTACGTAAGATGATTCCGTGCTTTGGAGGACACGTTAAGCCGTCGGTCCCGGTTACTCTCTACGGATAGTAGTCGTTACTTGAGCCATGTGAGGCCTTTGGCGGCTCAATAACTCTGACACCAGGATTGGTCAGGTTGACCTCCACTCGACGAAGAAGAAATAGTAGCGGCTCGCCTTCGCTTCGCTGCGGGTGAAAAGGCTACCCCTTATTAGAGATTGAATTTTGCTACATTTTGGGGCTCCAAGCATGTATAGTTTCTGAGATTTCGAGTTTTCGATTCGAGATTTCGATTTCTGAGTGACCATTCACTTTTATCTACATACTTTCACAAACTGCCATCAAGAAAATGTCTTATCAATGCATTGAATTATTTGTTAGACTATAGGTATTGTCATTATGCTATTACATATAATTTAAACATAGGAATAACAAAATTGTGGACGATTCATCTATATTGCACTACATTTTAATTTACCACAGATTTTACTATGCATAAACAATCCATATGTAGAACCTCCTTTCTTTGTAGTTGGTTAAGAGTGAGGTGGTAAAGTCCAGGGCTCCACTGGGCTGTAACATGCTACGTTTGACATCCAATCATCCTACTAATCCTACTAATATTATAAATGCGAAAGTTTGTGAGAATGTATGTATGTTTGTTACTCTTTCATGCAAAAACTACTCAACAAATTTGGATGAAACTTTACAGTAATATAGGTTATACATCAGAATAACACATGGGATACATTTTATCCCGAAATTCCCGCGGGAACGGGTACAACGCGGGTGAAACCGCGGGGCGCGGCTAGTGTTTATATAAATACATTTGTTATTTACAATGGTGATGCCTTTTACAGATTTTATAACAGAACTAACTGTGGTGTGCTTGTGAACGAACTGGTGCAGTGATGTGACAATACGAGTGTGATTTCCATTTAAAAGAAAAAGAGTGAAGGAAAAATTGAATGAAAGAATTCCATTGAGTAAGTAAACTTGGTAAGATTCAAATAAAAAAACGTTTTTTTTAATTTAATATATATGCATCACTACTGAGTATTGATTATGTACACTCTATTTTTTCAAATTGTTAAAATGTGGACTAATCTATACAAATATTATAAAGCTGCAGAGTTTGTTTGTTTGTTTAAACGCTCTAATCTCAGGAACTACTGGTCCGATTTGAAAAAATATTTTTGTATCGGATAGCCACATTCAACGGGAAGGTTATAGGCTTTTTAATTCTAGAATTCCTACGGGAACGGGCACAACATGGGCAAAACCGCGGGGCGCTGCTAGTGTAGTCGATTTTCAAACCGAATATGATTCCTTCTGAAGAGGAAAAATGTTTAATGATTCCATTGGTACCCCATCACTTAACCAACTTCCTCAATGGAAGAACTTGTCTTTGATTGAAGAATTAGTCATGATGGTTTGAATATAAAGTCTCGCAACAAAAAATATAGTTAATACCTTAGTGTATGTAAGTAAGTTATGTCTGGTTGGGTAAAGGCCTCTCGTCTTCTAAAAGTAAGTCACATTACTTTGGGGTCATCCATTAATTACGCGATGTTTTTTCAGATTAAAAAATAAATAAATACTTAAAATTACTTCAGCCCCTCCCCTTGATATTTCGTGATTTTGTATGGACCCCCCCCCCCCTTTCGAGCGTCACGTGATTAATGTACAGCCTGTTTAGGCTAAGCCAGTCGAGGTGTCAATTCACTGCACCGAAATATTAGTTCAGTTATACATTTAATTCACGTAAATCTGTTACTTTTCTAAACTTATTTCTTGATTAATATAATAAAATAGGAAATTCTCTATGTACCTAAGTAATTACATAAAAAAACTAGATACCTTAAATACTTATAACCTAGATATTTACATAGTAATTGCAAAGCAACGTGCAGCTCGACCACTACTTGGATGGGTGTCCGGTAGTGGCATTTCTCTGAGCGCTGCCGTGCTTCGGAGGGCATATCAAATTGTTCTTTCGTTCTGTTTTGTTAACCAAACGCGAAAAGTCATGGTGTAATAAATAATGTAAACATTTGTTTCGAAAGCCATTATCTTTACTGACATACTAGCTGTACCCCGCGGTTCCACCCACAGCGTACCCGTTCCCGTGGGAATTTCGGGATAAAAAATAGTTCATAACCTTCCCGTTGAATGTGACTATCCATTACAAAAAGAATTACTCTAACCAGATTGATAGTTTTTGAGATAAGCTCTTACTAACAAACATAGTTAGAAACTTTACCTCTTCATCACTACATAGTATAAAATAAAGTCGTCTCTGTTTCGTGTCTGTTTGTCTGTATGCTTAAATCTTTAAAATTACGCAACGGATTTTGATGCGGTTTTTTGTAATAGGTAGAGTGATTCAAGAGGAAGTTTTTTATGTAAAAAAATTCCCGAAATTCCCACGGGAACGGGCACACGCGGGTAAAACCGCGGGGCGCTGCTAGTAATCTATAATATAAAAATGAATCGCTGAATCTGTTGCTAAGCGCATAACTTCAGAACGACTGCACCAAATTGGATGATTCTTTTTTTAATGTTTTCCTAATTGTCAGGACAAGGTTTTTATAATAAGAAAAATAAGGGATAAAAATCTCTAAATTCCCACGGGAACGGGGGCGCTGCGGGTGAAACCGCGGGGCACAGCTAGTATTAATATAGATATAGATAAAACAAGACTGATGTTTGAACGCGCTTATCTCATTTTTTTTTATTCTCTTTGACAAGCCCGTTGGCACAGTGGCAGTGAGAGCGCTTACTGTGTCGGGGGTTGCGGGTTCGATTCCCGCCCGGAGTCAACAATATGTGCAGACATAGTTGTTGGCGACGACGTCTGGGTGTCAATTATATATTCTTATAAAGTATTTGTGTATGTATAAGTAATAGTATTAGTGAATTAGATTCCATAACACAAGCTTAGAGCTTACTTTGGGTCTAATTAACCGTGTGTGAATTTGTCCGGGTATATTTATTTATTTATTTATCTCAGGAACTACCGGTCCGATTCCAATAATTTTATTTGCATTAGATAGCCACATTCAACAGAAAGCTTACAGGATATTGGAACGAAGTTCCTTATCGCGCGTTGCGAAAGGGGGCTAGACGGTAGAAATTAAGACGAAAAGTTGTAACGACACTTTTTGCGTTAGAGAGAGACAGACAGAGAAACATGCGCACGCCAGAGAGACAGAGCGTGCGCATGTTTCTCTGTCTGTCTCTCTCTGGCGTGCGTGCGCATGTTTCTCTGTATGTCTCTCTCTCTCTCTTATAGAAAGCAAGCTAGATATTTACGTTTCTTCTTTCTATTTCGCATTGAACAGTGTGGTGTCGCGACGATTACTTTTGATGATAATAAATAAACTTCGTTCCATCCGGGTGTCCCTTGACACCTCTCAAGTTTTTTTTTATCCCAAAATCCCCACAATCACGGGCACAACGCGGGCAAAACCGCGGGGGGGAAATCACAATTTTAAATAGAATGCAACGGCTGTGCCACTCTATCATCTACATCCAGTTTCCTCTCATGTACCCTCAAATGCCCCTTCAAAGTACATTTCTGAGTGAACGCCCTCCCACACACCGGACAGACAAACCTCTTATCATTAGTATGTATTCTCATATGCTCCCTCAACGTCTTCTTCCTCTGGTAAGACTTCTGGCAAATATGACATGTATGTATCCTTTCTCCATCATGTTTAATCATGTGCATCTTCAAAGCATTCTTAGTATAAAATGCTAGATCACACTTATCACATTTGTGGTTCCGTTCATTGAGATGGTCTCTGCGAACGTGGCTTGATAAGTGACCGGGGGTTATGTAGCTTTGGGGGCAAGCTTTACATTTATATCTCTTCAACTCTTCGTTGTGGACTTCTGCTAAGTGTTTCTGCCTAGCATAAAAGGATGTCAGTGATATGTTACAGCGTTTGCAGGCATATCTGACACCTGCTTTATGTTCCTTTGATACATGGTTCTCTCTCTTAGTCACTCTGTCGAAGACTGCTGTACAGTATCTGCATGGAAACGTGCCTTCTTCGTGAGTTCGCATATGTCCACGTAATCTCGCTTTCGAAGCAAAAGCTTTGCCGCAATTTTCGCATATGTAGTTGGGGTAGTGTATGTTCATATGTGTGTTCAACCGGACGTAGTTTAAAAACGTTTTCTTGCATATTGGGCAGTCTAGTTGATCCTTCTCGAGTTTGAACGGCAAATTGTTCCATTTATTCGTCCTATACGTCAATCTAGTACAATTTTCCAAATGACTTTTCAATTCATCGTAGTTATTCATATCTGTGGTACAAATTTTACATCTTAAAGATTGATTGGATTTGTAGAATCTGTGGGAGTCTGACAGCATCATTTTTTTAAATGCAACGTCTATGTTCGTTCTTTTATGTTGGTATACGTGGGTTTTTAGCTCGTCAATGTTGGCAGTCTTTTCGGGGCAAATGGAACATGTGTATATTCTATTCTTTTTGATTTTGAACGGGAATAGACCCGAATCCAACATGGCGTCTGTTTCCTGTAGATTCCTTTTGGTGACTAACTTTATGGGTCGCGGTTTGTGTTTCTTATCTTCTGTCTCCTGTTTTATTGGCAGTTTTAATTTTGAAAGAACTGTAACAAATAAAAAATACAGGAATGTAAAAATTATTTAATGTCCCACTGCTGGGCAAAGGCCTCTCATATTACTGAAGATATCAGCAGTGAGATATATATATATTTATATACTAGCTGTGCCCCGCGGTTTCACCCGCAGCGCTCCCGTTCCCGTTTTTTTCTTATATAAAAACCTTGTCCTGACAATAAGGCACATTAATAAAAGAATCATCCAATTTGGTGCAGTCGTTCTGAAGTTATGCGCTTACCAACAGATTCAGCGATTCATTTTTATATTAAATATACTTATATTAAAAAGCTGAAGAGGTTGTTTGTTTTGTTCGTTTGGTTACGTTAACTCAATGGTTATATTAACTCAACTAAGCGAGTTATATTAACAGAATGGTTTGAACGTGCTAATCTCAGAAACTACCCACATAATACTTTCATATATAATGAAAACTACTAATCTGATTTGAATAATTCTTTCTGTATTCAATAGTCACATTCAAAAGGAAGGTTATAGGCTATTTTCCATCCCGAAATTCCTACAGGAACGGGTACAACGCGGGTAAAACCGCGGGGAGTTGCTTGTATGGTATATTTCGTAAGTAAATCTGATTTGTACCTTCATCCTCATCCCGTTGATCGAAGTCATTGTCGAAATCAGCTCCATATTCTTCTTTCACAACCATATTGGACTCCTCTGTAATGCAGAATAATAATCACTACATAGTATAAAACAAATTCGCTTTCCGCTGTCTATCAGCCCCTATGACAGACAGACAGACGAAACAGTTACTCACTCTGCAATTTAGCAGCTGTTTCCAGAGTGTTGAGAGAGGCTTCCACTTGAGATTTGAACAGCAAAGCATCTCTCAACTTGGACGCACACTCGGTGCAGATCAGACGCTTCAAGTCACCGAGGTCCAGTAATGTTACCTGTAATTAAGGATGGTTAAAGGTATCAGATTGGGATGAAACTTTACAGTAATATGGGTTATACATCAGAATAACACATAGAGTACATTTTATCCCGAAATTCCCGCGGGAACGGGTACAATGCGGGTAACACCACGAGGCGCGGCTAGTCTTCATATATATAATTCTACTCTATCTGTGTATGTCACTGAACTCCTCCTAAACGGCGGGACCGATTTGAATGATTTTTTTGTATGTGTTTGGGTGGTTTAGGTTCACAAATTAGCCCAGCAGATGGCGCTTTGAAATATCATGCAGGACAATGTCTATTGGGTTCACTAGTATCTACTAAAGCATTCGAAATTTAAAACATTAGACATTAGATATTTATAACATCTGGTTTGATTTATTTCTCTTAGAGGTTTTAAATATGAGAATCCCTTGAGTAATGTTGTCTGTTTATGTTAATTATTCAAAGTTCTGATACCTACCTATAATACAGGTTTTCCTAGCTTAGGTATCAGTTGGTCAACCTTCTAGAGATAAATACATACGAAAATGTAATTTGTAAGCCACAGTGTATGTATATTTTTGATGCAATAAACTATTTATTTATTTATTAGTTATGATTAAATAAAGAAGATGTCAACAGATTTATATAATATAAGAGAGACTTTATTGGTGATTATGCCTAATCCTCCTCACTGTACTGATATCTTCAGTGAGATGAGAGGTCTGTGACCAGTAGTGTGACATTACAGGCTACTTTACTAAGACAGAGTTTATTAATTGCAGTGAGCTCGTAACTTACTGTTTGCAAAGTGTTGTCATCAAGGGACTTGATAATCCAGTAAACAATCCAATTACACCATCAATGATAATTGTCTTTGAAATACATGGTTTTTCCAACCAACCACGACATTATATGGACTGTTTCTTAGTGAAAATAGTAGAGTAATTGTTCCTTTACACTTAGCGTAGAATACTTACATCAATTGAAAAGCATTTCTGTAGTAATTCAGCGTATATTTCCGAATTTCCATTGTGTTTATGCACAACCAACATGCTAGAGACTGCGCCTTCGTTGAGACATAAATTACAGATCCCCAGCATGGGTAACGCCTCAACCATTATCTCGGACTCCATCTTTATATATAACTATATTATTTTTATTAACTAATTTCTTTATTTACATTGTTATTTTTTATAAAATAGAAAAATTCCAAGATATGCACTCAAGTTGGAATCTAAGCAGATTCTGACATTCGATTTGACATTTATTTTTGTTTGACAGTAAAGCGGCATTTGACAGGTTAGTGACATACGCCGATAAAAATAATATGTAGTAATAGGTAATGTTACTGACCTCTATTATTTAGGTCAGGTAGGTCAGTGAGTGTACATGATAATATATATGTACCATGTATGTATGTACCTATGTTCATATGTTGAAAAATCTCTTATTCATATTCATATTCATTTATTTTGCGAATAAAGGTACAATAAGGTGCTACATGTCTCAAGAGATGTGCGCAAGGACTTTTTACCCAATTCAATTAAATTTTTGGTACCTATTGGCTTCTGCTGACATTTCGTGTCCGTGTTCCCGGTAGAAAAAAACACGATGAGGGTTATGTGGTATATGGATGCGCGCAATTATAATAGACCAGTGCAGATAATATTTGAAGCAAAAATAAATCATAGTAGAATGAAACCCATTAGTAAAGGACGCGGGGAATACGATAAAAATAAAAGGAAAAATAAATTATTGGCGATCTGAGGTCGGAAAGGGGAAGGGGGTGAGTTTTTAAGAGTAAAAACGGTTTATCTAGATTTTCGGAAAAAACTACATCTCCTACAGAAAAAAGTCATATGGCAAAGTTGTAGGTACCTAATAAAAAAATCTACAACTTTGTATTAATTTTTTTTTACGTTAGGTAAGTAGGATCTCAAAATTTATGTGAAAAGTAAAAAAAAAGAAGTTTTTGGTTTTTTACTCCTATCTTTAAAAAAAATTCTTCTACCCTTAAAAACACCCCCTTTCCCTTCCCGAATTCAGATCGCCAATTTATTTTTCCTTTTCTTATGGGTTTCATTCTACTAAGATTTTGTTGACTTTTTAAAATTTTTGCAGCTATTGGCACTAGTCGTTAAGGGCTCCACTTTTATATAACTCGAACGTCATGGGGTAGGTAATTGAATAGAAATAAACAAATAAATACTATTCTTAAATTACAATGAACAAACGCACTACAATAAACATATGAACAAATACCTATAACAATTACCACACGTTACTTTCCATAATAGAGATGCATTTCTATTGTGGTGGAGCGGTGGAGTGCAATTTACCAGTCACAACGCATTACGCAACGCACCGCATAACAGCCTCCGTGGTCTTGTGGTCTGAGCGCTCGGCTCACGATCCGGAGGTTCCGGGTTCGATTCCCGGTAGGGGCAATAGCTCACAAAAATCTCTTTGAGAGACTGCCCTCAGTTTGGTTAGGGCATTGCATGCTGAATCACCTGATTGCCCGAAAAGTAAGATGTTTCCGAACTTCGGAGGGCACGTTAAGCCGTCGGTCCCGGTTACTTTCTACGGATAGTAGTCGTTACATGAGCCATGTCAGAGGCGATTGGCGGCTCAATAACTCTGACAACAGGATTGGTCAGGTTGACCATCCACTCGATGAAGAAGAAGAACGCATTACAAAAAGATGTTGACAATGCCAATGTTGTAATTGGTCGATTTAGCTCCACGCAGCTCTTCTCCGCTTCAATACAAACACACCCTTCGGACCCTTTCAGAGCCTTTTAGACCCAAAAGATTGGCCCCAAACGAGCACAAAATACACCTTACTTTTTACACGATAGTTTATATCTAATAGAGGTCATTATATATGGCAATGGAGTTCATGAGCTGCTTGTAGATGAGATCGGGAGCGCGGAGGGAAAATTGGAAGTCCATATGCGTAAAGTGGGGATCGGAGACCTGGTGGGTGGTGACACGAGGCAGGTCGCGCTGCAGACGCATTACGTCAGTGGGATGCGCCAGCCAATCAGCGGTCGCGTAGTATAACGTCACGGGCACTTCTATCCGCTGCATCTCGTACCGCGGAGGATACACACTCCCGTACACCTTCTTGTTGTATCTCGATCCGAAGTTGTACTTCTTAAACCCGTGCGACACCACCGCCTGACTGAACTGCTTTATCATGCGAGTCGACCCTCCCGCGGGCAAGTGAGCCATGATGGAAGGAGCCAGCCGAGGGTCCAAGCTTTCGATGTTCACGCCTGTCATTGCGAAGTAGACATTCGAGCATATTTGCTTGTCGCCGATCTGGGTCTCGCAGATGTCACCGCCGATCTTAGAGATCAGATCTGGTTTTGGGTTGAAGGAGGCCCGTCCGATCTGTAGGTACACATTTTCGTACTGCCTGGTGGAGAGCATGCGGAGGAGAGGGCTGCGGGCATCGTTCATGTATGCCATGGGGGCTAACGCGTGCATTGAAATGAACTTGTCGTTGTACTCTCGACTGGCAGAGGCCAGGGCGAAGAAATTAGTGGTCCCGGACGAATGGGCGATGTAGTGCAGCTTTTGCTGGCCTGTAGTCTCTAACACGTAGTCGATCATGGAAGGAAGGTCTACCAGAGCTACCTCGTCGTTACTGAACTGCCAGAAGTCGGTCAGCGCGGGATGCTTGCTCACGTGCCTTTGAGAGTATCTGTTTCCACGAGCATTGCCGAGCCACACGTCGTAGCCTTCCGAGAGAAGATAGGCGAGGGACTTGCCAGGACCTAAGAGAAGCCAGTCGTCCGCGCTGCCAAGGAATCCATGCATCAAGAATACTACAGACTTCTTAAACACCTTACGAAGTAATTTGTTCTTGGCTGCCATGCGGAACAGAGTGAGATAATACCCGTCTTCGGTCTTTATGGTATGCTCGTCCACGAGGTAATTGTTCCTCGTGACCAACTCGGAGGCGTTCATATATCTACCCTCGTGCTGGGAACGCAAGGCAGCGGCGAAATCTTCCCGGAACTTAGCTTTTTGTTTTGCTGAAGATTTGGGCATCACCTTGTAGGCGTTAGAGTAGATCTGTTTGATACTATATTGGGTGACGTCATTGGTCACCGGCATTTCAAGAGTGCGCCATATGACGGTGTCACCAGTGTCTAATTGCTCCTGCAGCTGTTGATGCACTTTTTGGGTCTTGGTGGGATGTGTGGAGTTCCATTTACGACGCGGGTTGAGGATCGTGTACAACTCATTACTATACTCCGTGGTCTGGTGCGTGGATCTATTCTCGGTCACTTGCAAGTCATGCCCAGTCTGGTGCAAGTTGCTCGGTGTATGCTTGTTCATTAAGTTGATCTTGTAATTCTCCCATTGCTCCTTTTTCGACTTGGAGAGTTTTTGGTACTGGAAAGTTTGATTGAAAGGCAGGTAGAGTGGGCGTTGGAACAACTCTAATGGTTGAATTTTTACGGAGTGGGCTGGTGGCGTGTACAAACGTTTCAAAATGTTGGCGGCAATCACTTGGACGAACGCAAGGCGTAAGAGGACGCACACTGGCTTCATGATGCCAACCACATGCCAACTGCGTCTTCCTTTCTATGTTTGTCTATGCGCGGTTTATATCAATATTATTGACTATTCAACGATGTTATTGTCAGTTCCGGCGCGCCCCACGCCTTTTGAATTTAGAATATAAAATAAAAGAATATAAAATGCCTCTTGTCTACTTTACATTATTATGAATCGAACCAGAGAGAAAAGACAATAAAAATAGGTTGTATAGTTACATACATAAAATTCAATACAATTGTAAACAATCTATTGATTGATAGATTTCAATACTGTTACATACATACATCTGTTATACTACTGTCAATACAATATGATAGATTGAGATATGATTCAAGAATAGATTACAATATTGTTACCTATTTATTAATAAGCTTTAAGTGTCCCATAGTTGGGCAAAGGCCTCCCCCATTTCTTCCATTCAGCTCTGTCAAGAGTCTCCTGACACCAACCGGACAAGTACATGTCAAGCTCGTCTCGCCATCTCCGTTTTGGTCTGCCGCGGCGTCTTCTGCTAGAGTCTGGGTTCCACATGGTGGCAATTTTTGCCCAAGACTCATCATTGTTACCTATATCAAAACGAAATGTTTTTCTTAGTACTTCTAGCTAGGATTGTGTACAATCTAGATTGTAATAGTTTAAATATGACCCATGACCCAGAGCCATGATAAGAAGAGCGACACAACATTTGTGTCGATTAGGGCAACAGCTTGTCTACCACAGACCAGGAATTGTCTAAAGCTAATGGAAGATATTTCGATCGATGACATTTCGAATGATGGCTGTAACAGTTTTAGTAATATAAAATAAGAATCAACGATAATTAAGTTTTTTTTTAAATTAAGTTAAGTAGTTATACTTTGTTTTATAAACTTTGCCCACTCTTGGTTTAAAAACGCAATCTTGCCTTATTCATCATAACTTTTCAACTATGTTACTTTATCTTGACTTGACTACGTTTATCTTGTTTTAGGAGTTCTTCGTCGAGTGGACGGTCACCCTGACCAATCCTGGTGTCAGAGTTATTGAGCCGCCAAAGGCCTCTGACATGGCTCAAGTAACGACTACTATCCGTAGAGAGTAACCGGGACCGATAACGTGCCCTCCGGAGCACGGAATCGTCTTACTTTTCGGCCAATCAGGTGATTCAGCCTGCAATGCCCTAACCAAACTGAGGAAAGTCTCACAAATAGATTTTTGTGATATATCCCCACCGGGAATCGAACCCGGAACCTCCGGGTCGTGAGCCGGGCGCTCAAACAACAAGACCACGGAGGCTGTGGGACAAGAGTAATAACCTAAATCCCAAAATAATAAAACAAAATGTATTTTTGCATATTATATATTCTTTTATTCAAATAATACATAGGTAATTATTACTTATACAATATATTGTAGTAAAGAAGTATACCTAGGGCCTTATTCATAATCTCTTCCTAGCAGCATTTAAGATTTCAAATGCTTTGTCCCTTTCTGACATACGCTATTTTCCAAAGAGCAAAAGAGACAAAACACTCACTAGCAGTGTTTTAGTTAGAGCGTGAATAAGGCATTTAAAATACTAAGCGTCCATAAACGCTTTCATCATCAAATGCTTTGTTCCTTTCCGACATTTTGCGCTTCTTAGGTATCTATCTTGAAAATCTGACCAGCCGTATTTGAGTAGTATTTAACATTTTTCATTTAATTTTATTTAAGTTGTAGTATGCTCATCCCAAGTCGAGTGAACCATGTTTCCTACTTTCCAAACATGGCTCATATATCTACACAATATTATAAAGAGGAAAACTTTGTTTGTTTGTAATGAATAGGCTCAAAAACTACTGGACCGTTTTTAAAAATTCTTTCACCATTCGAAAGCTACATTATCCACGAGTAACATAGGCTATTTTTCATCCCGAAATTCCCACGGGAACGGGTACAGCGCGGGTAACACCGCGGGGCGCTGCTAGTACTATTATAAAGCTGCAGTTTGTTTGTTAGAACACTCTAATCTCAGGAACTACTGGTCCGATTTGAAAAATTCTTTCAGTGTTGGATAGTCCACTTATCGAGGAATACTATTGGCTATTTTTCATCTCAATTTTTTTACGGGAATGGGCACAACGCAGGTAATACCGCGGCGCGCTGCTAGTGTATATACCAGCTGACCCGGCAAACGTTGTTTTGCCATATAAAAGTTAAGGGGTGAACCACCCTAATCACTATACATTGAGATGTAAGCTATCCTATCTTTCAAGTTGGATCAAATCGCACACGGTGTGCAAATCAAATTTAAAATCGGTTCAGTAGTTTAGGAGGCCATCGCGGGCAAACAACGTGACACGTAATTTATCACTACATAGTATAAAACAAAGTCGCTTTCCGCTGTCTGTCCCTATGTATGCTTAGATCTTTAAAACTACACAACAGATTTTGACGCGGTTTTTCGTAATAGATAGAATGATTCAAGAGGAAGGTTTATATGTATAAAAATTCACGAAATTCCCACGAGAACGGACACAACGCGGTTAAAACCGCGGGGCGCTGCTAGTATACATATAAAGATAGATTTACTTGCTAGACACATCCTTACTTTTCCCTTGATTACCATGAAACCTCTTCAAATGCTTTCTCAAATAATCATTAGATTTGAAGAGACCATCGCAATACCCGCAGGATACAGACCTGACCGACTGATGCTTAGTCTCATGTCTCTTCCTATCATAGCTGGTGAAGAACCTCATATCACAAAAACCACACTGAAAATTCCTCTCCTTAACATGTATATTCCTCACGTGAATACCTAATAGATTCCTCGTATTAAAGATTTTAGCGCAGTGAGGACAAGAGTATACAGGCCGCTGCATACCGTGCTTCTCAATCATATGTTCGAACAGCTGATGGGTATATTTGAAGATATCACCGCATTTTAAGCAGTGTCTTCTATTAAATCCTTTATTATGTACTTTTAATAAGTGGGTAGCTTTCATTGCTGTGGTAGGAAACAGCTGTGGACATTGTGAACAGCGGTGAGTCTTGTGCATAGCGTGGATATGTGAACGCAGGCTCGTACGGTTGAAGTAGGATGCCCCGCAACGCTCACAAACATTGTTAGTAGAATGTGTGTTCATATGTACTAAAAGAGTAGTGAATGTGTGGAAATTCTGTTGGCATACAACACAACTTAATCCGTTGCCAAGCCGGAATGGTATCAATAAGTGATCTTTGCCGTCGAACATAATACTATGTTTTTCTATCAAATGTGTTTGTAATTCTTCTAGACTGTTGCACTGTTCTGTACATCTATTACATTGCAAGTCTGTTATATCTGCGTTCTTATATGAAAGGCCACGCAGCCGATTCACTTTAGCTCTTATTTTCTCTACGTCAAAGTGTATTTTGGAATGTTCTCTCAGTTCTTTGATTTCGAAGTATTTTAGCTTGCAATCTGGACAAGCGAATCTGGTCTTTGCGGACTTGAAAACGCATATATTTGAGTTTGTTAGTAACTTGATTGTGTTGCTTCTGAGGTGGCTGCGAATGATGGTGTGTTCGGATTGGTCTTCCGGTTTGATTTTTACTGTAACAGAGAAAATAGTAATCTATTAGTAATGATAGTAGTGCTCTGCGGTTTTACTAGCCTTGTGCCTGTTCCCGCGGGAATTGCGGGATGAAAAATAGCCTATAACCTTCCCGTTGAATGTGGCTACCTATTACAATAAGAATTATTAGAATCGGATTAGTAGTTTCTGAGATTTGCCCTTAGCAACACATTCAGCGATTCATTTTTATATTATAGACTAGCTGTGCCCCGCGGTTTCACCCGCAGCGCCCCCGTTCCCGTGGGAATTTTGAGATTTTTATTCCTTATTTTTCTTATATAAAAACCTTGTCCTGACAATAAGGAACACATTGAAAAAAGAATCATCCAATTTGGTGCAGTCGTTCTGAAGTTATGCGCTTAGCAACGGATTCAGCGATTCATTTTTATATTATAGATGATAATGGTGTCCCAGCGTTTTACTAGCCTTGTGCCTGGTCCCGAGGGAATTCCGGGATGAAAAATAGTCTAACCTTTCGCTTCAATGAAGCTATACATTACAGCGTTCAATCAAACAAACAAAAAACAAACTCTAGTTTTATTTTATTAGTTTAGCTTCGTACGCTCATTACGAACCAAGTCGTGAGGCCATAAAATTAAAAAGAGATAGATATAAGCGGCTAAGCGGCTCAATAAGGTCCGTAAGTGCGAGCGAGATAAACATAGGAAATTCTTTATGGCACAACGATTCAATTTGTATTGGCTACAGATAGATACCTTTCTTCTTCCTACTCTTGCCGGCTCTTTCTTTCAAGCATTCTGTTCTCTCACTCGCTGTACTTCTCTCATCAAGCTGCTCCATTTCATGTTCATTGTCAGTTGGTTCTATTTTAACACTTATTATGCTTTCTGGAAGGTCCATTTTATCTTGTTTTATTATCTTCTCATTGTCCTTTAGATAGTTTTCAAAATTAACATTGGGGTCTGAAAAAATAAATAGACTTTATAGAAAATATCACCCAAATTAAGTAATCAATTTTCATTCATTAAATTTTTACATCCGTGTTTTATTATATTAAATGAAACGGTGTAATTCGCTCGAAATGTCGGGTACGTATTTTTACAAAAATATGTTGTATTATCTAACCCGTTCCATTTAGTATAATGAGTGCAAATCATGTGATTTTATTAGTATCAAGCAAGAAAGGGTAGAAAAAATCACGTTAGTTCTATGGGAGCCCCCTTTATATTTGTTTTATTATATTTTTACCATTTGTTGTTATAGCGGCAATAGAAATACATCATCTGTGAAAATTTCAACTGTCTAGTTATCACCATTCTTGAGGTACAGCCTGGTGACAGCCGGACGGACATACAGACAGCAAAGTCTCAGTAATAGGGTCCCGTTTTTACCCTTTGGGTACGGAACCCTAAAAAGTAGCTACACTGTATCAGCTTCAAATCGCTACATGGATCTTAAGAGTCTTCCTCACTGAACTAAAATCTTTGGTGAGATGAGAGGCCTTTGCCCAGCAGTGGGACATTACAGGCTAGTATTATATTTACCTTTCACATCTTCAATGATATCTTCAAGTTGTTTCTTGGCCTCCAACACTTTCTTCTTAAAGTTATTTGCATCTCGCAGCTTTGTAATACAACCATCGCAGATGTAACAATTTTTGTTTTTTGATAACTGTAAAAAAATACATTTTATTATTTGATTTCAAAAGTTTTAATGAGTATTTAATTATTTAGTTATAGATTTTAAATAATACATAGTTTTTTTTTACACTATGGTGTTGAAATAAGTGGTACAGTATGTAAGTTCGAGTAGAATAACGTTGGTGCCTGAGATTGGAGTTTATAGCCCGCCTAAAGGCCTCCGACATTGTCTAATGATTGAGTGGTTCAAAAGAGCCTCTTTGGGGCCAAAACTGAACAAAAATATTTTACTTTGACTTTGAAACAACCGCGAATGACAATTTAATATGCTCTCCATAGCATGGACTGCTTACATAGAATGGTTGAATTGTCCTACTTCTATTGTCTTATTGATTATTGTCATGTTTATTTTGGCACGGCAAAGGCCTCCACGCTTCGAGCTGCATCTAACCCTCTAGCTGTTGATAAATTCTAATAAATATTATTATTAAAGAAATTATTGTTTATCTATTTATTCCTCATGATTACGCTAATAATAGTCCTGTTGCAAGAGGCATTTTGGGATGGAAAGTATCCTGTACCTGTTTCGAGGAACTAACCTGCGGGGTCTCGTAGTATTTATATCTGACGGCGGTTCCCTTTATGAATACGAGGATAAAACCGTTCAGTAGTTTCGGAGATAGCGGGAAAATATTGTCCACTGCTAGGACTCATATATGTAGAAAAAATAAGTAAAGGTATGTAGATAAGATCTATTGGATCTATTGTTAGTTAGTAGTAAATATATTTTACTCACGTTTACACAAAACGTTTCCGACAACATGTTTCCATAGTTTTCTAAAACACCGCAATTAACATAATCACTATTTAACACTTTGTAACATTCTGTTGTTGGACAAAACTGGCAAATTGGGGCTTTCAACATATTGGCTGGGGTTTTTTGTTCTTTAATAAGTTACCTAATCTAAACTATTTTTCATTAAAAATAATAATTAAAAGCTAGAAAAACAATTCACAAATTGAATCTAAATTATGATATGATATTAAAAAACACAGATTTAAAATAAAAACTTGACAGCTAATCTGACAGATTATAACATTAGTGTTGTGGCACGGAGGCACTTCGGCTTAGAGGTCTGTGGTACCTACCTCTTATCGATTCCATTTTAGTCGATTAGTTAGTCCATGGTCTGTGAGCGAGACATAAAGCCCTATGCAGTGCCATTTATTGGGTGGAGAGGGGAGTTAACATTTCCTAATAAAAATAGCCAGTATTACACCGTTCCAGCTTGAGGGTAGGAATTATTGTGAAGAAAATATGCTGAAGGAGAAATGAATGTTTAACAGACTTTAAAACGGTTAAATTTTGTTATTCAGGTTTCGATATGTCGTAGGTTAATTTGATACTTCGAATCTTCGCGAAAATCCTAGGGGTTTTGCGAAAACGCGGATAATTAGACATAGGCGAAAAATTATCAAATCTTACTTTTAAACATGAAAAAAAAAAAATAACCCTAACCTACCGAATAGTAAGTAATTCGGTAGGTTAGGGTTAATTTTTTTTTTTTGATGTTTAAACTCTCTCTTTTCATTAAAATGACATACGGGTGTGCGTGACACCAGCAGGAAAAGTTGTGCTAGACAGATTTTAGTCTGATGAATAATTAGTGCGCTATCTCCTGTAAATGTGCGTGAAGTAAAAAATTTGTGCGAATTACCATTTCGGAAATAAACAGAAAAAACTAACCCTGCTGGTGTCACGCTGCTCCAGCAGGAAGATTTTTGAATTAATGATCGGAGGGGTAAGTGTTGTATATCAGCGGATAGCTTATATTGGTGCCTAATTGTGCGCAAAAAATGAAATTTGTGCGACTCATGGTTTTAGAGATATTGAGTTTCCTGCTGGAGTCACGTTTTGATAAAACCTGTATCTCGGAAACTATTGAGGGTACGACCTTGGTTTAAACATATTTATGTAGCTCTTAATTTGTGCGAATTTGTGAAAGAATAAAATTATCAAAAATATTTCCAGGATAAGAGTAATCATGAATCGTAGAAATCAGGAAAAAACCTCCTAGCGCGTTAATTAGAGTATTTAAAAGCCCACTAAAGATGGTTTTTAGGTCGCCTTGTTATTGCTAACAACATTCTTAATTTTCAGGAAGGTACATAAGCGCATTTTGAAATTATAACACTTTTACTGAAGTCGTATTGAAATTGACTTTGCAAGAAAACCACTCAACCAAAGATATGTAGGTATACATACAAAATTAGTGCGCATTTAGAATAACACAACCTGAAAATTTCAGCATCCTAGGTTTAGTATTTATCCAGATATAAACAAAAACAAAAATGGCCTTAATTACTAGGTAACCCAACCAATTTCAACAGTCGCAAAAAAGCGAGCGCTTCATACAAGCAATGACATACATAAATGGGCAGTCTTATACCGAATATTTTGTCGGACAATGGCGCTCACAATGCTTATCGAGGTTCAAGTGTATTAATTATTATTTCTTTCAATAATAATGGGAAGAAGTGGCGAAAGGCGAAATGGATAAAATTGGGGGAGACAAGATATTTGGCATATCTTGTAACATTCCATCCAATTCCCCTATAGTTGAATCCTCACTAAATTTCCACGGGATCTTACAAAGCAAGTACTCATGATCAAAATAATAATTATTCCAATCGGTAATACGTCTATTATGTAATCCCATAGCAGGCATAAAATACAAGAAAATAGTCCCCTACGAAATGTGATTATTATAAAATTATAAATATTATTATAAATATTATTATAAAATTATAAAAGTACATTAACCGTTGTCTGCGCGACTGTCCAAAATATTCGGTATAAGACTGCCCATTTATGTATGTCATTGCTTGTATGAAGCGCTCGCTTTTTTGCGACTGTTGAAATTGGTTGGGTTACCTAGTAATTAAGGCCATTTTTGTTTTTGTTTATATCTGGATAAATACTAAACCTAGGATGCTGAAATTTTCAGGTTGTGTTATTCTAAATGCGCACTAATTTTGTATGTATACCTACATATCTTTGGTTGAGTGGTTTTCTTGCAAAGTCAATTTCAATACGATTTCAGTAAAAGTGTTATAATTTCAAAATGCGCTTATGTACCTTCCTGAAAATTAAGAATGTTGTTAGCAATAACAAGGCGACCTAAAAACCATCTTTAGTGGGCTTTTAAATACTCTAATTAACGCGCTAGGAGGTTTTTTCCTGATTTCTACGATTCATGATTACTCTTATCCTGGAAATATTTTTGATAATTTTATTCTTTCACAAATTCGCACAAATTAAGAGCTACATAAATATGTTTAAACCAAGATCGTACCCTCAATAGTTTCCGAGATACAGGTTTTATCAAAACGTGACTCCAGCAGGAAACTCAATATCTCTAAAACCATGAGTCGCACAAATTTCATTTTTTGCGCACAATTAGGCACCAATATAAGCTATCCGCTGATATACAACACTTACCCCTCCGATCATTAGTTCAAAAATCTTCCTGCTGGAGCAGCGTGACACCAGCAGGGTTAGTTTTTTCTGTTTATTTCCGAAATGGTAATTCGCACAAATTTTTTACTTCACGCACATTTACAGGAGATAGCGCACTAATTATTCATCAGACTAAAATCTGTCTAGCACAACTTTTCCTGCTGGTGTCACGCACACGACATACGGCTAATACCCGAAGTGCGGCTTAGCCGGTTGCCTATGTCTAATTATCCGCGTTTTCGCAAAACCCCTAGGATTTTCGCGAAGATTCGAAGTATCAAATTATCCTACGACAGATACATTACATAGCAGAGAGGTATTTTTTTACTATTTATAGGATCGATTTTATTTTTATTTTTTTGGGTATTACGTTTTGAATAAAACGACATTACAATTTTCACAGTTTAATGAATACTAATATGACTTCTCTTGGTATGTCTCCTCAATGAATCTTTACTCGCAAATAAGTTATTACAAACAGAACAACAAAACTTCTTCTGTCCTGTATGAGTTTGTCTATGCCTCCCCAAATCAAACTTTGTGTAAAAAAAACCATGACAGATGTCACATTCGTGTATTTTTTCTTTTTTATGCACCAGTTTTATGTGATTGTTCAATATGCTCCGCGTTATATAAATCTTGGAGCATATGTCACATTTGAACTCCGGTTTTTTAATTCCATGTTTCTCTATGAGATGTAAAACTTTGTAATTCTCTTGATAGAATCTGTCAGAGCAAAATTGACAAGGAAATCTAGCTTTTCGTTCATATTTTAACGAATGAACGGTCACATTATGTTTTTTTAAGTCATTCTTATTTGGGAACGTCAAATTGCATTTTTTGCAAGCAATTTTTCTATGAGATCTTCTTTTATGCAAATTTAGAAAGATTGAATTGGAAAAACCAGCCCCGCAGACGTGGCATATCTGATTTTGGTAATGCCTATTTGTATGTATATTTAAAAGCCTAAACGCGTCAAATTTTTCATGACATATCTGACATTTTAAACTGTCATTTATTTTGAATGGCGCCAAAATGTGTGGGCTCACAAAAATACTATGTTTATTTGATAAATGTCTTTCGAAATCTGTTAAATTTTCGAATTTTCCGTTGCATAGAGTACAAGTCAAGTCGCTTATTTCGAATTTGATCAATGTATTCTGTTGTTTAATTATTTTTTGGTTAATTTCGTCTATTGTATGCGTTCTTGTGTGTTCTTTAAGTTGAGGTATATTCGAAAAAGGTTTCTTGCAACAGAAACAACAGTAATAGCTTTTGTTCCATTGGAACACGCAGGCTGTGGAGTTTTTTATGATTCTCAAGGAGTTCTCCCTGAGAATTGTGCCAGGACTTCGGCCATCTAGTTTTTCATTTTTGATATCTGCAATATGAATTCTTTATCAGAATAAAAAAATATTTTAGATTTATACTTAACTAGCCGCGCCCCGCGGTGTCACCCGCGTTGTACCCGTTCCCGCGGGAATTTCGGGATAAAATGTATCCCATGTGTTATTCTGATGTATAACCCATATTACTGTAAAGTTTCATCCAAATCCGTCAAGTAGGTTTTTCGTTAAAGAGTAACAAACATTCATACATCCATCTTCACAAACTTTCGCATTTATAATAATATGTATAAAAAAATACAGTAGTATATTATAGTAGTTAGGATTGTGTTAAAAAATACTAACCAAGTTTCCGAGTACACATTTCTTTAGTTTTCTTCCTTGTCTTAGTAATTTTGGGACTTTCATAATCGCAATTGTCTTTGTCTTCATATTCTTTAATATCTGGATATAAATCTGAAAGAAAAATCAATAAGTATTTGAAACTCTGGAAAAATTATAATGTGAATCCCAATGTTATTTAGTCCTATATTCTTCCCCAAAGGGGGAATTCAATTGGAACTTTTATTTTTCAACCCCATCGTGTCACCGAAAGGGGATTACTTAGGGAAAAGAGGTATAGCCCAAGAAAAAAAAATATTATATAATATATTATTATACACGGTGAGCCTTAATAACCCGAAAGATTTAAACCAACGATTTTGGAGCCTAATTAGAGTATATAAAGTTATATAACGTATAGTCCAAAAACCCATATTTTAAGAGATATTAATATTAATTATTTCAAGTAAACCACAAGTAAGAAAATCTCAATTGTAACACACCCTAAAGGCGTGACGTAGCCACCTACTACTTTTACACGCAGACGCACTAACCGCATGGTTGATGCATCGTATGATATCGGAGTGATTCGTTAAGTGTCATGCTCGCTCCTTGTTTCTCAACTGAGATTAATCAAAACTCGCTCACTCTCTGAAGTAAAGGTTTGTTTACAAAGAAGCGATCAATTAATATGATTTAATTTGTACTGAAATAGTAGTTTAATTAAGACACATAATTGGACCCATGTTGATATAGCATTATTTACTCGTACAGTCGTCACAAATACGTCGTTTAAATCTTTCGGGTTATTAAGGCTCACCGTGTATATTAAAAATTAATCGCAATATGTGTTGGTAAGCGCATAACTTCAGAACGACTGCACCAAATTAGATGATTCTTTTTTTAATGTGTTCCTTATTGTCAGGACAGGTATAAGAAAAATCAGGAATAAAAATCTCAAAATTCCCACGGGAACGGGGGCGCTGCGGGTAAAACCGCGGGGCACAGCTAGTAAATAAATAAATCTGGTTAAATAACCTTAGTGCGATCTACATACTGTTCACTCTAGCGCCATCTACTGGATCACAGGCGGAACTACCGCTGGAAGCAGTTATTTAGCATAATATATTGATAACTAGCAGCACCCCGCGGTTTTACCCGCGTTGTGCCCGTTGCCGTCAAAATTTCGGGATTCAAAATAGACTATAATCTTCTCGTTGAATGTGGCTATCAATTAAAAAACAATTATTTTAATATATGTATTGAACTAGCAGCGCCCCGCGGTTTTACCCGCGTTGTGCCCGTTCCCGTGGGAATTTCGAGATTTTTTTTACATAAAAACCTTCCTCTTGAATCACTCTACCTATTACAAAAAACCGCATCAAAATCCGTTGCGTAATTTTAAAGATTTAAGCATATAGACAAACAGACAAACAGACACGAAACAGAGACGACTTTATTTTATACTATGTAGTGATAATCCTACTAATATTATAAAAATGAGAAACTTTGTATAAATGCGAAAGTTTGTGAGGATGGATGTATGGATGTATGTTTGTTACTCTTTCACGAAAAAACTACTCAACGGATTTGGATGAAATTTTACAGTAATATAGGTTATACATCAGAATAACACATGGGATACATTTTATCCCGAAATTCCCGAAAGAAAGAGTATAACGCGGGTAACCGCGGCCCGCGGGGTGCGGCAAGTTGATATACATCTATGTATATTTATAAACATACCATCGTCCGCCATATTGTCGTCATGACATTCCTTAATCTTGATATTTTGCCGCCATTTTTTAATCCTCTCATAATATATCTGTTCAATAAATAAAGCCTCATTTTTGAAAGTGTACGCTTCTTGTATTTTATGCACACATTTACTGCAAATTGGTTTTTTGAATTCCAAATTTTCTTCTTTATGTTTTAGCTGTAAATAGATATAATAATAATTTATAACTTTTATATAAAAAATATACAGCCTATTAATGGGACTACTTTTTTTTCTTTTTTGATCTATTACTAGCAAGTAACACCCCACCGTTTTGAAAATATGAAAAATAGCCTTTTAACATTCTTGTTAAATTCATTACAAAAAGAGTTATTCAAATTACATAAGTAGTTTCTGAGATTAGAGTCTACAAACAAACAGACTCTGTAGCTTCATTATCTATGCTAATATTATAAAGCTGCAGAGTTTGTTTGTTTGAACGCGCTAATCTCAGGAACTACTGGTCCGATTCGAATAATTCTTTTTGTAATGGATAGCCACATTCAACGGGAAGGTTATAGGCTACTTTTCATCCCGAAATTCCCACGGGAACTGGTACAATGCGGGTAAATATAGATGTTTATGTACAATTATCTACAGAAGTGTGACTCGGGTTACTTGTGAAATAAAACTATAATAATTAAATTTAATATTCTTACCTCGATACCAAATGTGTCTGTAAACATACTTTCATACTTTTCAAAATCTCCATCACAAGGACTAGTTGCATAATCATAATTTTCTAGACAAAATCTGCAGACATTAATTGCATCTGGAAATTAATTACATCTATACTAATATTATAAAGCTGAAGAGTTTGTTTTGTTTGTTTGTTTGTTTAAACGCGCTAATCTCAGAAACTACTGAACCGATTTGAATAATTCTTTCACTGTTAGATAGTCTATTTATCGAGGAAGGCTATAGGCTACATTTTATCCCGGATTTCCTACGGGAACGGGCACAACGCGGGTAAAACCGCGGGGCGCTGCTAGTAATTAATGTACACACATTATTTTGAATTTATAGTAAGTTTGGTTAGGTCAGTGGCCAACCCTGGTGTTGGAGTTTTTGGAACGAAGTTCCTTATCGCGCGTTGCGAAAGGGGGCTAGACGGAAAAAATGGTAACGACATTTTTTAGGCAAGAGAGGGACAGACAGAGAAACTTGCGCACGCCAGAGAGAGACAGACAGAGAAACATGCGCGAGAGAGACAGACAGACGATATCTGTCCGTCTGTCTCTCTTATAGAAAGCAAGCTAGATATTTTCGTTTCGTCTTTCTATTTCGCATTGAACAGTGTGGTGTCGCGACGATTATTTTTGTTGATAATAAATAAACTTCGTTCCATCCGGGTGTCCCTTGACACCTCTCAAGTTTTTTTAGACTGCCTAAAAGGCACATGGTCTAACTATTAAAACAACAGGGACCGACTGATGAAAGTGCCCTCCGAAGCACGGTCGGCCCACCCATCCAAGTATCCGAGCTGCATGTTGCTTAACAATCGTAATGAACAAACACTAGCATGTACTAGCAGCGCCCCGCGGTTTTACCCGCGTTCCCGTGGGAACTTCGGGAATTTTTATATATAAAAACCTTCCTCTTGAATCACTCTATCTATTGAAAAAAACCGCGTCAAAATCCGTGCAGTAGTATTTGAGTTTATCGCGAACAGACAGACAGACGCGGGCGGGGACTTTGTTTTATAATATGTAGTTATTGTAAGTACCTGATAGGTCCAATCCATTAATATTTGCTATAAATGTATCGCATTCTTTCGCCATAGTACCAAATAGGTCCCAACTGCTGAGATTACAATTAATTTGGCAGAGAATTCTGAATGAACATAGTCCTACACAATGTTTTAACAGATGACTGTGTGCTTAATATATACTTATTATACCAAGTTAATGTAATAATATACATATATAGTTTTTTGTTTACTCATTTATGGCAAAACCGTCGATTGTATCGTACGTAAGATTCGTTCGTAAGAAACCACAGAAACAATGAAGGAAGGAAGGTAAACAAACATAAAAGGAAAATCGACTGATTGTCTGACAGTGTTACCAACTCTCAAAAAGTGAAGTGAATCCCCTAGGAAGTATTAGTCAAATGTCCCCATGAATGCGTAAACGCTACTTTTTATAAAAATCCCTAAAGGTATTTAAGTAAACACTACTTTCTCGTAATAATATCCGTAACGCCTAGAGGGTTGTGTTAACTTGTGTTCAACAAGATTATTTCATCATTTATACACCTCTCGAGATAGACATCTAGATAACATTGTTATTCTATAATACAATGTTAACCGATAATCGATACTACAACGTGTATCCATATACAATGCTATTACGGTTGATTCGCAATATAATTAATAATACATAGACATTTTATATAACCAAACAACCCCTAAACACATCTCATTTCTCCCTTAATCAGGGATAAGTCGCCTAAGTTGGTAGCCCTTCATCTGACATTTCAACTTAAATGACAGTGACAGATGAAATTATAAATTTATTTCGGACGCAGCGCTAAAATGGTGCTTTTTTAAATTCTAAGAAATTTGATTTTTAGTTTCAAATCAAATTGTTGAAAAAATCATCCCGTGTAACTAGACAAGGAAAAACTTTAAGTTGAAAACTTTTTAAATATTTCATTCATAGTTTACAGACGTTTGCAGTGCAGCCAACACAAAGTAAACATTTTAATTTTCATTGTCATTTTATCAAAAGAAAAATATAAAAGAAAGTCGTTGAAATTTTAAAATAATTCAAGCTTTAAATTACAATCGGAGAAAGCATAATCATGTCGAAAGTATCATACCCTGCCTGTGCTCACACAAAGAGAGAAAAACCCGATGTCACGGCTAATAAAGGTACGTAAACAAACATAATAATAAAATGTAAGTAGGTACATTGTATTCTTAGAATAAGTTATTCTAAGATTGTAATGTTTATCTTCTTTATTTACCTTAGCTTTTAACTAAGGCCCTGGTTTCGGAGTTTTTAGACCGCCTAGAGGTCCCTTTATACTAAACTAGCAGCGCCCCGCGGTTTTACCCGCGTTGTGCCCGTTCCCGTGGGAATTTCGGGAATTTTTATACATATAAACCTTCCTCTTGAATCACTCTACCTATTACAAAAAACCGCATCAAAATCCGTTGCGTAATTTTAAAGATTTAAACATACAGACAAACAGACAAACAAACAGACAAAAATAGCGACTTTGTTTTATACTATGTAGTGATGAAACGGGTCTCTATCGCGTTAAGATAATACTAGCAGCGCCCCGCTGGTTTACCTGCGTTGTATCTGGAATTTTTGTACATTCGAATCACTCTATCTATTTAAAAAAAAACCGCATCAAAATAGATTTATGGTTCGCATATTCTTCTCAAACAAAATACTTACGCATGTGTGCGTAATCATTTTAAATTAAACTACGTTTATACCTTACAGGAACCCTTTACGGGGTCACAGAACATGTTTTCTGTAAAAGGTTCCTGTAAAGGAACGAAAACGTCAGATAAAAATCTTTACTACTACTAGCTGCGCCCCGCGGTCTCGCCCGCTTTGTACCCGTTCCCGCAGGAATTTCGGGATGAAAATTGATGTTGTCAGATGCTCAGGCCTACCCGATATGTACACACAATTTCATGAGAATCGGTCGAGCCGTTTCAGAGGAGTTCAACCACGGTACCCGTTCCCGCGGGAATTTCGGGATGAAAAATAGATGTTGGCCGATTCTCAGGCCTACCCGATATGTACACAAAATTTCATGGGAATCGGTCGAGCCGTTTCGGAGGAGTATGGCAACGAAAACTGTGACACGAGAATTTTATATATTAGAAGATTATAAAGCTGCAGAGTATGTTTGTTTGAACGCGCTAATCTCAGGAACTACTGGTCCGATTTGAAAAATTCTTTCAGTGTTGGGTAGTCCACTTGTCGAAGAAGGCTATATATATGCTAATTTTCATCTCGAAATTCCTACGGGAACGGGCACAACGCGGACAAACCGCGGGACGCTGCTTATCACTACATAGTATAAAACAAAGTCGCTATTTTGTATGTTTGTTTGTCTGTATGCTTAAATCTTTAAAATTACGCAACGGATTTTGATGCGGTTTTTTGTAATAGGTAGAGTGATTCAAGAGAAAGGTTTTTATGTCAAAAAATTCCCGAAATTCCCACGGGAACGGGCACAACGCGGGTAAAACCGCGGGGCGCTGCTAGTATAAAATAAAAGCGAAGTGTATCCGTAAACTTAGTATCAATTCAAAGTGTGCGAATTTGTACAAACTTTTTTTTTTTAATTCCAGAGATAGCAGAGGAAATAGGCCGCCAGTATCGGGTGATGCCAATGTTCGAAAAAGGTCTCTACGATCACATATACATTAAATACTACTCGCTCCAGGATAACCAATATTTGAAGTGTAGATGGAGGGAGTATGTCAACCATTTTGAAGATCGTGTTTTCGCGCCATTTCAGTTTCCCGATATAAGGTTAGTTTATCTACACTAATGTTGTAACATTCTACTTATGTTTCCAATACTTGACTTATAATTACTACTGTTATAGCGCAGACAACTAAAACACTCAATTTAAGCAATTGCACATGATGTAATAATATCCACATCGATATCGTAAAATCTCATTATAACATCGCGCCCTGCGCGGTGCGCGCCCTGCGGCCCTGCGCGCGCAGCTGCGCTCTCATTGGTTAGATTTTAATGGCGGCAAGTTCACTGTGACAATACACGTACGCGTGAATTTAATGTTTCGCAATGTGTTTTGTTTTTAAAATTTTGTTTGATTAATTGCATTAGTGAAGATAAAGTAGTGTATGCAACTGCATATAACACGGGTATTAAAACACGAGTGTGAGTTTATGAAACGAGCGCAGCGAGTTTCATAATAGTAACTTCTTTATATGACAGTTGCATAAACTACTATTAAAAAATCGGCCAAGTGCGAGTCGGACTCACGCTCGCCTAAAAATAAGGCAAAAAATCACGTTTGTTGGACGGGAATATTTGTTTAATTTTATTTTTACCGACGTATTCATAACGATATTTAACTTAAACAGTGTTTTGTCTCTTTCGCTCTTTGGCAACTAGCGTATGTCGGAAAGGGAAGGGACAAACCATTTGATAGCTAGAGTGCTGTTAATCACTACATAGTATAAAACAAAGTCGCTACTTTTGTCTGTTTGTTTGTCTGTATGCTTAAATCTTTAAAATTACGCAACGGATTTTGATGCGGTTTTTTGTAATAGGTAGAGTGATTCAATAGGAAGGTTTTTATGTAAAAAAAATCCCGATATTCCCACGGGAACGGGCACAACGCGGGTAAAACCGTGGGTCGCTGCTAGTCGTTTATAAATAATGCTCTTAGCCTGTAATGTCCTACTGCTGGGTAAATGCCTCTTATCTCACCTCAGATATCAGTACAGTGAGGAGGATGTATGTCGCTATTTCCCAAAGAGCGAAAGATACAAAACACTTTAAAACACTGTTTAAGTTAAATATCGTTAATGATTATGGCGGTAAGACTTTATTACTGTTATTTAATGAGAATTCGTAGCTAGGTTGGCATAGCATGATCTCCACTGGATAATGGATTCCACTCCACTTTTCTCCTTTACTCAACCTCATCAAATTATTACACTTTTCAGAGATTACCACTTTTATAATTGCAAGAACCGCCTCATACCTCGAGTCAGCTTCCATAGACAAAAGGAGTTCAGGTTTAACCTCAAACCAGGGCCCGGAGTTGACACAAGAGGTCAAATGCCCATTCCATACGAGCTGCAAATGAAACGAGGGGAATCCAGATACGCTGTCAAGCCGAAGCGCTACACACAGGAACAGAGAGAGGCTATCATGGAGAAAGAGAGGAAACGCGAGATAGAGGAAAAGAGACAAAAGAAAATGATGAAGTCTTAGTCGTTGATTTTGACATGTGTCAAACATTGCCGCCATTTTTTGACATGTTTCGTATTTTTGACAGATGTGTTGAGTGTGTTGGTTTTCACTGACCTCTATCATTTATACAAATTATATAATAAATTACACAGTGTGTAAATAATAGAGGTCAGTGGTTGGTTTTAGACGTTTGTCAAGAATTTTATTGTTTGGAATTTTGGCTAGATTTATAGTGGTCTCCATTTTACTTAAATTAAATGAGTTTCATAGTCGTAATATTCGTTTTTATTGTTCAGTTATCTATACTTCTATACTAATATTATAAAGAGGAAAGGTTTGATTTTTTGTTTGTTTGTTTGTTTGTTTGTTTGTCTCGAATAGGCTCTGAAACTACTGCACCGAATTAAAAAATTCTTTCACCATTCGAAAGCTACACTATCCCTGAGTGACATAGGCTATATTTATTCCCGAAATTCCCACGGGAACGGGCACAACGCGGGTATATGTAACCCAAGGTATGAAAAACATGCCTAAAAATATTGGTTATTGGCGTGCGCTACTAAATCTATTGATGATACACAAAAACAATGTTCTACACAATCAAAGTACATATCATTGCAAACAAATAAGTTCGCGAGGGTATTATAGTTAAGACACAATAACCGTTTTAAGTTAAAATTAATTAGTTAAAAAAGGAGTGTAATTTTAAGTTGATGATATTCATATGATGATATGAATCTACATCAAAATAAATGGCTCTACAATCAAGGTTAATTGTGTTTCTTTGTGTACCTCTTTAAATTATTAAAATCGGACAGTTAGTTTCAGAGTTATGATGAGAAATATCACTACATAGTATAAAATAAAGTCGTCTCTGTTTCGTGTCTGTTTGTCTGTATGCTTAAATCTTTAAAATTACGCAAATTTTGATGCGGTTTTTTTGTAATAGGTAGAGTGATTCAAGAGGAAGGTTTTTGTGTAAAAAAATTCCCACGGGAACGGCCACAACGCGGGTAAAACCGCGGGGCGCTGCTTACAAAATAGTAATGCTCGATGGCGGGTCTCATAAGGCTACTTACTGTTTCGTGCGGTCAAAGCGCGCGGGGATATAGGTACCTACCTACGAACTACAAACGACGAAGACGTGCTATGTAGGTATTATCCCGAATTCTTCCTCACATGAAATCTTGATTGTGTATACATACAGTTGTGGTCATATAATTAAGAACGATTTGAAGTTCTAGAAGTTTTTTATTTAAATCGTATCATACACAGAGATGTGTACCTTCTGAGAAGCAACTAGTTATGTTATATAATAGTCACATTAATAGAGCAACCTGAGTTAAGAATAAAGTATGAAATCGCTAACTATTTTTTTCACATTTTATTGATTTTATCAAAGTAACACATTCAAATAGTACTGAAACTGGACAAATAATTAAGAACGATTTATTTAACTGCTCGGGAATTGTTTTGTATGACACTTAGATTTAAAAAATCACAATATTATGTAGCACAGGAAACATAAAAAGAAATTTAATAAATATTTAACTAAAATTAATAGTTAATAGCATATCCACGGCTTTTAATTACAGCTTTACACCGGCGAGGCATTGACTCTATTAATTTTTGACATTTCGCAAGAGAAATAGAGTTCCATTCTTCTAAAAAAACGTCATACAGCTCTCTTAAATTTCTACACTTTGTATTTGAAACCTTTTTCTTTACTTCAAACCACAGATTCTCTATTGGGTTTAGATCTGGACTGTTAGCAGGCCAGTCTAAGACAGAAACTAATTGCGCTGTAAGAAATTCCTTTACGGTGCGTGCAGTGTGCTTTGGATCATTGTCATGCTGGAATGTCCAAATGACCGGTAGAACGTCTTCAGCGTATGGTAACATTGTTTCTTCCAGTATATTTTTGTATTGGAACTGATCTATGTTACCTTCTATCAAGTTTACAGGTCCTACACCATGTCCAGAAAAGCAACCCCATCACATTTCCACCACCGTGCTTTAATGTAACTTTCGTGTACTTTGGGTCGAATGCTGTATTCGGGGGACGTCGTACATATCGTTTTCCATCAGAACATACTCTGTTTATTTTCGTCTCGTCAGAAAAAAGTACATTTTTCCACTGTTGCACAGTCCAGTTTTCATACTTTCTCGCAAATGCAAGCCGGGCTTGCCTGTGGCAAAGTTTTAACATGGGTACCTTTCTTGCTATCCTACCGTGCAATTTTTCTTCTACCAAACGTCTTCGAATAGTGCGTGCTGAGATTGCTGAAGGGTTGTTTTCACCAAAATATTCTTTTCTAAGCTCATTGGACCCTTTAAAAGGATTTTGTTTTGCCATACGAACGATGTTTCGGTCATCTCGAGGAGTTGTTTTTCTCTGCTTAGGTACACGTGGAACATTCGAAGTAGTTTGATACGTAGCAAAATGCTTTACAGCGTGGAAAACCATCGTTTTTGAACATTGCAGATGGTCGGCTATCTTTTTATAAGACCAATTCTTCCGGCGAAGTTTTATTATTACTTCCCTTGAAGATTTATCACAACTTTTATTTTTTCCCATTGTTTTTTCTAAAGAAGCAATCACCTTTAATCTTTTACAGCACGTAATGGTGCCAAAATTATACAAACAGTAACAAATCGACTGAGTGTTCTCTATTTAAATTTGAATAAAGGTATAAACTACTTAGCGTTCTTAATTACGTGACCAGCCAGTGTTAAGGAATACTTTGTTTAAAAGTAGTGTAAAAAGTTTGCCTATTGATTTTTAGCCAATCATGTGTATCAATGAATACAGTGGTAATATGGAAATGTTTTACGATACCGAGAGAAATAAAAACAAATGCATACAATTAGTTTTGCATCTTAGTTGGAAAAAATCTTCCCTTTATATCAGCGTTCTTAATTATATGACCACCACTGTATATACTCGCGCGAGACTTGTAATATTTTATCCCCAATTTCCCACTTGAAATTTTTATTGTGTATATTCCTGCGGGAGACACGCAATGTTTTATCCCGATTTTCCTACATGAAATCTTGATTACCCGAAGCGAAGCGAGGGCGGGTCGCTATATAAAATAAAGTCGTCTCTGTTTCGTGTCGGTCTGTTTGTCTGTATGCTTAAATCTTTAAAATTACGCAACGGATTTTGATGCGGTTTTTTGTAATAGATAGAGTGATTCAAGAGGAAGGTTTATATGTAAAAAAATTCCCGAAATTCCAACGGGAACGGGCACAACGCGGGTAAAACCACGGGGCGCTGCTTACAAAATAATAATGCTCGATGGCGGGTCTCTTATGGCCACTTACTACTGTTTCGTGCGGCCAAAGCGCGCGGGGATATACCTACCTACGAACTACGAACGACGAAGACGTGCTATGTAGGTATTATCCCGAATTCTTCCTCACATGAAATCTTGATTGTGTATACATATATACTCGCGCGAGACATGTAATATTTTATCCCCAATTTCCCACTTGAAATTTTGATTGTGTATATTCCTGCGGGAGACACGCAATGTTTTATCCCGATTTTCCTACATGAAATCTTGATTACCCGAAGCGAAGCGAGGGCGGGCCGCTAGTTTCCTATATAACCTTTGAAGGTATTGGTTTTAGAAATAAAACCATAATAATGTGAATGGAATATATTTATTATACGAAATATAACAGCCTAATTATCATACTTTTGTTCAAAAAAAGATGGCTAATGATTTTTAAAATATAATTTATAATAACACTCTTAAATCTACTAATTTGACATACAAACTACTTTAGTGGAGTATGTTCTTATAAAGAAGCCTCTAAAATGAAGATTTTGTACATAATTTTAATAAAATAAAAAATCTAAATTAAAAATGATTGCAATAGTTATTTGGCTGAATAATTAAATGCCGTGCCTTTGTACTAGAAAAAAAAATATGGCTTGCCGCCAAAACTGGACATTTGACAGCTGACATTGACAACCAAAACTGATAAAAAAAGTTATTACCATGAAGTATGTAATGTTTAAAATAAGTTTGAGGTTTACATCTCCACACCAAGGAGTTTCTTGTCGAATATGAATTCGCCGAGAGCGGAATGGCGGTCGATCATTTTCTTAAGTGTGTTGGCTTTGCCGGCAAGGTCGCGCTGTCCCTTGTATTGTTCTTCCAAGAATTCTCCAGTCAGGTAGTCGGACAGCTAAGGAATTAAAAATAATACGAACGTTAGTACATGTTCGAAATTCGAAGAAATCCTAATATCTTAAATGCGAAAGTAACTCTGTCTGTCTGTCACGCTTTCACGCCAAAACTACTGGCTCGATTTAAATGAAATTTGGTACACAGTTAGTCCAGAGCCTGAGAAAGAACATAGGCTACTTTTTATCGGGAAATTCCCGCGGGAACGGGTACAACGAGGGTGAAACCGCGGGGCGCGGCGCTTGTGAAGATGTATGTTTGTTAGATATTACTCTTTCACGCAAAAACTACAGCTCAGATTCGGATGAAACTTTACAGCAATATAGCTTATACATCAGTATACCACACGGGGTATATTTTATCCCGAAATTCCCGCGGGAACGGGTACAATGCTAGTTAAACGTACATGGTAGTCATTGAAGTCGGGGTCATCTTCGCAAGCAGCAATGACAGTCCGGATGCTCTTGGTGACGTCACTCTCCATGCGCAGTGCATGTTCTAAGGCGTCTACACCACTGTCCCAATTCTTGGTCGCTGGTGGCTGTAGGAAAATATTGGTTAGTTAAGGAATCAAGAAATTTCGAAGTAAGTTTTCGGATGGAGGTCAATTTTCTCATTTTTTAAAAATGGAGGACCAATTTTCAAAGCTGGGGGTTCATTTTTCATTTCTTTTTCTTAGATCTTTTGGACTGATTCAAGAATTTTGAAAACAGGCGGTAAATATCTACACTAATATTATACAACTGCAGAGTTTGTTTGTATGTTCGAGGTAATCTCAGGAATTATCAGTCGGATTTGAATAATTCTTTTTGTAATGGATAGCCACATTCAACGGGAAGGTTATAGGCTACTTTTCATCCTGAAATTCCCACGGGAACGGGTACAACGCGGGTCAAACCGCGGGGCGTTGCTAGTGACTATATAATTAGACACCCAGCGTCGCCAACAACGTCTTCACATATTGTTGCCTCCGGGATAGAACCAAAGATTATTTATATTTCTTTATATTTAGCTTAGGCAAGGAAAACTCAAACTCACCCTGATCTGTATGAGTGAGGTGACGTCACTGGTGAGTTCTCCTCTCATGAGCAGATAGTCAATCAGCTTCATCGCGTGCTCGCGCTCCTCGGAGCCAGCCTCGAAGAACAGCTTCGCGAAGCCGGGGCGGTTGATCTGAGGGAGAGACGAGTGATGAGAAAACTCCTACTACTATTATAAATGGGAAGATATGTATGGATGTATGTTTGTTACTCTTTCACGCAAGAACTACTGAACAGATTTGGATTAAACTTTACAGTAATATAGGATATACATCAGCGTAACACATGCGATACATTTAATTCCTAAATCCCAAATCCCAATTTAATAGTGATGATGTTTTGAAATGAAATCACTTTTAGGTAAAAGGTATTTTGAATGGAATTATTATAATTATAAATGCAAAGGTTGTGAGGATGGATGTATGTAATGTTTGTTACTCTGAAGGAAAAACTACGGAACGGATTTGGATGAAACTTTGCAGTAATATAGGTTATACATCAGAATAACACATGGGATACATTTTATCCCGAAATTCCCGCTGGAATGGGTATAACGCAGGGCGCCGCTAGTATTTACAAAAACCACATATTTTCATTCCTAAACTCCTACAGAAACTACCTACCGAGTCTCTAGAGAAGTGAGCCCCCATAGCCAGATATTGAAGCGAAGCTGCGACTTCCATCTGTATTTGACGTCGCATACTCTCTCTGCACGGTCGGTGAATGGTGATCCATTCCTTGGGAGTCACTACCGGGTTCACGTGGCCTGGAAACAGAGGAAATAGGTTAATATATACTAATACTAGCAGCGCCCCGCGGTTTTACCCGCGTTGTGCCCGTTCCCGTGGGAATTTCGGGAATTTTTTTACATAAAAACCTTCCTCTTGAATCACTCTACCTATTACAAAAAACCGCATCAAAATCCGTTGCGTAATTTTAAAGATTTAAGCATACAGACAGACAAACAGTGTGACAGACACGAAAAAGAGACGACTTTATTTTATACTATGTAGTGATTTATAGTCCTCTTCTTCATCGAGTGGATTGCCAACCTGACCAATCCTGGTGTCAGAGTTATTGAGCCTTGAGTCAGAGTTGTGATCACCTCGCTTGCAATGCGGGTTGGTGATCTCAAACCCTATTTTTCCTAGCAGCGCCCCGCGGTTTCACCCGCGTTATACCCGTTCCCGCGGGAATTTCGCGATAAAAAGTAGCCTATGTCCTTTCTCAGGCTCTGGACTAACTGTGTACCAAATTTCATTCAAATCGGTTTAGTAGTTTTGGCGTGAAAGCGTAACAGACAGACAGAGTTACTTTCGCATTTATAATATTAAGTTAGGATTTTACATTGCCCATTACAATCAAATTCTTCAAAGGTTAAAAGTCAAGGATAAGACAAACAAAGATGTTCTATTGTATCGTAACAGTCATTTAATTTATTATTGTATTGATAAAAACGTATTTTTACTTCCTCACAAATGTTGACAGGAAATCAGGTCATTTTAATTGAACAATAGAGTATTCTTTATAATAAACAGAATGTTTTATTGTTTTGTTTATGGATGTCAATAGACAAACAGAAATTTATTAGTTTTTTCTATAGTAGGTAGAGTTATTCAAAGACAAAAAGAAAAAAGATTTTTTTTCTGTGGTAACTAGTCAATAGACAAACAGAAATTTATTTATCATTAGTTTATGGTATTCAATAGGAAAACCAAAGGAAAACAGTTATTTGTTTTTGTTTATGGTACCCAATAGAAAAACAAAAAAATATTCATTTATTGTCTGTGATAGTCAATAGACAAACAAGAAAATATTTATTTTTGTCTATAGTAGTCAATAGACAAACAGAAGATTGTTTCTTTATTTTTAACCTGTTTCGTCCCACTATAAAATAAAATACTTAAATTACTAGCTTGACCCAGCAAACGTAGTATTGCCATATAAAAATTAAGGGGTTGACTACCCTAACATTTATGGGAATGAAAAATAGATGTTGTCCGATTCTCAGACCTACCCGATGCACATAAAATTTCATGAGAATCAGTCAAGTCGTTTCGGAGAAGATTAACTATAAACACCGCGACACGAGAATTTTATATATTACTAGCATTGCTCCTCGGTTTTACCCGCGTTGTGTCCGTTCCCGTGGGAATTTCGGGATTTTTTATACATATAAACCTTCCTCTTGAATCACTCTATCTATTTAAAAAAAAACCGCGTCAAAATCCGTTGCGTAGTTTTAAAGATCTAAGCATACATAGTGACAGACAGCGGAAAGCGACTTTGTTTTATACTATGTAGTGACATCTAGGCTTACACTTTTCTATTAATACCTATAATCTGATTTATCCTCGTCGATACAATGTGTCAAGAACGCAGATAATTTCTTAAACAGTGTACTGATATGCTATCTACTTCTCAAGATATGTACCCGTTGTAAAGCACGTATTACTTATCACCACACGAGGTGAAACACATGAGATAGGTCATTTACATCAAACTGAGACGGTGCGATTCGATCGAAGCGGAGCTGAGCGGAACTGAACCGACCAATCACAGTAGCGTATAACCTTCCCGTTGAATGTAGCTATCTGTTACAAAAAGAATTATTGAAATCGGGTTTTTAGTTTTCGAGATAAGCTCGTTCAAGTGTTAAAAAAAAATTTTTTCAACTTTTTTATATTAGTACTAGCTGCGCCCCGCGGTTTCACCCGCGTAGTACCCGTTCCCGGGGGAATTTCGGGATAAAATGTATCCCATGTGTTATTCTGATGTGTAACCTATATTACTGTAAAGTTTCATCCAAATCCATTCAGTAGTTTTTGCGTGAAAGAGCAACAAACATACATCCATACATCCATCCTCACAAACTTTCGCATTTATACTAATTTTTGTTGGCACTAAGCTCAGAAACTACAAACGCAATTTCAATAACAACTACATAGTATAAAACAAAGTCCCTGGCCGTATCTGTCTGTCTGTCCGCGATAAACTCAAATACACACGGATTTTGACGCATTTAAAAAAAATAGATAGTGATTCAAGAGGAAGGTTTATATGTATAAAAAATCCCGAATTTCCCACGGAAACAGGCACAACGCGGGTAAAACCGCGGGGCGCCGCTAGAAGATATAGAAGTAGATTTAACGTCAAAATCTGGCAAGTCTATGACCTGTCTTTTCATCTATATCTTATCTATGACAGATGAAAAGGAATGATGAAATATGATTTATTTGTCATTCCAAGGATTACTTATTTTTGTCACAAATAAGGATTTACTTTAGACAAAGTAATCACTCCCTTTGTTCTGGTTTGACATCACGAACCCGCATTAGTCAAGCGCGGTGATTACGACATCCTCCTCACTGTACTGATATCTGAGGTGAGAGGACTTTGACCAGGGCGGTGGGATTTACAATTACTTATACCTATCTATAAAAAATACTAAAGGTATATTATAACTAATAATATAAAGCTGAAGAGTTTGTTTTGTTTGTTTGTTGGTTTGTTTGTTTAAACGCGCTAATCTCAGGAACTACTGGTCCGATTTGAAAAATTCTTTTTGTTTTGGATAGCCAGATTCAACGAGGATATACATAGGCTATTTTTCATCCATACATTCTTACAGGAACGGGTACAACGCGGGTAAAACCGCGGGGTGCTGCAGTGTTTTTTGAAAATCAAACTTGACCAATTGACTATACTATACAATAATATGTATTGGCGTTCGGAAAATGGGCAACGGAAGATCCGTCAAGTGTGGCAAAGGCCTAATGCATTTCTAATATTCATAAGCTTGTTGCACACCAAACATAGAAACATAGCAACGCATAGCTTACATAATTGACGACCTTACATATTATAAACTAGCAGCGCCCCGCGGTTTTACCCGCGTTGTGACCGTTCCCGTGGAAATTTCGGGATGAAAAACAGCCTATATCCTTCCCATTGAATGTGGCTATCTATTACAAAAAGAATTATTAAAATCGGACCGGTAATTCCTGAGATTAGCTCGAACATACAAACAAACAAAATTACAAATGTTACCTCTTTATAATATTAGTATAGACAATGAGTACTTAACTATTTTTAAATAATTGTTATCATATTAATTAATTGTAATGTGATTGACTCTATTTTGTGTTCCAAGTAATTATTTGTTTTATTTATTAATCACTCCGATACACGTGGCCTACTAGATTAAATGACAATGACGTGACGTCATTAAACGTCATTTGTTGATGTTGTCACATTAATTATTTTGAAGAGTTTGTATGTATGTATGTATGTACCTATCCTCCTCACTGTACTGATATCTTCAATGAGATGAGAGGCCTTTGCCCAACAGTGGGACATTACAGGCTTAATACTTTACTTTACTTTGTATATATGATCAATCTATGTTCCTACTAATATTATAAATACGAAAGTTGGTGAGTACCTACAGTGCGGTGTTACCCACGTTGAACCCGTTCCCGCGGGGATTTAGGGAAGAAATGTATCCCATGTGTTAGTCTGATGTATAAACTATATTACTGTAAAGTTTCATCCAAATCCGTTCAGTAGTTTTTTCGTGAAAGAGTAAGATACATACATATTATACATCCTCACAAACTTTCGCATTTATAATATTAGAAGCTATAGTAAGTGTTTGTGTATGTATATGTAGTAGTATCAGTTAGTTAGATTCCATATTACAAGCTTAGAGCTCAGCATGGATCTAATTAAAGATGTGTCAATTTGTCTTGTATATATTTATATATGTACTAGCTGTGCCCCGCGGTTTCACCCGCAGCGCCCCCGTTCCCGTGGGAATTTCGAGATTTTTATTCCTGATTTTTCTTATATAAAAACCTTGTCCTGACAATGAGGAACACATTAAAAAAAGAATCTCCAATTAGGTGCAGTCGTTCTCAAGTTATGCGCTTACCAACACATTTTGCGATTCATTTTTATATTATAGATAAAGATAATATATTTCCAACATTGTGCAAGCAACTAAGTTGCTCTCAAGACGTAGTTACATTAATGCACGTTATTTCAACATGCGTTGGCACTTCATAATTAAATTATATTTGATTCAAGTGACACTTCACTTATCTGTCATGTGTCAATGTTATCTGACACTTGATACGATTGGAAATTTACAGTTTAGTGGCATAAAATATGTCAATTTGAAGGTCCTGGGTTCAATTCCCGTAACGTGTGTATTTTCCGAGAAGTTCAAAGCATGTTTTTATTGGAACGAAGTTCTTTATGTTGCGAAAGGGGGCTAGACGGAAAAAATGGTAACGACATTTTTTAGGCCAGAGAGGGACAGACAGAGAATCTTGCGAACGCCAGAGAGAGACAGACAGAGAAACATGCGCGAGAGAGACAGACAGAGAAACATGCGCGCCGCGCATGTTTCTCTCTTATAGAAAGCAAGCTAGATATTTTCGTCTCGTCTTTCTATTTCGCATTGAACAGTGTGGTGTCGCGACGATTATTTTTGTTGATAATAAATAAACTTCGTTCCATCCGGGTGTCCCTTGACACCTCTCAAGTTTTATTTATTTTAACCGACTAGTGGCGCCCCGCGGTGTTACCCGCGTTGTAGCCGTTCTGCGGGAATTTCGGGATAAAATATATCCCATGTGTTATTCTGATGTATAACCTATATTACTGCAAAGTTTCATCCAAATCCGTGCAGTAGTTTTTGCGTGGAAGTAGAACAAACATACATCTTCATAGTTCTAAAGGTACTCTTGGAGTGCGTTCCATTTAAGCTGTGCGGACCATAACCGACCAATCACAATGCATTACGAAAAGATTTTGACAATGTCAATCTTATGTCAATGCGTTGTTTGACAGTCACAATGCGCTGTGATTGGATAATTGGGCTCCGCACCGCTTCAGTAGAAACGCATTTTATGAAAAGCAATTCCATTGAGATAAAACACACACACACACAGAGACATGCGACATGTTTCTCTGTCTGTCTCTCTCTGGCGTGCACATGTTTCTCTGTCTATCTCTCTCTCTCTCTTATTGAAAGCAAGCTAGATATATTCGTTTCGTCTTTCTGTTTCGCATTGAACAGTGTGGTGTCGCGACGATTATTTTTGTTGATAATAAATAAACTTCGTTCCATCTGGGTGTCCCTTGACATCTCTCAAGTTTTATTTTTGTATTTGTTGTTATAGCGGCAATAGAAATACATCATCAGTGAAAATGTCAACTGTCTAGCTATCACCGTTCTTTAGATACAGCCTGGTGACAGACGGACGGACAGCGAAGTCTCAGTAATAGGGTCCCCTTTTTACCCTTTGGGTAAAACCTAAAAACTTGAATATTAACGTCAAAACGTCTTACGAATGTTCGATCAGGTCACGTGTCTTAACGTGAGTTGATTTTTTTTACCGATCACAAAAAAGAAAGACGAAACGAAAATATCTAGCTTGCTTTCTATATGAGAGAGAGAGAGACAGTTTCTCTGTCTGTCTCTCTCGCGCATGTTTCTCTGTCTGTCTCTCTCTGGCGTGCGCAAGTTTCTCTGTCTGTCCCTCTCTGGCCTAAAAAATGTCGTTACCATTTTTTCCGTCTAGCCCCCTTTCGCAACGCGCGAAAAGTGCACAACGCCGCTAAGAAATTTTCACTTAAACAATGGATGATGATTTATCTCTGTACAACAAAATGTTGTTTTCAAAATAAATAAATTGTATACAGATTATAACTGCAGTTGCCTGTTACCATAGATGGCGCTAGGGGGCAAGTTAACGTTTTGTATGATAATTTGCCGCCCCGGAGTTTCAAAAAGTATTATCTAAATCGGATCAATAGTATCTTTTAGCTTTTGTAATGGATAGCCACATTCAACGGGAAGGTTACAGGCTATTTTTCATCCCCAAATTCCCACGGGAACGGGCACAACGCGGGTAAAACTACAAAGCGTTGTCTCTAATAAACAAATGAGGTTTTATAGGTACCTATGTTTCGTGTTTTTTTTCTTAAGATCCGGTAAATAACCGACTCTTATCAATTTACATTCTACAAAACAGCAATATCTACAATATGTAGCAACAGAAGCAATGAATAAATCAAAATAAGATTTATTGTAAAGCCAACTACGAACTAAACAGCAATAAAAATAATTAAATCAATAAAAAGTGACTATTTTGATTTTTGTGTCAATGAGGTAGGTTTTTCTAGATGTGTCATTTTGTAAGAGATACAATATTTTCACCAAATTGACAGATACCTACCATGAATTGTGATAAAGAATACGCAGTTAAGTTATTATTAGATTAGGCTACTTTTTAAAAGTAAAGTAATTACGTATTTAAATGCTTATTACGTATTTAAATGTTATGGATTACCTCCTTAAAATATTATAAAAAAATATTAACAAGTTATGTGAAACTTCTACTGTTTAACGTAGATTGAAACCAAACAAAAACATACAGTCTAATCGAGAACCTCCTCCTTTTTTTGAAGTTGGTTAAATACAATAATAATGAACCCGTATCGGCAAAACAAAGATTCAAGTCTGTGTTTTTAAACAAGGTGTCACATCTAGAGAAACATTATTCCCGTGTGATTGCAAATGGCCACCTAACCTATCAGCTGATGTTTACTTACAAAAGGAAATGACAAACAATAACACTTATAAAAAAACAATGAAATTGCTTATAAACAAAATCAGTTTATTTAATACATTTCCCAAATGTCCCAAATTAGAAATTATTATTAAATTTTGTTTTCACTACCTTATACTTGGAATAAATAAAAAGAACCGCAATTGACTTGAACAAAGAAACAATCCGGAAACAGTTATTAATTTTTTTTGAAAACAAAAGGAGGTTATTTATTATTATAAAATAAAAATAGAAAAAAAAAACTTACATTGTGTAGCAGAAACAGGAGTGTATACTGCCAAAAAGCAGGCAACGGCGAACAGGATAACCTTCATTTTTATTTTCTATTAAAAATCACAGATACTTTGACGAAATATTAATAAAATATGTCTGAAACAGTTTTGAGAACTAACAGAAGTCAGTCCTTTACACACACTGGTGCAGAAGGCAGACTTATCAAATAAAACAATCGGGGAATATACGATCTATTCGCGATGGTCACAGCGGTTCATATAACTTGAATTGAATTACGCAGCGATTCTCGTAGCATCTCGTTTCGAGTGAGCCCAACGAATATGTCCACCGAGAGCGAGCGAGATAGATATACTACACAGTCTGCAAAACATTCATAGCTGAGGTTTTGTGTTCCAAAACCTCTCCATGGAATATTTTAAACGTAAATTCTCTAGAAACAACGGTGAGATCGGACTTTTTAATTAGGTTTTATTGTTTTTGGAATGACAAATTGAATTAACAGCTAATAATGTTGTTTGTTAGCTATAAAAATGAGAAAATGATGTAAGAATTTGAAATTTCTGGGAACACAAAACCTCCATTTTGGTTCCATGTACTTGTGTGTGTGTGTGTGTCATAAAGAGTCGCATTGAAGGGTGCGGGGAGGTGAAGGAATAGTAATACCAACCTACAAAACCTACAGAATTAAATGCAAACTTATTCATTGTATTTTCTGTATAATTCATTGTATTTTGCATTTATTATTACATAAAACTATGAAACTATAAAATTTAACTAATTTTGCATAAAATTCCCAGTTTTTCCATTGACATTTCTCGAAAAATATGCAAGCTTAGGCAAATTTTAGTCTTGATAATGGCAGCCCAAACACAAAACGTCTGTCTACACCAGTGACGTTTCTAGTATATTTCGTTCCTTGTCTTCTTTTACTCGAGTCGTGAGCAAAACAATTTGCTTTTAATGAATATCGGCTCCATTGCGGAGTTATCATTATCTAATACGGTTGGAAGTTGCCTTCTATGCCAGTGTGTATAAAGGCTGCACTTTCGACGGATCTCTGAAAGCGCCATTTTGGGATATTAATTAAAAAATAATACATCGAATTTATTTGGTGAGTGAAACCTTTTTTGTCAATAACTATAATTTATAATTCGAACCTATTTGGTGATTTCATAGTATCTCTTTGGTTGGTCATTGTTTATTTTTTTTACTTGTCATTGTAATCATGTTTGTTCCTATTTTGAAAACAAAGTCTTTGTTATGTCAAAGTCAAGTCAATTTAACTACTTTTTAGTTGATTTTTTTTCTTAATGAATTTAAAAGAAGTAATTACGAATTCATTTACTTTAGGAATTTTAATAATATAATTGCATAATCATTGATGTAAATAAAAATAATATTTATTAAAGTAATACCTACGTAATAAATAAGTGTTAATTTCTTATCATTAAAAACTTATGCAGGTAGATTTAAATTAAAAATCAAAATAGGTACCTAATCAATACAGATTGTATCGATTGCATGTTATTACTGCTAATCCTTTTATCGATTTAATTGTCAATCGATAGGTAAGTGTTTATGATTTGTTTACTTCAGACTTGAAGTATTGCTGATAATTGATGATCCTACTTCCTATTTAATATTTTATATGCATAGTTTGTGAGGATGGGATGTACCTATGTTTGTTACTCTTTCACCAAAAAACTACTGAACGTATTCGGATGAAACTTTACAGTAATATAGGTTATACATCAGGGTAACACATGGGATAAGTACATTGTATCCCCAAATTCCCGCGGGAAGGGTACAACGCGGGGCGCGGCTAGTTGATGATAATTAAATAAAGAAATTTTAAGTGGGAGAGGCCTGAGATTCACTTAGTTTATGGCGTTCTAGAAATTTCAAGAAAAAAGTTACCTACTTATTTATCTTGAATATTTCGTCTTTGAGAAACTGATACATAAATAAATTATTGCAAGCCAACAATAGTTATAAATATGGGGACAAATATATATGACTAGCAGCGCCCCGCGGTTTTACCCGCGTTGTGTACATTCCTGTGTGAATTTCGGGATGAAAAATAGCCTGTTACTCGTGGATAATGTAGCTTTCGAATGGTGATAGAATTTTAAAAAACGGTCCAGTAGTTTTTGAGCCTATTCATTACAACCAAACAAACTAAGTTTTCCTCTTTTTAATATAAGTGTAGATAAATCAAAAAATGTTTTTTATTAGTATGACAATTGATAGGAACCGGAAATTACGTTTGTTTTAATTCAATCATATTATGTTACTTCCGATTTTTGACAAGAACTTGAAGAAGGTGCAGGCAGCGTGTTTGTCATTACATGCTACTTTCTAGAACTGTCTATTACCTACCCTGATTATTTAATTTTTTCTTACTTCAGAAGATACTCCGGTTATTGTTAGCGACTTCCATCCTTTATTCCTAGTCGGTCCCGGTTGTTTCATTCATTAGACCATGTCGCAGGCCTTTGGCGGTCTAAAACTTAGACCACGGTTGGTTATTAACCCATTTGAACTAAAGAAAGGAATTCTGTATTCTATAGGACGCAGCTAAACTACGAGGCTCTGCTAGCTCGATAACTTCATTATACACGGTGAGCCTTAATAACCCGAAAGATTTAAACCAACGATTTTAGAGCCTAATTAGAGTATATAAAGTTATATAACGTATAGTCCAAAAACCCATATTTTAAGAGATATTAATTATTTCAAGTAAACCACAAGTAAGAAAATCTCAATTGTAACACACCCTAAAGGCGTGACGTAGCCACCTACTACTTTTACACGCAGACGCACTAACCACATGGTTGATGCATCGTATGATATCGGAGTGATTCGTTAAGTGTCATGCTCGCTCCTCAACTGTTTCTCAACTGAGATTAATCAAAACTCGCTCACTCTCTGAAGTAAAGGTTTGTTTACAAAGAAGCGATCAATTAATATGATTTAATTTGTACTGAAATAGTAGTTTAATTAAGACACATAATTGGACCCATGTTGATATAGCATTATTTACTCGTACTGTGGTCACAAATACGTCGTTTAAATCTTTCGGGTTATTAAGGCTCACCGTGTATATTTTTTACGACAGTTCAATCAAATTGAAACCTTCATGACTGATTCTTCAATAAAAGATAACATATACCATTGAGGAAGATGGTTCAGTGATGGCAAGAATAGAATGAAATCACTAAACCTTTAACCTCTTCAGAAGGAATCTTCGGCTGGAAAATCGATCACATTAGCCCGGATTTTAACTCTCGTAGCCTTCGATCAACAATACACAACTAGTTGTCGGGTCGGCGCAAAAATACGTCTCAGTGAATAACGCCTCATTTGAAAAGTGAGGCGTTATTCTCACTAATTTTATTTATAAGATTTGCTACTTTATTGCTAGGTGTCATGGTTGTAATTAGGTTGAACTTCGAACTGTTTTAAAGCTTTTTTTTTCAGTTCGGTAGTAAACAAAATAAGCTGTCACACGTCATCGATGTTGTACTTGACCCGATATCTAGTTGTGTATTGTTGATCGAAGCTCGTAACCCATAACCGAATGTAAACCACTAACGCCATCTATGAGTAGACTTTGACACTGAAACCGGAAACTGATGAATTACTTAGCAACCAATGACGCGTGATTTACAATGGACCTACAAAGATGGAAGGTCTTGGCCGTAAATAGTAATAAGATTATTACGACAATATCGTAGTAATGTAATATTAGGCTAGATTTACGTGTTGTTGTATCGTCTCTGGGAGAAAATTGAAAATGGGTGCATTTTTTTCAGTCTAGCAAATATATTTTAAAAGATGGACATTAAACATAATATTTTAGAACTATTGGGTCCTTTGACAAAGAAAGTATTGTCACAATTTATTATCATTAATTTATTCTCAAATCAGACTTGTAAGATAAGCACTTTGAAACAAACAAACAAACAATTAAATCTGGATAGACCTATTTCTTTGTACAAATATCTTCAACGGAAACGGAAGTCATGATCACAACCGTAAACTAACCCATATTTTTCTCTTCCAGCACCATGAAGGTACTCGTCCTAGCTGTCACTTGCCTGTTGGCTGTTTCCGGCGGAAATGCCGCGGATTCCTGTTATCAAGATGTCTCCCTGGATTGTGGACAGGCGTCTAACAGCTTGAGTGAGTTGATTTCAGTATTATTGAAGATACTATAAATACATATATACACCCGGACAAATTCACACACGGTTAATTAGACCCAAAGTAAGCTCTGAGCTTGTGTTATGGAATCTAACTCACTGATCCTACTACACATACATACACAAATACTTTATAAGAATATATAATTGACACCCAGTCGTCGTCAACAACTATGTCTGCACATATTGTTGACTCCGGGCGGGAATCGAGCCCGCAACCCTCGGCACAGTAAGCGCTCTCACTGCCACTGTGCTAACGGGCTTGTCGACGCTTATAGTGTGTACGCTACAGCGCTGCCGAGTATTGACAAAATAACTTTGAAATTTACTGCCGCCAAGAGACCGCTCAAGAGAGGTCCATTACGATCATCCATCGACACTTAACAAATTGATGTTTCATAAATTACATGTCAAAATCGCTTAAATTTCTACTTTTAAACATTTGTCGTCTCTCGAGTACGCGCGTAAGATTGTATACACTATAACTTCGATCAACAATACACAACTAGATATCGGGTCACGTACAAAATCAAAGCTAAATACTGACCGCGTGGATGACGTGTGACAGCTTTTTTTTGTTTACTACCGAACTGAAACAAAAGTTTTAAAACAGTTCGAAGTTTAATATAATTACAACCATGACACCTAGTAATAAAGTAGCAAATCTTATGAATAAAATAAGTGAGAATAACGCCTCACTTTTCAAATGAGGCGTTATTCACCGAGACGTATTTTTTGCGCCGACCCGACATCTAGTTGTGTATTGTTGATCGAAGCACTATAATTTCGTGTTTAAAAAAAATAGTGATTCATTGTTCTATTTTCAAACAATTCGCTAGTCGCTGGCCTGTACTGTAATAGCCTTTAGCTTACAGCCTGTGAGAAAATACAAGGCAAAGGCCGCTCAATGAAGATATAGGTTTTATTGACTTTCACTCAGTAGCGCTAGTGGCGTTTGACGAAGCCATGTTAGCTCATTGTGCAACAGCCTCCGTGGTCTTGTGGTTTGAGCGCGCGGCTCACGATCCGGAGGTTCCGGGTTCGATTCCCGGTGAGGATATCTCACAAAAATCACTTTGTGAGACTGTCCTCAGTTTGGTTAGGGCATTGCACCTGAATCACATGATTGCTCGAAAAGTAAGATGATTCCGTGCTTCGGAGGGCACGTTAAGCCGTCGGTCCCGGTTACTACAGATAGTAGTCGTTACATGAGCCATGTCAGAGGCCTGTGGCGGCTCAATAACTCTGACACCAGGATTGGTCAGGTTGCTCATCCACTCGATGAAGAAGAATTACTTGTTACAAACGTGTAATGAGAACATAATAAAATGTTGTTAGTTGAGGACACTGGCTGAGAGACCTTTTCACTACAGCATGATGTTACAGGCTATATTTTTTTTATTGAATGATTTTTTATCTGTATTATTGCAGGCGGGAAATTCCCTCGTAAGTAAAAACATTTTTGCATTATGGCTCGCATGCTTCGATATCATATTCAAATCAACAACATTATTTTGTTTTATTTGCATCCCCATACATGATTAATTAATATTTGTTCATTTTGTTATATAACTAAATATTTAACGTAAAGGTAACAGATTCACAAAACAAAACCATAAACAAAAATGTATTTTCTACCAACACCCGCCATTTTGTAACACCGCATTGCCATATTCTCATTTCAAAAAACTACCAATTTCTACCAACAGCTCTGCCGAGATGTAATGCAGTTTACGGCGAATACGGCCGCCACGGTAGCGTCGCAACGGAATTACAAGCTTACGCGAACTTGCATCTAGAAAGATCGTATGAATATCTGCTGTCTTCGGCCTATTTTAACAACTATCAGACGAACAGAGCTGGGTTCAGCAAGATGTTTAGAAAACTGTCAGATGACGCGTGGGAGAAGACGATTGATATCATCAAACACGTGACAATGAGAGGTGAGATATTATATATTTTACTAGCAGTGCCCCGCGGTTTTACCCGAGTTGTGCCCGTTCCCGTGGGAATATCGGGATAGAAAATAACCTATAACCTTTCCGTTGCATGTGGCTTCACTACATAGTATAAAATAAAGTCGTCTCTGTTTCGTGTCTGTTTGTCTGTATGCTTAAATCTTTAAAATTACGCAACGGATTTTGATGCGGTTTTTTGTAATAGGTAGAGTGATTCAAGAGGAAGGTTTTTATGTAAAAAAATTCCCGAAATTCCCACGGGAAGGGGCACAACGCGGGTAAAACCGCGGGGCGCTGCTAGTAACCTATAACCTTTCCGTTGAATGTGGCTATCTATTACTAAAATAATTATTCGAATCGGACTGGTAGTCCCTGAGATTAGCGCCTTCAAACAAACTCTTCACCTTTATTATATAAGTATTAGCTGTTTTGTTCGTTTCTAGGTGGCGCTAGTGTCAACATTTTGTAGGTCGCGCCCGTAATCTATATATATAAAATTCAAAGTCCTGACTGACTGATAATCAACGCACAGCCTCAACCACTACACCTAGAAACATGAAATTTGGCAGGAAGGTTCTTCAAGTGACGTAACTGCACACTAAGAAAGGATTTTCAAAAATTCCTACGGGAACGGGCTCAACGCGGGCCAAGCCGCGGGGCGCTGCTAGTATTAGTTAAAGCATGTTAAAAAATTATTAGTATAGATATGTTTTATAGATAAGTAGAATCGCCTCGCAGTTTGACCCATATTGTGCCCGTTCCCGTGGGAATTTCGGGAATTTTTATACACATAAACCTTCCTCTTGAATCACTCTATCTATTTACAAAAAACCGCGTCAAAATCCGTGCAGTGATATTTGAGTTTATCACGAACAGACAGACGGACGCCGGGGACTTTGTTCTATAATATACTAGCTGTGCCCCGCGGTCTCACCTGCAGCGCCCCCGTTCCCGTGGGAATTTTGAGATTTTTATTCCAAGTTTTCATTGTTTTTAAAATGTATTCTGCTATTCAGGGCGGAGACAAATCCAACGAAACAAAATCCATGAAAATTGATCCAGCCGATCTCGAGTTATAAGTGTTGTAACAAACCCGTCTTCACTACATAGTATAAAATAAAGTCGTCTCTTTTTCGTGTCTGTCTGTTTGTCTGTCTGTATGCTTAAATCTTTAAAATTACGCAACGGATTTTGATGCGGTTTTTTGTAATAGGTAGGGTGATTCAAGAGGAAGGTTTTTATGTAAAAAAATTCCCGAAATTCCCACGGGAACGGGCACAACGCGGGTAAAACCGCGGGGCGCTGCTAGTTTTATATATATAGATAGTGATTCTGAATCAAACATCCTACAATGTTATTGAAGTATCTACTTACGTGATGTTTGTTATCATGACAACTTTGATTGACATACATATTTATCATTATTTATATTATTCATCTGGTACCTTTGTTACAGTGTATTGAACACGTTTTTAATAAAGTGTAATGATATATGTATGACATGTGTTGAGAGCAGTTAGTAACAATCAATTCTTTTTTACTCTCTATCTATATCTACTTCTATTAGGGTATTCATTTCTATTCTTCGATCAACAATACACAACTAGATGTCGGGTCGGCGCAATAATACGTCTCGGTGATTAACGCCTCATTTGAAAATTGAGGCGTTATTACCACTTATTTTTTTCATAAGATTTGCTACTTTATTGCTAGGTGTCATGGTTGTAATTAGGTTGAACTTCGAACTGTTTTAAAACTTTTGTTTCAGTTCGGTAGTAAACAAAATAAGCTGTCACACGTCATCCTCGCGGACAGTATTTAGCTTTGATTTTGTACGTGACCCGATATCTAGTTGTGTATTGTTGACCGAAGTTTCTATTGAAGCTGTGCGTAGCCCAACTGACCAATCACAATGCATTACGAAAAGATTTTGACACTGTCAATGTCAATGCGTTGTTTGACAATCACAATATTTTTTTTTGTTTGTTTAAACGCACATATCTCAGAAACTACCAAACCGATTTGATTAATTCTTTTTGTAACGGATAGCCATTTTTAACGGGAAGGTTATAGGCTATTTTCATCCCGAAATTCCAACGGGATCGGGTACAACGCGGGATAAAACGGAACGCTGCTAGTGGCGTGTCAAACCAAAAAAAAAACGTGCAACTCAGCTCCTACTAAGAGGTGACCGATAGTGAAACTTTTATCTGAGTTCTACCGCGGTAGATCGGTCCCGGTTGTTTGACTCGTCAGACCATGTCGTCACCTTTAGGCGGTCTAACAACTCCGACACCAGGGTTGGCCACTGACCTAATCTCATTTATTACTCAAAAAGCTTTTGTTATGTTTTTAATATAAATAAAAAATCAGTTTCTAACCGTTCTTTAAATCCTCCAATAGGTGATGAAATGAACTTCGCCCAGCGCAGCACGCAGAAGCCAACGGAGCGCAAGAACTACACTCTGGAACTGCACGAGCTGGAGTCGATGGCGCGCGCGCTGGACACGCAGAAGGAGCTCGCTGAACGAGCCTTCTTCATCCACCGCGAGGCCACCAGAAACAGCCAGCATCTGCATGACCCTGAGGTGAGATTGATAAACTAAAGTATTAGCCTGTAATGTCCCACTGCTGAGCAAAGGCCTCTCGTGTCACCGAAGATATCAGTACAGAAGGATGTTGAATCACCACGCTTGCCTAATTGATGATCTTAATTTAAATGTTGGTGATCTTAAATCCGAGCCATGATTGAAAAGTAGGAATCATGTTTTCGCTCGACTCGGGAATTGAACCCGGGACCTCAGTCTTGGCAGGCGTCTAGTGCACATACCACTAGACCACCGAGGCGTTTGATACATCTACGTGTAGTGTTATACTACTAATATTGCCTCGCGATATTATTAACGTTGTACCTGTTCCCGCGGGAATTTCGGGGTAAAATGATTCCTATGTGTTTTTCTGATGTATCACTTTTGTTACTGTAAAGTTTCATCCAGATCAGTGCTCTAGTTTTTGCGTGAAAGAGCAACAAACATAATATATCATTATCTTTCCCTAAATACCTTTTCACCCCCCAGGTTGCTCAATACCTAGAAGAGGAATTCATCGAAGACCAAGCGAAGAAGATCCGCGAGCTCGCCGGCCACACCTCCGACCTCAAGAAGTTTGTCACCGACAAGGATGGACAGGATCTGTCCATCGCCCTGTACCTGTTCGACGAATATTTGCAGAAAGCCGTTTAAATATATCAAATTATACTATTCTCATGTTTAAAATAGCCTTTGGGATAGGTGAGGAATGCAATTTTTTTTAAAGGAAATTTGTTTGTAGAGGAATATAATAGAGAACGGGTTGGAGGTCTTGAGGCGGTCTAAAAACATATGATTATGGAGGAATACTAGAGGCCGCGGAAGAGGAGGCTTTTAGGTGGTCTAATCTAAAACACCGGGGTTGGCCACTGAACTACTCAAAATGACAGCGAGGAATACACGTGATCATTATGAGATTAAAAATATCTTTCAAAATTGAGTTTTTTTAATAAAAGCTTTCTAATTGTCATTAAAACTAACTTAAAATGCATTTAAAATTTCTCTTCAATCTAAGTTGACCTTTCAAAATTTATTTCCAAAATTTGCATTCCTCAGTTGTCTCAGTACCAATTAATTTTTAATTCTAAACTTATGCATTCAATACTCTAATATACGATCAAAAATTTTAAAAATTGGACAAAATTTATGTAAAAAAAACATCATAATGTCAATTCTTGAATATTATTTTAATTGTATTTAGGTAATTTTGTAGAGTTAAAATTCTACTAAGATTCAACCTCCACTACCAATAAAGACTACCGATTTCGTAGATAATTTCTACCAAATTAGTAGAATTATGAAAACTTGACAACATTTAGTTTTGCGTACAAATTGTAGGCTGTTATTTTGATTATTTTTTTATGTTATTAAAATTGTATTTAATAAGTATGTAACTAATTAGGCGTAAATGTAGTCTCTAGTTCACAATATTTTCAAATAAAAATGTATATTAGTCTATGGGTGACTTTTATTTTAAACTAGCAGCGCCCCGTGGTGTTGCCTGCGTTGTATCCGTTCCAGCGGGAATTTCGATAGAGATAAAATATATCCCATGTGTTATTCTGAAGTATCACTATCACTGCATAGTATAAAACTAAATCGCTATTTTTGTCTGTTTGTTTGTCTGTATGCTTAAATCTTTAAAATTACGCAACGGATTTTGATGCGGTTTTTTGTAATAGGTAGAGTGATTCAAGAGGAAGGTTTTTATGTAAAAAAAATCCCGAAATTCCCACGGGAACGGGCACAACGCGGGTAAAACCGCGGGGCGCTGCTAGTATATGTATAAAAATTCCCTATATTAAGTAATGTTTCATCCAAACTAAGCTTTAAGCTTGTATATCATCGAGGCGAAGCGGAGTGGTGCTTGAAGAGTTCGTAATGCGCTGTGATTGATTGATTGAGTTCCGCTCAGCTCAGCTCCACTTCAACGGAAACTCACCCTGCTTTTACTTAAGGTAAAAATCGTCTTTTCTTAAATAAATTATAAGTGAAGCCTACTAATATTATAAATGCGAAAGTTTGTGAGGATGTATGTAAGTTTATTACTCTTTCACGAAAAAACTACTGGAAGGATTTGGATGAAACTTGACAGTAATATAGGTTATACATCTGAATAACACATGGGATACATTTTATCCCGAAATTCCCATGAAAACGGGAACAACGCGGGTAACATCGCGAGTCAAGTCATCGCGGGTAACATCGCGAGTCTTTAAAAAGTTATGCATGGGATGTAGGTGAGGTATTGAAATAAAACACAGAATAACATGAAGAACTTCTTTACTAGAATTAACGTGGACGTCTTAATACAGTGACTATCTTATTTACAATAATAATTTATTAATCGCAAATCCATTCATTTCATTCATTCATAATAGACAATATTTTTTGACAGACAAAAACGGAAACACGTTGCCAACATTAAGAAAATTTAAAATGTTTATGGTTTTAAAATGTATAAAGTGTTGTCAACATGGAGTATTTTTTTGGTATTTTCTTGAATTTCCGTTTTTATCTTGACGATATAATGAAATTCGTTTGTAGTTTTAATAGGAACATTGTAGGGTTAAATAAATAGGTACACAAATAATATTATATAAGTTTTAGACATTTATATCAGATTTTTTTCAGTCGTCAAATAAAATTGACCATTTGATATTGCTGTTGAAAATAAAAATATTTCTTTTTTTTTTTACGCAATTTTTTCTAAATTTTGGAACCCACCATTCAACACTCGCTCATCAAATACGATCAAATATTTCAATTAAATTTTAAAACCGTTACATCTATAATTCATAAGATATTTTACCTAAATTTATTTCTATTCTGTAGTTCTAGAGATTTTACTAAAAATGTGTTTCTGGGTTTTAAATAAAAACTTGATGACTGAAAATTTTAAAAAGTTAAAACCATTATTATATATTTTCTATCATTATCTGTTAAATACGGGGATAAAAACATTTTCGCGGCTACAACGGTTTACAAATTAATTAAAAAATATTAAAGTATTGATTAATTAATCTATTCATATAAAAACATTATAGTACCCATACAAAAGTGAAAAAAAAAACTTATAAAAAAACGATTACAAGTATTAATTTACCCAGAAACACGTCTCCTAAGCCTGAAATAACTGAGCATAAACTAGTAACTCTATGAAAAAAACACGATAATATTATTCCAATGTGAAAGACCAATTCCTAGTGATCAAGTCCTTTAAAAATGACATTTGTTGATAATACCATCTCCATAGTAAATAATTTGAAAAAACTGTGAGATACCGAAAAATTACATCGAAATTTGAAGATTTTTACTTAAAATTCAGAAAAAAGGCACTAAAGAAGTCAAAGGACTTTTTTATCAATATCACAAAAAAAAATCTTTGAAGATAATAGCCCAAGTTTGATAAGACCCTTTTCTTATGCTTATAGCTGATGAAACCAGAGACGAGATACGTTTAAGCAAAAAATAAATTAGGAAAATACATTACGAAACCGCAGCATTACCCAAAAATATACAATGACAAAATGGAGATAATATTATTCAACAAATACTAATCAAATCCTATCATTACAGCTAATAAATTAACTATTCTCTAGAAAATATAACAATTAATAATAATTACTCCTAAATAACAGAATTTTACTAATTTATAAAACAAATAAATGCTTTCTCTAACATCTTAAACTGATACTTGGCGCTAAAAAGCAAAAAAATGATATGACTTCAAATTGCTTGAACGTTCCAAAAAAAAATTTTTTTTATGCAAATGTTGTTGTCGTGATAATTTAGTTTCATCCCAAAATTGGAATTCGTCAACGGAGAATAGATTTACACAAAATGTTCTGTCATTGGCATTTACAATTAACATCCGGATCCGGAAGTCATTAGAATAAGGTTTTTTATTTCACTATAGTACTAAGGCAAAGGCCTCTCATCTCACTAAAGATATCAGTACAGTGAGGAGGATGTCGTAATCACTACGCTTCCCTACGGATTGATCTTAATTTAGAATCATGACTACTACAAATGCATTAAAAAATAACATTAGACATAGTTTTAAATTAGTTGCATCAAACATCAGTTTTAAAAACGCAGTCCACGAAGCGATGTCAATTTTTCTTTAAGTCTCTTATTTATAGAATAACAAGAATTTATTTATTTTTTAGCAATAAATAAAATAAAAAATAATAAGTGACCTCGAAAAATATTTTAATAGGTAAGCATATCCAAAAAGTGTAGGTTTTATACAAAAAGTTTGTTATTTTGGAATTAAAACGTGCGGCTTTTACCCTGTCGCCTGCTTTTCGAAAAACAATACAGTCAGCCATGTTTTTTTTTAGTTTTTCCTTATGGACTCTCCCACAAAAGGCTTTTTGCCATTCATTTCATAATTTTCTTTTTATTTTTAGCCATGGACTTAAGTCATTATTATAACTCGTTGAATAATAGATTTTTAACCCCCGATGCCAAAGATGTGTCACAGGATGTGTGTTATAAGCTTCGATCAACAATACACAACTAGATATCGGGTCACGTACAAAATCAAAGCTAAATACTGTCCGCGTGGATGACGTGTGACAGCTTATTTTGTTTACTACCGAACTGAAACAAAAGTTTTAAAACAGTTCGAAGTTCAACCTAATTACAACCATGACACCAAGCAATAAAGTAGCAAATCCTATGAATAAAATAAGTGAATAACGCCTCACTTTTCAAATGAGGCGTTATTCACAGAGACGTATTTTATGCGCCGATCCGACATCTAGTTGTGTATTGTTGATCGAAGGTTATAAGTTTGAAGTAGGTGTGTGTGTGTGTGTGTGTGTGTGTTTGTATGTGTATGTGTGTGTCTGCCTGTGGCACCGAAACTCTGAAACAATCGCGCTGTGGATTTTTTAAATATTTAATTTAACTTGTTACCTGTGTATCCAACATTAAATAATTTTTTTTTTATATTATTAATTTCCTTTTTTCATAAGCAGGCTTACCGGTTTGAAAACATTCAAAACTTTTATTTTAAAATCCGTTTTTTATTTCGTTTAATGTTTAAAATCCAATTTCTGATATATTGTGACATTTTCATCATAAAAAAATATTAAAAAAAAGATTGTACGCTGACTGTATTCTACACAACCATTGTACGTTAAAAAACCATAGTTTTTTATATAAAAAAAGCGATTTGGTGACAATTTGCACTTAAAAGTAGGTCGGTGTTATTTTGGCGGGATTTTTTTTATTTATCGACTTTTATTTTATACGAATTTCGTTACTTTTTTATGTGTTTTATTTTTCAACTCATATAATATTTATTTTTAAAGTAAATAAAAACGAAAAAAAAAAAACAAAAAACAATGCTTAGCTCAACACCATAACTACCAGCATTACAAAATAAACTTCTAAATTCAAATTTGACATTTCAGTTGCCGCTTTTTTTTATCGTTTTTTTTCAATTTATTTTTCTTAACGCAACTTACACACTAAGTAAGTTAACGAAATGCTGTTTTTTTCTATAGCCACTATCTTAGCGTTATTTAGCTTTAAAGGCAATTTCACATTTAATTGAAATAAGTAATTATGTTTTTTTTGTGATTTCTGAAGTTCAGCGGCTTTGCTCTATTTAGCATTATTTTTGTCTAATCGGCTTTTATAGTAATTATTTCAAAGTGCAGATGTGTTCAATTAGTAAAAAAAATTTTTTTTAATTAATCTTAATATAAAAATGAATCGCTGAATCTGTTGCTAAGCGCATAACTTCAGAACGACTGCACCAAATTGGATGATTCTTTTTTTAATGTGTTCCTAATTGTCAGGACAAGGTTTTTAACTATAATATAAAAATGAATCGCTGAATCTGTTGGTAAGCGCATAACTTCAGAAAGACTGCACCAAATTGGATGATTATTTTTTTAATGTGTTCCTTATTGTCAGGACAAGGTTTTATAATAAAAATAAGGAATAAAAATCTCAAAATTCCCACGGGAACGGGGGCGCTACGGGTGAAACCGCGGGCCACAGCTTGTTAGTAATATAATTTTCAAAATGTGTTTCTTAATGATGACAACTGTATGTATCTATTTAACACATTTTAGTAGCGCTCATCGCGTACTCTGACTAATGCAACGTTAGCTCATCACGATTGTTAAGCAACGTGCAGCTCGGCCCCTGCTTGGATGGGTGGTCGATAGTGGCATTTCTATCTGAGCGCTTCCGTGCTTCGGAGGACACAAATTGCCGATGCGGAATAAATATTCTCTATTGCTCATTGTCTTTGACAAATCCAAAAAATAACAAATCAAATCCAAAAAATGAACACATCTGCAATTCTGAAATTCATACTATTTGCTTTTCTACTGTAAACTGCTGTACTCTACTGTACTCCTTAACGCTTCAAATGGAAGTTTTTTTTTTATGTTTCAACTAAAAAAAAACTATAAAAAAGGTTTAGAATAAAAAATTAGTTTTATCACTTCTTAGATATGAACTGACTATAAAAAAAACAAAAAAAAAACTACAGTGCGTTAAAAACAATTAAGAAAAAAAAATTGTTGAAAAAAAAACGCCTTTTCCAAATTTCAAAAATGAAAAAACATAACGCTCCTTATCTTTGGTTTGACAACGCCATTGTAGAAGTTGTCAACGACAAGAAGGTATCGGACGTAGTGTTGCGCGCGCAGACGGCACGCGGCGGCCATTTTGTGGAAAAAGCCCGCGCTTTCGCAATGGCAGCGGACGCGGTATACGGCCGCGCGTTTTGCTGCTGGCCTGCAAGAAGAAATGAAACGTACCACTATTACTTTACGGTCTAAATTACAATTGATCGATAACAGAAAGAGCATTTGTGTAAACTCGAAGGGCCTTATTCATACAGCACTTTATCTATCAAATGGTTTGTCCCTTTCCGACATACGCGATTTCCCAAAGAGCGAAAGAGACAAAACACTTTAAAACACTGTTTAAGTTTAATATCGTTTATAATAAGGACTCTAGTTGGGATATTGACTCTATGAACGCTTCGGTGATTTTTTTCTGCTGATCCGTTTTTGATCGGATTCGGATAGCAATCAAGTCATATTTGGACGGCTCTCGGATCGAATTATGATCGTATAGCTGGAATCAGGCTTGTGATTAGATTCAGATTGTGATCGTATCCGGATCGTATTAGGCTCCGATCAGGCTCGAACCTGGGAGCAGCCGAGGGTGCCGTCGCGACGTCACTCTGCCGTCATAGCGCCGTGTCAAACATCTGGAGCGAGCGCGTGATGACGTCGTCCTTCAGGCACGACTCCAGGAACTCCTCGATGGTGATCACTCCGTCCTGGTTCAGGTCCAGCTTCCGGAACACGCGTTCCACCTGGAAATAGAAGAGAAAGTTTGAGAATATTTTCTTGATAATTATCTGATGATTAAGACAATAATTATCAGAGAAAATAATGTATTGATTATTTTGAACCTACTAGTAGGAGTGACAACTGAAGGAGGAGTCAGTATTAACGTACTGAAGTCTTTATAAACCTACTGCAGTCACTATAAACGAAAAACAGTCACTACAAACTCCTCACAAGCACTCCCGACTGAGCCCGACCTGCTCGTTCGCCTTGTGCCTAGTACTAACTTACCGAAGTCACTTTAAACGAAGACCAGTCACAGCATGCCAAGATGTCACTATACTCCAGTCACTATAAACTAAAGTCACTATACTACTAGAGGAGTCGCTGTAAACCAAGAAGAGTCAGTAACAACCTACCGAAGTCACTATAAACCTCCATAAGACATTATAAACCCCTTGCAGTCACTATAAACCAAAAGCAGTCACTACAAACCCCTCGCAGTCACTACAAACCCCTTGCAGTCATCACAAACCCCTCGCAGTCACTACAAACCCCTCGCAGTCACTACAAGCCCCTTGCAGTCACCACAAACCCCTCGCAGTCACTACAAACCCCTCGCAGTCACTACAAACCCCTCGCAGTCACTACAAACCCCTTGCAGTCACTACACCCCCCCCCCCCGTGACTCCCGCCTGACCCCACCTGCTCGTTCGCCTTAGCATCGTCCTGGCGCGAGGCCGGCGAGCCGGGCGGCGCGCGGCGCCCCAGCAGCTCGTGCACCGCGACCACCACCTCCGCCAGCTCCTGCCGCGTTATCGCGCCGTCGCCATCCACGTCGTACAAGCGGAACGCCCAACGGAGACGCTCGTACACAGAGCCGCGGAGGAGCGTGGATAGAGTCACTAGGAGTTCCTGGAAGGGTGAGACATGTCATAAATAATAAATAAATAAATGTCTGCGCAGCCATGTCAGAGGCCTTTGGCGGCTCAATAACTCTGACGCCAGGATTGGTCAGGTTGACCATCCACTCGATGAAGAAGAAGCGCATAGAAATTGACAAAATCTTAATTATTTGTTAAAACGGGAACTTACTTACGACGGAGGTTACTGTTGAGTGTGCGGGGAGAGCTGTCGCTCTCGCTTCTCCCACCTCCTGATGAAGGTCACCGGACGTGACCGGAACGTGTTGAGGGACAACTCAACAGTAACCTCCGCGTACGTAAGTTCCCGTTTCAACAAATAATAATGACATCAACGTACGTTTCAATTAATATTGACATTGTCAAAATCTTTTCGTAAAGCGTTATGATTAGTCAGCTGAGCACCGCACAGCTCCGCTTACGAAAACGCACACTAAATGGCACCGGCACCTAATAAATGTAAAAACAATTCAATTTTTTGATATTGGCTTCTGCTGACATTTCGTCGCAATTCCGCCAGTGTCAGTGTTCCCGGTAGAAAAAAACACGATGAGTTGGGTAGGAAGTAATTTTACTTCTGTTGGCCGGTGGTGGAGAGTTTACCTTCAAGCAGAATTTAGAACAAACACATAACAAACACGTTTATCTATACTAATATTATAAAGCTGAAGAGTTTGTTTTGTTTGTTTGTTTGTTTGTTTGTTTGTTTGTTTGTTTGTTTGTTTAAACGCGCTAATCTCAGAAACTACTGAACCGATTTGAATAATTCTTTCACTGTTAGATAGTCTATTTATCGAGGAAGGCTATAGGCTACATTTTATCCCGAAATTCCCACGGGAACGGGCACAACGCGGGTAAAACCGCGGGGCGCTGCTAGTATAATATATACTAGCAGCGCCCCGCGGTTTTACCCGCGTTGTGCCCGTTCCCGTAGGAAATCCGGGATAAAATGTAGCCTATAGCCTTCCTCGATAAATAGACTATCTAACAGTGAAAGAATTATTCAAATCGGTTCAATAGTTTCTGAGATTAGCGCGTTTAAACAAACAAACAAACAAACAAAACAAACTCTTCAGCTTTATAATATTATATAAATATAATATATGAAATAATAAACTAATTTATACAATAGGGCAAACACATAATTAAAATACTTTATAAAAATATGAAACAGGCAATATAACATGGAACACAAATGTAGGTACAGTCGACTCTCGTTAATTCCAACCTGCGATAATTAGAACCTCTCTATAATTCAAAGTTATCACGAGTTCCCTACAAAATCTCTTTATATTTCGAACTAAATCAATACATTTTTATGCACTTGGTAATTCGAACGAAAAAATCATTGCTTTATAATAAAACGACGCGTTAATTCGAACTCATCGGCGTCCAACACTCGACAATTCAAAGTTGTAGAGAGAAAGAGCGACAAGTTCAAACTTGTATATAATAAAACGACGCGTTAATTCGAACTCATCGGCGTCCACACAAATTTCGAACCATTTGATATTTCAAACATTCGATAATTCGTAATATTTTAAGAGTCCCTCAAGTTTCGAATTAACGAGAGTCGACACAAATTTATTTACAGTTTTATTTTGTTAGTATTAATACTAATAAATGTAATCACGTCCCACGCAATGTTTGTAACACTAACAGACACACACCACTTGAGATACAAATATGTATATTTATTTGTATTCCAATGTATGTTAATGTAATCTATTCTATTAATACATCGTAAATTACAACACGCTGTTAATATAATCTTTGTGTTGATTTGAATTGTGAAATATATGGAACTTGCTTTTAGGTTTTTTTGCCCGTTCCCGTGGGAATTTCGTGATTTTTAATACATATAAAGCTTCCTCTTGAATCACTCTATCTATTAAAAAAAACCGCGTCAAAATCCGTGCAGCAGTATTTGAGTTTATCGCGAACAGACAGACAGACGCGGCCGGGGACTTTGTTTTATAATATGTAGTGATAATATTCGCTACTAGACTAAAACACTAGCGCAGTGTAAACTAGGCCCGAGTAGGTCAGTAGCGTAGTAGATAGTTAAGCAACGTGCAGCTCGGCCCCTACTTGGATGGGTGGCCGATAGTGGCATATCTATCTGAGCTGTCACTCTCGAGCAACAAAAACTGTACGCATGTTGCCCTTTGTAGACAAAATAAAAAAACTTCACAGATAATAAAACAATTCGCATTTCTTAAAACAAAAATTCGGTCTTAAAACTGCAGTGGGAAATATTTTACCTATATTTTCCCGAAAAGTGGTAAGTATATCTCCGCAGTTATCAGTGAAGTAATCAGACACAGCTATTCAGTGGCAAGCTGCCAAGAATCCGATATAACTGAAGTGACATTAATTTCATTTTGCAAAAACATTTTGAAAGCACACGTATCCCACTAATATTATAAATGCGAAAGTTTGTGAGGATGGATGTATGTTTGTTGCTCTTTCACGCAAAAACTACTGAACGGATTTGGATGAAACTTTCGTCTGTTCAGCCATTTTGTGTTAATGTTTACTGTGCGAGCGTAAGTCATTCATTAATTTCGAGTAAATCAGTGGCCAACCCTGGTATTGGCGTTTTAGACCGCCCAAAGGCCTCCGACATGGTCTAACGATTAAAACCGGTACCGACTGCTTTACGTGCCCACCGAAGCACGGTAGCGCTCAGATAGAAATGCCACTATAGCTCACAAGGGACATAAGCTGAAGCAACATGAAGCATCCCTACGACATAGTATAAAACAAAGTCGCTTTCCGCTGTCTGTCCCTATGTATGCTTATATCTTTAAAACTACGCAACGGATTTTGACGCGGTTTTTTTAAATAGATAGAGTGATTCAAGAGCAAGGTTTGTATGTATAAAAATTCCCGAAATTCCCACGGGAACGAGCACAACGCGGGTAAAACCGCAAGGCACTGCTAGTACTAATTAAAATCAATACACAAACTATTGTCTGAACTTCCTCGATTCCGATTGCCAATATAATTACACCGAAGTTACCATCTACGAGACTTAACGAAGTTCTATGCGCTGGCAACATTGATCAAAAGTTCAGCGTCGCCGATGCAGCTAACTTCAAATGAAGGTAGTTGCTTCGTAACTAATTAATTACGATCTGCGAATGGAAATGAAGTGAGATTTTGGTGCATAGCATTTGGGGTGTAAATTCTTCGATCAACAAAACACAATTAGATGTCGGGTCGGTGCAAAAAAAACGTCTCGGTGATACAGCGCACTTGAAACGTGAGCTCTCATTGTATTAACTAGCAGCGCCCCGCGGTTTTACCCGCGTTGTGCCCGTTCATGTAAGAATACCGGAATGAAAAATAGCCTATAACCTCCCCGTTGAATGTGGCTATCCATTACAAAAAGATTTTTTTCAAATCGGACCAGTAGTTCCTGAGATTAGCGCGTTCAAACAAATTAAGTACGTTGACATTGTCAAAATATATAGATTTGTAAAGATTTTTAATGTTATAAATGGCATTCCGGAAGTCAGTTGAGTTTCCAATTTGAATTGCAATATTCCATTTTCAATTAAAATTGAGAACTTTTAATTGGTCCACTTCAATTGCGTCGCTGATTGGTTTGTTTGTACTTTTTGATTCCGTTCGATTAACATAGTTGTTTGTAATTTTTTACCGACTAAATCGTAGAAAGAATTTAAAGAAAAAGAAAAAGAGAAATAAATAAAAAGTAAGTTATTACTTGCTTACGAAAAAACCCGTGTGAGTACGTTTTTAGTATTTGTTGTTATAGCGGCATCAATACATCATCTGTGAATATTTCAACTGTCTAGCTATCACCGTTCTTGAGATACAGCCTGGTGACAGACGGAAGGACGGACGGACGGCGAAGTTTCAGTGATAGGGTCCCGTTTTTAGCCTTTGGGTACGGAACCATAAAACAATTAATTTCTCACGTTCTGGGCTAAAATTAATATCAGAAAATACTTTTTTGGAAATATCCCAATACCGTTATTGAAATGTCGAAAGTATTTTTATTTATTGCGTCAAGTTAGTTTACCGTGAAAGCCACAACTTGAAATTTTGAATTTGAGCCAAGAAAATAAATACTTCGGAAGTCTTATATTTCTTCGTGGCTGGTCCTATTAGCGTATCTGAACTGGCAATCTCAGATAGTATGGCCTATTTATTAAAGAATACTATGCGATTTTTTGTAAAAAAGTGACATAATGTCTATCTATTTTATATTATCACTACATAGTATAAAACAAAGTCGCTTTCCGCTGTCTGTCCCTATGTATGCTTAGATCTTTAAAACTATGCAACGGATTTTGACGCGGTTTTTTAAAAGAGTGATTCAATAGGAAGGTTTATATGTATAAAAAATCCCGAAATTCCCACGGGAACGGGCACAACGCAGGTAAAACCGCGGAGCGCTGCTAGTATATTATAACATTATAAAGTTGTAAAATTTGTAAGTTTGTTTGTTTGTATGTTCGAGCTAATCTCGGGAATCATCTATCAGATTTGAATAATTCTTATTGAAATAGATAGCCACATTCACCGGGAAGGTTATAGGATATTTTTCATCCCGAAATTCCCACGAGAACGGGCACAACGCGGATAAAACCGCGGGGCGCTGCTAGTAAGAATATATGTATAACTAGCAGCGCCCCGCGGTTTTACCCGCGTTGTGCCCGTTCCCGTGGGAATTTCGGGAATTTTTTTACATAAAAACCTTCCTCTTGAATCACTCTACCTATTTCAAAAAACCACATCAAAATCCGTTGCGTAATTTTAAAGATTTAAGCATACAGACAGACAAACAGTGTGACAGACACGAAAAAGAGACGACTTTATTTTATACTATGTAGTGATTGACACTCAGACGTCGCCAACAACTATGTCTTCACATATTGTTACTCCGTTGAATCGAGCCCGCGACCCCCGACACAGTCAGCGCTCTCACTGCCTCTGTGCCAACGGGCTTTACGTACGTAAGTGCTTGTTTTTCGTCAAAGAATCAATTTCTTAAAATAACCTTTTCCTTTATACAGCAGCTGAGTGTTCCTCAGATCAAGTGATACAGCGTGTTCTGATCTCTTTAACAATGGATATTGTCTTCATGATACAGGTACTTACATTTCTACACTAATACTAGCTGCGCCTCGCGGTTTCACTCGCGTTGTACCCGATCCCGCGGGAATTTCGGGATGAAAAATAGATGTTGTCCGATTCTCAGACCTACCCGATATGTACACAAAATTTCATGAGAATCGGTCGAGCCGTTTCAAAGGAGTTTCCCCCCCCCCCCCCCCCCCCTTTAAGCCTCACGTGTGTAATAGACCGCCCTTTACCACGAATATTTAGTTAGATACAAGGTATATACAATCTGTTTCTTGCCCATTCTTCTCTTCTGATGTTCTTCCGAATGGGTGGTACGTTCAAAAGAGCCTAGGGGCCAAAACTGAATACAAATATTTGACTATGACTTTGTATACTCACTCGGAAGCTGATCGCGCCGCTGCAGTTCACGTCGAATGCTTTGAACACATAGTGGGCGTACAGCGCGGAGTCTGGAACAATGAGACAGACATATAGACAGGAAGGCAGACAGACATGGATAGGAGATAAAGTCTAGCACCACGCTTTATAATTCATCTTTTTCATCGAGTGGATGGTCAACCTGACCAATCCTGGTGTCAGAGTTATTGAGCCGCCAAAGGCCTCTGACATGGCTCATGTGACGACTACTATCCGTAGAAAGTAACCGGGACCGACGGCTTAACGTGCCCTCCGAAGCACGGAATCATTTTACTTTTCGTGCAATCAGGTGATTCATCCTGGAATGCCCTAACCAAATTGATGACTGTAAGAATGGATACTCACTGCCATGGGGAAAGAATTTCGCGTAGATATCCTTGAACGATTCCTCCTGGACCACTCCCTCAGGGCATTCCTGGAATGAAAAACCAAAATTGAAAAAGAATCCAAAAGTTTTTTAAATTTAATCAGTAGTAAGAATAAGAATCTTCTTAGTCCTACTAATATTATAAATGCGAAAGTGTTTGAGGATGGATGTATGTTTGTTACTCTTTCAAGCAAAAACTACTCAACGGATTTGGATGAAACTTTACAGTAATATAGGTTATACATCAGAATAACACATGGGATACATTTTATCCCGGAATTCCCGCGGGAACGGGTACAACGCGGGTAACTATTCGGGGCGCGGCTAATCTATCTATATAATACTAGCAGCGCCCCGCGGTTTTACCCGCGTTGTGCCCGTTCCCGTGGGAATTTCGGGAATTTTTTTACATAAAAACCTCTTGAATCACTCTACCTATTACAAAAAACCGCATCAAAATCCGTTGCGTAATTTTAAAGATTTAAGCATACAGACAAACAGACACAAAACAGAGACGACTTTATTTTATACTATGTAGTGATAGTACTTAAATTAATGCGAAATTTTGTGATGTAGGCTGAAGAGTTTGTTTGAACGCGCTAATCTCAGAAACTACCAATCCGATTCGAATAATTCTTTTTGTAATGGATAGCCACATTCAACGGGAAGATTATAGGCTATTTTTAATCCCGAAATTCCAAAGAAAACAGGCACAATGCGGGTAAAACCGCGGGGCGCTGCTAGTAGGATTATAAGCCGGGTAACAGATACATGAAGCCTACACCTCTTTTCACGCCGCTAAAACCTTTTTCGTTCCAAACCACAAAAACATTTATGAAAAGCCGCTTTCATAACGGATGTGACGTCACACGTCACATGTCAGCTGTCGCATTGTGTACGTCGGTCTTTGGTACTTCGGTGTTGCCATTTAAGCGGTCGCTTTGGCGGGAAAAGGTTTAACATGACGTAAAGAGATGGGTTGTTTGACATTTGTGTGACAGGGTAGAAAGAAAAGTAATAGGTTTTTAATTAATTACCTCGCTGGGTAGTATAAATGTTTTGTAGGAGTGGGTAAAGTAAGTTCGTAAGTTTTTAGACCGCCTAAAGGCCTCTGACATGGTCTGACGAGTGAAACAACCGGGAACGACAGCTTAACGTGCCCTCCGAAGCACGGTAGCGCTCAGATAGAAATGCCACTATCGGCCACCCATCCAAGTAGGGGTCGAGCTGCACGTTGCTTAACAATCACAATGAGTTAACATCATTTAGAAATTCTTTTCTTTTTGGATTGGCACAAAATGTGGACAAATGTCGTCAACTTTCCAGCCGAAGACGATTGCTCCTGAAGAGGAAAAAGGTTTAGTAATTTTATTTCATTATTACCCTATCTCTAAACCTTTTTCCTCTTCAGAAGCAATCGTCTTCGGCTGGAAAGTTGACGACATTAGTCCACATTTTGTGCATATTCAAAAAAATAGATTATAGTCACGAGCACTACCGTACTTATATAATAATTGGTGACATAACTTAAATAGCTACTGCGTTGATATTTGAGTATCGCAACATTCATAGTTTAGAAATATGTTGATGGAATGTATTTATATTAAAACTTAATGCTAATTACCATTTATTTGTATTTTACCATATTTGACATAACTCTGACTAATTACGTTTTATTCTAAGCTGCTTTTAAACTCTTTATATCCAAATTATGTTGTTTTATCATAAACTAGCAGCGCCCCGCGGTTTTACCCGCGTTGTGCCCGTTCTTGTGGGAATTTTTTATACATATAAACCTTCCTCTTGAATCACTCTATTTATTTTAAAAAACCGCATCAAAATCCGTTGCGTAATTTTAAAGATTTAAGCATACAAACAGACGACAAACAGACACGACTTTATTTTATACTATGTAGTGATATGTAGATGTGTATATTTTCAATTTGTTATGAACACGTCACTTAATCTATATTTATAATAGACTTTGGCTTTTGGAAATATTCCCGAAGGAAAACAGGGATAACACAATCGACAAATAAATATACAACGCATTTAAGCAAGTAGGATTTTTTTATTTCATTCTTTCATTCTTAATTCTCTAACAGCCTCCGCGGTCTTGTGGTTTGAGCGCCCGGCTCACGTTCCGGAGGTTCCGGGTTCGATTCCCGGTTGGGACAATATCTCACAAAAATCTCTTTGAGAGACCGCCCTCAGTTTAGTTAGTGCATTGCAGGCTGAATCACCTGATTGCCCGAAAAGTAAGACGATTCCGTGCTTCGGAGGCACGTTAAGCCGTCGGTCCCGGTTACTCTACGGATAGTAGTCGTTACATGAGCCGTGTCAGAGGCCTTTGGCGGCTCAATGACTCCGACACCAGGATTGGACAGGTTGACCATCCACTCGATGAAGAAGAAGAAGCAAGTAGTTAAGTAAAAGTAAAGTATTACGCCCGTACTAAGAGACGTAATACTTCCTTAGTAGAGATTTTAATGAATGATTTTGACATGACTGTAATGTATGAAAAGTTATGTCAAAAATGATGTATCGATTTAATTAAGATCTCTGAAGGCGATAGTTAGCCTGTAATGTCCCACGGCTGGGCAAAGGCCTCTCATCCCACCTCAGATATCAGTACAGTGAGGAGGATGTCGTAATCACCACGCGTGTTTGATTTTTTGTTTGTTTTTAGCGGTAACCTCAAAATCTATCAATTCGATTTAAATAATTATTTTTCATATGGATAGCCACATTCAACGAGAAGGTTATATGCTATCTCAAAGAGACCGATCTCAAATCTTATATATATAAAATTCAAAGTCCTGACTGACTGACTGACTGATAATCAACGCACAGCCTTAACCGCTACACCTAGAAACATGAAATTTGGCAGGAAGGTTCTTCAAGTGACGTAAGTGCACACTAAGAAAGGATTTTCGAAAATTCCTACGGGAACGGGCTCGCGGCGCTGCAAGTAAACCTATAACTACTGAAAATCTTAGAACAACATAAATTGGCATAATATTAAGTAAATACATAAATGTAAAGTTTCATCCCGTAGTGAAAACGGTACAAAACGCTTTCGCCGAAGCCAACTAGATTTAACAATGCATCCAACATGACAGATCTCCCAGACTTGACAAGAAAGCGCGCGCTTCTCTATTTTTGGCGCGAAACGGTCGTCGACTTCACCTACTGACCTTTCATGAAACGGAAATAACAAAGGTATTTGTCTCTGTCTGTCTTTCGGATGTTGTATAGCGCTGTCTCTTTCAGTATCATTAGCTGGGATTGCAGTTTGCACGTTCTTTTCTCGTATTCAAACTTTTGTCTTTGGAATCTTGCTTTTTTAATTGGTGCATGAGTTTTAAATTATGAATAGAGGATAAAGTTGAAATTGGACAAATTGAGAACTTTTGCCGTTGGAAAGCGTATTGAATACCGAGCTAGTTAAGAAGACTAAAGCTTTCTGAGGGCTCGCGTAGTTTTTCAGCCTGGTAATATTATTTTAGATTTTTGTTGACTGCTTCTATCTTCTTTTTAAAAATAAAAATAAACAAAATATTTACACTTCCCAAATAACCCCTTGTCGGGTTATTAGGGACATGCATCATATTTGCTATTTTCTAGGAAATGCCTGCACATTTTTCTATAATTCTAGGTATTGATATTCACAAGCGAGGCCATTATTAGATTGAACACACAACCATTGGCGAGATATTACATTTTGTATTTGAAAAATGTCTTTTTTACATATAAACCTTCCTCTCGAAACTCGTATCTATTTTAAAAAACCGCATCAAATCCGTTGCGTAGTTTTAAAGATCTAAGCATACATAGGGACAGACAGCGGAAAGCGACTTTGTTTTATACTATGTAGTGAAGTACCTACGCCGTAGGTACTTCACTACATAGGTCTTAGGTACTTCACTACCGTAGGTCCTACGGTATAATGAAATTAGAGTAGAAAGGGACCGAAAGGTCGAAAATGTCGAAATAATACCGAAATTGGTTCACATTAAAGAACCAAATACAACGATGGCTTACAAATACTACAATAACACATAAAATTAATAATCTATGAGTTTGTACTGTCACGCCATTTTGCGTGTCCCTGTATAATAGGCAGCCATTTTTATTGCTAGCTTATTAAATTAAATATGTACTGTTTAGTACTTAAAATACTATTGTTTTATAATATTACTAGCAGCGCCCCGCGGTTTTACCCGCGTTGTGCCCGTTCCCGTGGGAATTTCGGGATTTTTTTTACATAAAAACCTTCCTCTTGAATCACTCTACCTATTACAAAAAACCGCATCAAAATCCGTTGCGTAATTTTAAAGATTTAAGCATACAGACAGACAAACAGACAGGCACGAAAAAGAGACGACTTTCTTTTATACTATGTAGTGATTTTTATCTGACGTTTCGGCTCCTTTACAGGAACCGTGCTCACAGAAAACCGTGGTCAGTCTAACAATACTAACTAATATTATAAATGCGAAAGTAACTCTGTCTGTTACGCTTTCGCTCCAAACTTACGGAACCGATTTGAATGAAATTTGGTACACAGTTAGTCCAGAGCCTGAGAAAGGACATAGGCTAATTTTTATCGCGAAATTCCCGCGGGAACGGGTACAACGCGGGTGAAACCGCAGGGCGCGGTTTGTGAAATAAAAGCGAAGTGTATCCGTAAACTAAGTTTCAATTTTTTTTAAACTTACCGTTTTAAACCCTCTATACATAACACGTATTTCTTGCTTAGAAAACTTTGTCTGTCTGCAAAGCTCTTCCAAAGCAACTGGTATAGGCTTTGGCGTCCGACTCGGCTCCAATTCATAGGCATGCTCCTCCACAGGGGATTCCGGAGGCGTAGCCATGTCTCACCGATTTACTAACACATTTACAGATTTTTTCTGAATTTTTTCCAAATTATGCTCAAAGTCCCTTCATTTACCCGATTTTAGGGAGATGTTTTTAAGTTGGTAACTCTAATTCATTTTGGCGGGAGATTTTGACAGGTTCTGGATGGATGAAGGCAGGATTTCTGTAAAGAAAAGAAAAGAGTTATTCGAATAAATAGTTTTACATGAGCCGTGTCAGAGGCCTTTGGCGGCTCAATAACTCTGACACCAGGATTGGTCAGGGTAACCGTCCACTCGATGAAGCAGAAGAAGATAGTTTTAAAACCATTACATAGAGTGTGATTATTATCTTTGGTTCGTAGTCTGTATTTATAGCACAAATACTTTTAACTAGCCACTCCCGCGGTTTTACGTGCACTGTGCCTGTTCCCGTGGGAATTTAGGGATGAAAATAGCTTATAATCTTTACCTTGAATGTAGCTATCTACATAAAAAAAGTATTATTGAAATCAGACTGGTAGTTCCCGAGATAAACGCGTTCAAACAAACAATCAAACTTCTCAGCTTTATTTTATTAGCAAACTAAAAAACAAAAAAAAAATTACTATTAATTTGATAGCAATGGTCAATCTATAATATAAAAATGAATCGCTGAATCTGTTGCTAAGCGCATAACTTCAGAACGACTGCACCAAATTGGATGATTCTTTTTTTAATGCGTAAAACCGCGGGCGTGGCTAGTTACCATATAAGGCTAAGGACTCACGTAGCTGTTTTGACCTGCGTCCGATTTCGCAGCATTCGTAGAATACAGATAATGAAAAAAATTGAAGCACATTTCACGACACGTTTTAAGGGGCCCATACACGGTAAGATTGATCTGTACGATCCGTCGCGTCAAGATCGTTAACGATTAACTTAATCGAAAATGATGTCGGAAATCGTTAACGATCTCTTGACATACACCATCGATTCGTCGTTTCGATCGGTTTGACGCGACGCGACGGATCGTACAGATAATATTACCGTGTATGGGCCCCTTTACGCCCGCGGCGTGTGCGATTGAGCGATAATCGCCAACCGCGACGGCTGCGTCACCGCACTAAACTCCGATCTCGTGAGTTTTGAAAATAAAATTCCATTCCGCCACCGCGGCGGGCGCGGGGGAAATCGCTTCGTGAGTCCTTTAGCCTAAAGCTCTAGGTAAAATTTTGGCATTATATTTTAAATTCGTTCAACACCTAGCTTGCCTTAGTTTTACCCCACACGTCCATTATATGCTTATCTTGATAAATTATGTTTAATGGCAACCCTGTGTCGTGTTCAAATAGGACATTATACTGGCAACCCTGACGAACTAATGAGGTTTTATACCCATCGTAATACTGGTATTCAAGATTTTAGAAATATTTTTTCGTGTTCTATGCATTTAGCCATGTGATAGTATGCATTCTATCTAATATATATAAAACTAGCAGCGCCCCGCGGTTTTACCCGCGTTGTGCCCGTTCCCGTGGGAATTTCGGGATTTTTTTTACATAAAAACCTTCCTCTATTTCTTATCCCGAAATTCCCGCGGGAACGGGTACAACGCGGGTGAAACCGCGGGGCGCAGCTAGTTTTTTTATACAAGAATAAAAATTCAAACCATCACTACAGGTTTTTTCAAAAAAGATATCTTTTATGAATAACCTAAAAACCGATAGATTAGTTATAATCGAAAAATATCGTATATTCAAGACTAGCAGCACCCCGCGGTTTTACCCGCATTGTGCCCGTTCCCGTGGGAATTTCGGGAATTTTTATACAAATAAACCTTCCTCTTGAATCACTCTATGTATTTAAAAAAACCGCGTCAAAATCCGTTGCGTAGTTTTCAAGATTTAAGCATACATAGGGACAGACAGCGGAAAGCGACTTTGTTTTATACTATGTAGTGATATTGCATTCGAATTTAATATCATGTAGGTATCCATGGAAGGTAAAGTTGAAGGAAAGCGAGGTAGGGGAAGGCCTTGAATCAGTAACATGAGTCAGATAAAAAAAAAGTGTCCTGTCATCTATGATATAAAAAATGAATCGCAAAATGTGTTGGTAAGCGCATAACTTCAGAACGACTGCACCAAATTGGATGATTATTTTTTAATATATTCCTTATTGTCAGGACAAGGTTTTTATATAAGAAAAATAAGGAATAAAAATCTCAAAATTCCCACGGGAATGGGGGCGCTGCGGGTGAAACCGCGGGGCACAGCTAGTGTCTTATAGAGATGTGAAGGAGCTTGCACTGAACAGGAATAGATGGAGAAGTCTGCATCGGGCTCACCGACTAGAGACGAGCTCTTACATTTATGATGATAAGGTACCTATCCTTGTCTACAAGACTGCTGAAACTGAAATAATAATGATGTTTGCTTGTTTTATTTTGCGCTTCAAATCTTGGGTTTGTATTTATAGAGATTTGATTATTTAATTTCGTTAGCCAGAGGGAACAAAATAGATTCTATTTTAGTTCACATCTTACTAGCAGCGCCCCGCGGTTTTACCCTCATTGTACCCGTTCTCATCGTAATTTCGGGATAGAATGTATCCCATATGTTATTCTGATGTATAACCTATATTACTGTAAAGTTTCATCCAAATCCGTCGAGTAGTTTTTTCGTGAAAGAGTAACAAAGATATATCAATCCTCTCAAACTTTCGCATCATCACTACATAGTATAAAATAAAGTCGTCTCTGTTTCGTGTCTGTTTGTCTGTTTGTCTGTATGCTTAAATCTTTAAATTATTAAATCTTAAATTTTGATGCGGTTTTTTGTAATAGGTAGAGTGATTCAAGAGGAAGGTTTTTATGTAAAAAAAATCCCGAAATTCACACGGGAACGGGCACAACGCGGGTAAAACCGCGGGGCGCTGCTAGTTTATAATATTAGTAGGATAGTAGGACCGCTGCTGCCCGCGGGTTTGCCCGCGTTATACTCGCGGGGCGCTGCTAGTATAACATACATACGTCACATTTAATTCCATTACTGTATTTCGTCGTTGGTCAAAAACACGTGTACAGAACAGTTAAATGTCCTTCGGTTGTATTTAGGTTTAGGGTTCCGTATGTCAAAAAAAAAAAAAAAAATATTTATTACTAGCTGTGCCCCGCGGTTTCACCCGCAGCGCCCCCGTTCCCGTGGGAATTTTGAGATTTTTATTCCTTATTTTTCTTATATAAAAACCTTGTCTTGACAATAAGGAACACATTAAAAAAAGACGTGTGGCACTCGGGGACTGCCGCGGTGAAGCTATTGCATAGCATTTTGTATCAACTTATGCAATTATATTTGATATATTTGATATCTCTTCTCTCTCACCCCACCCGCCTCCTCTCTCTCACCCCTCCCGCCTCCTCTCTCTCACCCCTCCCGCCTCCTCTCTCTCACCCCCTCTCTCTCACCCCCTCACTCTCACCCCCTCTCTCACACCTCTCTCTCACCCCTCTCTCTCACCCCTCTCTCTCACCCCTCTCTCTCACCCCTCTCTCTCACCCCCTCTCTCACCCCCTCTCTCTCCCCCTCTCTCACCCCCTCTCTCACCCCCTCTCTCACCCCCTATCTCACCCCCTCTCTCACCCCCCTCTCTCACCCCCCTCTTTCACCCCCCTCTCTCACCCACCTCTCTCACCCCCCTCTCTCACCCCCCTCTCTCACCCCCCTCTCTCACCCCCCTCTCTCACCCCCCCTCTCTCACCCCTCTCTCACCCCTCTCTCACCCCCCTCTCTCACCACCCTCTCTCACCACCCTCTCTCACCCCCCTCTCTCACCACCCTCTCTCACCACCCTCTCTCACCACCCTCTCTCACCACCCTCTCTCACCCCCCTCTCTCACCCCCTCTCTCACCCCCTCTCTCACCACCCTCTCTCACCCCCCTCTCTCACCCTCTCTCACCCCCCTCTCTCACCCTCCTCTCTCACCACCCTCTCTCACCACCCTCTCTCACCCCCCTCTCTCACCCCCCTCTCTCACCCCCCTCTCTCACCCCCCTCTCTCACCACCCTCTCTCACTACCCTCTCTCACCCCCCTCTCTCACCCCTCTCTCACCCCTCTTCACCCCTCTCTCACCCCTCTCTCACCCCCCTCTCTCACCACCCTCTCTCACCCCCCTCTCTCACCCCCCTCTCTCACCCCCCTCTCTCACCACCCTCTCTCACCACCCTCTCTCACTACCCTCTCTCACCCCCCTCTCTCACCCCTCTCTCACCCCTCTCTCACCCCTCTCTCACCCCCTCTCTCACCACCTTCTCTCACCCCCCTCTCTCACCCCCTCTCTTACCCCCCTCTCTCACCACCCTCTCTCACCCCCTCTCTCACCCCCAACGCACAATCGCACACAACGCCGTGTCGATGACTGCCGAACTGAAACGACGTTAGACGATGCACGGCCTTCAAGCCACACCTCCTTCCCGTCGGATCGGGTAAGCGTGAGGTTTTTTCGTTACGGAATTTTTGGATTTGGTCCCCGCGCTCAAGGCCCGCGATAGAAGCTATGCAATAGCTTAAAAAGAATCATCCAATTTGGTGCAGTCGTTCTGAAGTTATGCGCTTACCAACAGATTCAGTGATTCATTTTTATATTATAGATTATTATAGTAGCTGTCCCGCGCGGTGGTTCCACCCGCGACCCAATAGATGTCGCTAGCGTGAACCTAAACCATCCAGGGTGCCACCCAGACACATACAAAAAAAAACATTCAAATCGGTCCAGCCGCTAGTGTAAAAATATTCAATTAATAACATACGGAACCCACTCCACGATAAACACATAACCTAAACCATTTTTATTCATGTATTTTTGTTTAGAAAACTTTATTTTTGACTCCATCAAAGAAAATTTTTATTACAACGTAGAACAAAGAGATTCATGCTTGTCTATTATTAGACGCGTTTGTCTATGATAGACAAGATGATAGACAGTCTATCTATCCTTTGAGTAAGCGATGATAGTTCATTGCGATTGTTAAGCAACGTGCAGCTCGGCCCCTACTTGGATGGGTGGCCGATAGTGGCATTTCTATCTTAGCGCTACCGTGCTTCGGAGGGCACGTTAAGCAGTCGGTCCCGGTTGTTTCACTCGTCAGACCATGTCGGAGGCCTTTAGGCGGTCTAACAACTCCGACACCAGGGTTGGCCACTAGCCTACTTGAAATGAATAAATGAGCAGCGTCCTACAATTGACCCGACTACTATTTGACTGTGTGTTCACCCGCGACCACGAGAGGTGCAATCCCCTCGAAACGTCGGGAAATAAAAAGTAAGTTATTACTTGCTTTATTAACTTTCTAACACGAAAAAACCCGTGTGAGTACGTTTAAACTAAAAGCTAAATACTGTCCGCGTGGATGACGTGTGACAGCTTATTTTGTTTACTACCGAACTGAAACAAAAGTTTTAACAGTTCGAAGTTCAACCTAATTACAACCATGACACCTAGCAATAAAGTAGCAAATCATACGAATAAAATAAGTGAGAATAACGCCTCACTTTTCAAATGAGGCGTTATTCACAGAGACGTATTTTTTGTGCCGACCCGACATCTAGTTGTGTATTGTTGATCGAAGGATTAAATAAAAAAAAAATAATTCAAATCGTATTCATAGTTCCTGAGCGTGTTCTAACAAACAAACAAACAAACTATTCAACTTTATTATATTAGTATAGATTAATTTAATATTGCACGCTTTAAAACACTTGGCTATCCGCCATACGCATTATATTCCACGGGTTTAAAATTTGACAATTCAATTTTGTTACCGTGTGTAATGGCGGACTGTCAAATGGTTGTTGGCGGGAACACGAAACCAGTTTTAATATTATATGCTCTGTGGTGTCATAATTCGCGCGGTTTTAATTTTTAATTCTATAGCATGTTTTGCAGGAGTTTTACACGCAATTTGTGTTGTAAAGGAGTTTTTATGTTACAAGGTTTGTTGAAAAATGTTTTTGGAATGTAGATTATGGGTATGAAGGCACAAACAGACGGTTTGTTTGGCGCCTAGAGGTTTACCCACGTCGTTCCTGTTACTACGGGAATTTCGGGATAAAATGTATCCCATGTGTTATTCTGATGTATAACCTATATTACTGTAAAATTTTATCCAAATCCGTTCAGTAGTTTTTTCGTGAAAGAGTAACAAACATACTACCATTCTCACAACTTTCACATTTATAATATTACTAGCTGCGCCCCGCGGTTTCACCCGCGTTGTACCCGTTCCCGCGGGAATTTCGAGATAAAATGTATCCCATGTGTTATTCTGATGTATAACCTATATTACTGTAAAGTTTCATCCAAATCCGTTGAGTAGTTTTTGCGTGAACGAGTAACAAATATCCTACATCCCCACAAACTTCCGCATTTATAATATTAGTAGGATTCTTAGTTTGTAACGAATGATTTTACCTTTTCCGTGCCCTGATTTTGTCCCTAACAATGACTAATGCTTTGACATTTCGCTATGAAAGGGTAATACCAGCATACAGACAAAATAATGTAATGGGTCATGGATTTACCTAATCTATACATACGTAGCGCTCGTGGCATAGTTTGACTAAGCATGTAAGCTCATTGCGATTGTTAAGCAACGTGCAGCTTCTTCTTCATCGAGCGGAGGTCACCCTGACCAATCCTGGTGTCAGAGTTATTGAGCCGCCAAAGGCCTCTGACACGGCTCAGTAACGACTACTATCCGTAGAAAGTAACCGGGACCGACGGCATCACGTGCCCTCCGAAGCACGGAATCATCTTACTTTTCTGGCAATCAGGTGATTCAGCCTGCAATGCTCTAACCGAACTGAGGACAGTCTCGCAAAGAGATTTTTGTGAGATATTGTACCTATCGGGAATCGAACCCGGAACCTCCGGATCGTGAGCCGAGCGTTCAAAGCACAAGACTACGGAGGCTGTTAAACGTGCAGCTCGACCCCTATTTGAATGGGTGGCTGATAGTGGCATTCCTATCTGAGCGCTACCGTGCATGTTAAATTGTCGAGCCCGGTCGTTGCAACTGTCGGACCATGTCGGAGGCCTTTAGGGGGTTTAAACTCCCGACACCAGGGTTGGCTAGCAAAATGTATTAGATACTGCACAACGTATCGATTTCCTAGCAGAAAGCAATATCATGAATAAATAATGGAGAATTGTTATTGTCTGACTAAACCATATTGGAGTCGCGCATTTCTACCTTTATTGCAAAGACTAGGACGCCCCACGGTTTTACCCGCGTTGTGCCCGTTCCCGTGGGAATTTCAGGATGAAAAGTAGCCTATAACCTTCCCGTTGAATTAGGTTATCCACTACACAAATATTTTTTCAAATCGGACCAGTAGTTCCAGAGATTAGCGCGTTCAAACAAACAAACTCTGCAGCTTTATAATATTATAAGTATTAGTATGGATTCTACCAAGCCTTCAATAAAATTCGAAATAGGAACCTCCTTGTTCAAAACAGTAACACCAACCTAACCAAACAAACTGTTATAACAAAAGATGTGATACTACCAGGTCAATTGGGCAATTCGAAATAAGAACCTCCTTGTTTAAACAACAGTAATACCAACCTACTAAAACGAACTGTTTTAACTGATCTGTATGTTATGATATCAGGTCAATTGGGCTACTGCCAAACTTTTTACGGCAGAGACTACGTGTAGCGCCGTAAAGATATCTCATTGAGATGTTTTGATAAAGAGTGATACACATATAGTGCGGGTTGCCCGCTCCGGGCTACTGTGACTTTCATACAAGGAAAACAACGTCACGCGACTCGCGCCGAGCCCGAAACCCGTATCTATACTGATATTATAAAGAGGTAAAATTTGTAAGTTTCTTTGTTTGTATGTTCGGGGTAATCTCAGGAATTATCAATCCGATTTGAATAATTCTTTTTGTGTTGGATAGCCACATTCAACGGGAAGGTTATAGGCTATTTTTCATCCCGAAATTCCTACGGGAACGGGAACAACGCGGGTAAAACCGCGGGGCGCTGCTAGTCAGTACTATGTGTGTCTTGCGTTTAACGTGTGTAGTCTGGATCGGTAGAAAACCAATTTAAATGGGTAGTTATTAAGAGCCTTTAGTCTAGACAGTCAACCTTTATCAGTCTTTTGTTAAAAAAAATCCCGTGGGAATTCCGGGATAAAAATCTGTACTAATATTATAAAGCTGAATTTTTTTTTTGTTTAATGGCGCGTATTTCTTGAACTACCAGTCCGACTTTAATAATTATTTTTGTATCAGATACCTACATTCAAGAGAAAGGCTGCAGGCTATCTTTTATCCCAAAATTCCTTCGGTAACGTGCACAATTTGGGTAATATCGCAAGTCACGGCTAGTGTGGAAAAACTTAATTTTATGATTTTCTGGTTATATGTTCTCACAGACTATACCAGTAGTATTGAATCAATATATTATTTTTATGTGAAAACTTTGTATATTAATACTGAACTGATCCTCTCCGAAGATAAACTTGTTTACGGATTGAAGTAGACATGGCGCCGGGAATAATAAAGTGTTATGGATATTCAGAATTAGGTAAAAAAAAATTGTTCAAGCGCTAACATGTTTCCTACTTATTTTGAACTAGCAGTGCCCCGCGGTTTTACCCGCGGTGTGCCCGTTCCCGTAGGAATTTCGGGAATTTATATACATGTCGGAGCGTGGCATCAGTGGCGCCACACCAGATAGCGGTTTATTTCGTCACTACATTATTTTTAGTCTGTAGTCAATTTAATCAAGCTGTCAGTTGATCTGTCTGTCATTCTGTTTACGTTCAGAAACGTCAAGCGGGTAGCTTGGGTGAGGTCGATGCGGGGATGGCAATACTAGTTGGGAAAAAGGACGTTAGAAGTTTAAGAGTAGTTTGTAAATTCAGCTAACTGATGGAATCGGTAGTTTTGTGATTCCGTGACGTGAGTTCTACCTTCGTGGTGTAGTCTGGGGGATGAGAATAGTCGACGATATAAAAAGATGGCGTATATTAGACGAGATGGGACGAATGGAGATGGTTGGATGGCGATTACATTGGAACGTAGATGGGAGGAAGGATGGGTTGACGACATCACGATCGTATTGCGAATCGAGTATAGGATTAGGAAAAGATTCTATGGCGTGGACAGGACGACTATGGGGTGTAGGGAGGTCGTTTAGGTTCCATCAATTAATTGAATCTAGACGTATCCTAACTGTAATGTGTAATCCATGATGATCGTGTGTAAAATACAAGCAATGTCATTGTAATGAAGTCCTGTGAGTTATTATTTCAAGATCAAGACCTAGAAATCCTAAGATGTTGGATTGACAGTATAATGCTCGTGCTTATCCTGATGTGACATGTCCCCAATATCAGAAATGGGGTAAATATCGCTGTGTTCGGCCGACATCAGAAGTAGGATGATTATCGAGGTTACCCGACATCAGAAGTAGGATGATTATCGAGGTTACCCGACATCAGAAGTAGGATGATTATCGAGGTTACCCGACATCATAAGTGGGATCAAGATCGCTATTGCCCACTAAGCTTCCAGCAGAGAATGATCAAGACCGCTATTGCCCACTGAGCCCGGATTGCCCACTGTGCGTCTAGCAGAGAATGATAAATTTCACCATAGCACCAATCTCTCAGGTGCTGAATATCATATCGCTATGGATTGTGGTATTTGAAATTTGGATGCTATATTCCCACGGGTGGACGAAACATAAACGATGTAGTCCACATAACTACGGCGTTGATGAAAAAATGGCTTCTTATATTTTGAGAAAGAAATTTAAGATTGGTTATTCGTTACTGGAATGGACGACGGCGACGACGACGACGAGATTGAAATTCATGTGCCTTCCCCTGGATTATGAAGCTAGTAGTATTCGGAGATATGTCTGAATCATAATCCCGCCAAAAGCGCTACTGTCATGCGCTTTACGTAATGTTTATTTTGCAATTGGTTATAAAACTTGGAATGTTCTGTGAGTATAGTTAGTTAGTTTTCTACTCTATTGTGGAGTTAAGAAGGTAATTAGGAGCTTCCGAAAGAGTCAAGTGTAATCTTGTACGTAATGTGATATGTTCTAATATGTTTTCTTATTTTCATGTTGGTGCAATGCTGGTAATTATTGTGAGCATTGATAAACCTCGTTCAGGGTAGAACGTGGTTCTCTTCTCAATCCTGTTACCTGAGGAATATGAGGGATTGCGGTATGCCGAATTATTCAAGAATCTATCACGACGAATTCACATTGGATGTTAAATTGGTGATGTATTGCGGTAATGTTTGACATGTATTGGCGTATTGAAGTATCTTAGTTGGGAAATATCCGGTGAGCTATTTTGTGATATTTGAGTCAGTTAACATTGAGAGTTTTGTAGTGAATCTTCGTACCACTGATAAAGTAGAAAGCTTATTGAAAGTATTTTGGATGTTTATCCCGTAGTAAAATATGAGAGTATGAGTAAGGGTTTCTATGTGACTATGTGACTTATTGAGTTCAATGTTCGAACTCGGCGATGATCGTGGTCTGGATTGACCGTACTGTGGAGTGGTCTGTTGAGACCGTGTGTTGTTGAGCAATGTGATTGCTCGTCGGCTGGTTGCCGTGACTAGACAAGCTTACTGTTACTTACTCATGGCTCATATTGTAATGTGCATTTGAGATTAATAGTCTATTGAAGTTAAAGTTGAAAATGACGTGGTACCTAGTATTCATGTGTTACATAGTGTGGTAACTAGTTTTGCGTGTCCTCTTGAGTCTTAAATTTGGGGGATCACAGGGATGATCAGGGCTATGGGTGATCACTGGGATGATCACGGGAGTGACTGATCACAGGGATGATCAGGGCTATGGGTGATCACTGGGATGATCACAGCTAGTCACAGGGATGACTGCGTATTAGGGCTACGGGGATAGCCGGACAATAGAGACACACTTGACTTTTACTTTGATTTGAGATTAATTTGATTTTTAATGGGTACTTGTGCCTGTCGATGTTCTAGTATTATGTTTAGATAAGCAATGTGATTATGAATATTGAGATAGTTAAATTTGTTCATTGGAAAAGAATAATAGTTTGAGCTTTACTAAGTCTTTTGTTGAAGTAGAGTTAATTAGGTCAGGAGTGACCGAACGATGGTGATCGTTACACGTTGAAAGCTTTGAACTCTAAACAGGTATGCACACGATAGATTACGAAAGATGCCAGTAAGTCATGTACCAGTCGAAGTTGATGTTAATAGTAATCCTGATGAGTATGAGTAAACTTGTTTTGGTGGAAACTCGAGTAAGGACTCTATCGGCCGTATTGTGTTCGACCGTACCAGTAGCTATTACGTAGTCGTAGCCCGGTAGAAATCGGTGTCTCTTGGGGTAACTCAAGTAGTCCGTGGGTGCGCGGTGCGCGTTTGGCTCTGGCGGAGGTCGGGGTCTGCAAAGACCATAGTGTGCAGTCACAGGGTGATGCACATGGGCGATCCACTTGATGGATATGCATAGTGTGAGAGCAATTGCGATTGCTGGTCGGCGGGAGAGCCGTGGCGATAGAGGGGCTTACTAGAGTGAAGTTTCGATTTGTGTGGTTAATTAAATTGTGTTAATTTGTTGTTACAAGCGACAGTGGTACATGGCTCTGGTTGATATTTTTTTATGGCTCTTTTATGGTTTTATTCGAGTAATTTAAAAGAAAAACTATACAGTTACGAAGTTTCTTTATTTGAGCTGTTTGTAGAAATATGATTGGTCAGAAGTGGCCGAGGCGAACAAATACTCTCGTTGGTTATTTCTGTGCAGGTTAGCAAACACACGAGGACGTGTGCTAGCAGGATGGCCGTGTCGGAGCGTGGCATCAGTGGCGCCACACCAGATAGCGGTTTATTTCGTCACTACATTATTTTTAGTCTGTAGTCAATTTAATCAAGCTGTCAGTTGATCTGTCTGTCATTCTGTTTACGTTCAGAAACGTCAAGCGGGTAGCTTGGGTGAGGTCGATGCGGGGATGGCAATACTAGTTGGGAAAAAGGACGTTAGAAGTTTAAGAGTAGTTTGTAAATTCAGCTAACTGATGGAATCGGTAGTTTTGTGATTCCGTGACGTGAGTTCTACCTTCGTGGTGTAGTCTGGGGGATGAGAATAGTCGACGATATAAAAAGATGGCGTATATTAGACGAGATGGGACGAATGGAGATGGTTGGATGGCGATTACATTGGAACGTAGATGGGAGGAAGGATGGGTTGACGACATCACGATCGTATTGCGAATCGAGTATAGGATTAGGAAAAGATTCTATGGCGTGGACAGGACGACTATGGGGTGTAGGGAGGTCGTTTAGGTTCCATCAATTAATTGAATCTAGACGTATCCTAACTGTAATGTGTAATCCATGATGATCGTGTGTAAAATACAAGCAATGTCATTGTAATGAAGTCCTGTGAGTTATTATTTCAAGATCAAGACCTAGAAATCCTAAGATGTTGGATTGACAGTATAATGCTCGTGCTTATCCTGATGTGACATGTCCCCAATATCAGAAATGGGGTAAATATCGCTGTGTTCGGCCGACATCAGAAGTAGGATGATTATCGAGGTTACCCGACATCAGAAGTAGGATGATTATCGAGGTTACCCGACATCAGAAGTAGGATGATTATCGAGGTTACCCGACATACATATAAACCTTCCTCTTGAATCACTCTACCTATTACAAAAACCGCATCAAAATCCGTTGCGTAATTTTAAAGATTTAAGCATACAGACAAACAGACAAACAGACACGAAACAGAGACGACTTTATTTTATACTATGTAGTGATTACTGTAATTGAAATCCGTATGCACCAGTAAGGCTTCTTCTACGGATTTACTTATGTAAGCAGTATTACACAATAAACACAATAAATAAATACACCCGGACAAATTCACTCACGGTTAGTTAGACCCAAAGTAAGCTCTAAGCTTGTGTTATGGAATCTAACTCACTGATACTACTACATACACATACACGAATACTTTATAAGAATATATATAATTGACACCCAGACGTCGCCAACAACTATATCTGTACATTTTACATTTTGGTAAATCGAAATACGCACTTTAGAACTCTGTCAAATCATAAATTACTAACTTTATCACTCGGTTTTACCCGCCATGTACCCATGGATATTTTGGGATACGTTTTTAACCTACCTATCTATACTAATATTATAAAGCTGAAGAGTTTGTTTTGTTTGTTTGTTTGTTTGTTTGTTTGTTTAAACGCGCTAATCTCAGAAACTACTGAACCGATTTGAATAATTCTTTCACTGTTAGATAGTCTATTTATCGAGGAAGGCTATAGGCTACATTTATCCCGGATTTCCTACGGGAACGGGCACAACGCGGGTAAAACCGCGGGGCGCTGCTAGTCTACTACTATCTACTAATATTATAAAGCTGCAGAGTTTGTTTGTTTGTTTGAACGCGCTAATCTCAGGAGCTACTGGTCGGGTTTGAAAATTTCTTTCAGTGTTGGATAGTCCACTTATCGAGGAAGGCTATAGGCTATTTTTCATCTCGAAATTCCCACAGGAACGGGCACAACGCGGGTAAAACCGCGGGGCGCTGCTAGTTAAAAATAGCTTTCCACAAAAATAATTACACGAGTCGTTTGTTTGGACGCGCTAATCTCAACATCTATAAATCCGATTTGAATAATTCTTTTTGTAATGGATAGCCACATTCAACGGGAAGGTTATAGGCTATTTTTCATCCCGAAATTCCCGCGGGAGCCGGCACAACGCGGGTAGAACCACGGACTCTGCTAAGGGCGGTAATCTATACTAATCTATACTAATAATATTATAAAGCTGAAGAGTTTGTTTTGTTTGTTTGTTTGTTTGTTTGTTTAAACGCGCTAATCTCAGAAACTACTGAACCGATTTGAATAATTCTTTCACTGTTAGATAGTCTATTTATCGAGGAAGGCTATAGGCTACATTTTATCCCGGATTTCCTACGGGAACGGGCACAACGCGGGTAAAACCGCGGGGCGCTGCTAGTAGCTTATAATATGGCAAAATATAGGTATGTACCTACTTAATGCGTAGTATTTCGATTTGCCAACTGTACTCGTAAAAACCATATCAAATCACAGGTCAAGGACAAACACAAAACTTGACAAAACATTCGTGTCCATGGAATTATAACAAGGGTTTGTTAAAATTGTCTATGTCTATGACATAGTTATTCCTACTAATATTATAAATGCGAAAGTTTGTGAGGATGTAGTATGTATGTTTGTTACTCTTTCACGAAAATACTGCTGGACGGATTTTGATGAAACTTTACAGTAATATAGGTTATACATCAGAATAACACATGGGATACATTTTATCCCGAAATTCCAGCGGGAACGAGTACAACGCGGGTAACACCGCGGGGCGCTGCTATTAATTTATAGTGGTTTTATTCTGTGGAATTATTTCTTCATTCATAACCCAATAAGTATGTACTTACCCAATTGATCTACACTAATACTTGTACATATTATAAAGAGGAAAACTTTGTTTGTTTGGTTGTAATGAATAGGCTCAAAAACTACTGGACCGTTTTTTTAAATTCTTTCACCATTCGAAAGCTACATTATCCACGAGTAACATAGGCTATTTTTCATCCCGAAATTCCCACAGGAATGGACACAACGCGGGTAAAACCGGGGGGCGCTGCTAGTAAAAAATAATGAGATTCAAAAATGACTATTCGTGTCTCATGCTTCGCCATTCTCTAAATTTTTTGCGAAAAAAATAAACATTGACGTTTTGTGACGTATTTTTATCATTCCTCCAATCAAAATACTCTTCGCCTATAGGTGAAAAAATGTAATGTCCCACTGCTGGGCAAAGGCCTCTCATCTGACCGAAGATATCATACTGAATAATTTTATGTTAATAATTGAAAAACTTATAAATAATTTAAAGAAAAAAAAAACACAAGCGAAAAGGACAACTACCAACATCAATAAAATAAAACCAAATCATATTTTTAAAATATTTTCTTCTAAATAGGTATTTACAAAAATACATCCCATAAACAAGCAAAGAAGATGGAATAATAAATACAATAAGATGTCATTTTTATTAACAAGTACCTCCCTACCTTTTGCTAAGGTAACAAACCAACAGAGAATATCTTCCTTTTTCGTTTCGGTTAAAAGGATAACACCCAAAGCAGGAAAATAAATAAGCTGTAGAAAGCAAAAGAAATATTAATAGCCATGCAAATATAATTTTGTTAGAAACATAGAATAAAATAATTTGCAAGCACGAAGGTTGTATACCTACATCATTAATATAATTCCATATTTAACTAATACACAAACAAAACTAATCAATAAAGCAACCATTAAAAACAAAAACATAATCAATACACTTACTTTTAATCAGGAAACATGAAGAAAATCACAATATTCCCACTCAAATCACAAACTAAATTTAATATAACAGACAATCTTACAGGTAATCTATTTTTATTAATAACATTTCTTTAAAATATCACCTAAACACATTATCAATTCATTATTTAATTCAAAAAAGAGTATTTTTTTATAATATAGGTTTAGAATTCGAATAAACAGTTTTTTTATTCATAATTCTTTCGGGCGTGTAGGATTTTTTGTTTTTTTTTGTAAGCGGCTGAGCGGACGCGTTATTCTGCCCGCTCCCGGGCGGCGACTAAGTTCACTCAGTAGCGACACCTAGGAAAAGTGCGTTATTGATGTTCCACAGATAAAGGTAAGAGGAAACCGTTCCGTTTTTCAGCAAGTCGAAGGACTTGGTTTAAAAATGTCTTTTAAACATTTAATTCTTTGTTGATATTGTTATTGGAACTCGATAGAGCCTAAGGTCTCAGCATAATCATCACTACCTATTACATAGTATAATACAAAGTCGCTTTCCGCCGTCTGTCCCTAGTATGCTTAGATCTTTAAAACTACGAAACAGAATTTGATGCGGTTTTTTTAAATAGATAGAGTGGTTCAAGAGGAAGGTTTATGTATAAAAAATCCCGAAATTGCCATGGCAACGGCCACAACACGGGTAAAACCGCGGGGCGCTGCGAGATAAACTAAAAAACTGGTACGTCCTATAATGGCGTAGTCTGAATACGCGATGTTAGACATAGCGATTGTTAAGCAACGCCTCTACTTGGATGGGTGGCCGATACTGGCATTTCTATCTGAGCGCTACCGTGCTTCAGAGGGCACGTTAGCGCTCAGCGTTAGTTAAACAGCCTCCGTGGTCTTGTGGTTTGAGCACCCGGCTCACGATCCGGAGGTTCCGGGTTCGATTCCCGGTGGGGATACCTCACAAAAATCACTTTGTGAGACTGTCCTCAGTTTGGTTAGGGCATTGCAGGCTGAATCACCTTATTGCCCGAAAAGTAAGATGATTCCGTGCTTCGGAGGGCACGTTAAGCCGTCGGTCCCGGTTACTTTCTACGGATAGTAGTCGTTACATGAGCCATGTCAGAGGCCTTTGGCGGCTCAATAACTCTGACACCAGGATTGGTCAGGGTGACCGTCCACTCGATGATGAAGAAGAAGAGAGGGCACGTTAACCTGTCGGTTCCGGTTGTTTCAATAGTCAAATCTCCGACACCAGGGTTGGCCACTAACCTCCTCACTCTCCTACTCGCACTAAGGGTTCCCACACAAAACTGCGATGCGATGCGATGCGAATTCCATTTAATATATTCATCTCTTTTCTTTGTACTGTAGTAATAGCGATAGATATAACTATTTCAGTTCGCATCGCATCGCATCGCAGTTTTGTGTGGGAGCCCTAAAGTACAAAGGTTTTCCTGTAAGAGCGAGCGCAGACCATAGACACAACTTCCTTTAGACATAACTTTCGTCTATTAAAGTATCTTATAGGTACTAGCCGCGCCCCGCGGTGTTACCCGCATTGCACCCGTTCCCGCGGGAATTCCGGGATAAAATGTATCCTATGTGTTATTGGGATGTATAAACTATATTACTGTAACGTTTCATCTAAATCCGTTGAGCACTTTTTGCGTGAAAGAGTAACAAACATACATCCAATCCATCCTCACAAACTTTCGCATTTATAATATTAGTAGGATACCTAATTGGGCTTTTGAAAAAAAAAATGATTTTTTTTATGTATTTTAAAACTTTATTATTAATAATATTGATATTTAATGCAAAAAACTTAAAAAAAATATTTTTTCAATTAATTATCTATAGGTATATATAAAAGAAAGTCGTGTTAGTTACACCATTTATAACTCGAGAACGGCTGAACCGATTTGGCTGAAAATTGGTGGGGAGGTAGCCTAAAACCAGGAGACGGATATAGGATACTATTTATCCCGTATTTCCTACGGGAACGGGTGCGCTGTGGGTGAAACCGCGGGGCACAGCTAGTAAACAATTAAAAATTGAATAAAAATCACGTGACTATAAACGCGCCATAATTGGTCACCGTGGTTGTGACGTGATAATGTATAGCTATTTAACCATAAGTACCTACGTACAGCGTTTACGGCTATTACACGTGTAACCGAATGGGGCTATACATTATGACGTCACACGCGGTCGGGTTTGTTCGGGAGTTGTCCGAGTGTTTTCGGTACTGGATTCAAAAATTAATTTTTATTTTGAAATAATTTGAATTATTGCGAAAAAAATAAAATAAAAATAGTTTTGTTATAAAACTAATATATAATCTTTCCATTTATCACAAAAAATTTTTTTTTTCAAAAGCCCAATTGTATCGCCCGCGGTTAAACCCGCTATGTTAATTCGGATATGGGTTCGGATTCTTTTTTTTGGATATCTTATAATTTCATAGATCCAAAGTTAGTCCATGGCTGGCTTGTCTGTAGTTTGCGTTAATCCTAAGACAAGGAAATATCAGGCAAACAAAAATAAAAGGCATACAACATAGGTGAATATTTACATATTACTACAGGGTGTCCCAGGACTATGCAAATTGTAACATGAAGATCTAAATATAAAAACATTTTTTGATTTATAAAACTAGTATGGTATCGTACAAATCGATAAAACGTTCTGAAATGTAATAGATAGTCTATGGAATATACATATCGTTCAATGGGATTTTAAAACATAGTAGTAGTAGTATTTGCCTGTAATGTGCCACTTGTTGGGCAAAGGCCTCTCGTCTCACTGAAGATATCAGTACAGTGAGGAGGTTTCAGGCGTAATCACCACGCTTGCCTAATGCGGATTGGTGATCTCAAGCCCGAGCCATGTTTGAAAAGTAGGAAACATGTTTTCGCTCGACCTGGGAATTGAACCCGGGACCTCAGTCTTGGCAGGCGTGTGCACATACCACTAGACTACCGAGGCGTTGCGTTTAAAACATAATATTAAAAAAACTTCTCTTTTTGAAATTATTATTAGAAAAAATATTTCTTTCACGAAAAGGTTCTTTCTTTAAGGTCATGCATCGTAAAGGTATAGTTAGATAAAGTACCATTAATACCCCAATGTTGGCCAAAGGCCCATTTAAGGTACTTCCCCTAGAATGCTAAGTGGGACACCCTGTATACCAAGAACATACTAAAACAATTAATAATACGTTGGCTGTGAGGACCGTGCAGTTACATTTACGCATTCATAACTTGTAGTCGATTCGGGTGAGTTAAATATTTATTTATTTATTACAGTTCCCCGCGGTTTCACCAGCATTGTACCCGTTCCCGCGGGAATTTCGCGATAAAAAGTAGTCTATGTCCTTTCTCAGGCTCTGGACTAACTGTGTACCAAATTTCATTCAAATCGGTTCAGTAGTTTTGGCGTGAAAGCGTAACAGACAGACAGACAGAGTTACTTTCGCATTTATAATATTAGTTAGGATTACAGCACCCTGCGGTTTCACCCGCGTTGTATCCGTTCCCGCGGGAATTTTGGGATGTAATGTATCCCATGTATAACCTATACACCTGTAATATTTCATCCAAATCCGTTAATTAGTTTTTTCGTGAAAGAATAACAAACATATATACACCCTCACAAACTTTCGCATTTCAAAATATAAGTAGGGATATAATTGACACCCAGACGTCATCAACAACTGTGTTACTCCGTTGAATCGACCCCACAGCCCCCGACACAGTAAGCGCTCTCACTGCCACTGTGCCAACGGGCTTGTTAAAGCAGAAGCATCTATAGGACTTGTTGCATTTATTTTTTCAGATAAATAATGGCTTATTGCACTTTACTCATCGCTGCATGCATTGTTATAAGTAAGTTACCTACCTGCCTATACTGGTTCCTCAACTTTCTCAAGTCTAAGCGAACACTACTAATTTTGAAAGTACGTTTACAGATACACTTCGCTTTTATTTTACACAGCGCCCCGCGGTTTTACCCGCGTTGTGCAATTCCTGTGGGAATTTCGGGATGAAAAATACCCTATGTTACTCGTGGATAATGTAGCTTTCGAATGGTGAAAGAATTTTTAAAAACGGTCCAGTAGTTTTTGAGCCTATTCATTACAACCAAACAAACAAAGTTTTCCTCTTTATAATATTAGTGTAGACAAGCAGCGCCCCGCGGTTTCAACGCTACCGTGCATCGGAGACCACGTTGAACTGTCAATCCCGTCTGTTTAATCATTAGACCATGTCGTCACCTTTAGGCGGTCTAACAACTCCGACACCAGGGTTGGCCACTAACCTACTTGGACGTACTTACTTATGCCTATTAAAAGTAGTACATTCGTAATGACAATCCTCATGTAACGACTACTATCCGTAGAGTAACCGGGACCGACGGCTTAACGTGCCCTCCGAAGCACGGAATCATCTTACTTTTGGGGCAATCAGGTGATTCAGCCTGCAATGCCCAAACCAAACTGAGGACAGTCTCACAAAGAGATTTTTGTGAAACATTGCCCTCGCCGGGAATCGAACCCGGAACCTCCGGATCGTAAGCCGAGCGCTCAAACCACAAGACCACGGAGGCTGTATTACGAAAATGCCAATTGCCAATGTCAATGCGTTTGACAATTTCAATGTGCTGTGATTGGTCATTGGGCTTCCCACAGTTCCGCTCCACTTCAATGGAAACGCCCCCTAAGGTCTTCGTAAGGGTTATTGTAAGGGTCTAGAGCCCTCCCCTTTTATATCCACTCCATCCCAGGCACAGCGCAACCTCAGGTGGCGGTGATGAAGGAGCAGCCTCCTGAAGTACTCTTCAAGGAGGCCGCGCCGGCGACCCTGGAGTGTGTCCTGGAGGGAGACGTGCAGGGGGTCACGTGAGTATCAGCCAGCAGGACAAATATGTACGAACTAGCAGCACCCCGTGTAGGTGACCTCCACTTAAACATACATTATAATTATATTTTATTTACACACAATAATATATTAAAAACCACTTACATACATCACACATTCATATCCCAGTAACATAACATTCATAACACAAATAAATAATTTCTAACCAAATGTAAACAAACAATAATTCGGCAAGCAAACCCGCGCGATATGCGTTGTTCCGAATTTGTGCAAATCTTGCATTTAAGTTAATTGTGGAATGTGAAGCCACGCGGAGGCGCATCGCGCGCGCGCAGTCGATCACAGCGTATGCTACGAGAGACACATACAACTCGTTCTCACGCGCACTCGCGTTTTGCCCACGCGTGAACTGTTCACTTACTACTTTGATTAATTACATGATATGTATTATGTGCTACATTGATCCTGTCTTGCTATCCTTCTAAAAACTAAATTAGTGTGTGTTGTGTGTGGCTAATAAACTTTGGCAATTCATCTTTGTGGTTTAATTCAACCAATATTACCACGCACACCCCCCTAAAACTGGTGACCCCGAAACAAACTGAGGAACACGGAAGACAAGGAGCAATTCGCAGCCTGGATGTCGGCGTCGAGTGGTTCAGATACCACCGGTAACGTGGACACGCGTCCACGACGCCACTCCAAAATCAAGATGGCGTCTCCCGTCGTGCCCGCTTTAACAGTTGCAAGTAATCCAGTGAGCATAAGAATACCACCTTTTTGGCCTGAAAAACCAGCAATTTGGTTCGCACAAGTAGAAGGACAGTTTGCAATCATGCGCGTGACAGACGAAGCAGCCAAATTCTACCACATTTTGGTTTCGCTCGACCGTCAGTATGCTGCTGAAATAGAGGACATCCTCACTGGTCCTCCCAATTACCAACGCCTCAAAGAGGAGTTAATCAAAAGGTTGTCTGCGTCGAGAGAAAATAAAGTCAAACAACTTTTGACCTACGAGCAGCTAGGTGATCGCAAGCCGTCACAATTCCTTCGGCATCTTCAACATCTCGCCGGTCCAGATATCCCTCAAGAATTTCTCCAAACAATCTGGACGAGCCGACTACCCGTTTCACTTCAGCCTATCGTTGCGTCACAGCCTACCCTGGGTCTTGACGCACTCGCTGAACTCGCTGACCGCGTCCATGACATCGCAGTGCCATCTCATCAAGTTGCTGCAACCTCAACGGTACCGTCATCATCAATAGCTGTTGAGGAGCTCACACGCCAGGTAGCTCAGCTGACGCGCCAGGTGAGCGCTTTAACTATCCAATCGCGACATCGACCTCGACCCACCGAGCGCCGCAGAGATGCGCAACGCAGCCGATCGACGTCACGACGTTCAGCGTCGAACTACCGCAAGTACCCAGTTTGTTGGTACCACTCACGGCATGGTTCCAAAGCTCGTCGGTGTATCCAGCCGTGCGACTACAACCAGGGAAACGAGAGAGGCAGTCAGTGATGGCGACTGATGATTGCCACAACCCCAGCTCAGGTCGCCTCTTCATCACGGATCGTGGTTCACAGATACAGTTTCTAATAGACACTGGAAGTGACATTTGTGTGTACCCGGTTTCAGCCCTTAAAAGGCAACTTTGTAAATCAACATATCAGCTCAGTGCTGCCAATGGTTCGACTATCGACACTTACGGCTACATGCAATTAAATTTGAATTTGGGTCTGCGGCGTGATTTTCCGTGGCGTTTTGTTGTTGCTGACGTCACAAAAGCAATCATAGGCGTAGATTTCCTTTCTCACTATCGTTTGGTTGTTGATGTTGGCCAACAGAAGCTTATCGATAGTCTAACCAATGTTAGCACTGTAGCTTGTTTAGATTTAAGCGACAATGCTGTTTTAAGTGTTAAGGTAGCTTGTTTTAATGGTGATACTGTGTATCATAAAATTTTGTCTAATTTCCCGGAAATTACACGTCCTTTTGGAACTCCTCAAATCGCAAAACACAATACACAACACCACATTCGCACCACACCAGGTCCACCTGTATCATGTTCTCCTCGCCGTCTCGCGCCTGATAAATTGAAGGTAGCTCGTCAAGAATTTGACGCTATGATTGCTAGCGGTATCGCACGTCCTTCTGACAGCCCTTGGGCATCACCTCTTCATCTCGTGACTAAAAAAGATAATGGGTGGCGTCCATGCGGCGATTACCGCCAATTAAACGCTCGTACTATACCAGATCAGTATCCGATTCGTCATATACAGGATTTTTCGCAAAACCTGTCGGGTTGTACTGTATACTCGAGTATCGATTTAGTGAAAGCATATAATCAGATTAGTGTTAATAGGGCAGATATTCCGAAAACTGCAATAACAACACCCTTCGGATTGTTTGAATTTTTAGTCATGACATTTGGACTTCGTAACGCAAGTAAAACCTTTCAGAGATTTGTTGATGAGCTTACTCGTGGCTTAGACTTTTGCTGGCCTTACCAGGACGATTTTCTTGTGTTCAGCCGCACGCCACGTGAGCACGAAGAACACTTGCGTCAACTTTTTACGCGAATGAGAGAATTCGGTATATTAATCAATCCGGCCAAGTGTGTCTTCGGTGTGTCTAATATTCAATTTCTCGGCTACGAAATCTCTGAAAGCGGCACCAAACCTCTGGACTGCAAGGTAAAGGCAATGTCTGATTTCCCTCTACCAAAAACCGTCCGAGAACTCAGACAATTTTTGGGCATGGTAAATTTTTACAGGCGATTTTTACCCAACGCCGCTCAGATTCAAGCACCCCTGAATGCCTTACTGTCCGGATCGGTTAAGGCATCCGATCCGATTGTTATGACTAAAGAATCATCGCAAGCGTTCGAAAACTGCAAGAAGAGTCTGTGCAATGCAGCACTTTTAGCTCATCCTGATTCGCAAGCTAAATTAGGATTGGCCACTGACGCCTCAGACACGGCGATAGGTGGTGTCCTGCAACAGCTCAAGGATGGAGACTGGCAGCCATTAGCATTTTTCTCTCGCAAGTTAAGCCCGTCACAAACGAAATACTCTCCGTATGACCGTGAGCTCCTTGCCATTTACGAGAGTATAAAATACTTCCGCCATATGCTGGAAGCTACTCACTTCACTATCTATACTGACCACAAACCTCTTTGTTACGCATTCAGTGAACGTAAAAGTAACTGCTCACCACGTCAGTATAGACACCTTAATTTCATCTCGCAGTTCACCACCGATATCGTTTTTATTGCTGGTAAGGACAACGTGGTTGCCGACACACTATCACGCGTCGATGAACTGCAGGTACCAGTTGACCTTGAAGTGATGGCTGAGCTCCAAGGTTCAGATCCAGACCTTGCGGAACACCTCAAAGGTGACACTTCACTTCGCCTTACACAGACGAATATACCTGGGAGTCGTACCGTTCTGTACTGCGACGTCAGTACACCGACACCCAGACCTTTCGTCCCTAAACAACTTCGAATGCAAGTTTACAACAGTCTCCACTCCCTCAGCCACCCCGGTGCAAATGATACCGCCAAACTCGTTGCACAACGTTTTGTTTGGCCACTGATGCGAAGGGACTGCCGAGAATGGGCTAAGTCATGTTTGGCATGCCAGCGCTCGAAGGTAACGAGACACGTTGCCTCACCTTTAGGTACGCACGATTTACCTTCAGCACGGTTCAAACATATACATCTAGACCTAATCGGCCCACTACCATCATCCAATAATTATCGGTACTGCCTCACAGCCGTCGATCGCTTTACGCGATGGCCGGAAGCTGTGCCTATTACCGATATTTCCGCGGAAACAGTGGCCAAAACGTTTATTTCCTGTTGGGTGGCACGATATGGTTGTCCTACCGAGATCGTAACCGATCGAGGCGGACAATTCCAATCGGCACTGTTTCAACAGCTTTCTCAGTCCATCGGTTACGATCACCGTAGGACAACGAGTTATCATCCGCAATGCAACGGATTGGTGGAGCGTTTTCACAGGCAACTAAAAGCTGCAATTACCTGTCATGCAGACACCAAGTGGACCGAATCACTTCCACTTGTGTTGCTAGGCATTAGGAGTGCCTTTAAGGAAGACCTCCAGACTTCATCAGCTGAGTTGGTGTACGGTGAACCACTTCGTCTCCCTGGCGAATTCTTCGGTCACGATATTGCTTACTACACCACCGACATCACCGATTTCGCGGCTCGGTTGAAGTCCTTTGCGGAAAATATTCGTCCGGTTCCCTCCCAACACCACTCAAATCGCAGAGCTTTCGTATTCCAAGATCTAGCTACATGCAGTCACGTATTCCTTAGGGAAGAAGTGATGCGTGGCTCATTCCAGCCTGCTTACACTGGTCCATACGAAGTGCTCAAAAGAAGGAGTAAAACATTTATTATTCGCGTTAGGAACAAAGATCTCACAGTAACTATAGACCGCCTTAAGCCAGCCTATATACTAGACGTTCGTGTACCCGTTCCTCGATCCTACACTGCAACTCCAGAACGTGTCCCTGTTCATCCACCGCAGGAAAAGACCGCGCTAACAACTACGCGTTCAGGTCGTACAGTACGGTTCCCTGACTTTTATCGCCCTTAGTCGGTCTCTGGAGGGGGATGATGTAGGTGACCTCCACTTAAACATACATTATAATTATATTTTATTTACACACAATAATATATTAAAAACCACTTACATACATCACACATTCATATCCCAGTAACATAACATTCATAACACAAATAAATAATTTCTAACCAAATGTAAACAAACAATAATTCGGCAAGCAAACCCGCGCGATATGCGTTGTTCCGAATTTGTGCAAATCTTGCATTTAAGTTAATTGTGGAATGTGAAGCCACGCGGAGGCGCATCGCGCGCGCGCAGTCGATCACAGCGTATGCTACGAGAGACACATACAACTCGTTCTCACGCGCACTCGCGTTTTGCCCACGCGTGAACTGTTCACTTACTACTTTGATTAATTACATGATATGTATTATGTGCTACATTGATCCTGTCTTGCTATCCTTCTAAAAACTAAATTAGTGTGTGTTGTGTGTGGCTAATAAACTTTGGCAATTCATCTTTGTGGTTTAATTCAACCAATATTACCACGCACACCCCCCTAAACCCCGCGGTTTTACCCGCGTTGTGCCCGTTCCTGTAGGAATTTGGGGAATTGTTATACTTATAAACCTTCCGCCTGAATCACTCTATCTATTTAAAAAAACCGTGTCAAAATCCGTTGCGTAGTTTTAAAGATCTAAGCATAAATAGGGACAGACAACGGAAACCGACTTTGTTTTATACTATAGGTATGTAGTGATACTCGTATTACAAAGAGGTAAAATTTTTCAGTTTGTATGTTCGATCTAATCTCGGGAATTACGAGTCCGATTTGAATAATTCTTTTTGTAATAGATAGCTACGTTCAACAGAAAGGTTTATAGGCTATTTAAATACAAACTTTTTAAACTCACACGATTAGCACTCATTATACTAAACTAGCAGCGCCCCGCGGTTTTACCCGCGTTGTGCCCGTTCCCGTAGGAAATCCGGGATAAAATGTAGCCTATAGCCTTCCTCGATAAATAGACTATCTAACAGTGAAAGAATTATTCAAATCGGTTCAGTAGTTTCTGAGATTAGCGCGTTTAAACAAACAAACAAACAAAACAAACTCTTCAGCTTTATAATATTAGTATAGATGAAATATCGCGTTAGAAAATTAAACGTATTTACTAAAATACATACCCGACGTTTCGAGCCGATTACACCGCTCGTGGTCACGGGATAACTGGCTGGAGAGGCGAATATTCACTGCACAATATTGTTTTTTCCAATTACCCGCAAACTACCCGCACTTAATGTTTATCACCAAATTGTTAGTCATTAAATACTTATTAACAGCATTTAACTATCATGGTTTGTCCCTTTCTGACATACGCTATTTTCCGAAGAGCAAAAGAGACAAAACACTATTTAACAGTGTTTTAGTAAAGAGCATTTTTTATAAATAAGGCGGTTAATGAGTGATTTTGACATGTAATGTAACTACCTATTAAAAATTACGTCAAATAATTAAGTATCGTTCTTCTTCATCGAGTGGACGGTCAACCTGACCAATCCTGGTGTCAGAGTTATTGAGCCGACAAAGGCCTCTGACATGGCTCATGTAACGACTACTATCCGTAGAAAGTAACCGGGACCGACGGCTTAACGTGCCCTCCGAAGCACGGAAGTATCGATTAACATCTCTGAGGCTGTAAAACGTATTACTTATTCCACTTTTCCAGATACTCCTGGCGGAAAGACGGTCTCCCGTTCATCCCTAAAGACGACGTGATCCAACGCCCAAACGAAGGAACCCTTAACTTCACAACCCCTAAACCTTCTGATGAAGGGAAGTATCAATGCTTCGCGCATTCCCACTTCGGCACAGCCAGCACTGGTCTTATAAGCTTCCGCAGAGCCTACATCCTCGCCCCTAAACTAGTACCACAAACACACGAGCCAGCTGAAGGCACTCCTTACACACTTGACTGTTCACTACCTGAAGCATACCCTGAGCCAAAAATAACTTGGATGATCCAAGAAGGTGGAAACACGAAACCTCTTTTGAGTGTTCGCGCGCATTCTCCTAATGGGCCTCTGTTCTTTTCCAATGTTACGAAAGAGGATTTGAGTGTGAAGTATCTATGTGTGGCTTCTACGGAGTTTGGAGACGTGGTGTTGGCAGAGCATCTGATGCGACGGTTAGCGCCGGCACAGCCTGGCGGTGGGCAGCTCGTGGCTCAGTACTTGAGTAGCGATATTGTGGCTAAGGTCGGTAGTGTTACTGAGGTTTGGTGCATTTATGGTGGCACGTGAGTATTCTTGACATTTCTATAGGCATATCCTTAGTAGCACTAACTCATTGCAATAGACTTGTTGACAAAATGTCGAAACCTTTTTAATATCCTAGTTAAGTATTTTAATTAATAAAACTATTATTTTTCCAAATATCGTACATTAACATTGAATATTTTGCATTTTAAATTTTTAAATTAAATTGTTTCAAGTAATTCCGTGCAATCGATTGATCAAATCTTCCCCAGTTGTTCCGATTGGCAGACCAGGCAAGGCAGGCGGTGTCAAAACTCCGACACCAGGGTTAGCCAACCTATACGGGCTGCTTAAAAAACTACATACTCCATTTCGTCCAAAAACTGCCCCTTTTCTCATCATTTCCTTTCCCTTTTTCAAAAATGTAATTTAATAACATTACGACCAAGACCTAAAGATTTTTAACTCAGATCGAAATTCAGCATATAAATAAACCTAAAAAACCCTCCAATTTTCAACCCCCAGCCCGCTCGCCTACCCAGATTGGACTAAAGACGGTACAAACGTCGACGGAGGCGCGGACACGTGGCGTACTGACCGGGTCACCAAGTACAACTGGACGTCCGGCCGCCGGCTGCTGATCAAGGAGACGCGACCGGGAGACGCCGGCGAGTACCGGTGTTCGGCGCTCAGTGGGACGAGCGCGGCGGAGCATAGGGTTAACTTAACTGTTGTCAGTGAGTACCTTCGATCAACAATACACAACTAGATATCGGGTCACGTACAAAATCAAAGCTAAATACTGTCCGCGTGGATGACGTGTGACAGCTTATTTTGTTTACTACCGAACTGAAACAAAAGTTTTTAAACAGTTCGATGTTCAACCTAGAGTAAGTATAAAAAAAGTAAAGTATAAGCCTTTAATGTCCCACTGCTGGGCAAAGGCCTCTCATCTCACTGAAGTTATCAGTCCAATGAGGAGGATTAGGCATAATCACCACGCATGCCAAATGCGGGTCGGTGATCTCAAACTCGAGCCATGTTTGAAAAGTAGGAAACAAGTTTTGGCTCGACTCGGGAATTGAACCCGGGACCTCAGTCTTGGCAGGCGAGCGCACATACCACTAGACCACCGAAGCGTTGAGAGTATACCTTATCATTTGAAACTTCCAGGCGCCCCAACCTTCGACCCGAAGCCTCCTAAAGTTATCACCGTAAAGAAAGGCGACCCCTTCACCATCCCGTGCCTCGCCCAGGGCGACCCTGCCTCAGTGATGCTATATCAGAACGCGCGGCCGCTCGCGCGCGCCTCAGTGTCGCTCTCTGAGGCAACCGAGGCGGAACAAGGGTACTACGGCTGTATGGCGCGAAACCAACATGGCGTCGCATACGTAGAGACTCTTGTGGTTGTTCAATAAATAAATACATCCAAACAAATTCACACACGTATGAATACAAAAACAATTGTTAATTGAATCTGCTGTTTTTTTATTTTTTAAAAATAAACCAAATCATAATACAAGAATAAATATTTTAATATTACCTTGCAAGTAAATGTTTTAACAGCACCTTGCAAGGATACATTTTAAAAGTACATTGCAAGTGTTCTGGCATTTTAAAAGTACCTACATTGCAAGTGTTCTGGCCCTGGGCAAAACACAAAGCTTTCCATTGACCATTTAGAACTATGAATATGAAAATTTAAAAGTGAAAAAAGTATAAGCCTTTAATGTCTCATTTCTGGACAAAAGCCATTTCTCATCTCATGAAAATGTATTATGAATTACTATAACACGCCTGGGAAATCATTCTGGACTCCTACGATGCACCACGGGACTGGGTAGAATATATATCTAGGACAATGGGCCAGCTAGGAACAGGGAATGTATAGGAAAATGGACTATTAAGGAATTTGGACCATATTGTAAAGTGGCCCATATTGTAAAATGGACCATATTGTAAAATGGACCATATTATAAAATCGACAGTCTTGAAAATGGATCGTTTAGCTAAATAGATCATCCAGGGTAAGGGAGTATCTTGATAATTGATAATCTTTATTTACTAAAGATTATCAATTATCAAGATACTGGTATCTAGAATAGTAAACAATCATAAGAAAATCTAAAACCAACTACATTGGATCATAGACAATGTTATATAAAACGTGTTTAGGGGACACTCAACAGTAACCTCCGTCGTTTTACAAATAATTAATCACTACATAGTATAAAATAAAGTCTTCTCTGTTTCGTGTCTGTTTGTCTGTTTGTCTGTATGCTTAAATCTTTAAAATTACGCAACGGATTTTGATGCGGTTTTTTGTAATAGGTAGAGTGATTCAAGAGGAAGGTTTTTATGTAAAAAAATTCCCGAAATTCCCACGGGAACGGGCACAACGCGGGTAAAACCGCGGGGCGCTGCTAGTGTTATATAAAGCCATAAAAAAAAACACAATCACATCATCCATATAAAACACTTTATTCTAAATATATAAATGTGCTAAACAGTATAAGTGGCGTGCCCGTAGCCCCAGCGGTCCATAGCGTCGTCGACCCAGCGGCGGAAGTGCGGCGCGTTGACGTACACCCCGGGCACGTCCTTCTCGCCGCAGCCGATGCCCCACGCGACCAGCCCCGACAGCTTGTAGCGCGAGTCGCCGATGGGGCACGCTAGGGGCGCGCCGCCGTCGCCCTGAGGTAGGGGTTGGGTAAATAAGTCGTCTATATAAATAGCTTCGAGATAATCTTGCTAGCCTTTTGAACAGTGCCTTGCAAGTTGAAGTATTTTAACAGCAGGAAGAAAAACATTAACTTGCGATTAAAAATATAGTTACGCCTATTAAATCTATGGTTAATTTTTAACGTTATTTTTCATATAAGTCAAAATACTCATTAAATATAGTTATAGTATCTTGCAAGGAATATTTTAACATTATCTTGCAAGCAAAAAATAATAGTAACTTATGAGTAGACTTTTTACACTAATTAAGTGTTTTGTCTCTTTCGCTCTTTGGCAAATAGCTTGTGTCGGAAAGGGACAAATTATTTGATATAAAGTGTTGTTAATAAGCGTTTATGAATAAGGTCCTTATTAATTATAGTAGATATTATTACAGTAATTTATTTATTAATTAAGTTTTAACAGCAACTTGCATGTTTTATTTTAACAGTACCTTGCAAGTGTCCTGCCCCTCTCTGCCCCCGGCGCACACGAAGCTCTCGTGCAAGTTGAAGTTGTATCCGAGCCTGGTTCGTCTAAGCAGCGCTTGGCACATCGCACGGGGCACCATGTCCTGTTCAACCTTTTTCAGGATTACGGCGTAACGGCCTGTGGCGCCTGAAAAATGGAATGTTTTTCTGTACAGGATATAGGATTCTTGTTTAGTGATTCTTAGAAGGATTTACTTGTATTCTTCTTCTTCTTCTTCATCGAGTGAATGGTCAACCTGACCAATCCTGGTGTCAGAGTTATTGAGCCGCCAAAGGCCTCTGACATGGCTCATGCAACGACTACTATCCTAGAAAGTAACTGGGACCGACGGCTTAACGTACCCTCCGATGCACGGAATCATCTTACTTTTCGAGCAATCAGGTGATTCAGCCTGCAATGCCCTAATCAAACTGAGGAAAGTCTCACAAAGAGATTTTGTGAGATATCCCAACCGGGAATCGAACCCGGAACCTGCGGATCGTGAGCCGGGCGCTCAAACCACAAGACCACGGCGGCTGTTAACGTTTTATGTCATCTCTTTAAAATAAATGAACATCTTACCAAACACGTCGCTTCCCCATCCGTTGGCGACACAGTTCCTGGCGTTGTCGAAGTTGTCGTCGGGAGACGGGAGACACAGCATGTTGATGTGTTCAGCGAGCGCCAGCGGGACGCGCAGCCGCAGGAGAGCCACGTCGTTCTTCAGGCTTTTCGGTTTGAAATCTGTTATAATAATAACAATAATATATCCGGACATATTCACTTACGGTTAATTAGACCCAAAGAAAGATCTAAGCTTGTGTTATGGAATCTAACTCATTGATACTACTACATTGTATATACATACACTTTGGGTCTAATTATAATCTCTGAGGGCCGACACTGCATTAAGCGTGCGCACGCTCGTGCGCTGGCCGTGTGTGGCTTCATACAAAAGTGCCCTTTGCGTGCGCCTGTCGCGAGCGCACGCCGCGTGCGCCTTAACGCAGTGTTGACCCTAATACATCACTACATAGTATAAAACAAAGTCGCTATTTTTGTCTGTTTGTTTGTCTGTTTGTCTGTATGCTTAAATCTTTAAAATTACGCAACGGATTTTGATGCGGTTTTTTGTAATAAGTAGAGTGATTCAAGAGGAAGGTTTTTATGTATAAAAATTCCCGATATTCCCACGGGAACGGGCACAACGCGGGTAAAACCACGGGGCGCTGCTAGTTATATTATAACACCAGGATTTACCTATTTGAAATGAATGAATTAATTAAAATTCCCCATCGAAAGTGATGGAAGCTGACAAGATAATGCCAAAGTTCTCTCACCTCTATGTATGTACACTTCCTCTACATCTCTCAGCTGGACATCGAAGAGCTCTTGTATAGTCTGTGTGTCCCACTCTCCCGCCGTAATCTTAATGTTCCTTGACCTGTAACGAAACAAATTTGAATCTGTAAATATAGCAATATACGTTCAATAAGTTAACTACTTTATATCATTAGCAATACGGTCGATTTTCCAACAAGAGAGAGTTTATTCTGTACAAGAAAAATTGATTTCATCATTATAAACCTTTTTCTGATGTAGAAGGTTTACTTGCAAGGTAATATTAAAATTCCTTACCCTGCAAGGGACTGTTAAATATCTACTTGCAAGATGTTTTAAGGATGGAAAATTACTGATATTTTAAATGCGAAAGTTTGTGAGGATGGATGTATGTATGGATGCATGGATGTTTGTTACTCTTTCACGCAAAAAGTACTGAACGGATTTGGATGAAACTTTACAGTAATATAGGTTATACATAGGAATAACACATGGGATTTTATCTCGAAATTCCCGCGGGAACGGGTACAACGCGGGTAAAACCGCTGGGCACGGCTAGTTTAAAATAAAAGCGAAGTGTTTCCGTACACGTACTTAGTTTTAATTCGAAATGAGTAGTGTTCGGTTAAACTTAAGACACCAGTACATAAAGTATTCACTTACTTCGCGGCGATGTGAGCTCCTGTCAGTATCACCTGAGGGTGTATGATGACTCCGACCCCCAAATACGCGTCATTGGTGGCATCCTGGATCGCCACCACCCAGGGGAACTCGCCGTACTGAGCTTCCTTACCCTGGAACAAACATTGATGAAGACGTTAGTACAGCGAGGAGTATAAGCGACGATTAATGTAAATTCTCGTCCTATGACACCACCCCAAAATACCCTGGAAGAAAATTTACCCTTACATAAAAGTAAGTATTAGCCAGTAATGTCCCACTGCTGGGCAAAGGCCTCTCATCCCACTGAAGTTATCAGTACAGTGAGGAGGATTAGGCATAATCACCGCGCTTGCCAAATGCGGGTTACTCGAGCCATGTTTGAAAAGGAAACATGTTTTCGCTCGACCCAGGAATTGAACCCGGGACCTCAGTCTTGGCAAGCGAGCGCACATACCGCTAAACCACCGAGGCGTAAAATATATTTTTATTTTTCGCTATTTCATAGATAAATATATCATTAACTGTGGTCCTCAACTCACCGACCCCCCAGTAACGGTAACGCTCAACCCCCTCGGGTTCCTGTAGCCGCACCCCCTCAGCGGCTTGGAGATGATGACTGGCTTCTCAGTGGTCTCTTTAGGGGTAGTGCAGCAGATCTCCACAGACTCCTGGCAGGTGCGCTGCGGCTTGTTGTCTTCAGTACCGAACCTGGAGTAAGAAACAGGAGTGTTATAATATCTATCCTAATAATATTATAAATGCAAAAGTATGTGAGGTATGTATGTTTGTTACTCTTTCACGCAAAAACTACTGGACGGATTAGAATGAAACTTCACAGTAATATAGGTAATACATCAGAATAACATATGGGATACATTTTATAATTCTGGCTGGAACGGGTACAACGCGGGTAAAACCGCGGGGCTTGTACTTTATATGAAAGAGGTAAAATTTTTAAGTTAGTTAGTTGGTTTGTTTGTATGTTCGAGCTAATCTCGGGAATTACCTGTCTGATTTGGATAATTATTTTTGTAATAGATAGCTACATTCAACGGGAAGATCATAGGTTATTTTTCATCCCGATATTCCCACGGGCACAACGCGGAAAAAAAACGGCGGAGCTTGTAATTTATTAACACCCAGACATCGCCAACAACTATGTCTGCACATATTGTTACTCCGTTGTCAACGGGCTTGTCAAAAAAGCTTCTGCCTACAGCACCTACGATTTGTTTCAATATGTACCTGATGTCCAGTTCGCCCCAGCCGGTGACAGACGCGTTGTTAATGTCAACCCCGACATTATCTTTGTTGCACAAGTAGTAGGGGACACACGTGCAACTCTCGCCCGCTTCGTTCGTAGATACCAGAGGCTTGGTGGTGGGTTGTACTGTATACTGCAAACAATAATCACTACATATTATAAAACAAAGTCGCTTTCCGCTGTCCGTCCCTATGTATGCTTAGATCTTTAAATCGCGCAACGGATTTTGATGCGGTTTTTTAAATAGACTGATTCAGGCGGAAAGTTTATACGAGTATGTATAACAATTTCTGAAATTCCCACGGGAACGGGCACAACGCGGGTAAAACCGCGGGGCGCTGCTAGTGTATAATAAAATGTATTTAAACTACTATTATAATGAGGTAAGTTTTGTTTGTTTGTATGTTATAGCTTTTGGCAGGAATTACCATCCCGATTTGAATAATTCCTTTTGCAATGGATCCATATTCAACGGAAAGACTATTTTTCATTCTCACGGGAACGGGCACAACGCGGGTAAGACCGCGGGGCGCTGCTAGTCGCCTAGTGACGTAATGAACCCGCCATGACACCGGCGACCGTCCTGGCGCGAATTTGAAACTTAAAATTGTAATGTACATTTATTGCACAAAAACCTTAATTTTCTACAAAAATTGGGTTATATTTTAGACACAATAGATCCTTCTGAATATCATAAAAGAGATTTTGAAAATAGCCCATAACTTACTGTTTCTAAGTCCCAATTATTAGACCTGTCAGTGCTAGGGGCCGAAGTCACCGCTCCCGTAGGATTGGCGGGATTGTCCGGAGTCCCGAATATGCCCTCTAGGAGAGGATCGATGTTGGGATCTTGGGTGTGCGCTAAGGAGAGGCAGGCGAGCAGGATGAGAGGCTTCCTGCAAGTAAAATGTACATTAATGTAAAAGTTGGTTGTCTAAAGGTCGGTTGTCGTAAATTACGTTTAGAATTGAAAAAACGTTCACGGATATACTGAGCTTTTATTGTACATCATCACTGTAGAGCTGAATCACCTGATTGCCCGAAAAGTAAGACGATTCCGTGCTTCGGAGGGCACGTTAAGCCGTCGGTCCCGGTTACTTTCTACGGATAGTAGTCGTTACATGAGCCATGTCAGAGGCCTTTGGCGGCTCAATAACTCTGACACCAGGATTGGTCAGGTTGACGGTCCACTCGATGAAGAAGAAGACTACTATAGTATAAAACAAAGTCGCTTTCCGCTGTCTGTCCCTATGTATGCTTAGATCTTTAAAACTGCGCAACGGATTTTGACGCGGTTTTTCAAATAGATAGAGTGATTCAAGAGGAGGTTTCTATGTAGAACGGGTACAACGCTGGCAAAACCACGGGCGTTGCTAGTATATAATAATACTAGCAGCGCCCCGCGGTTTTACCCGCGTTGTGCCCGTTCCCGTGGGAATTTCGGGAATTTTTTTACATAAAAACCTTCCTCTTGAATCACTCTACCTATTACAAAAACCCGCATCAAAATCCGTTGCGTAATTTTAAAGATTTAAGCATACAGACAGACAAACAGACAGACACGAAAAAGAGACGACTTTATTTTATACTATGTAGTGATGCTTAGATACCCTCGACACAGAGAAGTTATGAAGATAGTTAAGTTCTAACCTAACCTACTTTTAATAAGAATAAGATAACAATACAATAAGTACCGGCAACTTAATTTTATATATCATACATAAAACTAAGTAAATAAGGAAAAATCCTTAATAATTAGTAACTCCGTGACCACATTATTATTTCATTACATATTAATAGGCACAAGGTTTCATTCTCCGAAAAATTATCTATGACCGAGATCCGTCACGGTCTTTGGTCAATCCATATCAAAACCATATCAAAACAGACAATTAAGGTACTGCCAGACGTGCTCATTACTAGCACATAAGCATACTTTTATTGAGCAAGTGCTCATTAGTAGCACGTGTGTAATGTAATGAGCATGCTTATTTAGAGCATGCTCAAAAATCAAACAACGTGATTTTCGAGCATGCTACCTGAGGCGCGGGTAGGGGAGGAGGGGGGGCGTGATCCGAGCACGTCTGAACATGTTTAAAGGTACTGACAGACGTGCTCAAAAAAAGCATGCTAATAAGCTTGCTCATTACATTACACACGTGCTACTAATGAGCACTTGCTCAATAAAAGCATGCTTATGTGCTAGTAATGAGCACGTCTGGTAGTACCTTTATGCAATTAATTGATGTAAGTAATTAATTAAAACAAGCATGCTTATTTCTGGCAAATGTGAACAGTTTGCAGAGCATGCTAATTTTATGCATGCTTATTAGCATGCTTTTTTTGAGCACGTCTGTCAGTACCTTTAGAATTAGAGGTTTATTTATCTCCTAGCCGCGCCCCGCGGTGTTTCCCGCGTTGTACCCGTTCCCGCGGGAATTCCGGGATAGATATATACTATTGAGGGCTCTTTTGTAGATTTTTTGAAGACCGTCAGTTTTGTAATACATACTTTTGGTGTATGATGAACGTATGCGAGGAGAAGAGCTCGAAAGCGCATATTTTCATGCGACATGCTTCAAATTTATCGTCACTGCTCAGCTCCTATGTGTCTTAGCGTTATGTTATATAGCCTGTAACCTGCCCAGGAGTATGGACTACAATCGTAACAAGTTTGGTTAAAATCTTTTCAGTAGTTTTTAACCCATGCGTGCACATACAGACAGCTGACAGGCAAAAAAAATACTGATTGCATTTTTGGCATCAGTGTATCGATCACCAATCATCCTCCAATATTAATCTAATATATAAAATTCTCGTGTCACAGTTTTCGTTGCCATACTCCTCCGAAACGGCTTGACCGATTTTGATGAAATTTTGTGAGCATATGGAGTAGGTCTGAGAATCGGCCAACATCTATTTTTCATCCCGAAATTCCCGCGGGCACGGGTACCGTGGTTGAACCCCTCTGAAACGGCTCGACCGATTCTCATGAAATTTTGTGTAAATATCGGGTAGGTCTGGGAATCGGACAACATCTATTTTTCATCCCGAAATTCCCGCGGGAACGGGTACAACGCGGGTGAAACCGCGGGTCGCAGCTAGTTTTGAATATATAGGTATTCAATGTACAGAATTGACCACTGTACAGTTTTATTATAAGTATACCTATATAGAGATCATCATCATAAATTTAAGAGCTCGTCTCTTGTCGGCGAGTCCGATGCAGACTTCTCCATCGATTCCTATTCAGTGCAAGCTCCTTCACAAAATCTAATAATATAATCACTACATAGTACATATAAAATAAAGTCGTCTCTGTTTCGTGTCTGTTTGTCTGTATGCTTAAATCTTTAAAATTACGCAACGGATTTTGATGCGGTTTTTTGTAATAGGTAGAATGATTCAAGAGGAAGGTTTTTATGTAAAAAAATTCCCGAAATTCCCACGGGAACGGGCACAACGCGGGTAAAACCGCGGGGCGCTGCTAGTTTTTAATAAAATACATTTTGATTTAAGTAGTTTTTTGTTTCATTTTTTGAACGGAAAAATGAAAACTCAAGCAAGTTCATAATATAACCTTAGATGGTGACCTGAAGGTGAAAAATAAATCATCAAACTATATACGAAACAAGTTTTGGTTTAAAAATAAAACTAGGTACCAGGTGATAAGGAGTGACCATTTTTAGGGTTCCGTACCCAAAGGGTAAAAACGGGACGATAATACTGAGACTTTGCTGTCCGTCCGTCCGTCCGTCTGTCACCAGGCTGTATCTCAAGCATGGATTTAAGATTTAATATACAACATCTCAAGAACGGTGATAGCTAGACAGTTGAAATTTTCACAAATGATGTATTTCTATTGCCGCTATAACAAGAAATACTAGAAATAAAATAAAACAAATATTCAAGGGGGGCTCCCATACACGCGGGTAAACCGCGGGGCGGTGCTAATTGGTAATAAACACTGTTTTGTTTGCTATTTTGAGTAAGCTACCTAATCAAAAGATTAAAAATTAGGTTAAGTATAAAAATAGCGATATTTTAGATACTTTAAAATTTAAAAATCTTGTTTAATTTTATTGATTGACTGCAAATTAAATATTTTAATAGGTATCTCTATCTGTTGTTTGGTTACAAGAAAAAATTAATCATTTGTTTTTAATCATTGACAAAAGAGTGACACGTATCCCCTTTGATTTTGAAGCCGGATCTTATTAATAGGAACCCACAGCAGATCTTTTAGGACTTAACATGTAAATGAGGCATCATAAAAACGAACCTACAATGCCTACAACCTATAATTACGGTCAATTACTGCACATTCAGATTTTATGTTGATTATTAGTTTTATTTAATCATGTTAGAGGTAAATACCCTATACCCACAGAAAGAGATAACTTACTCCATTCCGATAATTTACCAAGTTTAATAAAAAAATAAAAATGTGATAAAAATGGACACGGCTGGCTGAATAAAAACAAATAAACAATCAAATGAATAACTAACAACAATTTCGTAAATGAGGAAAATCATTTCAATAACTATCAAACAGCAAAAACGTAAACAAAATAAATAATAATAAAAACTTACCTAAAAACCATGATGTACTATTTTTATAACACAAAATTAATAAAATAAAATAATAATAAATAAGTTTTTTGACTAAATCAGTGTGTCATGGCGTTCTTTTTTTTTTCAAACAAATTGGCGCGCTAACGTGCGTGTTTACGAAGACACTGAGACTGACTACAGATATGTAACGACTAAATAATAATATGCAATAAAATACGTCACTCGAAAACTTGTTCTAAAGCAACGATATAAGGTCATTTTAAACGAATCCAGTTTTTTTATTTATTGATGTGTCGTGATTGCCTTGGATGTGTGAGGAGATCATAATTATTATGGATGGCTGTATGTATGTAATTGAGCCTTGTACTTTTTAGGAAAAAAAAAAGCAACTGTCATTATTTTTTTCTTTTAGCGCTGGTTGCGTACTTTGACTATCATTGCGATTATGTTAATCAGTTAATGTGAATTGTGCAGCTCGGCCCCTATTTGCATGGGTGGCCTATATTGCCATTTCTATCTTAGCGCTACCGTGCTTCGGAGGGCACGTTAAGCAGTCGGTCCCCGTGTCGTGTCGGAGGCCTTTAGGCGGTGTACAAATTCTAATTTGGAGCTGTTAAAAATAGTTATTATGTCATGCAAGTTACAAACTAGGGTTAGTTCCCGCGGGAATTTAATTACGAAAAATATCCTTTAGATACTAACGTCCCTCTTCCTAACGCCTCGGTGTAGTGGTATGTGTACCCGCTTGCGAAGACTGCGGTCTGGGGTTCAAGTCCCGGGTCGACCAAAAACATGTTTCCTACTTTTCAAACATGGCTCGGGTTTGAGATCACCAACCCGCATTTGGCAAGCGTGGTGATTACGACATCCTCCTTACTGTACTGATATCTTCGGTGTGATAAGAGGCCTTTGCCCAGCAGTGGGAAATCACAGGCTAATACTTAGAAAAACCGTATCAAAATCCGTTGTATAGTTTTAAAGATCTAAGCATACCTAAGGACAGATAGCGGAAAGCGACTTTGTTTTATACTATGTAGTGATACTTTTCATTAAAATGCTGCTTTATCATAACCTTTGACTGTTCAAAGCGATAAAATCGTATTGTAACTCAAACTGTAAATTATTATCTGGTATCGCAAGTGGTAAATCCATTTTCCACGCACTGTTTTCTTATGTGTGTATATTTTAAGAATGTGGGTATTTTTGTACCTATATGATGTAATGTTAGTACCTATACATCAACAGGGTGGGTTTTTTGAAGTGGATGGGCAAGTCCGAAACTATAAAAGATACGAAGATATTTTCTTAGCAACCATGTCATTGATTTTAGTGACAATTAAAATTGTATTATAGTAGTTTATCTACACTAATGTTGTAACATTCTACTTATGATTCCAATACTTGACTTATAATTACTACTGTTATAGCACAGACAACTAAAACACTCAATTTAAGCAATTGCACATGATGTTATAATATCATTATAATTTAACATTATAACATCATTATAACGCGACCAATTAACCTGGCGAGCCTTATGTCAAAATCCTCATACTAGTTGTATAAAATTTTGATATTAGGCTGGCTTTTGAAAATAGTTGGGTTATACGTGAAAACTTCGTCGAAACTACATACACAAAACTCTTTGGTAAGATCTCGCTCGCTCCTGATTGGCCCTACGCGCAGCTGCGCTCTCATTGGTTAGATTTTAATGGCGGCAAGTTCACTGTGACAATACACGTACCTACGCGTGAATTTAATGTTTCGCAATGTGTTTTGTTTTTAAAATTTTGTTTGATTAATTGCATTAAATAGTGAAGATAAAGTAGTGTATGCAACTGCATATAACACGGGTATTAAAACACTCGTTACTATTATGAAACTCGCTGCGCTCGTTTCATAAACTCACACTCGTGTTTTAATACCCTTCTTTATATGACGTTGCATAAATACTTTTTATGGTTCCGTACGTTCCGTACCCAAAGGGTAAAACCGGGAGTCTATTACTGAGACTTCGCTGTCCGTCCGTCCGTCTGTCTGTCACCAGGCTGTATCTCAAAAACGGTGATAGCTAGACAGTTGAAATTTTCACAGATGATGTATTTCTATTGCCGCTATAACAACAAATAAAATAAAACTAAAAATAAAATAAATATTCAAGGGGGGCTCCCTCCCATACAACAAACGTGATTATGTGCCGTTTTTTACAGTACTGTCCAATTCGCATTTGGCCATTTTTTTGGTAATAGGTATGCTTCGCCAGGACATCGAACCGGGTAAAATGTGAAAAATGTTACTTGGATGGGAGACCGATAGTGGATTTTTTATCTGAGCACTACCGTACGAGGAGGGCACGTTAAGCAGTCGGTCCCGGTTGTTTCACTCGTCAGACCATGTAAGAGGCCTTTAGGCGGTCTGTTGGCCGCCATTTTCTCCATGTACTTACTTACTGGAGCTTATCTAAGTTCGATATCCTATCCGCCAATATTTCCGCGATATTTTTTATTAATAGATAGCTTTAGCATAGAAAAGGATGTCGTTAACTATGACGTCACCAATAGAGAAATACAGCCTAAAAACGGCAATAATTACAGATAAGATTAAGTATATAAAATATTCCCCTATTCGCACCCCAATTAAGTTAAAAATAAAACAATATCCATATAAAAGCGAAATAAATACATTTATTACATAATATTCTGTACAAAGTTTACAAGTTTTCGTGTAAAAAGTGCAGTAACGTCGCCTCGTAGTGTTTCGCTGCATGCATAGCTCGCAGCGAGTGCCTCTCGCCAGGGTACACCTGGAACATAAAGTAAAGTATTAAGTTTAGTACTAGTCGCGCCCCGCAGTTTCACCCGCGTTGTACCCGTTCCCGCGGGAATTTCAGGATAAAACGTATCCCATGTGATATTCTGATATATAACCTACATTACTGAAAAGTTTCATCCAAATCCGTGGAGTAGTTTTTTCGTGAAAGAGTAACAAACATACATACATACATCGTCACAAACTTTCACGTATATAATATTAGTAGTATTAGTAGCCCACTGCTGGGCAAAGGCCTCTAATCTCACTCAAGATATCACAGTACAGTGAGGAGGATGTCGTAATCACCACGCTTGCAATGCGGGTTGGTGATTTCATCGAGTGGACGGTCAACCTGACCAGTCCTGGTGTCAGAGTTATTGAGCCGCCAAATGCCTCTGACATGGCTCATTAAGCGACTACTATCCGTAGAGAGTAACCGGGACCGATGGCTCAACGTGCCTCCGAAGCACGGAATCATCTTACTTTTCGGGCAATCAGGTGATTCAGCCTGCAATGCCCGAACCAAACTGAGGACAGTTTCACAAAGAGATTTTTGTGAGATATTGTCCCCACCGGGAATCGAACCCGGAACCTCCGGATCGTGAGCCGGGCGCTCAGCCTTACGAAGTAGAAGAAGTGTAGTGTACCTGCACTCGATGTGGTTTCCCTAGCCGAACCAGTTCTGAGAGCAGCGCTGCCGTGTGGCAGAAGTGGACGTTCTCATCAGCTAGCCCGTGGATGATGAGCAGTCTGCCTTCCCTGGGGAGAGGAATAACCGTTTTTAATAATCATTGTTGCTAGGAAAAGGGGTCAACAAATAATATTCATTCATTTTAAACAAATATTCACAAAAATATTGTTATATTTAGCCTGGCATCCTTCTCACTGTACTGATATCTTCAGTGAGATGAGAGGCCTTTGCCCAGCAGTGGGACATTACAGGCTAATACTTTTTACTTTTTTTGGCCTGGTGTATCCCACTAATGGGCAAGGGCCAGTCCTAATCTATTTTAATTTCATTTGTTTGCATGAACCATACTTGGTATGAAATCAGTATTATATATTCATTTTGACATACAAAGTGATTGTAAGAAATTAATGTCATTCCTAATTGATAATGATTTGTCACAAGTGATTTTACATGAGCCATGTCAGAGGCCTTTGGCGGCAACTCTGACACCAGGATTGGTCAGGGTGACCATCCACTCGATGAAGAAGAAGAATTTCATTCTTAAGTCGTGAGTACTTTGTTCTACAATTATGCTTTTTCTTAGGCACTGTACTGTACTATAGTGTAGTATACTGACTGGTCGGGGAAGAAGGGCGCGTGCGTCGTGACGCTGGCGCGCTCGTAGGCGTGGTGGTTGTACTATACTGAACTGTACTATAGTGTAGTGTACTGACTGGTCGGGGAAGAAGGGCGCGTGCGCCGTGACGCTGGCGCGCTCGTAGGCGTGGTGGTTGTACTATACTGTACTGTACTATAGTGTAGTGTACTGACTGGTCGGGGAAGAAGGGCGCGTGCGCCGTGACGCTGGCGCGCTCGTAGGCGAGGTGGTTGTACTATACTGTACTGTACTATAGTGTAGTGTACTTACTGGTCGGGGAAGAAGGGCGCGTGCGCCGTGACGCTGGCGCGCTCGTAGGCGTGGTGGTTGTACTATACTGTACTGTACTATAGTGTAGTGTACTTACTGGTCGGGGAAGAAGGGCGCGTGCGCCGTGACGCTGGCGCGCTCGTAGGCGAGGTGGTTGTACTATACTGTACTGTACTATAGTGTAGTGTACTTACTGGTCGGGGAAGAAGGGCGCGTGCGCCGTGACGCTGGCGCGCTCGTAGGCGTGGTGGTTGTACTATACTGTACTGTACTATAGTGTAGTGTACTTACTGGTCGGGGAAGAAGGGCGCGTGCGCCGTGACAATGGCGCGCTCGTAGGCGTGGTGGTTGTACTATACTGTACTGTACTATACTGTAGTGTACTTACTGGTCGGGGAAGAAGGGCGCGTGCGCCGTGACGCTGGCGCGCTCGTAGGCGTGGTGGTTGTACTATACTGTACTGTACTATAGTGTAGTGTACTTACTGGTCGGGGAAGAAGGACGCGTGCGCCGTGACGCTGGCGCGCTCGTAGACGTGGTGGTTGTACTATACTGTACTGTACTTTAGTGTAGTGTACTTACTGGTCGGGAAAGAAGGGCGCGTGCGCCGTGACGCTGGCGCGCTCGTAGGCGTGGTGGTTGTACTATACTGTACTGTACTATAGTGTAGTGTACTTACTGGTCGGGGAAGAAGGGCGCGTGCGCCGTGACGCTGGCGCGCTCGTAGGCGTGGTGGTTGTACTATACTGTACTGTACTATAGTGTAGTGTACTTACTGGTCGGGGAAGAAGGGCGCGTGCGCCGTGACGCTGGCGCGCTCGTAGGCGTGGTGGTTGTACTATACTGTACTGTACTATAGTGTAGTGTACTTACTGGTCGGGGAAGAAGGGCGCGTGCGCCGTGACGCTGGCGCGCTCGTAGGCGTGGTGGTTGTACTATACTGTACTGTACTATAGTGTAGTGTACTGACTGGTCGGGGAAGAAGGGCGCGTGCGCCGTGACGCTGGCGCGCTCGTAGGCGTGGTGGTTGTACTATACTGTACTGTACTATAGTGTAGTGTACTGACTGGTCGGGGAAGAAGGGCGCGTGCGCCGTGACGCTGGCGCGCTCGTAGGCGTGGTGGTTGTACTATACTGTACTGTACTATAGTGTAGTGTACTGACTGGTCGGGGAAGAAGGGCGCGTGCGCCGTGACGCTGGCGCGCTCGTAGGCGTGGTGGTTGTACTATACTGTACTGTACTATAGTGTAGTGTACTGACTGGTCGGGGAAGAAGGGCGCGTGCGCCGTGACGCTGGCGCGCTCGTAGGCGTGGTGGTTGTACTATACTGTGCTGTACTATAGTGTAGTGTACTGACTGGTCGGGGAAGAAGGGCGCGTGCGCCGTGACGCTGGCGCGCTCGTAGGCGTGGTGGTTGTACTATACTGTACTGTACTATAGTGTAGTGTACTGACTGGTCGGGGAAGAAGGGCGCGTGCGCCGTGACGCTGGCGCGCTCGTAGGCGTGGTGGTTGTACTATACTGTACTGTACTATAGTGTAGTGTACTGACTGGTCGGGGAAGAAGGGCGCGTGCGCCGTGACGCTGGCGCGCTCGTAGGCGTGGTGGTTGTACTGTACTGTACTGTACTATAGTGTAGTGTACTGACTGGTCGGGGAAGAAGGGCGCGTGCGCCGTGACGCTGGCGCGCTCGTAGGCGTGGTGGTTGTACTATACTGTACTGTACTATAGTGTAGTGTACTTACTGGTCGGGGAAGAAGGGCGCGTGCGCCGTGACGCTGGCGCGCTCGTAGGCGTGGTGGTTGTACTATACTGTACTGTACTATAGTGTAGTGTACTTACTGGTCGGGGAAGAAGGGCGCGTGCGCCGTGACGCTGGCGCGCTCGTAGGCGTGGTGGTTGTACTATACTGTACTGTACTATAGTGTAGTGTACTTACTGGTCGGGGAAGAAGGGCGCGTGCGCCGTGACGCTGGCGCGCTCGTAGGCGTGGTGGTTGTACTATACTGTACTGTACTATAGTGTAATGTACTTACTGGTCGGGGAAGAAGGGCGCGTGCGCCGTGACGCTGGCGCGCTCGTAGGCGTGGTGGTTGTACTATACTGTACTGTACTATAGTGTAGTGTACTTACTGGTCGGGGAAGAAGGACGCGTGCGCCGTGACGCTGGCGCGCTCGTAGGCGTGGTGGTTGTACTATACTGTACTGTACTTTAGTGTAGTGTACTTACTGGTCGGGAAAGAAGGGCGCGTGCGCCGTGACGCTGGCGCGCTCGTAGGCGTGGTGGTTGTACTATACTGTACTGTACTATAGTGTAGTGTACTTACTGGTCGGGGAAGAAGGGCGCGTGCGCCGTGACGCTGGCGCGCTCGTAGGCGTGGTGGTTGTACTATACTGTACTGTACTATAGTGTAGTGTACTGACTGGTCGGGGAAGAAGGGCGCGTGCGCCGTGACGCTGGCGCGCTCGTAGGCGTGGTGGTTGTACTATACTGTACTGTACTATAGTGTAGTGTACTGACTGGTCGGGGAAGAAGGGCGCGTGCGCCGTGACGCTGGCGCGCTCGTAGGCGTGGTGGTTGTACTATACTGTACTGTACTATAGTGTAGTGTACTGACTGGTCGGGGAAGAAGGGCGCGTGCGCCGTGACGCTGGCGCGCTCGTAGGCGTGGTGGTTGTACTATACTGTACTGTACTATAGTGTAGTGTACTGACTGGTCGGGGAAGAAGGGCGCGTGCGCCGTGACGCTGGCGCGCTCGTAGGCGAGGTGGTTGTACTATACTGTACTGTACTATAGTGTAGTGTACTTACTGGTCGGGGAAGAAGGGCGCGTGCGCCGTGACGCTGGCGCGCTCGTAGGCGTGGTGGTTGTACTATACTGTACTGTACTATAGTGTAGTGTACTTACTGGTCGGGGAAGAAGGGCGCGTGCGCCGTGACGCTGGCGCGCTCGTAGGCGAGGTGGTTGTACTATACTGTACTGTACTATAGTGTAGTGTACTTACTGGTCGGGGAAGAAGGGCGCGTGCGCCGTGACGCTGGCGCGCTCGTAGGCGTGGTGGTTGTACTATACTGTACTGTACTATAGTGTAGTGTACTTACTGGTCGGGGAAGAAGGGCGCGTGCGCCGTGACAATGGCGCGCTCGTAGGCGTGGTGGTTGTACTATACTGTACTGTACTATACTGTAGTGTACTTACTGGTCGGGGAAGAAGGGCGCGTGCGCCGTGACGCTGGCGCGCTCGTAGGCGTGGTGGTTGTACTATACTGTACTGTACTATAGTGTAGTGTACTTACTGGTCGGGGAAGAAGGACGCGTGCGCCGTGACGCTGGCGCGCTCGTAGACGTGGTGGTTGTACTATACTGTACTGTACTTTAGTGTAGTGTACTTACTGGTCGGGAAAGAAGGGCGCGTGCGCCGTGACGCTGGCGCGCTCGTAGGCGTGGTGGTTGTACTATACTGTACTGTACTATAGTGTAGTGTACTTACTGGTCGGGGAAGAAGGGCGCGTGCGCCGTGACGCTGGCGCGCTCGTAGGCGTGGTGGTTGTACTATACTGTACTGTACTATAGTGTAGTGTACTTACTGGTCGGGGAAGAAGGGCGCGTGCGCCGTGACGCTGGCGCGCTCGTAGGCGTGGTGGTTGTACTATACTGTACTGTACTATAGTGTAGTGTACTTACTGGTCGGGGAAGAAGGGCGCGTGCGCCGTGACGCTGGCGCGCTCGTAGGCGTGGTGGTTGTACTATACTGTACTGTACTATAGTGTAGTGTACTGACTGGTCGGGGAAGAAGGGCGCGTGCGCCGTGACGCTGGCGCGCTCGTAGGCGTGGTGGTTGTACTATACTGTACTGTACTATAGTGTAGTGTACTGACTGGTCGGGGAAGAAGGGCGCGTGCGCCGTGACGCTGGCGCGCTCGTAGGCGTGGTGGTTGTACTATACTGTACTGTACTATAGTGTAGTGTACTGACTGGTCGGGGAAGAAGGGCGCGTGCGCCGTGACGCTGGCGCGCTCGTAGGCGTGGTGGTTGTACTATACTGTACTGTACTATAGTGTAGTGTACTGACTGGTCGGGGAAGAAGGGCGCGTGCGCCGTGACGCTGGCGCGCTCGTAGGCGTGGTGGTTGTACTATACTGTGCTGTACTATAGTGTAGTGTACTGACTGGTCGGGGAAGAAGGGCGCGTGCGCCGTGACGCTGGCGCGCTCGTAGGCGTGGTGGTTGTACTATACTGTACTGTACTATAGTGTAGTGTACTGACTGGTCGGGGAAGAAGGGCGCGTGCGCCGTGACGCTGGCGCGCTCGTAGGCGTGGTGGTTGTACTATACTGTACTGTACTATAGTGTAGTGTACTGACTGGTCGGGGAAGAAGGGCGCGTGCGCCGTGACGCTGGCGCGCTCGTAGGCGTGGTGGTTGTACTGTACTGTACTGTACTATAGTGTAGTGTACTGACTGGTCGGGGAAGAAGGGCGCGTGCGCCGTGACGCTGGCGCGCTCGTAGGCGTGGTGGTTGTACTATACTGTACTGTACTATAGTGTAGTGTACTTACTGGTCGGGGAAGAAGGGCGCGTGCGCCGTGACGCTGGCGCGCTCGTAGGCGTGGTGGTTGTACTATACTGTACTGTACTATAGTGTAGTGTACTTACTGGTCGGGGAAGAAGGGCGCGTGCGCCGTGACGCTGGCGCGCTCGTAGGCGTGGTGGTTGTACTATACTGTACTGTACTATAGTGTAGTGTACTTACTGGTCGGGGAAGAAGGGCGCGTGCGCCGTGACGCTGGCGCGCTCGTAGGCGTGGTGGTTGTACTATACTGTACTGTACTATAGTGTAATGTACTTACTGGTCGGGGAAGAAGGGCGCGTGCGCCGTGACGCTGGCGCGCTCGTAGGCGTGGTGGTTGTACTATACTGTACTGTACTATAGTGTAGTGTACTTACTGGTCGGGGAAGAAGGACGCGTGCGCCGTGACGCTGGCGCGCTCGTAGGCGTGGTGGTTGTACTATACTGTACTGTACTTTAGTGTAGTGTACTTACTGGTCGGGAAAGAAGGGCGCGTGCGCCGTGACGCTGGCGCGCTCGTAGGCGTGGTGGTTGTACTATACTGTACTGTACTATAGTGTAGTGTACTTACTGGTCGGGGAAGAAGGGCGCGTGCGCCGTGACGCTGGCGCGCTCGTAGGCGTGGTGGTTGTACTATACTGTACTGTACTATAGTGTAGTGTACTGACTGGTCGGGGAAGAAGGGCGCGTGCGCCGTGACGCTGGCGCGCTCGTAGGCGTGGTGGTTGTACTATACTGTACTGTACTATAGTGTAGTGTACTGACTGGTCGGGGAAGAAGGGCGCGTGCGCCGTGACGCTGGCGCGCTCGTAGGCGTGGTGGTTGTACTATACTGTACTGTACTATAGTGTAGTGTACTGACTGGTCGGGGAAGAAGGGCGCGTGCGCCGTGACGCTGGCGCGCTCGTAGGCGTGGTGGTTGTACTATACTGTACTGTACTATAGTGTAGTGTACTGACTGGTCGGGGAAGAAGGGCGCGTGCGCCGTGACGCTGGCGCGCTCGTAGGCGTGGTGGTTGTACTATACTGTACTGTACTATAGTGTAGTGTACTGACTGGTCGGGGAAGAAGGGCGCGTGCGCCGTGACGCTGGCGCGCTCGTAGGCGTGGTGGTTGTACTATACTGTACTGTACTATAGTGTAGTGTACTGACTGGTCGGGGAAGAAGGGCGCGTGCGCCGTGACGCTGGCGCGCTCGTAGGCGTGGTGGTTGTACTATACTGTACTGTACTATAGTGTAGTGTACTGACTGGTCGGGGAAGAAGGGCGCGTGCGCCGTGACGCTGGCGCGCTCGTAGGCGTGGTGGTTGTACTATACTGTACTGTACTATAGTGTAGTGTACTGACTGGTCGGGGAAGAAGGGCGCGTGCGCCGTGACGCTGGCGCGCTCGTAGGCGTGGTGGTTGTACTATACTGTACTGTACTATAGTGTAGTGTACTGACTGGTCGGGGAAGAAGGGCGCGTGCGCCGTGACGCTGGCGCGCTCGTAGGCGTGGTGGTTGTACTATACTGTACTGTACTATAGTGTAGTGTACTGACTGGTCGGGGAAGAAGGGCGCGTGCGCCGTGACGCTGGCGCGCTCGTAGGCGTGGTGGTTGTACTATACTGTACTGTACTATAGTGTAGTGTACTGACTGGTCGGGGAAGAAGGGCGCGTGCGCCGTGACGCTGGCGCGCTCGTAGGCGTGGTGGTTGTACTATACTGTACTGTACTATAGTGTAGTGTACTGACTGGTCGGGGAAGAAGGGCGCGTGCGCCGTGACGCTGGCGCGCTCGTAGGCGTGGTGGTTGTACTATACTGTACTGTACTATAGTGTAGTGTACTGACTGGTCGGGGAAGAAGGGCGCGTGCGCCGTGACGCTGGCGCGCTCGTAGGCGTGGTGGTTGTACTATACTGTACTGTACTATAGTGTAGTGTACTGACTGGTCGGGGAAGAAGGGCGCGTGCGCCGTGACGCTGGCGCGCTCGTAGGCGTGGTGGTTGTACTATACTGTACTGTACTATAGTGTAGTGTACTGACTGGTCGGGGAAGAAGGGCGCGTGCGCCGTGACGCTGGCGCGCTCGTAGGCGTGGTGGTTGTACTATACTGTACTGTACTATAGTGTAGTGTACTGACTGGTCGGGGAAGAAGGGCGCGTGCGCCGTGACGCTGGCGCGCTCGTAGGCGTGGTGGTTGTACTATACTGTACTGTACTATAGTGTAGTGTACTGACTGGTCGGGGAAGAAGGGCGCGTGCGCCGTGACGCTGGCGCGCTCGTAGGCGTGGTGGTTGTCCTGCGGGTGGCCCATGTAGCGCTCCGTGTAGGCGGAGTCGTACAGGCGCCAGCACGTGACCGGCGCGCCCGCCACGCACACGCGGAACACGGACGGCCGCGTGGCCAGCCCCAGCAGCGCCAGGTACCCGCCTGGAGGAGGAGGAGGTTACACGCTACGCACTATTAGGAATTACCAGCGCCCGCGGTTGTGCCCGCATTGTACCCGTTCCCGTGGGAATTTCAGGGTGAAAAGTAGCCTTTAACCTTCCCGTTGAATGTGGTTATCCATTACAGCAAGATTTATTCAAATCGGACCAGTAGTTCCTGAGATTAGCCCTCACAAACAAAGTTAGAAACTTTACCTCTTTATAATCCTACTATCATTCTTCTTGCTACTTCTTGCTACTACTATAGTATAATAATATTAGTTTGTGAGGATGGATGTATGAATGAATGTATGGATGTATGTATGTTGCTCTTTCACTTAAAAACTACAGGACGGATTTGAATGAAACTGTACAGTAATATAGGTTATACATCAGAATAACACATGGGATACATTTTATCCCGAAATTCCCGCGGGAACGGATACAACACGGGCAACACCGCGGCCGCGGCTAGTATTAGTACATATATATATATATTTACCGTAACTCCACCCATGAATGGCCACCCGTTCCATATCTATGCAGCCGGTTTCTTTGGCGAGCCACTGTAACACTTCGACCTGAAAGAAAAGTAATTATGTTATGTAATATTCCGCCAATAGACAGCGCTAGTGTGAACATTTACTAAAAAATACACGTAATATGGGGGCAAAGGACGGGGGGGACTCGCCATGTATCAAGAGAGAGGGGGGGGGGGGGGGGGGGTAAAAAATGAAAAAAAAAACGGGCTCTAAGTACATAATTATTATTCCTTACTATCAAGTACATCGGTAATACCCGCAAAGTAGCCCAAACGTGGGATGCTCTTTAGATAGTTATTAGGGCTCCCACACAAAACTGCGATGCGATGCGATGCGAATTCCATTTAATATATTCATCTCTTTTCTTTGTACTGTAGTAATGGCGATAGATATAACTATTTCAGTTGGCATCGCATCGCATCGCAGTTTTGTGTGGGAGCCCTTAGAGATTCGGCCTAAAATACACTGACTTTGACACTTATACGAGTATGTAAGGGTGCGTCCACATCTGACGAATATGCCGCGAATGCGCAGGTCGCGAACCGTTTGTGAGCTGCCCGCGAGCTGCACGCGTGCATTTTTGTTCGTGCGCCGCTCTTGCGCCGCTCGCGCGCAGTTCGCTCGCAACCTAAGCGCCGTATGCGATCAGCGCGCGGGCGGCGCGCGGGCGGCGCGCTAGCGGCTCGCGTCTGCCTACCGCCATAAAGCAATAAGCGCAATTGTAAGCGCGATAATTGAGCGCGCGCAGATCGCGGGCCGCGCGCGCGCTGGGCGCGCGCCTTTTACGAGCCTTGCATGAGTTGCACTAAAGAGGCGCACCAAACCATTGCCGTGACTGCACGCGCGCGGCTTGCGGGCAGCTCGCACATGGCTGGCGAGCTGCACATTCGCGGCGCATTCGCCAGATGTGGACGCACCCTAAGACCTACCTAACAAGCAACGTTGCATGCCTTCGTGTATATATATAAACGTGTATATATCATAAGACCAATGTATGTTACCTATTTCATGCAATAAATAAGGGTGCTAATTAAACAGGCTTCTTTTTTTAATATCATATTTCGCCCCTAAAAATGTATGTTGCCTTCTACTAAGTCATAATACTATCTTAGCCACTAGTTATCTTCTAAATAAAAAAAAAATAACCATAACCTACCGAATAGTACCTACGCCCGCGGGCTGAATTGACCCTTGGGTCGAGTTTCTTATAGTGGGCGTTGTAAAAAATACGAGTTAGTTTATTAGAGGCTATGTCATTTTCCCGTTGCTTAGTTATAAAATTAGAAGTTTAATCACGTGTCCAATAAATAATTTTGTGGCTAGACTTATAATTTCTCAATAAATAATTTCATTTCATTTCAATAATTACGATCAAAAAATGTACCCACTTTTAATACTAAAATCTCCTCTTTTACCTCTAAAATAGAGGGGATTTTAGGGGTTAAAGAGGGGTCTTTTACCCCTAAAATCCTCTCTATTACCCCTTGTACGAGCTCGCACTCGACAATATTGTTAACGCTGCAGTTTTACATTGTGTCGCATTATATAACATGATTGATTTTCATTGCATTACACGCCACTCAACAAGCCGGACGTTGGGTTATATTTCTACTATCCCCAAACATACGTACAAGTAGGTGTATAATTAAACCACAGTGACAAATTGGGTATTAGAATGTTTTTTTTTATTCTTCCTATTAACTTATCTTGTTATCACGTGTAAGAGACTAAAATCCGTTTTTTTACATCGTTATTATTTCGAGAGTTACAAGCGGTCAAAGTTGCTGATTAGACAGAGACAGCACTACTACTAGTGTGACGTCACAATGTGAGAGCGCCATAGACGTCGCATACAAAAAATCGTTTTGCAAGAAAGGGACAGCATCAGACAGGAGAGAATATTTCAGAGTTTATAATTTCTTTATTTATTAAACGATTTTGATTCTGATTTCAGTTTTGATCATAATTTTTGTCGTGATAACAAGATAAGTTAATAGGAAGAATAAAAAAAAACATTCAAATATCCAATTGAGCCCAGCGTGGTGTATTCAACACATTTAGCAACATCTTAGCGTAGTGGGTCACATCATGGCCCCAACACCATGAAACCCCTCATAGCGGGTTCCCGTTGTTACTCCAGTCAACAAATTACCCCACTGTTACCCCCTATACCGCGTGCACGACGAATACTCACCTGGTCATCAAGTTCGATCTGCCCCATCTTGCCCCGTATGGCCGCCTCCCACGCCCGACCTCTGTGTTTAGAACCTCTCGAGTCCACACACACCACGTTGAACCCTCGCGCCGCCAGCATGTGCATTCGGAGTTGACGGATACCCTGGAGAGAGAGAGGACTTGAGATAGTGGTCATTGAGAGGGTGAGAGGGCAGGGGAAGAGGTATAGATGGATTAATGTAGATGGGACAACTTTGATTCAAGTGTCAAGTAACTAGACAACTTTGATTCAAGTGTGAAATAACTAAACAGTTTTCATTCCAGTGTCAAGTAACTATTGAATCAAGTGACAATAATAAAAAAAATTACATTCAAGTTTCAAATAATAAATTTTTTACATGTGATAAATAAGTTAAATAACTAAACAATTTTAAGTCCGAAAGAACTGAACAATTTTCATTCAAGTGTCGAAGAACTAAACAAATGTTATTCAAGTGTCAGAAACAAATTTAATAACATAATTTTTGTATTTTCTGTAAGTTACATACAAATGTACAAATATTTGTGTCAAATAAATGATTTATTATTATTATGTTTCTCCTCGGAGTCACGGGACAAGCCCGGTCTTTTTGAGAGGCATGCGAGGGGATACAGATCCAACTCGTAGAGGCCACGAGGAGATGTTTAATGTAATGGATTACAACTGCAGGGTTATTATAATAATAATAATAAATATTGTGCGAGTCACCTTGTAGGTGTTGGTGACGGTCTGCACCTCGGGCCCGCCGTACACGTGCAGCACGGTGGGCCGGCGGCCGGCGCGCGCGCCGCGCCACAGCGTGCAGTATGTTATTATAATAATAAATATTGTGCGAGTCACCTTGTAGGTGTTGGTGACGGTCTGCACCTCGGGCCCGCCGTACACGTGCAGCACGGTGGGCCGGCGGCCGGCGCGCGCGCCGCGCCACAGCGTGCAGTATGTTATTATAATAATAAATATTGTGCGAGTCACCTTGTAGGTGTTGGTGACGGTCTGCACCTCGGGCCCGCCGTACACGTGCAGCACGGTGGGCCGGCGGCCGGCGCGCGCGCCGCGCCACAGCGTGCAGTAGGTTATTATAATAATATAATATTTTTTTTGCTGGCAACACTGAACTAGGTCAGCTGTCAAATTTGAATCTCCGTATTTAAAAATTAATTTTAATTGTTTTAAGTTGTTAAATGGACTTATAATTAAGTAGAATAAGTGTAATTAAACATATTTCGACGAAATAAATACGAAAGTGTCAGTTAAAGTGAGAATTAATCATCCAAAAAGTGAAATATTTGGATGACATCGAGGACCGGTCCGGCCATTATCAACCTGCTGTTAACGGACTCGTAAAATTGGAATTTGAATTTGGAGAATCCCGGGGAGTATCGTTACAATTATATTTTGTTTACTAACACCCACTCAATCAACTCCCACGCACAAAATACATACTATTCACCGCCTCAAATATATTATTTGAGCAACGTCAAGGACCACTGGACATAGTATATAAGTCTCAATTTACTTGACAACACGTGGAAGTAAAATTGAAGACAAAATAACGTCGTCCCACACACTACTGACATCACACTATGCACTTACACTCCACCTTTTACTAACAAAATAAGTTAACTTAGTTTTAAACTACTGACTGATAAGATATACTGCCCCCAAAATTCAAAATACAAAATACAGTTGACTTTCAACTTGTTACACATTTAATTAGCTCAAATCCATATCAAGTAGCCCTCACTAGCAATTGAATTGTAATTCCAACAATATTTAAGGTTGTGTATTTAATATTTTCAGTCCCAGTCATTGTCTACCACTACAAGAGTGCAAAATTGGTATTCCCTGCAAGGACTGTTGAGTGACATTGGACTTTAATGTTGAAGGATCCCGGGGAGTATTGTGAAAATTTAATTTAATTTATTTACCCAACTTCACATTTTACACTCACAACAATCACACCATATTGACACCCTCAAACACATATCTTTTTACCTTCTAGTTCTAGTGAAGTGATAACTAGTATTAATATAATAACAACACAAATTTAAGATTTACTTTCATAATTTCAGAAGTATACCTCAAATATGTCCATGACAACTCGTAGAATGGCTGCGCATGACAATGAGCAGAGGCTGAAGGCTGCTCTGCTGGAACTCAAGACAACGAAACACCTCAACGAGCAGCTACTCAAGGAGAGAGAGGACAATGAAGAGGAGATTCTTCAAATTATTAATAGAAATGGACAACTGAAGACGGAACTAGCAGCCCTAAGTGCAGAATACTCTAAGTTACACCAGGAATGTGACCGGCTTCACAAGGTTGTGGTCTCATTCAATGAGTGCGATGCAGTTCATGAGCAGACGCTCAGCAGAGTCAGCATGCTGGAGTCAGACCTACGCGACGCTAATACTGCAATCACCAAGATGGAGAGAGAGAAACTCATTGTGCAGACGGAGTATACCCAGAACCTCTACAGTGAATTAGTGTCCACCGACCCAGACTTTATTGCTCAAGACAAAATTGAAACAATAGACTTGACTAATGAGAGTTCTAGTCCGGTTATTTTTACTAGTCACAATAAACTTAAAAAATATATAAAACTTACTAAATTCATTAGGAAAAGTAAGAAATTGCAGAATAATTCAAAATATTTATTCAAAAATTCCCGCCTAATTCAACAGAACTTATCATTGTCTGATCTGTTGTCCAATAGTGTCGCGAACTTAGAATTAAGTAAAAATGTGTACGAGCATGATACCCAGTTGCTGCGTGAAGAGCTTGCTGTAAAAGAGCATCTTTTACAAGATATATTTTCGAAATACGAGACAGCACAGACTCGGCTGCAGGAGCAAATGGCGTCCGCAAGCGAGTTGTTAGACTTAGTAACACATAACACTGAACAGTTATTGCATATTAACTCTCTTCAAGAGCCTAGCAGTGTTATCAGTGCTGTGGAGGTACAGGAGCCCCAGCCTGTACCCACTCTGATCACCCCGCAACTTGTTGTCAGTGAGACTCACATAGATAAGTTACTGATATTTTCAGACCAACTAGGACTGGACTTTGGGTCACTATTAAGTAATAAGTTAGACTGTAAGGTTATTAACCATTGTATGCCTGATGCCACATTTAAGGATATTCTGGATAGGATTATCAGCTTACAAGATCAAATTGATAGGTCGACTTTTATATTGATTATGGCAGGTACAAGTGGTGGTGTAGGTAGAAAGGAGTTAGTTAGTAGTATTAGCCTACTTTTAGGGTTGAAAGCTAGTAGGATAATGTTGGGAGCATTCCCGTACTCCCGGTTTCTTTCTGAAACTAGGAATAAGCACATCCATGCACTTAACAATGTGCTTTATAATGTGACATGTCGTCATAGTGACAGGTTATTATTTTTTGATAATAACAAGTTTATTACACATTTGACTTTGACGGAGGACACTTTACATGTCCCTCGGAAAACTCGTATTAAGTTATCTACTTTGGTAGGTTATTGTATTGATAGCGTTATAGGTAGTATAACGTCTGGTAGTGACCACACAGTAGTTAGTACTAGTACTAACGCAAATACTGTGTCTTTAAACATTTAAGTGTGACAACAGGGAAGCCAACAGAAGCTAGTTGTTTGTCTTTGTATTATCAAAATATAAATCGCTTCTCTGGCAAAATATTGGATGTAGAATTACTACTAGATTTATATAACTTCGACATTTTATGTTTTAGTGAGACTTGGTTGAAAGATGATAGAATGCAATTTAATATCAATTGTTTTAGAGTCGCCAGTGCGTTCAATAGAATATCGGCTGCGGGGGGCGGTTGCATCATTTTATTACGAAATTGTATTAAATTCAAAGAACGGGTTGATATCACTAAATATTCTCTTGAGCGCACTTGTGAGATTGCTTGTGCAGAAATTGACGGCTATATCTTAGTTTGTGTCTATAGACCTCCGTCTTCTGTTTTTTCTTCTTTTTTAAATGTCATGGAGGAGGTGTTGAGTAAATTATCTAAAGGTAAGAAGTCCGTTATAGTATGCGGTGATTTTAATGTTGATTTACTAGTAAATAGTTCTGACGCGGGAAACTTAGTTTCACTTTTCTTGTCTTATGGTTTGAATTGTAACTTTAATGAGCCCACCAGAGTTACTTTTTCCTCTCAAACATGCATTGACAATATATTTTCAAATTGTAAAATTCTTGATAAATGTATAGTTAACGGAGTTAGGTCGGATCATTTGGGTCTCAATATAAAACTCGAAAACGCCGTACTACACAAACCGTGTGTCATAGGTTGTAGACCGTTGTTAAACTGTTCTCAAAAGAGACGACAACACCTGAATGATTGCATTGAAGTTAGTTTAGCTCTAAACCGCCCCAACCCTAAAGACCCAAATGAGATTTGTAAAAACTTATTTTCGATTATATCGCGAAATGTTAACGCCGTGTTTCCAAAAAGACAGTTTACGGTTAAAGATAAAATCAGTTTTAGTGATTGGGCTACTGTAGGTATTAGGAAAAGTCGTGATGTTTTATTTGAATTATACTTTAAAAGGTCTTACACCAACGATGAAGCTTTTCATGCGTATGTTAGAAATTACTCAAAAATGTTTAAGAAAGTTTGTCTTTTAGCAAAAGCAAACCATACCGCTCGCAAAATAAAACAATCGAAGAATAAAATAAAGACGATTTGGAAAACGGTTAACAAAGAGACTGGAAGAACTTCTTCCAAGGATACCCCTTGCACTTTGAAATGCAATGACGGAACACTTATTACTGAACCTATTTCTGTGGCCAACCATTTTGATGTGTTTTTCAGTAGTATACCTAAAGAAACCACCAAGAATCTAGCTTCTTCTTCAGTTAAAGCTGAAGTTCTTCTTAAGGAAAATTTTAAACGGTCAATTCCTGGATTTGGTTTTAAACCAGTCTCTATTTCGCAGCTTAAAAAAGCTTTTAGATCACTGAACATGAAAAACACGGAAGATCTATGGGGTATTTCTGTAAAAATGTTAGATTCTGTCATTAACACTATTGCTCCTGAACTTACGAACCTCTTCAATCTATGCCTAAAAGCAGGTACTTTTCCAGATCTAATGAAACATAGTAAAGTCACTCCAATTTTCAAATCCGGTAGTAAGGATGATCCCAATAATTATAGACCTATTTCAGTTCTTCCAGCTCTAAGCAAAATTTTTGAAAAATTAATCCTTGATCAGTTAATGTCCCATTTTGATGAGCATAAGATTCTACATAAGAATCAGTTCGGCTTTACAAAGGGTAAGTCAACCATAGATGCTGGGACTAAATTAGTTTCTCATATTTTTGACGCTTGGGAAAGTTTGCAGGATGCTCTTGGAGTATTTTGTGATCTTTCCAAGGCTTTTGACTGTGTAGATTATTTAACGTTAATTTTGAAGTTAGAATGTTACGGCATCCGTGGTCCTGCCCTTGAACTCATGAAATCTTACTTAGGCGGTCGGCGACAAAAAGTAAACGTTAACGATAACCTTTCGGAAGGGTCTAATATTGATTTAGGCGTGCCTCAGGGGTCAATTTTAGGTCCGTTTTTGTTTCTAGTCTACATAAATGACCTCCCGTATCTAATGGAAAGCCTATGCGACACGGTATTATTCGCCGATGATACCTCGTTAATTTTTAAAGTAGATAGGAAGGATAGGGACCTTGTGCAGGTTAACAAAGCTTTGGCTATTCTCCTAGATTGGTTTTCCACTAACAACCTACTTCTTAATGAGGCAAAAACTAAATGCATTAAATTTTCATTACCAAATGTCCCAGTAGTAGATTCTTGCGTCAAATTGGGGGGTACTCGATTAACTCTTGACACTAGCACTAAATTCTTAGGATTAGACATAGATTCAAAATTACAATGGGGTACTCATATAAATTCACTTTCGGGTAGGCTAAGCTCAGCATCTTTTGCGGTCCATAAGATTAGGCAAATAACAAATGAAGAAACGGCAAGAATTGTTTACTTTGCTTATTTTCATAGTATACTATCTTATGGTATACTATTGTGGGGAGGTGCCGCCGATGTTCAATCAATTTTTTTGCTCCAAAAGAGAGCTTTTCGCGCGATTTATAAATTGGGGTCACGTGAGTCACTAAGGGAACGTTTTAAATCCAGTCGAATCCTTACCGTTCCTTCGTTATATATATTTGAAAATATAATGTATGCCCGCCGAAACTTGAGTAACCTTAAGGTGCGCGGAGATCACCACAGTTTTAATACGCGAAATAGAAATAAGCTTGCTGTTGTTAAGTCCAGGTTAGCGCGAACCGGGAAGTCTTTCATTGGTAGATGTATTCAATTTTATAATAAAATTCCCAAGGAGGTAACTGGGCTTAGTGAAGGTAAATTCAAATCGTACGTTAAAGACGTTTTATTGACTAAAGCATACTATAGCGTTACTGATTACATTGAGGACAAATATGTCTGGAGTCAAATTCCTGCACCAGCAACACAACCTGATTTTGACATGTAATCTTACTTATAAGTATTAAATTGTATTATACCTTGATTTAAAAAAATAACCAGCAGAGTTTCTTGCCCATTCTTCTCTGCTGATGTTCTTCCGAATGGGTGGTACGTTCAAAAGAGCCTCTATGGGGCCAAAACTGAATAAAATATTTGACTTTGACTTTGACTTTGAATAAATATTGTGCGAGTCACCTTGTAGGTGTTGGTGACGGTCTGCACCTCGGGCCCGCCGTACACGTGCAGCACGGTGGGCCGGCGGCCGGCGCGCGCGCCGCGCCACAGCGTGCAGTAGGTTATTATAATAATAAATATTGTGCGAGTCACCTTGTAGGTGTTGGTGACGGTCTGCACCTCGGGCCCGCCGTACACGTGCAGCACGGTGGGCCGGCGGCCGGCGCGCGCGCCGCGCCACAGCGTGCAGTATGTTATTATAATAATAAATATTGTGCGAGTCACCTTGTAGGTGTTGGTGACGGTCTGCACCTCGGGCCCGCCGTACACGTGCAGCACGGTGGGCCGGCGGCCGGCGCGCGCGCCGCGCCACAGCGTGCAGTATGTTATTATAATAATAAATATTGTGCGAGTCACCTTGTAGGTGTTGGTGACGGTCTGCACCTCGGGCCCGCCGTACACGTGCAGCACGGTGGGCCGGCGGCCGGCGCGCGCGCCGCGCCACAGCGTGCAGTATGTTATTATAATAATAAATATTGTGCGAGTCACCTTGTAGGTGTTGGTGACGGTCTGCACCTCGGGCCCGCCGTACACGTGCAGCACGGTGGGCCGGCGGCCGGCGCGCGCGCCGCGCCACAGCGTGCAGTATGTTATTATAATAATAAATATTGTGCGAGTCACCTTGTAGGTGTTGGTGACGGTCTGCACCTCGGGCCCGCCGTACACGTGCAGCACGGTGGGCCGGCGGCCGGCGCGCGCGCCGCGCCACAGCGTGCAGTATGTTATTATAATAATAAATATTGTGCGAGTCACCTTGTAGGTGTTGGTGACGGTCTGCACCTCGGGCCCGCCGTACACGTGCAGCACGGTGGGCCGGCGGCCGGCGCGCGCGCCGCGCCACAGCGTGCAGTATGTTATTATAATAATAAATATTGTGCGAGTCACCTTGTAGGTGTTGGTGACGGTCTGCACCTCGGGCCCGCCGTACACGTGCAGCACGGTGGGCCGGCGGCCGGCGCGCGCGCCGCGCCACAGCGTGCAGTATGTTATTATAATAATAAATATTGTGCGAGTCACCTTGTAGGTGTTGGTGACGGTCTGCACCTCGGGCCCGCCGTACACGTGCAGCACGGTGGGCCGGCGGCCGGCGCGCGCGCCGCGCCACAGCGTGCAGTATGTTATTATAATAATAAATATTGTGCGAGTCACCTTGTAGGTGTTGGTGACGGTCTGCACCTCGGGCCCGCCGTACACGTGCAGCACGGTGGGCCGGCGGCCGGCGCGCGCGCCGCGCCACAGCGTGCAGTATGTTATTATAATAATAAATATTGTGCGAGTCACCTTGTAGGTGTTGGTGACGGTCTGCACCTCGGGCCCGCCGTACACGTGCAGCACGGTGGGCCGGCGGCCGGCGCGCGCGCCGCGCCACAGCGTGCAGTATGTTATTATAATAATAAATATTGTGCGAGTCACCTTGTAGGTGTTGGTGACGGTCTGCACCTCGGGCCCGCCGTACACGTGCAGCACGGTGGGCCGGCGGCCGGCGCGCGCGCCGCGCCACAGCGTGCAGTATGCGCGCGCGCCGCACGACAGGCGCGTGGAGAACAGCTGCGGCGCCGGCAGCGCGCGCCCCAGCGCGTGCTCTGGGGTGGACATAGGCAAATCATTTACTGTACCCTAGCTGCGCCCCGCGGTACTACCTGCGTCGTACCTGCGGGAATTTCGGGATAAAATGTATCCCATGTGGTATTCTGATGTATAACCTATATTGCTGTAGAATGTCATCCAAATCCGTCCAGTAGTTTTTTGGTGACAGAGTAACAAACATACATTCATCCTAACAAACTTTCGTATTTCATACTAGCCGCACCCCGCGGTTTCAACCGCGTTCTACCAGTTCCCGCAGGAACTTCGCGATTAAAAGTACCCTCGCGGTTTCAACCGCGTTCTACCAGTTCCCGCAGGAACTTCGCGATTAAAAGTACCCTATGTCCTTTCTCAGGCTCTGGACTAACTGTGTACCAAATTTCATTCAAATCGGTTCAGTAGTTTTGGCGTGAAAGCGTAACAGACAGACAAAGTTACTTTCGCATTAATAATATTGGTTAGGATATTAGTAGGATGACCACATGGCATATATCATTATTAAGTATACCATCCCCGTAACTGATACTAAACGGGCCAAACCGCAAGTTATAATAAAAACTTGAGAGGTGTCAAGGGACACCCGGATGGAACGAAGTTTATTTATTATCAACAAAAGTAGTCGTCGCGACACCACACTGTTCAATGCGAAATAGAAAGACGAAACGAAAATATCTAGCTTGCTTTCTATAAGAGGGAGAGAGACATACAGAGAAACATGCGCACGCCAGAGAGAGACAGACAGAGAAACATGCGCGGCGCGCATGTTTCCGTGTCCGTCTCTCTCTGGCGTGCGCATGTTTCTCTGTCTGTCTTTCTCGCGCATGTTTCTCTGTCTGTCTCTCTCTGGCCTAAAAAAATGTCGTTACCTTTTTTTCCGTCTAGCCCCCTTTCGTAACGCGCGATAAGGAACTTCGTTTCAACCAGAGAAACTTGCCCACGCCAGAGAGAGACAGACAGAGAAACATGCGCGAGAGAGACAGACAGAGAAACTTGCGCACGCCAGAGAGAGACAGACACGGAAACTTGCGCGAGAGAGACAGACAGAGAAGCATGCGCGCCGCGCATGTTTCTCTGTCTGTCTCTCTCTCTCTCTCTCTCTTATAGAAAGCAAGCTAGATATTTTCGTTTCGTCTTTCTATTTCGCATTGAACAGTGTGGTGTCGCGACGATTATTTTTGTTGATAATAAATAAACTTCGTTCCATCCGGGTGTCCCTTGACACCTTTCAAGTTTTTTTTAACTAGCTGTGCCCCGCGGTTTCACCCACAGCGCACCCGTTCCCGTAAGAAATACGGGATAAATAGTATCTTTTATCCGTCTCCTGGTTCTACGCTTCCTCCCCACCAATTTACAGCCAAATCGGTTCAGCCGTTCTCGAGTTATAAATAGTGTAACTAACACGACTTTCTTTTATACAGGGCGTCCCACGGCCATGCCACATGGAGGGAAAGTACCTTAAATATTGTAGATAGAACATTTTACTGAAAGAAGACATTATTTTAATTTCAAAAACAATTTTAACTGCATTCATAGATTTTTGTATAATTACACGTTTGAACCGGGAATCGAACCCGCTACACGAAAAAAAATCACCCTGTAGCTTTATCATACCGATCGAAAGGGTTCATCAGAAGGATTATTTATTGCTAAATAATATAGCGTCAGAAATAAAAGGAAGACCATGAATTTTAACATTTGATGTGGAATTTCGTTCAGATTAATGAAGAGCTACCAACATTGCCGTAAGGACATACAACTGAAATTATCATAAGTACCTATTACTAATCAATGTACCCACAAAAAAAATTTAATATATCCACCACAGCAAGATCAAAAAAGCGACAGGGAGTGAAATAATCAAAAGAGTGCAACTTTGTATTCAACAGGAGGGGAGACATTTTGAGCAATTGATAAATTGATTAATTTTGTATTAAAAAAGTTAAAATTCATGGTCTCCTTTTACTTCAGTTAAAATGTTTTTGAAATTAAAATAATGTCTTCTTTCAGTAAAATGTTCTATCTAAATACAAAATTTAAGGTACTTTCCCTCCATGTGGCATGGCCGTGGGACGCCCTGTATATATGTATAAATGAAATAGTTTTACGCAAAATACATGTATGAAAAATTATAAGTAAGCTTTTATGTAATTATATTTTTAATCATATATTCAACAACTTTATGATATTTTTGGTGTAATTATATTTTTTAAGCCTAAAAGTTGAACAATTGACTTTTGTATTTGATTGCTCCGAATAAGACGTCAAACTCAAGCTTAGAACGTGCTAAGCTTCGATCAACAATACACAACTAGATGTCGGGTCGGCGCCAAAAATAAGTCTCGGTGAATAACGCCTCATTTGAAAAGTGAGGCGTTATTCTCACTTATTTTATTCATAAGATTTGCTACTTTATTGCAAGGTGTCATGGTTGTAATTAGGTTGAACGAACTGTTTTAAAACTTTTGTTTCAGTTCGGTAGTAAACAAAATAAGCTGTCACAAGGCTGTCACACGTCATCCACGCGGACAGTATTTAGCTTTGATTTTGTACGTGACCCGATATCTAGTTGTGTATTGTTGATCGAAGGTGCTACTGCTAAGTCATCAAAAATCGAATCTTAGTGTAGGGCCACATCTGCGGAACGTACGGCGCCGAACCTTCCGTTAAATACGCTCGTAGTGTATTTCAAGTTATCTATGACACATCAGTACGCGGCGTAATTTCGACTGATGTGTCATAGAGCGGAAGGTTCGGCGCCGTACGTTCCGCAGATGTGGCCCTACACTTAGACATGTCTAAGCCAAAGCATGACTTTTAGTGAAAGAATCGTTCTAAGTACCGTTTATTTAATCAAATCATGATGCTTATATCTTTGCTAAGCAATTGCTTAGCAAAGATATAATAATGACAGCCTCCGTGGTCTAGTGGTTTGAGCGCTCGGCTTACGATCCGGAGGTTCCGGGTTCGATTCCCGGTGGGGATATCTCACAAAAATCACTTTGTGAGACTGTCCTCAGTTTGGTTAGGGCATTGCAGGCTGAATCACCTGATTGCCCGAAAAGTAAGATGATTCCGTGCTTCGGAGGCACGTTAAGCCGTCGGTCCCGGTTCCTTTCTACGGATAGTAGTCGTTACATGAGCCATGTCAGAGGCCTTTGGCGGCTCAATAACTCTGACACCAGGATTGGTCAGGTTGACCATCCCCTCGATAAGAAGAAGAAGCAATTGCTTCGGCTAAGACTTGTCTTAGAAACGACTATTTATCTACGCCTAACACACAAAACTCACCTTTGATAAGTAGACCAGTCTCATTGCATTCGTCGTCATCGCCTCGCGTCACCCATGATCCGTTGAAACCGCGCAATTCCGGAGAATCTGATAGAAAAATATATAAAACACATTTCAACCTTGTCACGCCCCGCTATTGCACCCACGTTGTACCCGTTCCCGCGGGAATTCGTGGATAAAATGTATCCTATGTGTTATTCTGATGTATGTATAACCTATATTACTGTAAAGTTTCATCCAAATCCGTTGAGTAGTTTTTGCGTGAAAAAGTAACAAACATACATCCATCCTCAAACACTTTCGCATTTATAATATTACTAGCAGCGCCCCGCGGTTTTACCCGCGTTGTGCCCGTTCCCGTGGGAATTTCGGGAATTTTTTTACATAAAAACCTTCCTCTTGAATCACTCTACCTATTACAAAAAACCGCATCAAAATCCGTTGCGTAATTTTAAAGATTTAAGCATACAGACAGACAAACAGACACACGAAAAAGAGGCGACTTTATTTTATACTATGTAGTGATGTAGGAAAGGATATGGTTCGTGTTTGAGATCACCAACCCGCATTAGTCAAGCGTGGTGATTACGACATCCTCCTCACTGTACTGATATCTGAGAGATGAGAGGCCTTTGACCAGCAGTGGGACATTACAGGCTTCTTCTTGTTGAGTAGGTTAGTAGCCAACCCTGGTGTCGGAGTTTTTAGACCGCCTAAAGGCCTCCGACGTGGTCTAACGATTGAAACAACCGGGGCCGACAGTTTAACGTGCCCTCCGAAGCACGGTAGCGCTCAGATAGAAATAGATTTGTCTGGGTTGTCTGTACTTATATTATAAAGAGGTAATTTTTTTTAAGTTTGTTTGTTTGTATTTTCGAGCTAATCTCGGGAATTACCAGTCAGATTTGAATAATTCTTTTTGTAATAGATAGCCACATTCAACGGGAAGGTTATAGGCTATTTTTCATACCGAAATTCCCGTGGGAAAAGGCACAATGCGGGTAAAATGAGCCGCTGGTAGTATTTTATATATCACATACCGGGTGTATCAGCCAAATGGCCCGCAGGTACTAGCTCCGGCTTGAGATAGTAAACTCGCGTTCGTGCCGGAGTGCTGATGTTGGAGGATGTAATCACAGCTGTGGTGCATTCCTGGAACAATTTCAATGGAACCATTTTGATTAAAGTGTCGAGAACTAAACAATTTTGATTGAAGTGGCATAAACATGGATTAAAGTAAACAATTTTGATTCAGTTGTGGAAAAAACTAAATAGTTTTTATTCATGTGTGAAAAACTAACAATTTTAATTCAGATTTGAAAATCTAAACATTTTTTTTCAGATGTCAAAAACTAAACAATTTGTATTCAGATGTCAAAAATTAAATAATTTTTATAAAAGTGTCTAAAAAAAGGAACTTGAGAGGTGTCAAGGGACACCCGGATGGAACGAAGTTTATTTATTATCAACAAAAATAATCGTCACGACACCACACTGTTCAATGCGAAATAGAAAGACGAAACGAAAATATCTGGCTTGCTTTCTATAAGAGAGAGAGAGAGAGACAGACAGACAAACATGCGGACGCCGTGCGGCGTGCATATGTTTCACTGTCTGTCTCTCTCTCTTTAACGGCGTGCGCATGTTTCTCTGTCTGTCTCTCTCTAACGCAAAAAGTGTCGTTACAACTTTTCGTCTTAATTTTTTTCCGTCTAGCCCCCTTTCACAACGCGCGATAAGGAACTTCGTTCCAAAAAATTATAACATTGTTTATTACATTACATTATCCTACTAATATTATAAACTAGCAGCGCCCCGCGGTTTTACCAGCGTTGTGCCCGTTCCCGTGGGAATTTCGGGAATTTCTTTACATAAAAACCTTCCTCTTGAATCACTCTACCTATTACAAAAAACCGCATCAAAATTCGTTGCGTAATTTTAAAGATTTAAGCATACAGACAGACAAACAGTGTGACAGACACGAAAAAGAGACGACTTTATTTTATACTATGTAGAACATGCGAAACTATTGAACGGATATCTACATCAGTACAAGACATTGCGTTTTATCCCGAAATTCCCACGGGAACGCAACTAGTAATTAGTTACCTCATCAATATCAACAGTGCACGAATGGCCGACAGTGGTCAACAGCTTGGCGTTGTAGGGCTGCGGCGGCGACAGCGGCGACACGTACAGGTGCCGCTCCAGCGGCGTCTCGCGGAGCCCTACGAAGTATACCAGCTGGTTGGCGGCGTCTACCTGTGGGACAAAAATTTAATTCAAAAAACTTATACCGAAAAACAGGATAAACCGAATTATATCAAATATAGTTAAGACTACTTATTTTGTTTACTACCGAACTGAAAAAAAAGTTTTAAAACAGTTCGAAGTTCAACCTAATTACAACCATGACATCTAGCGATAAAGTAGCAAATCTTATGAATAAAATAAGGCGTTGTCCTAATAGAACGCAAATCGCGCGAATCGCGCGAATTTTACTCGTACGAACGCGCGATCAAACATATTGAACTCTAATAGGTGTCCTAACTGACAATCGCACGACGCGGTCTCAAATGTTTGAAACACGCGATGGTCGCATCGCTCGCATCGCGCATTCGCGTTCTATTAGGACAACGCCTAAGTGAGAATAACGCCTCACTTTTCAAAAGAGGCGTTATTCACCGAGACGTATTTTTTGCGCAACCCGACATCTAGTTGTGTATTGTTGATCGAAGGAAGTAGGAAATTCTCGCGTCACAATGTTAGTTACCACACTCCTCCGAAACGGCTTGACCGATGTTTATAAAATTTTATATACATATTCAGTGGGTCGGACAATCGGCTACTATCTATTTTTCATACCCCTAAGTAACCCTTAATTTTTTTAATCTATACAGTACAATCTCACTAATCCGGCACTTCAATAGATCGGCACGTCCAATAATCCAGCACACTCCGGCCACGCCTCCCTCACCCCTCTATACCTGTGCGCTTCGGTCGATGTGTCGTCGACTAGCAGTCTAACCTCAAACTTATCACGTGCACACCTCAATTAAGGATTATTTTAAAACTAGTTAATTACATATGTGCCTTCATGTTAATTTAATACATTACATACATTGAAATGCTTTATTTTATTAATTACCTATGACTTTTCACTATAATCCAGTAATCCGAACATTCCAATAATCCGGCACCGTCCGGTTTTTAATAGTGCCGGATTAGTGAGATTACACTGTACTAATATTATAAAGCTGCCGAGTTTGTTTGTTTGAACGCGCTAATCTCAGGAACTACTGGTCCGATTTGAAAAATTCTTTTCGTAATAGATAGCCACATTCAACGGGCAGGTTATAGACTATTTTTGATCCCGAACGCGGGTAAAACCGCGGGGTGCTACTAGTGTTGGTATAAGTGTGGTACGAACCCATATCTTGCGGCCCATGACCTCCCACTCGCCCGCAGTCAGCGCCTCCTTGCTGATGATGTTGGGACCGACGGCGCTCGTCTCTTCGTCTGTGATCATTAACTCTATTACCGCTGGAAAAAAGAGGGTATGTAATTCGTTTTGGCAGGTCTGAACATTCTGAACCTGAACAGTGTTCTACTTAAGTATAACGACTGTACATAAAAGTATACTCGTTATACTTCGGTATTCTCAGTATACTTATGATCACCATACAATAAACTTCTAAGTATACCCACTGCACATAAAAGTATACTTTAGTAAACTTGTTATACTTTGGTATTCTTAGTATACTTATGTTCACCATACAATGTACATCTAAGTATACCCACTCTAAATAAAATTATACTCGTTATACTAAGTTATACTAACCACAATTCGGTATACTCACTATACTTATGATCTCTTCTCGCGTTCAGTTTACACTTGTAAAGCATTAAGTGTAAATGGCCAGTCTCCTCCGTAGCCCAAATGAATGATATAGTCTCGGGGGTGGAGGGGAGGAAGTATAATATATCATGTATGTTGACCCAGGCGTCGGGAGCTGACTCGGTGAGAAGCACTTGGATATCCTGGATCGGCTGCGGAGAAAAAGATAATGAATGAACTAGCCGCGCTTTGTACCCGTTCCCGCGGGAATTTCGGGATAAAATGTATCCCGTGTGTTGGTCTGACGTTCCGGGTTCGATTCCCGGTGGGGATATCTCACAAAAATGTATTTGTGAGACTGTCTTCAGTTTGGTTAGGGCATTGCAGGCTGAATCACCTGATTGCCCGAAAAGTAAGATAATTCTGTGCTTCGGAGGCACGTTAAGCCGTCGGTCCCGGTTACTCTACGGATAGTAGTCGTTACATGAGCCATGTCAGGAGCCTTTGGCGGTTCAATAACTCTGACACCAGGATCGGTCAGGTTGGCCATCCACTCGATTAAGAAGAAGAAGTCTGATGAATCATTACATAGTATAAAACAAAGTTGCGTCTGTTTGTCGTCTGTTTGTCTGTTTGTCTGTATGCTTAAATCTTTAAAATTACGCAACGGATTTTGATGCGGTTTTTTGTAATAGGTAGAGTGATTCAAGAGGAAGGTGTTTATGTAAAAAAATTCCCGAAATTCCCACGGGAACGGGCACAACGCGGGTAATAACCTATATAACTGTAAAGTTTCATAAAAATCCTTCGAGTAGTTTTTGCGTGAGAGAGTAACAAACATACATCCATCCTCACAAACTTTCGCATTTATAGGTTTGAATTGCTGTGTCGGGGATTGTCACAGAACAGTGCGATATAATGCTTTCGTTTTCATTCATTTACTACTAGCAGCGCCCCGCGGTTTTACCCGCGTTGTACCCGTTCCCGCGGGAATTTCGGGATGAAAAATAGCCTATAACCTTCCCGTTGAATGTGGCTATCTAATACAAAAAGATTTATTCAAATCGGACTGATAATTCCTGAGATTACCTCGAACATACAAACAAACAAACAAACTTACAAATTTTACCTCTTTATAATATAAGCATAGATAACCTTCCCGTTACATGTGGCTATCCATTACAAAAAGAATTATTCAAATTGGATTGGTAGTTTCAAAAAATAGCACTTACATACAAAGTTAGAAATTTTACCTCTTCATAACATTAGTATCTAATAGACTATAATCAATTTTTTTTGGATACGCACAAAATGTGGACCAATGTCATCAATTTTCCAGCCAAAGACGATTGCTTCTGAAGAGGAAAAAGGTTTAGAGATAGGGTAAGAATGAAATAAAATTACTAAACCTTTTTCCTCTTCAGGAGCAATCGTCTTTGGCTGGAAAATTGATGACATTGGTCCACATTTTGTGCCAATCCAAAAAATAAAAAACTTGAGAGGTGTCATGGGACACCCGGATGGAACGAAGTTTATTTATTATCAACAAAAATAATCGTCGCGACACCACACTGTTCAATGCGAAATAGAAAGACGGAACGAAAATATCTAACTTGCTTTCTATAAAAGAGAGAGAGAGACTCTCTCGCGCATGTTTCTCTGTGTGTCTCTCTCTGGCGTGCGCAAGTTGCTCTGTCTGTCCCTCTCTGGCCTAAAAAGTGTCGTTACCTTTTTTTCCGTCTAGCCCCCTTTCGCAACGCGCGATAAAGAACTTCGTTCCAAAAATAGAGTATGCTAATATACCTGTTCGGGCGGTGCGTGCTGCGCGAGCGGCGCGAGTGCGGGCGGCGCGTGCTCAAATGTTGCGGGCACGCGGAACTCGCTCAGCGGGATCAGAGCCAGGGACAAGCGCTGTTGAGCGCGGTCCAGCAGCTGTACCCACACGCTGAGAACGAACGGAATATAATCGTATAGTATTAGCCTGTAATGTCCCACTGCTGGGCAAAGGCCTCTCATCTCACGTCAGATATCAGTACAGTGAGGAGGATGTCGAAATCACCACACTTGCCTACCGGGTTGGTGATCTCGAACCCGAGCCATGTTTGAAAAGTAGGAGACATGTTTTCGCTCGACCCGGGAATTGAACCCGGGACCTCAGTCTTGGCGGGCGATTGCACATGCCACTAGACCACCGAGGCGATTAATAATCATAAAAACAAGGTAAAAAAACAAGCATTTTTTTTCGTGCCCGTCGTCCCTGTGGTATGGGGGGGTGATTTTCGACCCTTACCTATATATATATATATGTATATATATCTACCTCTAGCCACCCTCTATTCCGCACTTTACTTAAGTCTGTAGGAAAATCTAGATTAGTCTATCTATTTGAACTGATTTTTAGTAGACACGACTTGGCGACCCTGTACACTCATCATGAGTGACACGACCGGGCGACCCTGTACACTCATCATGAGTGACACGACCGGGCGACCCAGTACACTCATTTTGAGTGACAGAACCAGCCAACCCTGTACACTCATTATGAGTGACACGACCAGGCGACCCAGTACACTCATCATGAGTGACACCGGGCGACCCTGTACACTCATCATGAGTGACCCCGGGCGCCTCTGTATACGTACTACTGCGAGCAGGGCGTCCAGCCGACTCGTGCCAGATACTCGAACCAGGGGAACACCTCCTTCAGCGGCTGACGCATCTCGTACCATCTGATGTCTGTCACTTCCATGTCGTTAGTGTCGGACGCTGCGAAATGACACTATTATTAATGATCGAAGTGGAAAAAATCCAAGTATAAGAATAAGAATAAGAATAATTGTATTTGCCTGGAAAATTGACGACATTTGAGAAGACTTGTAAGAAAAAATAGAGTATTATTAAGTTTGATATTTTTAGACCACCCAATGCAAATACTACATTATCCGAAACCGATTATTAGGAGACTAGCAGCGCCCCGCGGTTTTACCCGCGTTGTGCCCGTTCCCGTGGGAATTTCGGGATTTTTTTACATAAAAACCTTCCTCTTGAATCACTCTACCTATTACAAAAAACCGCATCAAAATCCGTTGCGTAATTTTAAAGATTTAAGCATACAGACAGACAAACAGACAGACACGAAAAAGAGACGACTTTATTTTATACTATGTAGTGAAGTTTGTGAGGATGTATGTATGTTTTTTACTCTTTCACACAAAATCTACTGAACGGATTTGAACGAAACATTAAATAATCTAGACTATACATCAGAATAACACATGGGATACATTTTATCCCGAATATCCCACAGAAGCAAGACAAGCCCGTTGTCACAGTGGCAGTGAGAGCGCTTACTGTGTCGGGGGTTGCGGGTTCGATTCCCGCCCGGAGTTAACCATATGTGAAGACATAGTTGTTGACGACGTCTGGGTGACAATTATATATTCTTACTAGCTGCGCCCCGCGGTTTCACTCGCGTTGTATCCGTTCCCGCGGGAATTTCGGGATGAAAAATAGATGTTATCCGATTCTCAGACCTACCCGATATGCACACAAAATTTCATGAGAATTGGTCGAGCCGTTTCAGAGCAGTTCAACCACGGTACCCGTTCCCGCGGGAATTTCGGGATGAAAAATAGATGTTGGCCGATTCTCAGACCTACTCAATATGCTCACAAAATTTCATGAGAATCGGTCGAGCCGTTTCGGAGGAGTACGCGAACGAACACTGTGACACGAGAATTTTATATATAAAGCCCCTCCCAGACGGGCCATACTTTTGATGAAATATGTGGCCACAAAATTGCCAACTATATCCCGGCAATACTAAAAACATTTTAATGCAGCATATGGCTGGAAAATGTTTATCTCGGCAATATTTCTGATGCAGTATATGGCTCAATATTTTGTCTTTACATGGGCCACATAAAGATGTAGTGAATACTCCTTTCCTATCGGCAAAACTCGGAACAACGATAACACCCGAATGGTGCCGATGTGTCTATGAATTACTGTATTATTCATGGAATTAGTAAGTACTACCGTACAACTTACTAATTCCATGGTATTATTAAATTACGTGTAGGTCATGGAATTAGTAAGTACTACCGGTAGTACTTACTAATTCCATGGTGTAGGTATCAAATAAATCGCATACTTTATTTATCAATGTCAAATGTCAAACTACCCGTTTGACGATGTTTCCATGGGTACTGACTGAGTGCGAGTGAAGTAGTAAGACAAAAACGAACATTTCCGAGAAAAAACGAATCGCGACAAACTTTACGTAGCATGAAAAAGGGACGCACTTATGCCGTAAAGCGAGACAACAATAAAAGTGGCTGAGAAATATTGCAGTATTTTCGATTGCGAAGCGAACTCTCCGGCCATATTGCCGAGACCCTAAACATTCATCGGCCATACTAAAAATATGTGACAACATATCCCGGATATACTACAAATATTGCAAAGTGTTGCAGAGTCTGGCCGTAAATGATGGCTGATGATGCCGGCCACACTATTGCAGCTAAACATTTTCGTGAAAATATGGCCCGTCTAGGAGCCCCTTAAGATAAAGTATTTGTGTATGTATATGTAGTAGTATCAGTGAGTTAGATTCCATATTACAAGCTTAGAGCTTAGTTTGGGTCTAATTAACCGTGAGTGAATTTGTCCGGGTGTATTTATTTATTAAACGGGTAAGTTCGACTATCGACGTGCCCTCCGAAGCACGGTAGCGCTCAGACAGAAATGCTACTATCGGCCACCCATCCCACTAGGGGCCGAGCTGCACGTTGCTTAACAGTCACAATGAGCTTACATCGCTTAATCAAACTACGCCGGGAACATGCAGAAGGCGGGTAAAATCTCGGGGCTAATCAACTAAACGGGTGAAACCGCGGGGATAGTCAACTAAACGGGTGAAACCGTGGGGATAGTCAACTAAACGGGTAAAACCGCGGGGATAGTCAACTATACGGGTAAAACCGCGGGGATAGTCAACTAAACGGGTAAAACCGCGGGGATAGTCAACTAAACGGGTAAAACCGCGGGGATAGTCAACTAAACGGGTAAAACCGCGGGGATAGTCAACTAAACGGGTAAAACCGCGGGGATAGTCAACTAAACGGGTATAACCGCGGGGATAGTCAACTAAACGGGTATAACCGCGGGGATAGTCAACTAAACGGGTAAAACCGCGGGGATAGTCAACTAAACGGGTATAACCGCGGGGATAGTCAACTAAGATACTTACAGTGCATCTCGTTGGCCCCTTCCTGATAGTAATCAAGCACAGTGGTCGGGGATGCTTTCTGTAGTCTGAACGTCACCAGCTTGAGTGTGGACTTGGCGTTACACGTGCCGGCGCGGGGGAATCTGAAATTATGAACAAAATAAGAGAGATATCGATTGAAAAATCTTAATCTTCTTCTTCATCGTGTGGACGGTCAACCTGACCAATCCTGGTGTCAAGAGTTATTGAGCCGCCGAAGGCCTCTGACATGGCTCATGTAACGACTACTATCCGTAGAAATTAACCGGGACCGACGGCTTAACGTGCCCTCCGACCGAAGCACGGAATCGTCTTACTTTTCGGGCAATCAGGTGATTCAGCCTGCAATGCCCTAACCAAGCTGAGGGCAGTCTCACAAAGAGATTTATGTGAGATATTGTCCCCACCGGGAATCGAAGCCGGTACCTCCGCATCGTGAGCCGAGCGCTCAAACCACAAGACCACGGAGGCTGTTAAAAAGTATAAAAGTGAAAGATTATACAGGCTTTTCGCCCCGAAATCCTCCCCGCGGGAACGAGTACGTTTCGGGGCACTGGCGGGTATAGTACCTGAACTCCTCGACCTCCCCACTGCTGCTCTGCGAGGACGGAAAGCTGTATATTTTGACGTCACTCTCATCCACCTCTTCGAACACAATGCGGTACACGTCATCTGGAAAAATAACATGATTTCATTATCACTACATAGTATAAAACAAAGTCGCTTTCCGCTGTCTGTCCCTATGTATGCTTAGATCTTTAAAACTACGCAACGGATTTTGACGCGGTTTTTTTATATAGATAGAGTGATTCAAGAGGAAGGTTTACATGTATAAAAATTCCTGAAATTTCCACGGGAACGGGAACAACGCGGGTAAAACCGCGGGGCGCTGCTAGTATTCATTATAATCACAAGCTGCCCCGCGCGGTGGTTCCACCCGCGACCCAATAGATGTCGCTAGTGTGAATCTAAACCATGCGGGGTGCCACCCAAACGCATACAAAAAAATTCATTCAAATCGGTCCAGCCGTTTAGGAGTTCAGTGACACAATCGTACATTATAATCTGTAGTAATATTATAAAGAGGTAAATTTGTAAGTTTGTTTGTTTGTATGTTCGAGGTAATCTCAGGAATTATCAGTCCGATTTGAATAATTCTTTTTGTTATAGATAGCCACATTCAACGCGAAGGTTATAGGCGATTTTTCATCCCGAAATTCCCACGGGAACGGGCTCAACGCGGGTAAAACCGCGGGGCGCCGCTAGTTATATATGTATATAAAGATGAGACCATGTCGGAGGCCTTTAGGCGGTCTAAAAACTCCGACACCAGGGTTGACCACTAGCCTACTTGAAATGAATAAATGAATTGTATATTTTCCTGCTCACTGTACTGATATCTTCAGTGAGAGAGGCCTTTGCCCAGCAGTGCGACATTACAGGCTAATCTTCTTACTAATATTGTAAATGCGAAAGTTTGTGAGAATGTATGTATGTATGTTTGTTACTCATTCACGCAAAAACTACTAAACGAATTTGGGTTAAACTTTACAGTAATATAGGTGATACATCAGGATAACACATGGGATACATTTTATCCCGAAATTCCCGCGAGAACGGATTAAACGCGGGTGAAAATCGGGGCACGGCTAGTATATACTATATAATTATTGTAATTACATCCTCCTCACTGTACTGATATCTTCGGTGAGATGAGAGGCCTTTGCCCAGCAGTGGGACATTACATGCTTATCTTATATATAAAATTCTCGTGTCACAGTGTTCGTTCGCGTACTCCTCCGAAACGGCTCGACCGATTCTCATGAAATTTTGTGAGCATATTGAGTAGGTCTGAGAATCGGCCAACGTCTATTTTTCATCCCGAAATTCCCGCGGGAACGGGTACAACGCGGGTAAAACCGAGGGGCGCGGCTAGTTTACTATAATAATGTTGTTGTACCGTCTGACTGCGGCTGCCACCAGAAGCCTGTATATCTGGAGAACTCCTCCTGAGTGACGTAACACGGGACGCCGGCCTGTCGCGGGTCGTCCGCTAACCTGAAAAGGATAAAGTACGGTTTAAGCCTGTAAGATTTCGTTTTAGAACTGTAAAAATTATAACACGGAATCTGTCTTTTTTAATGACAAGCCCGTTGTCACAGTGGCAGTGAGAGCGGTTACTGTGTCGGGGGTTGCGGGTTCGATTCAACGGAGTAACAATATGTGAAGACATAGTTGTTGACGACGTCTGGGTGTCAATTATATATTCTTATAAAGTATTTGTGTATGTATATGTAGTAGTATCAGTGAGTTAGATTCCATGATACAAGCTTAGAACTTCTGGGTCTAATTAACCGTGAGTAAATTTGTCCTGTAAATATATATTGATTTATTATTAACACCCCCTATTTTGGGTAGGTGATAAAACTTGAAACCTACCTCAACGGCTCATGTCCTTTACATGCATAAGTAAGTCTCGTAGGCCTCCGCAGGCGTCCGCCCGCCAGCCAGATGTCCCCGCGCGCCGCGTGCGCCACCAGCGCGGGGGTGGAGGGGCACATCGCCGGCGTCAGCGGCGCTCCGCCCCCGGACGGCAGCGAGCGCGGGATTAGGGGCGGCGACTGGAAACAGTATGGGTAAGTATGTTAGAGGCCAACCCTGAGCTCTACGAATACACAGATGGACTTAAAAAATGTGTTCTACACTAATATTATAAAGAGGAAAACTTTGTTTGTTTGTTTGTTTGTTTGTATGAAGAATCATCTTACTTTTCGGGCAATCAGGTGATTCAGCCTGCAATGCCCTAACCAAACTGAGGACAGTCTCACAAAGTGATTTTTGTGAGGTATCCCTACCGGGAACCGAACCCGGAACCTCCGGATCGTGAGCCGAGTACTCAAACCACAAGACCACGGAGGCTGTTGCGTAGAAATAAAACTATTGGCCACCCATCCTTGTAGAGGTCAAGCTGCACGTTGCGGGTTTTTATTATTTGTTTAAACGAGCTAATCTCAAAAATTCCCAATCCGATTTGAATAATTCTTTTTGTAATAGATAGCTACATTCAACGGGAAGGTTATAGGCTATTTTTCATCCCGAAATTCAAACGGGAACGGGCACAACGCGGGTAAAACTGCGGGTAAAACTTTTACATAAAAACCTTCCTCTTGAATCACTCTACCTATTACAAAAAACCGCATCAAAATCCGTTGCGTAATTTTAAAGATTTAAGCATACAGACAAACAAACAGACAAAAATAGCGACTTTGTTTTATACTATGTAGTGATATATATATGTATACATATATGTAATGACATAATCGGGGCCTAAATTAAGTTTACCTTTAGCAAGACAAACACTTATTTCATGTTAAGAAAACATTGTGATTACAGTACTGTTTACAAAATACATCAATTATGTTTTCTTTTAAAGATAATGATTTAGAAATAAATAATTATTTTACATATATACTAGCAGCGCACCGCGGTTTTACCCGCGTCGTACCCATTCCCGTGGGAATTTCAGGATGAAAAGTAGCCTATAACCTAGTTAAATATGACTATCCATTACAAAAAGAATTATTCAAATCGGACCAGTAGTTCCTGAGATTAGCTCGTTCAAACAAACAAACTGCAGCTTTATAATATTAGTATACTAGCTGCGCTCCGCGGTTTCACCCACGTTGTACCCGTTCCCGCGGGAATTTCGGGATAAAATGTATTCCATGTGTTATTCTGATGTGTAACCTATATTACTGTATCCAAATCCATTCAGTAGTTTTTGCGTGAAAGAGCAACAAACATACATCCATACATCCGTCCATACATACATCCATCCTCACAAACTTTCGCATTTATAATATTAGTAGGATTGGTCAGGTTGACAATCCACTCGATAAGAAGAAGTAGGATGGAGATTTTATTTCATCACCTGTCCAGGTCTCTCTTCAGCAACAAACAGCGAAGACGCACAAGGGAACAGCACCCGGCCCGTCTTCGCGTGGAGCTCATAAGAGAATATGCCCCAAGCGGCGACCCGCTGCCGTTCCCACAGGAGCTGCTCCTCTCGGGACCACTTGCCGGAGGTCACGCCGAGTGCTACCGACTCGAAGAGGGGTTTCCATTCTAACCTGGAATAGGGAATTATATTAAGTACTAGCAGCGCCCCACGGTTTTACCCGCGTTGTGCCCGTTCCCGTGGGAATTTCGGGAATTTTTTTACATAAAAACCTTTCTCTTGAATCACTCTACCTATTACAAAAAACCGCATCAAAATCCGTTGCGTAATTTTAAAGATTTAAGCATACAGACAAACAGACAAAACTTTGTTTTATACTATGTAGTGAAGTAAGTTTGAGCCATGTCGGAGGCCTTTGGAGGCTATAACTCTGCTACCTCTCTGCTATAACTCTGCTATAACTCTGCCACCAGGATTGGTCAGGTTGACCATCCACTCGATGAAGAAGAAGAAGAAGTAAGTTTGTGTAGGGACGCGCGAAAACATGCTTCCTACTTTCCAAACACGGTTCTGGTTTGACATCACGAACCCGCATTAGTCAAGCGCGGTGATTACGACATCCTCCTCACTGCACTGATATCTGAGAGATGAGAGGCCTTTGCCCAGCAGTGGGACATTACAGGCTATGCATTTTTAATTATTTTTAAATACCTAAGTTTGTGTATGTTAGTGCGCTGGTGTCAGAGTTTATAGACCACCTAGGCCTCCGGCATGGTCTGACGATTGATACGACCGGGACCGACAATTTAACGTGCCCTGATAGAAATGCCACTATCGGTCACCCAGTAGGGGCCGAGCTGTCCTTGCTTAACAATGGCAATGAGTTAGCACTACTCAGTCAAGCTATGTCACAAATTAATAAATTGGATTATTATTAAACTAGCAGCGCTCCGCGGTTTTACCCAAGTTGTGCTCGTTCCCGTGGGAATTTCGGGAATTTTTATACATATAAACCTTCGTCTTGAATGACTCTATCTATTTTAAAAAACAGTGTCAAAATCCGTTGCGTAGTTTTAAAGATCTAGGCATACATAGGGACAGACAGACAGCGGAAAGCGACTTTGTTTTATACTATGTAGTGATAATAATCATTCAGTTTATATAAAAATCCAAACTGTCTGGTAGTATAATAACACAGAAACAACTGGACCAATTTTTAACAAAACATATCTAAGAACCACCGCAAAGAAACTGGCTTTCAAATGAAGAAACCACATTAAAAATCAGTCCATCTATATATATGAAATTCAAAGTCCTGACAGACTGACTGATAATCAACGCACAGCTTCAACCGCCACACCTAGAAACATGAAATTTGGCAGGAAGGTTCTTCAAGTGACGTAAGTGCACACTAAGGCGGCCCCTAGACGATCAATTATATTGCGCAATATTGAATATTGTGCAATATAATTAACCGTCTAGGGCTTATTTTGAAGACTGCGCAATGATTGAACGAAAGTTTGAGCGAGTTTAATTTTTATTGTACAATATTTAATATTGAACAATATTGCTTCGTGTAGGGTCAGTATTGCGCAATATTTGACATGTTGCTCGGGATCAAACTATTCTCCGACTGAACAAGAAAACATTGCACAATTTTCTTATTGTGCAATATAATTGACCGTTTGGATCCAAACGCAATTCAATCTTATTGCACAATTAAATATATTGTACAATGTTATTGTAGGTCTAGGGGCCTCCTAAGAAAGGATTTTCGAAATTCCTACGGGAATGGGCTCAACGCGGACAAAGCTGCGGGGCGCTGCTAGTCTATTTGAGAGCTACAAGCCACAGACACACACATATCAGCATCCCCTTTTTCTTCAGGGGTTAGAATATAAAGGACACTTTCATTCATTTCGAGAAGGTTAGTGGTCAACCGTGGTTTCAGAGTTTATAGACCACCTAAAGGCCGCTGATATGGTTGACCGAATGAAATAACCAGGCAAAGGCAACAATTAACAAGCCCTCTGAGATCTGACGATTTAAGTAATCTATTGCTTAACGTGCCCTCCGAAGCACGGTAGTACTGAAGGACGCTACTGTTTCTATGCTCATAGAATAAAGGCCTCCTCCCATTACACCGTATCATACCATGACCGTGCTATGAACGTGTCAGGCAAAAAAGTATTCTTTATATTGAAAAGTTTGGGACTATGCTCACTAGACCGTTCCGTCACCAACCAACAACGTCGACTATTCTCACCTAATATTTTGCCGGTGCTGACACGTTCATAGCACGGTCATGGTATGATATGGTGTAATGGGTAGAAACCTTTAAGCTGAAGCGTTTGATTTTTGGTTACTTTGAATGCGGAACTCTCAGGAGCTTCCAGTCCGATACAAATAATTGTTTTAGCACTGTATAGCCACATTCAAAAGGAAGGTTATAGGCTTCTTTTTATCCCAAAATTCCTACAGGAACAGGTACATTACGGGTAAAACTGCAGGGCGCAGCTAGTATAGTAAAACAGTACGATATTTACCTCGCCTCCGACGGTTGTTGGTTCGGAGATATATCTGTGTATAGCAGAGTTACTTCCCACCCATGCTGGGGTATTCTCAGGAAATAAATCCTCATTTTACCATTGCTAAGTCTCCTAAACGATATTGCATTAGGAACCATCGTAAATAGCATGGATAACTCCTTTCTTAAATCGTGAACTGCCTGCCGCACTTCTGCCCAAGAATACTTCTTCTCCGGCGCTCTAACCACTTCCCCGGCAGCAGCGCCGTCTCCAGCTTCTCTCTCCTCCATAATAAACCACTTTTTCACACAAAAATTACCAAGTTTCAACAATTTAAAGACATCCTTGGTGGTAAAGACAAAAAGGTTTTATATCGATGACACGTAGGTTTTTAATATATACATATATTTGACTACTAACATGAATATTTAACGATAATTCTCATTAGAAATTACAATTATGTAGGCACAACGATTTTTATTCGTTCTAAAGCTAATGCTGTTTCGTTATGACTTTTATCTTGACAAATTCCAAAAAACGGATGATTTTTTTGGAGTCGGTGACCGCAGTCGTAAAGATATTTTTCTTTTCACTTTTGAGTACTACGCGTTTCCGTTCGAATGGGTAATTCGGACTCCGATCTTAGAATATTTTTAGAATAAATCGTAACCTAACTAGTAGAAACCTTGAATTTAGAACACTATAGTATCAATAAATGAATTGTATTGTACATTAGCATATTCTATTCAATGTTAATTATGAAATCAATTAACATCTTAAAAGTGGTGCAATAAAACAATCAGCTGATAAAACTCGAACTTAGGGATGGGTAAAAAATATCGATATATCAAAATATCGATATTTTTTCAGAAAAATATCGATACTAATTAGCGATATTTTTTCCCGCGATATATCAATTTTCGATATTTATTTTCAGATATCAAAATCGATATATTTTTAAAGCTCTGCTGTCTGCTCATGCGTCACATCATGATTTTGACATATACGATTTCTTAAATTTAGAAAATATGCAGTAGGCTGTATGGGTTTAGTTTCTTTGCTACAAACACAAACAAAAATTACTCTTTAAAATTAGTCACCGAGCAAAGCAAACACCAACATGTACTTCAAAATGTATCTGGTTTAGAAAACGCTAAATTATGTGTCCCGAGTTAAAACCTTTGTTTCTATGTATTAGGGCTCCCACACAAAACTGCGATGCGATGCGATGCGAACTGAAATAGTTATATCTATCGCCATTACTACAGTACAAAGAAAAGAGATGAATATATTAAATGGAATTCGCATCGCATCGCATCGCAGTTTTGTGTGGCAGCCCTTAGTCACTGAATTTAACTTATTAAATAACAAAACACTACGTAAATCTAACCACCGACAGTATTAAAATTATTGAAATGAAAAGTCACAATGTCACCCGCAACTGACGCAAACAAAATTTCGCGACATTGACAACTTTAACATGTCATAGAATATTATTTTGTTATGCCACGGAGTGATGTTTTGCATTCATTTCATAGACAATTTAACACAGATCATAATAAAATAGTTTGAACAAACCATTAGCAAACAGAGAATAAGTATTTCCAAATTGTCCGAACGTATCAAGCGTTCAGTAGTATCATTCAGTGGTAAATTTGGCTGTGCCAAATGATAGGAGCAGATTAACAGGGGCACACATCAAACAAAGAGTGCTCCTGATGTCAATATCAGACAAATACTGGTTTGACTAATGTTTTTAAAACATTAGTCAAACCAGTATTTGTCAATATCAGATGTCAATATCAGGATCAATATCAATATCATTTACATCAGGAGCACTCTTTGTTTGATAGAAGAAAAAAAAAACATTGTTTTTTTTGTTTCGTTTTTTATGTCAAGTCAAGCAATTCGATTTTTTTTGTATTAATAAATCTTATGTTGAAACAGCCACATGTGTATTTGCTTTAAAATTTCGATAATTTCGGCAATTTTTATAAATAATTGCAAATTGGGCAAAAAATATCGATATATCGAAATATCGATATTTCTTGGGTGATATATATCGATATATTTGAAAAATATCGATACGATATATATCGATATTTTTTTTCCATTTGCCCATCCCTAGCAAATGCGAGCGGCAACCTACTCGCCGGAACTGCGGCATGGAGTTGCTCATTTCCGGTTAAATGGCAACACTTAATGCTGTAAATAAGTTCTGACATTTGTTTGAAGGTTTGACATAAATATGTGTAGATCTGTGGAATGAAGATTGATTAAATTACTATAGCAACTCGTGTAAATCTTGAATCGAGTATGGACGGATTTAGTTCGAGTAGGGATGGGCAAATGGAAAAAAAATATCGATATATATCGTATCGATATTTTTCAAATATATCGATATATATCACCCAAGAAATATCGATATTTCGATATATCGATATTTTTTGCCCAATTTGCAATTATTTATAAAAATTGCCGAAATTATCGAAATTTTAAAGCAAATACACATGTGGCTGTTTCAACATAAGATTTATTAATACAAAAAAAATCGAATTGCTTGACTTGACATAAAAAACGAAACAAAAAAAACAATGTTTTTTTTTTCTTCTATCAAACAAAGAGTGCTCCTGATGTAAATGATATTGATATTGATCCTGATATTGACATCTGATATTGACAAATACTGGTTTGACTAATGTTTTAAAAACATTAGTCAAACCAGTATTTGTCTGATATTGACATCAGGAGCACTCTTTGTTTGATGTGTGCCCCTGTTAATCTGCTCCTATCATTTGGCACAGCCAAATTTACCACTGAATGATACTACTGAACGCTTGATACGTTCGGACAATTTGGAAATACTTATTCTCTGTTTGCTAATGGTTTGTTCAAACTATTTTATTATGATCTGTGTTAAATTGTCTATGAAATGAATGCAAAACATCACTCCGTGGCATAACAAAATAATATTCTATGACATGTTAAAGTTGTCAATGTCGCGAAATTTTGTTTGCGTCAGTTGCGGGTGACATTGTGACTTTTCATTTCAATAATTTTAATACTGTCGGTGGTTAGATTTACGTAGTGTTTTGTTATTTAATAAGTTAAATTCAGTGACTAAGGGCTGCCACACAAAACTGCGATGCGATGCGATGCGAATTCCATTTAATATATTCATCTCTTTTCTTTGTACTGTAGTAATGGCGATAGATATAACTATTTCAGTTCGCATCGCATCGCATCGCAGTTTTGTGTGGGAGCCCTAATACATAGAAACAAAGGTTTTAACTCGGGACACATAATTTAGCGTTTTCTAAACCAGATACATTTTGAAGTACATGTTGGTGTTTGCTTTGCTCGGTGACTAATTTTAAAGAGTAATTTTTGTTTGTGTTTGTAGCAAAGAAACTAAACCCATACAGCCTACTGCATATTTTCTAAATTTAAGAAATCGTATATGTCAAAATCATGATGTGACGCATGAGCAGACAGCAGAGCTTTAAAAATATATCGATTTTGATATCTGAAAATAAATATCGAAAATTGATATATCGCGGGAAAAAATATCGCTAATTAGTATCGATATTTTTCTGAAAAAATATCGATATTTTGATATATCGATATTTTTTACCCATCCCTACATTTGTCAAATAGATACAACTTCACGTCAGTCCGGAAGTCATCCAAAAAGCCAAAAGGCAAGCGAATCGAATAATCAAACAACAAACATGTCGCTTTAGCGGATAAAACCCTGTGTTTTATTTATAAATTTACACGCTAATTAAAATGGCTGTATCGTCAAATGTGTTACGGACTTGTGGTTTACTGTTACACTTAATTTTCCATGTGCATTCAGCAGTGAATAATGAATCGGATTTATTTATAAATACGCTTGAAGTGGGTAGTATAAACTGCGATAGTGATAAATGTAAATATTTTTTGTTGGTGAACGGTGGTGAATTCCTGGGACATTATCCATGGAGGTTGACCTCCGAAGAAGGCTCCAAAGGCAGCCCCTGTGATACTATTTACCCGGATTACGAATTAAAAGAAATTGAGACTGCAAAAACCCATACGAAACTTGAAATAACGATACCAAATGTTGCGCCAAAAATATTTTTTTGTCTCTCAAACAAATCGAAAACCACCCCTTTTGGGGGTGAATTTGTGCATCAGGGTACGGAATATTTTTTGGACCCAAAGAACGATATTGGTGCGTCGAAAAATGGAGAAAAATCGTAAGTACACTGACCTATAACAACATTTTATTTTCGGACGCAAATTTTAATGTATTATTAATTAAACATCTAACGACAATTTTAATAGTCCCAGAGAGTCCTAGTCTTCTTTTTTACTCCAGTAGTCTATTATAGTCAACTATAAATATACGACCTCAGACTGCATACAAAGCATTTTTTCTAATGAACTGCATTCCTAGAATATATATAACGTAGATAGCGCGATGACTCACTTTATATACTTACATAATTAAATTAATTGCTATCACTACATATCACTACATATTATAAAACAAAGTCCCCGGCCGCGTCTGTCAGTCTGTCTTTTCACGATAAACTTAAATACTATTGCACGGATTTTGTCGCGTTATTTTTAAATAGATAGAGTGATTCAAGAGGAAGGTTTATATGTATAAATATTCCCGAAATTCCCACGGGATCGGGCACAACGCGGGTAAAACCGCGGGGCGCTGCTAGTACTTACATAATTAAATTAACACAGTATTTGCAATAGAAAACTCTATATTTATAGTTTTTATATTTTCCTTTCAATCACTACATAGTACCTATAAAATAAAGTCGTCTCTTTTTCGTGTCTGTCACACTGTTTGTCTGTCTGTATGCTTAAATCTTTAAAATTACGCAACGGATTTTGATGCGGTTTTTTGTAATAGGTAGAGTGATTCAAGAGGAAGGTTTTTATGTAAAAAAATTCCCGAAATTCCCACGGGAACGGGCACAACGCGGGTAAAACCGCGGGGCGCTGCTAGTAAAAGATAAAACAGACCTAATTAGTCTATGAAATAGTACCTATTTGAGTTATCTACACTAATATTTTATAGAGGAAAACTTTGTTTGTTTGGTTGTAATGAATAGGCTCAAAAACTACTGGACCGTTTTTAAAATTTCTTTCACCATTCGGAAGCTACATAATCCACGAGTAACATAGGCTATTTTTCATCCCGAAATTCCCACAGGAATGGACACAACGCGTATAAACCGCGGGGCGCTGCTAGTTTTAAATTAACTACTGATTTGAGAACAAAAATACCTCTTCACTATGTAACGGTACATTAATGATTTTGGGTCCCCGGACAGTCTCCTTTGGTTCAAAAAAACCCTGTATGGAATTTATAGAAATAGAAATAGAAATAGAAATCGTTTATTCACAACATAAAAGAGACGATGTACAAAAAATAATAAAGTAAACAAAAAATAAGAAAGAAAATACGAGAAAGGACAAAAATTATAAAATTATTATTGTGTTTTCTATTTTATATAACTATGTGTTAATTGTAATTTAACACAATTTAAAAAGGAGGTTCTATTCAGTCCAGTTTGTAGAGAAAAACTTTAATTTTAGTTTGAACTAGCTGCGCGCCGCGGTTTTACCCGCGTTGTGCCCGTTCCCGTGGGAATTTCGGGATGAAAAGTAGCCTATAACATTCCCGTTGAATTTGTCTATTAATTACAAAAAGAATTATTCAAATCAGATTGGTGGTTTTTGAGATTAGCGCGTTCAAACAAACAAACAAATTCTGCAGCTTTATAATATGAGTAGGTATATATTGGAATTAATTTTTTTATCTAATTATACAATTACTAGCAGCGCTCCGCGGTTTGAACCGCGTTGTGTCCGTTCCCGTGGGAATTTCGAGATAAAAAATAGCCTTTAACTTTTCCATAGAAAGTGAATTGAATTAGTTAGATGATCAATATTAATAAAGCTTAACACTTAATTTTTTTTTGTTTTTTGCTCGATTAAACATGCTAATGTGTTACAATTGGTAGTGTCCGAGACACTACCAATCCAATTTGAATACCTAATTCTTTTTATAATCGATAGCCACATTCAATAGGAAGAGTATACGCTATATATCATCCCGAAATTCCCACGGGAACGGACACAACCCGGATAAAACTGTGGGGCGCTTCCTTAGTTAAATTTTGCTTAACTTTTCCATGGTGTTCATTCTAATACTCTATTGGACACTCAATCCAATTTCGCCCGAGACCGCTAGTCTTGCGTGTATACGTACATTGACCCAAGAAAATGTCATTATTTATATACAACTCCTTCCCATAATAGACGGGTGATTTCCCACCCCCTAGCTATATTTGTCTAGGTCTAGCCACCGTCCGTTCAGCACTTAAGTCTGTAGGAAAATCTAGATTAAACTTAGTCTATCTATGTCCGTCCTTTTCGTTCTAAATATACCTAGACGTTTTGTTTTTATTGGAAGTTGGCTGTGTCATAACGTAAAAACCGACCAAGTGCGAGTCGGACGTACGCACGGAGGGTTCCGTACTTAAAAAAACGGCAAAAAATCACGTTTGTTGTATGGGAGCCCTCTTGAATATTTGTTTTATTTTATTATTAGTATTTGTTGATATAGTGGCAATAGAAATATGTACATCATCTGTGAAAATTTCAACTGTCTAGCTATCACCGTTCTTGAGATACAGCCTGGTGACAGACGGACGGACGGACAGCGAAGTCTCAGTAATAGGGTCCCGTTTTTACCCTTTGAGTACGGAACCCTGAAAAGTATTAGTGTTTATATATATACTAGGTACCGATATGTACTCGTAATAACGTTCTAGTATTTTGAATTGAAACTACTTTTACGTTCACACTTCGCTTTTATTTTACACTAGCAGCGCCTCGCGGTTTTACCCGCGTTGTACCCGTTTCCGCGGGAATTTCGGGATGAAAAATAGCCTATAACCTTCCCGTTGAATGTGGCTATCTATTACAAAAAGAGTTATTCAAATCGGACTGATAATTCCTGAGATTACCTCGAACATACAAACAAACAAACAAACTTACAAATTTTACCTCTTTATAATATTAGTGTAGACTAGCCGCGCCCCGCGGTGTTACCCGCGGGAACGGGCACAACGCGGGTCAAACCGCAAGGCTCTGCTAGTCTTTCATAACTAAAATATTGATAAAATCTGTCCAAATTGATCTAGTATATTGCTCTTGCCAACTAGGTCTAATATTCATCTTATATATAAAATTCTCGTGTCACAGTGTTCGTTCGCGTACTCCTCCGAAACGGCTCGACCGATTCTCATGAAATTTTGTGAGCATATTGAGTAGGTCTGAGAATCGGCCAACATCTATTTTTCATCCCGAAATTCCCGCGGGAACGGGTACAACGCGAGTGAAACCGCGGGGCGCAGCTAGTCTTAGTGCTTGTCCACGTTGAAAGCGCGGGCGCGGGCGCGGTGGAGGGCGCGGGAAACGTCGCGAGCTCGTGTTCACGTTAACCGCCAGGCGTTCGCGCGAATGTGACGTTTTGTCAGAGGTCGTAAACATATCAGGAAACATTATACTAAATGAAACGGGTCTGTATCGCGGTGAGTTCACACTAAATGTTGTCTATTCGTTAATAAGTGACAGGAGTAATTTTAAATATTTGTATATATAGACCTTCCGCTGTCACTCAATTTAGATCTCATTTAAGTAAACTATTATTAGAAAAATGTTATTATTCTGTCTCAGATTTCCTAAATGATTCCTGTTTATAGTTATTTCATAGTTGTTTGTATATTTTATAGTTGTTTATGGTTAGTTATGTTTATGTTTTTTATTTTTATATAATAATATTATTACATAATTAGTTACTTTATGTTTACGTTATAAGTTTCTTCTTTAAATTCGTATGCCAAAAGGCGGAATATGAGTTTTAAAAAAACAATGTAACCCGTATTCGAACAAATAAATAATTTTGATTTGATTTGATTTGATTCAGTCCTGATTTTAGTAATAAGTCCATGGGTTGAACTTACCTGACGTCGCGAGTAAATCGCGCGCGCCACCGCGCTAGTTTGACGTGAACACACACAAACGTCTCAAGCGTTTGAAATTGGAGCGAGCCAGTGGTCCGATTTTGCAAAGTTGGGACATAGGGCTTCAAAATCATTTTTTTGTATTCTTTGCATGGAAACAAACATTTTATGTTCCAATTGGAAAACTATCAGAAGAAGCTGCAGAGTCTAGAAACAAAGATTTCAGAAGGTACCGTGAAAGTCATTCACGTAAAATTAACCGGACTGCTTGTAATCAGGATATTATTAATAACTTGTTGATTAGTTCTGATCCCTATATATCAACAAAGAGGCATAAAATAATTCGTGTACATAAAATGCTTTCAGAAGACGCGAAAGCATTGCTATTACCTGATAGTTTTGATAAAGATGATGAGCAAGAAAACATTGAATTTATAAATGTAGAAACTATCATCGAAGGACAATGACAGGAAAATTTGATTTGTGTAATTTACTTTTTTTAAGTGCTTGTTTTTAAGTCTGTGTGAGTGGAATATGCCTCTTGGGGACACCACTTAAAAAAAACGCACTTTATTCTCTACCTCTGGGGTGGTGTGGAAATGAGAATGAAAAGTGAAATTTCTCAAAAATCGGGGCAAATCGAGGGTTGGCATATAGCTTTTAATTTAGCACTAAAATAGTGTTATCCAAATCTGAAAACCATATTTTGAGACATTTTGAGACTTTCAAGATATTCGAAATAATGTGTTTTTTTCCATACAAAAAATAATTCAATGACGTATATCTCGAAAAATATAAGGTTTTATCAAAAATTACCATCTATAAAAACATCTTGTATTTAATAGCAAAACCCAAATATGCAATAAAAATATTAAAAATACGAAGTAAATTTTCGCGATTGCCTATGTCCACTACGAGCGATTTTCGGACCATATTTGTGGAGCGCGCCGCGCGCGCTAGTCGCTAGTTAGCTCGCTACTTACACCGCACTCGCGTTTTGAACGTGAACACTTGGATATCACGTCATATGTTTGATATTTCGTGACCGCGCCCGCCACCGCGCCCGCGAGTCAACGTGGGCAAGCACTTATATATAAAATTCTCGTGTCACAGTGTTCGTTCGCGTACTCCTCCGAAACGGCTCGACCGATACTCATGAAATTTGTGAGCATATTGAGTAGGTCTGAGAATCGGCCAACGTCTATTTTTCATCCCGAAATTCCCGCGGGAACGGGTACCGTGGTTGAACTCCTCTGAAACGGCTCGACCGATTCTCATGAAATTTTGTGTACATATCGGGTAGGCCTGAGAATCTGACAACATCAATTTTCATCCCGAAATTCCCGCGGGAACGGGTACAACGCGGGTGAAACCGCGGGGCGCAGCTAGTTTCATATAAAGCTTTGAAAGCGGTAACAAATATTTACCTTGGTGCCTAGTTAATGAATAATATGAAATCTATTTGAGAATCAACCTTGAAGATAGACAAGCGATTTCTACAGCCACCGAAATAATAGATTTTTTACGATATTATTTGATTGCTTCCAGGCGATAGCCGATACGAAGTACAATCGACACGTTTATCAATCGACCCTTTATAAAAACACTTAATTTACAAAAGAGTTGAGTCTATAAAAAAACTATTTTTTTTTGTATGTACAATGTAGTAGTATCAGTTAGTAAGATTCCATAATACAAGCTTAGAGCTTAGTTTAGGTCTAATTAACCGTGTATTTATTTCCGTTAGTTAAAAAGTGGTCATGAACAAACTATTCCTATTGTACTAACTAGAAATCTTTATCACTCCTGATGTTTATAGCCAACGAATCTGTTTTATGTTTATTGGTTCAGTAATATAAATGTGGGAGATAGGAAAATGAAAAATATTTATTTCGAACAAAATGCACTTACAGATAAGACTTAAAATTAAATTATAAAAATATTCTTAGTACAGCATAAAACATGTACAATTTGTCGACGGAGTAACAAATTTGAATGTCTATATGTCTTCTCACTAGGCAAGCCTGTATCGAGAAGAAAAGATAAAATAAAACCAAATATCGGGTAGATTATATTATACTCGCGCCCTGCGGTTTTACCCGCACAGTACCCGCAGGTTAGGCCCATCTCGTAGCCAGATTTGGTAGCTAGCTACGAAATGAGAAAAGTGTTTTCCCATCTTATAGCTAGCTACTAAATGGGAACGATCTTTTTTTTACTAGTTAAAATCCTAAATCTTTGACTTTCGAATTCCCATTTCGTAGCCAGCTTCGAATCGGGATTATTTCTCCCATTTGGAAGCTAGCTACCAAATCTGGCTACGAGATGGGCCTAAACCGTACCCGCTCCCGTGAGTATTTCGGGATGAAAAATATCCTTTAACCTTCCTGTTGAATGTCTAGATCTATTACAAAGAGAATTATTGAAATCGGATAATTTTTTTTCTGAAATTGGCACGTACAAACAAACAAAAAAAAACAGCTTTATTTGTACCGCGTTGTACCCGTTCCCGCGGGAATTCCGGGATAAAATATATCCCATAAGTAAGTAATTCTGATGTATAACCTTTATTACTGTTAAGTTCCATCCAAATCCGTTGAGTAGTTTTTGCGTGAAAGAGTAACAAACATATTTAAACTCTATTTCTTTTGGATTGGCACAAAATGTGGACCAATGTCGTCAATTTTCCAGTCGAAGACGATTGCTCCTGAAGAGGAAAAAGGTTTAGTGATTTTATTTCATTCTTATCCTATCTCCAAACCTTTTTCCTCTTCAGAAGCAATCGTCTTCGGCTGGAACGACGTTTAACCACATTTTGTGCCAATCCAAAAAAAAATATACATACATATATCCTCACAAACTTTCTCATTTATAATACATATTAGTAGGATAGGGTGGTTTTCCCCAATCGGCGGTAGAAGCGCCCCGTGACCTTCACGGGACATATTGGTGGTATTTTCGGTGACCTATTTGCCTATTCCCACCTCCTTAGTGTTAGGCCGAACGTACACGAAGCCACTTTTGACTCAAGCCAAACATTTGTCTTCCGTACCCAAAGGGTAAAAACGGGACCCTATTACTGAGACTTCGCTGTCCGTCCATCCGTCTGTCACCAGGCTGTATCTCAAGAACGGTGATAGCTAGACAGTTGAAATTTTCACAGATGATTTCTATTACAGCTATAATCTTATATATAAAATTCTCGTGTCACAGTGTTCGTTCGCGTACTCCTCCGAAACGGCTCGACCGATTCTCATGAAATTTTGTGAGCATATTGAGTAGGTCTGAGAATCGGCCAACGTCTATTTTCATCCCGAAATTCCCGCGGGAACGGGTACCGTGGTTGAACTCCTCTGAAACGGCTCGACCGATTCTCATGAAATTTTGTGTACATATCGGGTAGGCTGAGAATCGGACAACATCTATTTTTCATCCCGAAATTCCCGCGGGAACGGGTACAACGCGGGTGAAACCGCGGGGCGCAGCTAGTAACAAATAAAATAAAACAAATATTCAACGGGGGCTCCTATACAACATACGTGATATTTCCGTTTTTTAAAGTACGGAACCCTCCGTGCGCGAGTCCGACTCGCACTTGGCCGGTTTTTTCACTAATTAAGGATCTTGTAAGGCGTAGTTCGACTAAGCGATGTCAGACCATTACGATTGTTAAGCGACGTGCAACTCTGCCTCTACTTGGATGGGTGGCCGATAGTGGCATTTCTATCTGAGCGCTACCGTGCTTCGGAGGGCACGTTAAGCAGTCGGTCCCGGTTGTTTCAATCGTCAGACCATGTCGGAGGCCTTTAGGCGGTCTAAAAACTCCGACACCAGGGTTGGCCACTAACCTACTCGGACTTACAAAATCTATATCTATATATATAAAATTCTAAGTCCTGACTGACTGACCCGACCGACCGACCGACCGACCGACCGACCGACCGACCGACCGACCGACCGACCGACCGACCGACGAAACATGACATTTGGCAGGAAGGTTCTTCAAGTGACCTAAGTGCACTCTAAGAAAGGATTTTCGAAAATTCCTACGGGAACGGGCTCAACGCGGGCAAAGCCGCGGGGCGCTGCTAGTTAATGGACAGGCGATTTTTGTTGCGCAGTGTATCCAACAGTTAGTAAAACAATGTTGGCAACCGCCCAAGAAAGCAAAATAATATTAATATCAACAAAAAACACGTGATTATGTAATACTTGCCGCGCCCCGCGGTGTTACCCGCGTTGTATTAGTTCCCGCGGGAATTTCGGGATAAAATTTATCTCATGTGTTATTCTGATGTTTAACCTGTATTACTGTAAAGTTTCATCCAAATCCGTCTAGTAGTTTTTACGTGAAAAAGCAAAAACATACATCCATACATACATCCATACATCCATCCTCACAAACTTTCGCACTTATAATATTAGTAGCATTTAGTCTAGACACGTGTGTACGATGTCTATCTATTTAGGAATAAAACCGTGGTGATTATGCCTAATCCTCCTCACTGTACTGATATCTTCAGTGAGATGAGAGGCCTTTGCCCAGCCGTGGGACATTACAGGCTTATTTTTTTTTTTTTTTAAGAATACAATCTATATAAATAAAAATGAATTGCTGTTCGTTAGTCTGCTTAAAACTCGAAAACGGCTGAACCGATTTGGCTAAATTTGGTCTTAATATTATAATATTCATGAAAGTCCAGGGAAGGTTTAATCGGTAAGCAGTGACGGAATAAATGCGGGTGCAACCGCAGGGCACAGCTAGTTATTAGATAAATGAGACTTTTAAATCTGAGATCTTAATCTTAAGTATCTTAAGTAAGTTAAGTAAATATCTAATCTACACTATTTACGAGTATCTCTTTGTGAGACTGTCCTCAGTTTGGTTAGGGCATTGCAGGCTGAATCACCTGATTGCCCGAAAAGTAAGATGATTCCGTGCTTCGGAGGCACGTTAAGCCGTCGGTCCCGGTTACTTTCTACGGATAGTAGTCGTTACATGAGCCATGTCAGAGGCCTTTGGCGGCTCAATAACTCTGACACCAGGATTGGTCAGGTTGACCGTCCACTCGATGAAGAAGCAGACGAGTATTCCTATCTAGATAGAAACCGGATTGGTAGTTTCTGAGATTAGCGCGTTCAAACAAAAAGTACCAATCCGATTTGCATAATTCTTTTTCTAAAAGATAGCTACATTCAACGGGAATGTTATAGGCTATTTTTCATCCCGAAATTCCCTTGGGAACGGGTACAACGCGGGTAAAACCGCGGGGTGCTGCTATAATAGATTAATGTACCGAAATCGAAAATAATATTAACGAAGTATTTTAATTAAATTATTTGTTTGTATTCTGTCACACAAGGGGGTCGCCAGAATTTATCAACTTGAAAAGGGGTCGCGAAATCAAAAAGATTGATAAACACTGCTGTACAGGATTTACCAATCGTACTTAATCTTTGAAGTACATCGTCACTACATAGTATAAAATAAAGTCGTCTCTGTTTCGTGTCTGTTTGTCTGTATGCTTAAATCTTTAAAATTACGCAACGGATTTTGATGCGGTTTTTTGTAATAGGTAGAGTGATTCAAGAGGAAGGTTTTTATGTAAAAAAAATCCCGAAATTCCCACGGGAACGGGCACAACGCGGGTAAAACAAAGTCGCTTTCCGCTGTCTGTCCCTATGTATGCTTAGATCTTTAAAACTACGCAACGGATTTTGATGCGGTTTCTTAAATAGATAGAGTGATTCAAGAGGAAGGTTTATATGGTTAAAAATTCCCTAAATTCCCTCGGGAACTTGGGAACTAACCGCGCCTTACGGTTTATACCGCGTTGTGCCCGTTTCAGTGGGGATTTCGGAGTGAAAATTTAGCTAGACTTTAGCCTTAATGAAGCAAAAACTCATTTAGTTTCATAACCGACCTATGAAAGAGAAATACAATTTATAATTTTTATTATTTTTAGTTAACGTACTCACACGGGTTTTTTCGCGTTAGAAAGTTAATAAAGCAAGTAATAACTTACTTTTTATTTCCCGGCGTTTCGAGGGGATTGCACCTCTCGTGGTCGCGGGTGAACTGAGGATATCGTAGTTACCGCTGTGATGCGAGGGTTGGCGTTCCAAGTGTTGAAAGTAATCTCACATGGTCAATGTTAGAGTTTATATTATTTTATCTTTAAAATAACCATATTTTATTTGTCCACAGGCAAAAATCTCAAGAAACTACAACAGCATCCAAAGAGCCTGAAAAAACATCTGAAGAAACCACTTCACCACAACCCAAAGAAGCTGAATCGGAATGGATAGATCTCTCACATGATATAGATGTAAACTATCTATCAAAAACAAGACCAGCTAGACATAAAATAGATGATATTGAAATATTCAAAAATGATAGATTTGTACCTGTGAATAGAGGTATAGATCAGTATAAGAATCATCTAGGAAATGAAAATGATGATAGATCAACTAATCATGCAAGTAGATCAAATCATGATAAAGATATATCAGTTAATGATGGTGATAGATCATCAAATGATGCAGGGAGATCATCAAGTGATGCAAGCAGGTTAAATAGTGATGAAAACAGATACGAATATATAAATAGTAATGGAATTATTAATAATGTTGAAAAAAATAATAATGATTGGAATAAACTGAATAATGTTAATGATATTGTAAATAATGATATGATAAGGAATGATAATAATGAATTTAATGTACAAAATCATCTGGAATATCATAATAATGATAGAAATAATGATAACCTAATCATAAATCAGAACAGTATTACAGATGATCGTATTAATAAATATAAAAATGATATTTCATTAGCCTATGGTACCAAAAATGGTATAGGCGGTATTAAACATTCAAAAGCTAGAAAAGGTAATTTTGAAAATGATGATATGATAAATATAAGATTGCCAAGGCATGCTATACAGAATTTATTGGATATATCCATAAATGAAGATGATGCGGCTATAAAATCGCTTAGGCAAGCTATAGATGAGCATATTGGCATGCTAAGACAGCCCAGGCTAGCTGAAGATAGTATTATCAACAATAGAATGCCTATTGAAGATGTATTCGAACTACCCAAAGCAAGATTGCCTAGGCAAGCTATTGGTGACGGCTTAGGCCACCTACAACTACCAAAGCAAGCTGAAGAGAATATTGCCAACATAAGATTGCCCAGGCAAGCTACAGATGATCATATGTCAAAGTTAAGATTGCCCAGGCAAGCTAAAGATGATCATATGGCAAAATTAAGATTGCCCAGACAAGCTATAGACGATCAAATGGCCAATTTAAGATTGCCCAGGCAAGCTATAGATGATATGACAGTAGTTAGGGCTGTTACTACTCAACCCAAAGTGAGTCAAGATAAGGGTGAAGATACAACATCTATTATGTTTGATTCCAAAATCCCTGTTGTAATAGAAGGGATAAGGGTTGAAGATTCTGATAAAGAACCAAATATTGTAGGGGATGGAGTGCCGAGTATATTAGCTGATAGTTCTGTTACTCTCAGGTGAGGAATAGTTTCATCAATACTAATACTAGCTGTGCCCCGCGGTTTCACCCGCAGCGCACACTATCCCGTAGGAATTTCGGGATTTTTATTACTTATTGTCCCATTGTATGGATGTATGTTTGTTGCTCTTTCACGCAAAAACTACTGAACGGATTTGAATGAAACTTTACAGTAATATAGGTTAAACATCAGACACACAACATGGGACACATTTTATCCCGAAATTCCCACAGGAATGGACACAACGCGGGTAAAACCGCGGGACGCTGCTAGTACTTTATAAACTGGTTTGTCCTTTCTAGATTGTACGGCGAAGGTCTGACTCCGAATACCGTGATAGCCTTCACCAATGAGGCGCAGGAATACGGGGAACCCTGCAAGTTTTTACTCAAAGGAGAATATATGGTAAGTAAGGAAACTCGAGTAACTCTTTCTTCTTCATCGAGTAGATGGTCAACGTGACCAATCCTGGTGTCAGAGTTATTGAGCCGCCAAAGGCCTCTGACATGGCTCATGTAACGACTACTATCTGTAGAAAGTAACCGGGACCGACGGCTTAACGTGCCCTCCGAAGCACGGAATCATCTTACTTTTCGGGCATGGCTCATGTAATGACTATTCGAGTAGCTTAGAGGCCAGGTGTCGGAGTGTTTAGACCGCTTTAAGGCCTCCGATGCCTCCCAATCCTGGTGTGTACAACAAACGTGTTTTTTAAAAAATATTTTTTAATAGATAATGGTACGGATCCCTTCGTCTGCGAGTCCAAATCGCACTGGGCCGGTTTTTCTTCTATAAAAAAATATCCATCCATCTTTCCAGGTAAAAGAAGGCTCCCTCCAATACAAGACAGCTCTTTTCGAAATCACCGCGCCCTCCCCAATAACAGGCGCAAAACTCTACATTTGCGCCAAAAACCTACCCTACGGCACGACAGACCCCAGAAAGGATCAGGAAAAATATTTCCACCAAGGAACCGAGTCCTGGAAAATGCTTGAATGCCATAGAAAGTTACTTCCTCTATGGGTCACTTTGATCCTAATCTTAGTATGCCTAATGTTTTCTGCGCTATTTTCTGGATTGAACCTAGGTTTAATGTCCTTAGACAGGACAGAATTAAAAATCATTGCCAACACAGGATCTGAGCAGGAAAGGAAGTATGCTAGAGCAATAATGCCTGTCAGAGATCATGGGAACTATTTGCTGTGCAGCATTTTGCTGGGCAATGTAGCAGTGAACAGCACTTTTACTATATTGCTTGATGATCTGACTTCTGGGCTGTTTGCTGTCATTTTTTCCACGTTGGCTATTGTGCTGTTGGGTGAGATCACGCCGCAGGCTATTTGCTCGAGGCATGGATTGATGGTTGGCGCAAAGAGTATTATGGTCACTAAGGTAAGTAATTTACTTTGTTTTCTATAGTAGACCATAGTCCTACTAATCCTACTAATATTATAAATGCGAAAGTTTGTGAGGATGGATGTATGTATGGATGAATGTTTGTTGCTCTTTCACGCAAAAACTACTGAATGGATTTGGATGAAACTTTACAGTAATATAGGTTACACATCAGAATAACACACGGGATACATTCTATCCCGAAATGCCAGACAAAAATAGCGACTTTGTTTTATACTATGTAGTGAAGTAATACATATGATAGCGTTGCTCCAGGATGCAACCATATTTTATTTACAAGTCTGTCTGTGATCAAATCTTCCAAACATTTGCTTTAGGTGACAATGACAATGAATGTGAATAAGAGTCCCTTATTTTTGGTTCATTTTTTTTTTAACCTATAATTCGCCGTAGTTAAGTATTCCATATTTTACACTGCAATGCAGTATTTTTCATTGTCCCTTTGTTTTCCAGGCAGTGATGGCCATCACAGCTCCGCTGTCGTTCCCGGTCAGTAAGTTACTGGATTACTTCTTAGGAGAGGAGATTGGGAACGTCTATAACAGAGAACGACTGAAGGAATTAGTCAAGGTAACTATCAGTTATTGTAATTTAATATAGTTGTGGGAATTTTCAGGAATTTACGGGATCAATAGTTCACTTAATCTGGGATAAATAGTCGACTGAATATGGGCCACAATAGTTAACAAATTTAATTTCCGGGATTAATAGTTGACTAAATTTGAGCACAATACTTGACAGTAGTTAAAAAAAGTTGGGCTCAATAGTTGGATCATTTTGGGGTCGGATAAGCTGACTAATTTTGGGCCACAATACTTGACAATTTTTAGCTACAAAATAAGGCAAGATTTAATTCCAACAAAAACTATAAACCTATTCCTAACCACACGGCATATCCTCATCATCAAAACTCCTCAACAGGTAACAACAGACGTCAACGATCTAGACAACGACGAGGTCAATATAATCTCGGGAGCCCTAGAGCTGCGCAAGAAGAAGGTGAGCGAGGTGATGACCAAGCTGGAGGACGTGTTCATGTTGCCCATCAGCTCCATCCTGGACTTCGAGACCATGTCCGAGATCATCAAGTCGGGTGAGACCACTTTTTAATCGGCCGACGTCGTCCGATGTCGGCCGACGTCTGCGACAGTCGGTTGACGTCTGTGACAGTAGGTAGACATCTTTGACTGATGTCGTCAGACGTCTGTGACAGTCGGTCGACATCTGTGATAGTCGAAAGACATCTGTAACCGATGTCTGTGACAGTCGGTCGACATCTGTAGTAGTCGGTGGACGTCTGTCACTATCTTCCAATATCTGTGACCATCGTCCAATGTCTGTGACCGACATTTGTGACTATCGTCTGACATCGGAGAAGTATAGAATCCATGATGAGGTGAACATAATATCGAAAAACTCATTAATAAAGCTGAAGAGTTGTTATTTTGTTTGTTTGAACGCACTTATCTCAGGAATCCGATCTTCTTCATCGAGGGGATGGTCACCCTGACCAATCCTGGTGTCAGAGTTATTGAGCCGCCACAGGCCTCTGACATGGCTCATGTAACGACTACTATCCGTAGAGAGTAACCGGGACCGACGGCTTAACGTGCCCTCCGAAGCACGGAATCATCTTACTTTTCGGGCAATCAGGTGATTCAGCCTGCAATGCCCTAACCAAACTGAGGAAAGTCTCACAAAGAGATTTTTTGTGAGATATCCCCACCGGGAATCGAACCCGGAACCTCCGGGTCGTGAACCGGGCGCTCAAACCACAAGACCAGGCTGTTAAATCCGATTTCAATATTTTTGTAACGTATAGCCATATTCAACTGGAAGCTGACAGGCTATTTTGCAGATAAAACCGCAAGGCACTGCTACTAATATAAACATTCGCATGAATTAATCCAAACTTCTCAACGTAATCCATAATTCCATACCCTATACCGAAGGGCCGTATTCTGGAAGCTCTCCAATCGTCTATTAACAGAATGTCCGTAAATAAACTAAGACGTGTCCTTCATGCTATATAACCCACGTGAGTGTGTGCATTCAGAATACGTGTGTTTATATACGCGGATATGCGATGCATAGATATATTGACAAACAGCAAAGCTTGCTGTTGAAGCGACCCCATCAAGCCTAATCCTAATCACTACATAGTATAAAACAAAGTCGGTTTCCGCTGTCTGTCTGTCCCTATGTATGCTTAGATCTTTAAAACTACGCAACGGATTTTGATGCAGTTTTTTTAATAGATAGAGTGATTCAAAAGGAAGGTTTATAAGTATAAAAATTCTCGAAATTCCCTCGTGACCGGGTACAACGCGGGTGAAACCGCGGGGTGCGGCTAGTACAGAATATATAACATACCATTAAATATAATTAGCCTCTGAATTATGCATTGTTCACATCTGGTTGTTACTTTCGATCTTATTCGCGCACATATTAGCATGTCCCCATAAATCATTGAATATCTGCTTGCATATATCTATAACTAGCCGCGCCCCGTGGTGTTACCCGCGTTGTATCGGTTCCTGCGGGAATTTTGGGATAAAATGTATCCCATGTGTTATTTTGATGTATATCCTATATTACTGTAAAGTTTCATCCAAATCCGTCCAGTAGTTTTTGCGTGAAAGAGCAAAAAACATACATCCATCCCTCCTCACAAACTTTCGCATTTATAATATTAGTAGGATAGTATTATTTTTTATATCTTGAAATTCCCATATTTTTTTTCCGCCTCACGATCCAAAATACTTTACTCCTAGTTCTATCAAAATGGGCACTGCATAAAACCACACTATATACACACAGGATACTCGCGCATCCCCGTGTACGAAGGCACGCGCACCAACATCGTGACGGTGCTGTTCATCAAGGACCTGGCGTTCGTGGACCCGGACGACAACACGCCGCTGCGCACGCTCTGCCAGTACTACCAGAACCCCTGCAACTTCGTCTTCGAGGACGTCACGCTCGACGTCATGTTCAAACAGTTTAAAGAAGGTAAGTTTCTTGATTCTATATATATATAGTTTTTCCATATCACACGCACACAGCCATATCAAGCTCCCCAAGAACTCTAAGCAAGCAGCTGTAGAACGTATGCGTAGCATTTATCTGTAGCACACTACGTAGCTTTCTTACGTAGATGTATTCGTAGCACACATCTCTATCTATATTATACCACTCAGATCACCACTCAGATGAGTGACGGTACAAATGTAGCAACTCATTCGTAGCACGCTTTTCGTAAGCGTGCTACGAAGCTCCGAACTATTTAATAAAATACATAGCGTAGTTACTGACCGTAGCACGCATCGTAGCTGGCATTCGTAGCATACATGTAACAATGCATCCGTAGCACGCTTGGATCGCCTACAGCTGTAGCTCACATCTATAGCACGTAGCTTGCGTAGCTCCGTAGCATGCGCTCGTAGTACACGTCCGTAGCTGGTATTCGCACACATCTGTAGCACACATTACATACGTCGTGTGCTCGATTTCGTAGCGACATACGTAGTAGCTCATCCGAGCGTAGCTCCCATCCGTAGCATGATTTCGTAGCTCACACCCAAGCATACACGCGTAGCGGATGCGTAGTATGCAAACGTAACGGACATTCGTAGCGCGCTTGCATATCACTGTAGCTCGCACGCTTAGCATTTGGCATGGATCTAGGTTTTAAAAAAATCATACGCTTAGCATATAGCATGGATCTAAATACATGCCATGCCACGATAATCTTACAGGCCATTTTTCCTTACAGGCCACAAAGGCCACATGGCGTTCGTCCACCGAATAAACAACGAAGGAGAAGGTGATCCGTTCTACGAGACCGTCGGCCTGGTCACTTTGGAGGACGTTATCGAGGAGATGATACAGGCCGAGATTGTGGATGAAACTGATGTGTTCTGTAAGTATATAGTAGGCCTATAAGTACATAGTAAGCATGTAAAATATGGGAAGTCCTGTAAGTATATAGCTGGCCTGTAAGTTTATAGTTGGCCTGTAAGTATATAAAGGGCCCGTAATTTACAGTGGGCCTATAAGTATGAAGAAAGCCTGTAATTGGTAGTGGGCCTGTAAGTATATAGTAGGCCTGTAAGTATTTAAAGACGGCCTTTAATTGTTGAGTAATATATTTGACGCCTCGGTGGTCTAGTGGTATGTGCACTCGCCTGCCAAGACTGAGGTCCCGGATTCAATTCCCGGAAGCGAAACATGTATCCTACTTTCCAAACATGGCTCGTGTTTGAGATCACCAACCCGGTAGGCAAGCGTGGTGATTACGACATCCTCCTCACTGTACTGATATCTGATGTGAGATGAGAGGCCTTTGACCAGCAGTGGGACATTACAGGCCAATAATAATAATTAATTAATATATTGTAGTGTTCAAGTAATGGGTCTATTAGATCTTCTGTGACCAACCGTCAGATAAAAATATTACATAGTATAAAACAAAGTCGCGTCTGTTTGTCTGTCTGTATGCTTAAATCTTTAAAATTACGCAACGGATTTTGATGTGGTTTTTTGTAATAGGTAGAGTGATTCAAGAGGAAGGTTTTTATGTAAAAAAAATCCCGAAATTCCCACGGGAACGGGCACAACGCGGGTAAAACCGCGGGGCGCTGCTAGTGTTAAATAAAAGCGAAGTGTATCTGTAAATGTAGTTTCAATTCAAAATGAGTAGTGTTCGCTTGGACCAGTATATAGTACTATCTTCTCTCTCCCACTAGTGGACAACCGGTCGAAGCGGCGCCGCAACCGGCCCCAACACAAGCTGCAGGACTTCACAGCGTTCGCGGAGAAGCATGACAACCAGCGCATCCACGTGTCGCCGCAGCTCACGTTGGCCACCTTCCAGTTTCTGAGCAGCAGTGAGTAATTGACAAGCCCGTTGGCACAGTGGCAGTGAGAGCGCTTACTGTGTCGGGGGTTGCGGGGTCGATTCAACGGAGTAACAATATGTGCAGACATAGTTGTTGGCGACGACGTCTGGATGTCAATTATATATTATTATAAAGTATTTGTGTATGCATATGTAGTAGTATCAGTTATTTAGATTCCATAACACAAGCTTAGAGCTTACTTTGGGTCTAATTAACCGTGAGTGAATTTGTCCAGGTATATAAAAAATAAAAAAATTGTTTCTTTAAGAGCTGAGGGCAAGAAGACATATCTCACTCTTTACGAGAGACTCTACTCTTGTCCTAAACATACAAGTGAAGATATATCTCACTCTTTACGAGAGACTACTCTACTTAACTCTTTTCCGTGCTTCGGAGGGCACGTTAAGCCGTCGGTCCCGGTTACTTTCTACGGATAGTAGTCGTTACATGAGCCATGTCAGAGGCCTTTGGCGGCTCAATAACTCTGACACCAGGATCGGTCAGGTTGACCGTCCACTCGATGAAGAAGAAGACGAGAGATTTTATGTCTATGTAGTAAATACCAACGGGATAACCGAGATATCTCTTTCTCTCTTTCTTCCAAGACTGACGGCGTGACTGATGTTAGACAATGGGATAAAATCACTAAACCTTTTACCTCTTCAGAAGCAATCGTCTTCGGCTGGAAAATTGACGAGATTAGTCCAGATTTTAAGATTCATAAAATAGAGTATATGTATGTATGTTCGTTACTCTTTCACGCAAAAACTACTGAACGAATTTGGATGAAACTTTACAGTTATGTAGGTTATAATGCTGGGGCTCCATTAGCGGGCGAAGATTCGTGTCGTTGTCGTTGTCGCGACAAAAACATCATGTTCGCCCGAACACGATGTTCCTGTCTACACTAGCGGGCGAAGATTCGTGTCGAATTGACGCGATGTATCGTGCCGGATTGTGTTGTTCAATTCCCAACTGTGCGGCCGAGACGTAGGTCGTAATTTAAAAATGGATGCGATGACACGATGTACACGGCCGCATTATCGTGTTAACACGAATATTCGCCGTAGCCCGCTAATGGAGCCCCAGCATAACAGAATAACACATGGGATACATTTTATCCTGAAATTCCCGCGGGAACGGGTACAACGCGGGTAACACCGTGGGGCGCGGCTACTATTATTACAATGAAATCAGTTGATGTTTTCTAAACAAATTCCTTTTTTTCCTACAGGCGTGGACGCGTTCCGTCCGGACACCGTTTCCGAAACTGTCCTCCGGCGTCTCCTCAAACAGGACGTGATCCACTACATCAAGATGAAAGGAAAGACCAATAAAGACCCCACCACTTATGTGTTCCATCAGGGGAAGCCGGTAAGTGATATAGATGGATGGATGTATAGCTATAAACCATCCTCTTGAATTTCTGTATCTGTTGTTGTAAACCGCATGAAAATCGGTCCAGTAATTTTTGAGGTTTTCGCGGAAACACAGACACTTTTTTTTATACTATGTTAAGAAATAATTTATTCCACGAAGATGAAGGGAAGAACAAGCAAAGATCTAACCACTTATGTGTTCCATCAGGGGAAGCCGGTAAGTGCGATGGATGGATGGATGTATGGCTAAAAACCATCCTCGTTCATTTTTCTGTCTGTTGGTGTAAACCGCATGATAATCGGCCGAGTGGTTGTTGAGTTTTTCGCGGATACACAGACAGATTTTATGATGAGGATAGATGGATGGATGGATGGATGGATGGATGTATAGCTAAAAACCATCCTCGTGAATTTCTCTGTCATTTGGTATAAACTGCATGAAAATCGGCCGAGTAGTTTTTGAGTTATTCACGGACACACAGACAGATTTTCTTTTTAATACTATCATACTATAGTTTTTTAATTAAAATGTGTACTCGTATCATCATAGCAATGCGATTGCGATTGATGGATGGATGTTTAGTTAAAAACCATTCTCGTGAATATATCTGTCTGTCAGTGAAAAGTGCATGAAAATCGGCCGAGTAGTTTTTGAGTTATTCACGGACACACAGACAGATATTAGTTTTAATACTACGAGTATCATACTATATTTTTATAAAAATGTGTATCATAGGAAGCTGGCAAGTGCAATGGATGGATGTATAGCTAAAACCCATACTCTTAAATTACTCTGTCTGTCGGTAAAAACTATTAAAATCGGTCGAGCAGTTATTGAGCTTTTCGCGGACACACAGACAGATTTTATGATGAGGATAGATGGATGAATGGATGTATAGCTAAAACCCATCCTCGTGAATTTCTCTGTCATTTGGTATAAACTACATGAAAATCGGCCGAATAGTTTTTGAGTTATTCACGGACACACAGACAGATTTTCTTTTTAATACTATCATACTATAGTTTTTTAATTAAAATGTGTACTCGTATCATCATAGAAATGCGATTGCAATTTTTGGATGGATGTTTAGTTAAAACCCATCCTCTTGAATTACTCTATCTGTCGGTAAAAACTCTATTAAAATCGGTCGAGCAGTTATTGAGCTTTCCACGGACATACAGACAGATTTTCAATCTGCGGGGCGCGGCTAGTCTCTATCATTTTTATTCCAAAATTCCTACAGGAATTTATCTTGCTCCAGGTGGATTACTTCGTGCTGATCCTGGAGGGGCGCGTGGAGGTGACGGTGGGCCGCGAGAACCTGGTGTTCGAGGCGGGTCCCTTCACCTACTTCGGGGTGCAGGCGCTCACGCAGAACGTCGGCCTCGGTATGTGTTTTGGAAAAGTAATCAAAATTTAACTACCCTCTTCGCAGAAATGAAAAGACCAAACCAAAGCTTAAAGCTACTGAAACTGGCTTTCAAATGAAGAAAATCGGCCCCATTGTGTGATTTTCAATCCCCCTTCCCCATAACTTTTGAAACCACTCTCTGGTCCACAACTTGTTCACCCCCCCCCCCCCCCCCTTTTTTCACACCTTTCTCATAATTATTCCTCCCGCCATGGTTTATCCTATCATATTACCCTTCTCATTTTCTTGTTTCCCCCTCTTTCACACACCTTATTCACTCTCCCCTCTTCCACCCTCCTTACCACTTTATTTTCACAATAACTGCACACTCTTCTCACATGTTGATCACTCCCCTCCCCCAGCCGAGTCGCCCACCCCGTCGGCGATGGGCTCGCTGCAGAACATCAACATGGACGCCATGCTGCGCCACACCTTCGTGCCCGACTACTCCGTGCGGGCCATCACCTCCGTCTACTACCTCACTGTCAAAAGGTAAGGGTGAAATTGAACGTGTCATTTTTAGGGTTCCGTACCCAAAGGGTAAAAACGGGACCCTATTACTGAGACTTCGCTGTCCGTCCGTCCGTCTGTCACCAGGCTGTATCTCAAGAACGGTGATAGCTAGACAGTTGAAATTTTCACAGATGATGTATTTCTATTGCCGCTATAACAACAAATAAAAATAAAATAAAACAAATAATTAAGGGAGGCTCCCATTGTAGGGATCAATGCCCCAAAAAGGGCCGAAATTGCCCCGATGTCAAAGATTTTTGGCAGGCTTCATAGACAAAAACATCCAGACTAGAGTGACAATTTATCGTACCCACCGAAGCACGGTAGAAATTGATGCTATATTCAAAACAAGCCGCGCCCCGTTGTTACCCGCGTTGTACCCGTTCCCGCAGGAATTTCGGGATATAATGTATACCATACGTTATTCTGATGTATAACCTATATTACTGTAAAGTTTCATCCAAATCGATTCAGTAGGTTTTGCGTGAAAGAGCAACAAAGATACATCCATCCTCACAAACTTTCGCATTTATAATATTAGCAGGAAATATTTGTAGGATTGAATACGGTGATATTTAAAAAAAAAAAAAGAAATTGTTATATACCTACTATCCGCGCCCCGCGATTATGCCCCCCATTATGCCCGTTCCCATGGGAATTTCGGGATGAAAATCCTTTAGCCTTCCCGTTAAATGTGGCTATCTATTACTAAAATAATTATTCAAATAGGACTGGTAATTCCACTCGAACATACAAACTAACAAACTTACAAAATCTAACTATTTTGTGTATATATTCACAGATCTCTCTACCTGGCTGCTAAGAGAGCCACGCTGATGGAGAAAGGCAATCTTTCTAAAGGAGGAACTAACGAACAATTTGATACAGAAGTAGATAAGGTAACTCCATACTTATATATATTCTATCTAGCAATGCCCCGCGGTTTTACCCGCATTGTGTCCTTTCCCGTAGGAATTTTGGGATATAAAGTACCCTCACTGACCTCTATTATATACACTGGACAAGCTGCAGTCATAATAATTTTGTGCCTATTTGAGTGTCGCCATTTTGGCGCTGTAGGCCACTGTAGGCAGATACGAATGTCCATGGAACTAAAATTAGTTATGTCTTAAGTCGACTGTGACTGAAATTAATTTTGACGTTCACTGCAAGCAAATAGGATTACTATTTGCTTGCAGTGAACGTCAGAATTAGTTCTCGGGACACTTGCAGGGGCGCTTCAAATTGCCACGCAGAATTAACTGTCTTTTTATGGTAACAGCCAGTCCAGTGTGTATTATAATCAAAGACCGCACAAATTTGCGACATTGTTCGCAATAGTGTGGACATGACTTCAAAATTAATTAAAATGTTATTCAATTAATGAATAAATTACATGACATATATTTCATTGCTAGTCAGTAAGTACAACATTTTGTTAAAGTATATTTATTAAGGCAAACGGTCAGTATTTTTTTCTACATTTTCGGCAGACAGACGTTTTTTCTTTCTTTTACGTTCGTGTTTAAAATAAGTATCGTTTTCGTAAATATTTATATACAATAAATAAATAAATAATAGACTGACAGCAGAAAATTTGGAAAAAATACTGACCATTTTTTTAATAAACCTATACTTTAACAAACTTTTGTATTTATTGACTAGGAATCAAATTATATGTCAAGTAAGAAATTAATTAATGAATAATATTTTGATTGATTTTGAAGTCATGTCCACACTATTGCGAACAATGTCGCAAATTTTTGCGATCTCTGGTTATGACTTAAGTCGACTGTGACTAAAATTAATTTTGACGTTCACTGCAAGCAAATAGGGGTACTATATGCTTGCAGTGAACGTCAGAATTAGTTCTCGGGACACTCGCAGGGGCGCTTCAAATTGCCACACAAAATTAGCTGTCTTTTTATGGTAACAGCCAGTCCAGTGTGTATATAATAGAGGTCAGTGAGTACCCTTCCTTCCTCTTAAATGTAGCTATCCAATACAAAAAGAATTATTCAAATCGGGCTGATAGTTATTGAGATTGGAACGCTCAAACAAACAAACAAACATCTAAATCAGCTTTATTATATTAGTATACTAGCAGCGCCCCGCGGTTGTACCCGCGTTGTGTCCGTTCCCGTGGGAATTCCGGGAATTTTTATACATATAAACCTTCCTCTTGAATCTACTTAAAAAACTGCATCAAAATCCGTTGCGTAGTTTTAAAGATATAAGCAACAAATACGGAAATTAAAATAAAATAAATAATCAAGGGGGGCTCCCATACAACAAACGTGATTGTTTGCCGTTTTTTAAAGTACGGAACCCTCCGTGCGTAAGTTCGACTCGCACTTGGCCGGTTATTTTTAAATGAGTAGTCTCGTTTTAATTTAAGAAACCAATCTATAATTTTTTTCACATATTCTAGCATTTATGTAACTCATCCAACGCAACGATACCAATTTCGATGATATCCAAAAAATTGCTACCAAGCAATATGTCTTCGGAAAAGAGCTCTGTTGTCATTGCGAATAAGGTTAATTTTTCAATGGTTTTTGTAGTTCGTATAATTTCAATTACCGTTGTACTTACACCTTCGATCACAATACACAACTCGTAGATGTCGGGTCGGCGCATAAAATACGTCTCGTTGAATAAGGCCTCATTTGAAAAGTGAGCTCTTATTTTATTCATAAGATTTGCTACTTTATTGCTAGGTGTCATGGTTGTAATTAGGTTGAACTTCGAACTGTTTTAAAACTTTTTGTTTCAGTTCGGTAGTAAACAAACGAAGCTGTCACACGTCATCCACGCGGACAGTATTTAGCTTTGATTTTGTACGGGACCCGATATCTAGTTGTGTATTGTTGATCGAAGACTTACACCGTCAAAATGATCCCTTAAGGCGCGTTTCCATTGAAGCAGACCGGAGCTGCGCGGAGCGCAACTGACCTATCACAACGCATTACGTTCATTCAGCCTCCGTGGTCTTGTGGTTTGAGCGCCCGACTCACGACCCGGAGGTTCCGGGTTCGATTCCCGGTAGGGATACCTCACAAAAATCTCTTTGTGAGACTGTCCTCAGTTTGGTTAGGGCATTGCAGGCTGAATCACCTGATTGGCCGAAAAGTAAGATGATTCCGTGCTTCGGAGGGCACGTTAAGCCGTCGGTCCCAGTTACTTTCTACGGATAGTAGTCGTTACATGAGCCATGTCAGAGGCCTTTGGCGGCTCAATAACTCTGACACCAGGATTGGTCAGGTTGACCATCCACTCGATGAAGAAGAAGTGGTGTTCTATTGAGCTCCGTACAGCTCAGCTCCGATTCAATGAGAACGCATCCTTAGGAGAGCGAATGAGTGATTTTGACAGGTAATGTATAAAAAGTTACGTCAGTCAGAGAAATGTCGATTTGATTGACGTCTTTTAGTAAGACGGCCGTTGTGACAGATGTCATTCCAACACAATTATAACCAGTCCAAACACTCATAGTATTATACTCAGAAAAAACATTGTAAACCATTGATAATTCACAGTGCAGAGGGGACCTTCCTAACACAGGTTTTTAACTTAATAGGGAGGTTTCCAATTCCTTTTGTTAATGTAACTGTTATCAAGAAATAAATGATTTTTTATTATTTATTATAATTATGTGAGTCTAACTGCCGCACTTAAAACGTTCATTAAACCGACACTTGATTAATAGACATAATTTTTTATATATCATTTTTTTTTATCACTCATTAAATCTCTACTAAGGAAACATTTGACGTGTCTGAGTACAAGCGATAGAAGTATTTGTAAAGAAAAGTTAGCTTTTATTTCAAACTAGCAGCGCCCCGCGGTTTTACCCGCGTTGTGTCCATTCCTGTGGGAATTTCTGGATGAAAAATAGCCTATGTTACTCGTGGATAATGTAGCTATCGAGGTTTAGGCCCATCTCGTAGCCAGATTTGGTAGCTAGCTTCCAAATGGGAGAAATAATCCCGATTCGAAGCTGGCTACGAAATAGGAATTCGAAAGTCCAAGATTTAGGATTTTAACTAGTAAAAAAAAAAATAACCCTAACCTACCGAATAGATCGTTCCCATTTAGTAGCTAGCTACAAGATGGGAAAACACTTTTCTCATTTCGTAGCTAGCTACCAAATCTGGCTAGGAGATGGGCCTAAACTGCTTTCGAATGGTGAAAGTATTTTTAAAAACGGTCTTGCAGTTTTTGAGCCTATTCATTACAAACAAACAAAGTTTTCCTCTTTATAATATTATTGTAGATTTCATTTGTTAAATATAGTGTAGTATTTAGTAGGTAATGTTTTCGTAAAGTAATAGATATCTCCTATATCTTTGGACTAGCCGCGCCCCGCGTGAGACCCGCGTTGTACCCGTTCCCGTGGGAATTTCGGGATAAAATGTATCCTATGTGTTATTCTGATGTATAACCTATATTACTGTGCAGTTTCATCCAAATCCGTCCAGTAGTTTTTTCGTGAAAGAGTAACAAACATACATACATCCTCACAAACTTTAGCATTTATAATATTATAGTAGGATAATTTGGTACAAGTCAAATCGCCATTTTGACTAATTATGGTAACATTTAAACGTAGTGTATTTGAGTATTTAATTACTTTATTATAAATTACTAGCTGCGCCCCGCGGTTTCACCCGCGTTGTACCCGTTCCCGCGGGAATTTCGGGATGAAAAATAGACGTTGGCCGATTCTCAGACCTACTCAATATGCTCACAAAATTTCATGAGAATCGGTCGAGCCGTTTCGGAGGAGTACGCGAACGAACACTGTGACACGAGAATTTTATATATAAGATTTATCTGACAAGCGCCCCTAACCCATACCTAGTAATAGTACATACACATTGTCTTAGTGTGTATCATAATCCGCGTCAAATTCCTGTCAAAATTGTCTTTGAAGTGACAGCATGGTAGGTTTTAGTAAACGGAGAAAAGCTATTCGATGCTTATTCGCAGTGAGGCGTGTAAAAGAATATAAACAACTAGCAGCGCCCCGCGGTTTTACCCGCGTTGTGCCCGTTCCCGTGGGAATTTCGGGAATTATTTTACATAAAAACCTTCCTCTTGAATCACTCTACCTATTACAAAAAACCGCAATAAAATCCGTTGCGTAATTTTAAAGATTTAAGCATACAGACAGACAAACAGACAGACACGAAAAAGAGACGACTTTATTTTATACTATGGAGTGATGATCTCGACGGTACTGATTGTCCGCACACAGAGACGCGTGTCTGTACTCGTTACTACTACAAGTATGGCTCAGGGGCGCTCTTGGGATATAAAAAATACTTGAGAGGTGTCAAGGGACACCCGGATGGAACGAAGTTCAATGCGAAATAGGAAGACGAAACGAAAATATCTGGCTTGCTTTCTATAAGAGAGAGAGAGACAGACAGAGAAACATGCGCACGCCAGAGAGAGACAGACAGAGAAACATTGGCGTGCGCATGTTTCTCTGTCTGTCTCTCTGTAACGCAAAAAATGTCGTTACAACTTTTCGTCTAAATTTTTTCCGTGTAGCCCCCTTTCGCAACGCGCGATAAGGAACTTCGTTCCAAAAACTATATCGACTAAGCATGCGTTTTTATTGAAGTGGAGTGGAGTGTGTTGAGCCCAAACGACCAATCACGACACATTACAAGCCCGTTGTCACAGTGGCAGTGAGAGCGCTTACTGTGTCGGGGGTTGCGGGTTCGATTCAACGGAGTAACAATATGTGAAGACATAGTTGTTGACGAACGTCTGGGTGTCAATTATATATTCTTATAAAGTATTTGTGTATGCATATGTAGTAGTATCAGTGAGTTAGATTCCTTTTTATTTATTAGAGCTTAGTTTGGGTCTAATTAACCGTGAGTGAATTTCTCCGGTGTATTTATTATTACGAAAAGATTTTGACAATATCAATGCGTTGTTCGACAATTGCAGTGATTGGCCGATGAGTTTCGCACAGCTCCGTTCAGCTTCAATGATGACGTACCATAACTCAAAAATGGTATAAAATTTCAGCAACAACCAAGACATAACATAATAGAACTCATGCAAGTGACCCAATCCAAAAACTATATATCGTCAGAATGTAATACAAACGATTGCAAGCGAAGCTTAAACATGTGCTCTTGTACAGACTCTTGGACACAGTGTCATTCTGATCCCAAAATGCCTACCACGTCATACGCTTACCAAAGAAACGATCAAAAGTCGACAGTAGACGGAAAATATAAGAGTTTCTCTGAAGGAAATTCTTCCGAGTGGAAATGTTCTAAGAATGAGTCCTTTCGGCATACGCATGCCGATGAGAAGGTTGATTGTAAAGGATGTTATACCGATGCCAAAACATTAGGATCGCCGAAGATATGTTTTGCGAATGTCAGCGATTTGAGTAGACTGTCTATGGACGCTAAAAATGGGGAAGAGCCGAAAAATTTATGCTTTTTCGAAGCCAAAAATGAGCAAGCGAAAAATAATAATTTTGCTGCTAAAAATACTGATTATCCTGATACCAAGATGGCAGGATCATCTAAAAATGTACCTTATTCTGATGCTAAAATCGAGGCAGCAAAAAATTTGCGAACCGAAGCGAAAAATTTAGCATCTCCCAAAAATATTTACTGCACTGATTCTAAAATAGGTTTATCGAGTAAAACAGCATATTTTGACCCTATAAACTCAGGCACAAGTAGAAATATCCCATTTTTAAGTGACATCCTGCCAGGGTCGTCGAAAACGGATAAGAATTGTAAAATTTGGACCGATTTGAGCAGACATTCGGATATTAATGCGACCACCTGTTCTGAATGTCTCAGAAACAATTTTTGGATGAAGAATTTGAGCGTTTTAAATAAAAATGTGGATGAATCTAGAGATGGTTAGATGATTTCTGTCATATATTTATTACGTACAAGCCGCGCCCCGCGATGTTACCCGCGTTGTACCCGTTCCCGCAGGAATTTCGGGATAAAATGTATCCCATATGTTATTCTGATGTGTAACCTACATTACTGTAAAGTTTCATCCAAATTCGTTCAGTAGTTTTTGCGTGAAATCCATACATCCATCCTCACAAATTAGTAAGATTGTTTCACGTACCCTTTCCCGTAGGAATTTCTATATCCTTTCCCAAAGGCTAGTCTTCAGGACATCTTCTATGTCTATTTATATAAAAGAAAGTCGAGTTAGTTACACCATCTATAACTCAAGATCGGCTGGACCGTTTTTAATGATTCTTTTTTGTATCCGTTCCCAGCGGTAATTTCTAGATAAAATGTATCCCATGTGTTATTCTGATGTATAACCTATATTACTGTAAAGTTTCATCCAAATCCGTCCAGTAGTTTTTGCGTGAAAGAGTAACAAACATACATACATCCTCACAAACTTTCGCATTTATAAGTAGTATTAGTATTTTATTAAAAATCCTAAAATACCTACTGGAACGGGTGTGCTACACATGAAACTGACCACAGCTAATAACAATAACTATTTCTAGAACAAGAATATTGTAAGAAAAAAAAGGCAACATTCCACACAGACTCTTCTCTCGTCAGTGTACATAATCTGTCTTCGAACAGCCGCTTCGAATCCAACTACAAAAGTCGTGAACTACCCAATATAGAAAACAATCAAGCTACTGGCAACCCTTTCGATTATAGACATACCACAGACAAGTCTAACAGGGAAAACGACTTAGACAATACAATGAGACAGACAGAAAAAATCCCAGATGATTATATAAAGAAAGATTGTTTTTACCGGCCTGATTTCTTTGATCAAACGAATGATATCACTAAAATAAATGAAGCCCAAAGCGAATTTATATCAGAATTAGATCCTTCAAACAATTTTAATAGCTACGATCAATTTATTGAAATATCGAATCAACTCGATACTTATATAACGACAAACGATTATGACTCGTCTCGTCAAGCGAAATCGATTACGGAAATCGAGTCCGAGCATCTGGATTCGATTGATAGGTTTTTGGAAATGGAACGAGATACCATAGACTATGAGAGGGAGGTCAAAGACGAGAAGCTGACTATAGAGAAGAGACGGTTGGAGATTGAACATGTTATGATGTTGCAATTGTCGAAAATTATTAGAATGCTTGAGAGTAAAGGGAATTGAAGGTAGAAATCAAGACCTTATATATGTCTAAATTTAATGCTGGATTAGAAGCTAATCTGTCATTAAAATCTTAAGTTTAGTTAGCCTTAGTGTCAAAAGTATTTAACCGTCTCAAAACCTCCGACATTGTCCAACGATTAAAAGAACCGGGCCCGACCATTTAACGTGCCTTCCGAAACACGGTAGCGCTCAGATAAAAAACTAAAAACCGCTATCCGCAAAAACGGATGGACTGATATTAACCAAACATAAGCTGGCTAAGTGAGGCAAAGAAACTGGCTGTCTGATGATGAAAACCGCATCGAAATCGGTCCATCCGTTTGTGAGCTAGGGTGCCACAGACACACACCGACATTGAAGTCAACTTTAGAACATTCCTCTTTTCGTTAGGGGTTGAAATAGGGGGCAACAGAAAAAGGATTAATTTTATGAAATACTACCAGGGCCCCGCGGTTTTACCCGCGTTGTACTCGTTCCCGTGGGAATGTCCGAGTGGATGGCCAACCTGACCAATCCTGGTGTCAGAGTTATTGAGCCGCCAAAGGCCTCTGACATGGCTCATGTAACGACTACTATCCGTAGAAAGTAACCGGGACCGACGGCTTAACGTGCCCTCCGAAGCACGGAATCATCTTACTTTTCGGGCAATCAGGTGATTCAGCCTGCAATGCCCTAACCAAACTGAGGAAAGTCTCACAAAGTGATTTTTGTGAGGTATCCCCACCGGGAATCGAACCCGGAACCTCGGAGGCTGTAAAATAGCCTATAACCTTCCCGTTGAATGTGGCTATTTTTTACAAAAAGAATTATTCAAATCGGACTGATAATTCCTGAGATTACCTCGAACATACAAACAAACAAACAAACTTACAAATTTTACCTCTTTATAATATTAGTTTAGACAATTAGTTCTTAATGATAATATTTTTAATGTTTACAGTTGCTCCAGTCCGTCGATGAAGATCTGAGCATCACCGGCGAGCACAAAACGCCATCCAGACAAGTGAGTCATATTAAACCAGTTTCAAAAAAGGGTGGTTCTGTATTCGACCCGAATGTGAATTAATTACTTATAGATTTTCTCAATTATCTATCTTTTCCGACCATCACATGAATAACGATGAATATCTCTTTTTTCCACTTAACCCTGCACCACAAACAATTAAAAATCTCTTTTTCCAGATATCCCCGCACCATGAACAATGAAAAATCTTTCATCTTATCCCCGCATTCTAATCAATGAAAAATCACTTTTTCCTGGTATCTCCCCGCCATAAACAACGTAATATCTCATTTTCCACATATCCCCGCACCATGAACAATGAAAAATCTCTTTCATCATATCCCCGCACTTCAAACGTTAAAAAAACTCTTTTTCCTCATATCCCCGCACCTCAAACAATAAAAAAAAATCTTTTTCCACATATCCCCGCTCGCCAAACCAAAAAAAATCCCTTGTCCCTCATATCCCCGCACCATAAACAATAACATCTGCTATTTTCCAGATATCCCCTTAACAATAACAACATGTATTTCCAGATATCACCGAACCCGATGCCAGTATCCCCGGCTCCGAGGACGTCCTCCCTGGAGCCTCGCAACGGACACGCGTACGGACTAACAGACGAACAAGAGAGATTGCTTAAATAAATATATATAATACTAGCAGCGCCCCGCGGTTTACCCGCGTTGTGCCCGTTCCTGTGGGAATTTCGGGATAAAGTTTATCCCATGTGTTATTCTGATGTATAACCTATATTACTGTTAAGTTTCATCCAAATCCGTTCAGTAGTTTTTGCGTGAAAGAGTAACAAACATACATACATCCTCAGAAACTTCCGCATTTATAATATTAGAAGGATTATAGTAATAAATGTTCCCAGCAAGATTCCCCTAAGGAATATTTTCTGTTTGTTACCCGTTCCCGTGGGAATATCGGGATAAGAACATAATATTTATTGAAATAAAGTAAAAATCAAATAACTATGTAAAGGGAGTTAGTTACTATCCCCGCGGGATTACCTCTTTTGTACCCGTTCCTGTAGGAATTTCGGTATAAAAAATACCCGAAGATCTACAAAATGCCTTACATAATATATATATCGCTCTCATATATAACTTTCATATTATAACTTGAAGTAATATTATTAATTTAGATTGTAATGTATAAGAATCGAAATATTACAATACAGGGGCAGTTAATATAGAAACAATGGCCTGTAAAATATACAGGACACAGGCTTCTCTGGATATGTTAGTACTTACAAGGACAATATGTTAATTAAGAATATTTGGCCCATAAGATCTCAAAATGTATAGTCAAAAATATTTGTCATAAAGTTTTTCAAAACTGCATACATTTTTTATGCCGAAAATGTACGCCATTTTAATTTATTTGACATAAATTAAATTAAAAAACATTATTTTTTTAATAATAAAACTCTTTTTGTAATGTCAGGCTATAAGTACTTAATGAATGAACAAAAATATAAATATTGTAGATGATTAATGTACCTAATTTATTTATTTAATTTGTTTGAGGATGTTTCTTTGATTTTTAACCGATCCATGCATCATTGTATATCGGGTCATGCATGCATATGCAGCCTTAAATACGGCCATGCATGCTTTATAAAGAGTTCCATCTTACATAACTAAGGTTAGAAAATTCATAAGTATATTACAGCATATATTTCTAAAACCATGTATACTTGTAATTCTGTATCATTCTATATTGTGTAATATAGAGCCATGCACACAATTTTATAGATCCATGTATCTTGATAAACCCGTGTGTAAATCAAGCATACATAACCATATGTATATGGACATTAGATACATGCATAAAATATACGAACGAAACCGTATAGCCGTGTTTTCACTTACAGCCAAATTCCTAGATACTCTTTATCAAAACCACTCTGATAAAGTTTTTTGTCTCTTTCGCTCTTTAGCAAAAGTAGCGTATGTTAGAAAGGGACGAACAATTTGATAGCTAACATGCTTAGTATTGATTTTTATCTCACGTTTCGGCTCCTTTACAGGAACACCTCAGTCTTCTGTGAGCACGGTTCCTGTAAAGGAGCCGAATCGTCAGATAAATCATACAATAAAAGCGAAGTGGATCCGTAAACGTAGTTTCAATTCAAAATTAGTGATGTTCGCTTAAACAAATTTTCGCTCAGAATTCTAAGTGAAAGCGCGGCTCGTAACCCCACTGAAAGTACAATTAAAGTACATTGTAAAGTAATATAAACATCCTCAATGTGTTTGTTGTATTAATAGCATTTATATGATTTGTCTAGTTTAGAATATAAATGTTATGAAAGTAATATTAAGGTACAATCTGTTTTTATTGAAATGATAATAAATGCGATGCGCAGTATTTGATGCATTTTATTTAGTTAACTAGCTGTGCCCTGCGGTTTCACCTGCATTTATTCAGTCACTGCTTACCGATTAAACCTTCCCTGGACTACGACCATTTCAAAAACAAAATCAGCTAAATCGGTCCAGCCGTTCTCGAGTTTTAATGAAACTAAAGAACCCCGATTGATTGTTTTGTATAGATACTAGCAGCGCCCCGCGGTTTTACCCGCGTTGTGCCCGTTCCCGTGGGAATTTCGGGAATTTTTATACGTATAAACCTTCCTCTTGAATCTCTCTACTTGAAAAAACCGCATCCGTTGCGTGGTCTTAGAAGTTCTGTCAGCTATATACAGGAAAAGATTAAATGACATTGACATTGACACGAGAAGACTGATACTGTCAATGTCATGTTTGACAATTTCGCTGCGTTGTGATTGGTTGATTTTGAACTTCGCACAGCCCCCCTCCGCTTCAATGCAAACACATCCTTGTTCCATACATGTCAAAGATGTTTTTTGCACATATTTCATTGTTTAAAGAATATACCGAAATAAAACACGTTACATATTTCTCAACATTTATTATTTTGACTAGAGAATATTAAATAAATTATTGCTAACGTACATGCCTATATTGATTATATATTTAAGCGAAATTGTGCAGGAACAGGAGTTAAATCTTACTTCTATACGATCGAAAAATCTTAAGATTATTAAAAAATCTTTTCATATTAAATTTAATATCATGTTGAATCATTAACTTTTTACAACTTTCGCAATTTCCATAGCGTATTACTATGGATCTATCCAAAATTTGTTTTAGCAAGTCTTACTAATATTATAATAAGTATGTGAGGGTAGTTTCAATTCATCTTGTTCCGCCTGCCCTCATGTCACAGCGGTAACTCCAATGTCTTCAGTCCACTTGCGACCGCGAGACGTGCAACACACTCGTAACGTTGGAATATCAAAGTAAGTGTTTTTACTTGCTAAAACAGTATTTTTGCAGGGAAGTAATTCATAGTAATACGAGTTATTTTGCAGAATTTTGTGATTTTATAAAAAAGTAAAATTTGGTAATATCAAACACCTTTTTAATAAGTGTATATAATCAGTTAGTATGTCTTTATGTATCTTTGTGTAAATGTCTAATTATTATACCGATAAACAGTGGCGTGTATTTATGTGTATGTTTGTGTATATTTCTGCTTATTATACCTACCTTTCTTTAAACAGAAACCCCTAATATTCCAGTATTAGTCTATGGATATGTGTTACTATGTGTATTTGTGTGCGAATATATCTTTGTGTATGTGTGTTCTTTCATTATACCCCTACGACCTTACTCTAGTAATCTATGTAAGTTTGTATCTCTGTGTAAGATTGTGTATATTTGTGCCGGAATGTGTAAATGGGTGAGTTTCTGTATCTTTATCTGTGTACGATTGTGTATGTGTATCTATCTTTGTGTATGTATGTTTATATCTGTGCAAAATTGTGTATTTGTTTCTAAATCTATGTTTGATAGTGTATCTGTGTGTATATCTGAATACGATTGTGTATCTGTGTATGTACGAGTATATGGTTGTGTAAATGCATCTCTATATGTATGTGTTAGTGTATGAGTCTCTGTATCTGTGTATGACTGTGTATCAGTGTGTACATCTGTGTACGATTCTGTACCCGTCTGAAAGTCTGTATATGGTTGTGTATCAGTGTGTATGTCTATGTATGGTTGTGTATGAGTGTGTATGTCTGTGTATCTGTGTGTATACGCCGGCACGCGCCGGAGGGGCTCGCGCTATGGAGGCGTCATACTGCCTCCATACTCAGGGGATGCACCACGACCTGTAACGAAAAGCCTGTAAGTTGCAGGACAAGAGACGAGAACACTGGAGGTACAAGTACAGTGAGGACGATTAGGTTTAGTTTGAGACTAGCAGCGCCCCGCGGTTTTACCCGCGTTGTACCCGTTCCGGTGGGAATTTCGGGATTTTTTTTACATTAAAACCTTCCTCTTGAATCACTCTACCTATTACAAAAAACCGCATCAAAATCCGTTGCGTAATTTTAAAGATTTAAGCATACAGACAAACACACAGACAAAAATAGCGACTTTGTTTTATACTATGTAGTGATTTTTATCTGACGTTTCGGCCCCTTTACAGGAACCATGGTCACAGAAGACTGGAAAAGATAATAATGTAAAATAAAAGCGAAGTGTATCCGTAAACGTAGTTTCAATTCAAAATAAGTAGTGTTCGCTTGAACTTAAGAAACAAGCAAGCATTTTAGCTATGTAATTGTTTGTCCCTTTCCGACATACGCTATTTCTAAGGAGCAAAAGAGAGAACACTTTATATCAGTGTTTTAGTTAAAGATCTGACATCTGCGGTCAGATATTTTACGCAATCCTATTGGTATACTAGCTGCGCCCCGCGGTTTCACCCGCGTTGTACCCGTTCCCGCGGGAATTTCGGGATGAAAAATAGATGTTGTCCGATTCTCAGCCTATCCGATATGTACACAAAATTTCATGAGAATCGGTCGAGCCGTTTCAGAGGAGTTCAACCACGGTACCCGTTCCCGCGGGAATTTCGGGATGAAAAATAGACGTTGGCCGATTCTCAGACCTACTCAATATGCTCACAAAATTTCATGAGAATCGGTCGAGACGTTTCGGAGGAGTACGCGAACGAACACTGTGACACGAGAATTTTATATATAAGATAAGATATATATCAGCTTCTCCGCTCCGCCAGCTCGCTCTGCGTCAATGGACAGGCATCCTTAAGCAAGTGTGGTGATTACGACATCCTCCTCACTGTACTGATATCTGAGTGAGATGAGAGGCCTTTCTTTGCCCAGCAGGGGGTCAGTTCTACTTACCCCGGCCTCTGCCGCGGCCACGACCCCTGCCCCTCCCGCGGCCGCGTCATCTCCGTCCGTCCCCCAGTCCTACCATGTCTGCAATCATACGGTACCCACTAATTAATATATAACTCTTAAATAAATAAAATAAAAATTGTTTATTTGGGAACAAATGCATTTTTACAACTTTTGAAATTGATGATATACGCGATAGCGTGAGTTGTGTTGCGTATACCAATGCCCTCCTATATGTCTTAAATGACAAGTCCGTTGTCACAGTGGCAGTGAGAGCGCTTACAGTGTCGGGGATTGCGGGCTCGATTCAACGGAGTAACAATATGTGAAGACATAGTTGTTGACGACGTCTGAGTGTTAATTATATATTTTTATAGCAGCGTCCCGCTGTTTTAACCGCGTTGTATCCGTTCCCGTGGGAATTTCAGGATGAAAAGTAGCCTATAACCTTCTTAAGTTGAATGTGGCTATACATTACAAAAATAATTGTTCAAATCGGTTCCGTAGTTCCTGAGATTATCGCTTTCAACCGAACAAACAAACCCTGCAGCTTTATAATATTTGTATGGATTAGTAGGATTTGTGTTCATATAAAATACTAGCAGCGCCCCGCGGTTTTACCCGCGTTGTGCCCGTTCCCGTGGGAATTTCGGGATTTTTTTTACATAAAAACCTTCCTCTTGAATCACTCTACCTATTACAAAAAACCGCATCAAAATCCGTTGCGTAATTTTAAAGATTTAAGCATACAGACAGACAAACAGACAGACACGAAAAAGAGGCGACTTTATTTTATACTATGTAGTGATGTAGTAGTATCAGTGAGTTAGATTCCATAACACAAGCTTAGAGCTTACTTTGGGTCTAATTAACCGTGTGTGAATTTGTCCGGGTATATTCTTCTTCATCGAGTGGATGGTCAACCTGACCAATCCTGGTGTCAGAGTTATTGAGCCGCCACAGGCCTCTGACACGGCTCATGTAACGACTACTATACGTAGAGAGTAACCGGGACCGACGGCTTAACGTGCCCTCCGAAGCATTCGAACGTTACAGTACATCTTACCTATATTAGTAGCTGTCTTCTCGAGGTAGGCGAGCGGGCCCGGCAGCGCCGCGCTGTAGCCGCGGCCGCCCGCCAGGAACATGCCTTGAGCGAGGCTGTTCTGCATCTATACATGGAAAAGGGTATTCAAAAGTCTCCGACCGAAGCTTCGGCTTCGGCCAAAAAAAAACATCTTCGGTAAAACCTTCGGCTTCGGCCCAAAACCCGACCGAAGCCGAAGGTTTCGCCGAAGGTCAGAGCATCGTCGGAATTGAACGACCTGTTACGAAAGATGGAGCGAAAGGTTTTTTTAAATTTCTAAATCAACTTCTATATGAGACAGTCAACGGCCGAAGGTTGTGGCGATCGCAGATTAATCGGCTTCGGCCAAAAATCGACTTTCGGTCGGACACTATACCATGTTTCAAAATCCCAGATCATTTATGTAAACAAATGTGATACCAGTGCACAAAACCTGCACGAAAATCGTGCAGTTGTTAATTTCACGATTCCCGGTATTTATTTATCTTATAAAAATAAGGGGATAGCTATAGTTATTCAAACGATTATGCAGTATTGACTTTTAAACGATTGTTATTCTGAACAAAATTAAAATTATCAAAAGCTTTTTTTGTGCAGTTTATTTATGTATACTTGGAACACTACAGAGACGCAGAACATTTTTTAGAGTCGCCATTTTATTTTATCGTGGTTCGTATTTCGGACTCCAAAAAAGCGCTAAGTACACTATCTCATAGGTGGCGTGGAAACGTGTGCATTATTATGCATACGTTGGTCATAATTGACCATTACAACTTTTACAACTTTTTAAATCGTTATATCTCAAAAAGAGTGGTTCGTGGGAAAAAAGTATGAATACATTTTTTGTAGATAATTTTACTATCAACAATTTTGTCTCAGGTATTTTTATGATAAAACTTACCGTTTTGCTGAAAATCGTGAAAAACTCATTTTTTAAATCTTTTTCTTTTTAATTTACTGATAGTTTAATTATAAAATGTGAATTACTCAGATGCAGAACCTTAACTGAATATCTCTTCGGATAGTGAATAAATGTATGTAATGAACTTGCAGTGTTTTAATGTCCTAATTTCGAATAAAATATGTTTTGTTGTTGTACTAAATAATAAAAACAAGCCTTAAAAGTTCATACAGAAATATTTAATATTTTTTATAATTTTATAATATTATTATTTTTAAATGAAATTACCCGAAGGTTCGACACATCTGACCTTCGGGTAATTTAACATTGACAGTGACAAAATCTTGACATAACTTTGTTTACAAAAATTATCTGGGATTTTGGTACAGATTATAGTATTCAAACATTCATTTTTGACAGTCATTGCAATCAATGTCATGATGCATTCATCGTCATTAGTATCACCATAATTAAATAAGTCAAGTAGGTTAGTGGCCAACCGCCTCCGTGGTCTAGTGGTTTGAGCGCTCGGCTCACGGTCCGGAGGTTCCGGGTTCGATTCCCGGGAGGATATCTCACAAAAATCACTTTGTGACACTGTCCTCAGTTTGGTTAGGGCATTGCAGGCTGAATCACCTGATTGCCCGAAAAGTAAGATGATTCCGTGCTTCGGAGGGCACGTTAAGCCGTCGGTCCCGGTTACTTTCTACGGATAGTAGTCGTTACATGAGCCATGTCAGAGGCCTTTGGCGGCTCAATAACTCTGACACCAGGATTGGTCAGGGTGACCATCCACTCGATAAGAAGAAGTGGCCAACCTTGGTGTCAGTTTTTAGACCGCCTAAAGGCCTCCAACATGGTCTGACGATTGAAACAACCGGGACCGACTGCTTAACGTGCCCTCCGAAGCACGGTAGCGCTCAATGTAATGAGCTCACGCTTAGTCAAACTTCACTTAAAGATATCAGTACAGTAAAAATGTGATGTACAAAACTAACAAAAACAAAATAATATTTACCTTTAAATCTTCAAATTATAACAAAACTCTTGAAAAGCTGTAAAATAAAAAACTTTGCCAAAAAAAGGAAAATAAAACAAAATAATGAAATTAAATCTTTTTGTAATTAAAAGAAATGAAAATAATAAAGAATTACTTACAATATAAGATATACTAAGCTATAAACGTATACATTACTTATTTAGGTATAAGGGTCCCTTTTCACCAAAACAATTCTATACTATTTTATCTTAAAAAACTAGCAGCGCCCCGCGGTTTTACCCGCGTTGTGCCCGTTCCCGTGGGAATTTCGGGATAAAATGTAGCCTATAGCCTTCCTCGATAAATAGACTATCTAACAGTGAAAGAATTATTCAAATCGGTTCAGTAGTTTCTGAGATTAGCGCGTTTAAACAAACAAACAAACAAACAAACAAAACAAACTCTTCAGCTTTATAATATTAGTATAGATAACTGTCGGAGTTTAGGCCACCTCAAGGCCTCCACATGGTCAAGGCATCCTTTTATCCTTTTCTATCTTAATATGAGACTAATCGTATCTTATGTTGTGACAAGTTTAATTTAAACTTGGTAAAAGAGTGTCCTATCTTATCGTTTCTCGTGACACTTTATTCCCCGCTATCTTAACACGTGCCTCTCCTATCTTATCGTGTCTTATCCTCCGTTATCTTAAAACGTGACTCTATTATAGTCTTTTTTAAACTTACACGATTTGAACATATAGTTTAAACGTACTCACACGGGTTTTTTCGCGTTAGACAGTTAATAAAGCAAGTAATAACTTACTTTTTATTTCCCGAAAAGTAAGTTATTACTTGCTTTATTAACTGACTAACGCGAAAAAACCCGTGTGAGTACGTTTAAACTATGTGACTCTGTTATCTTATCCTGTCTTATATCTCTATCGTGACTATTTCTATCTCATCTCCTGGCCACGTTGGCGGGGTAAACGCATGTATAATCAGTGATTCTATTTTATTACGAGGCTCTCCTATCTTATTTTATCGTATCGTATTTTATCTCCTCGCCACGTTAGCGGGTTATGCGCTTAACAGTGATATATTTTACTAGCAGCGCCCCGCGGCTTTGCCCGCGTTAAGCCTGTTCCCGTAGGAATTTTCGAAAATCCTTTCTTAGTGTGCACTTACGTCACTTGAAGAACCTTCCTGCCAAATTTCATGTTTCTAGGTGTAGCGGTTGAGGCTGTGCGTTGATTATCAGTCAGTCAGTCAGGACTTTGAATTTTATATATTATTATTTTATTACAAGGCTCTTCAATCTGATCTTACCCCCCCTGATCTTAATACGTGACTCTATCGTGACTATCTCTATCTCTATCTTATCGTATCTTATCTCCTGGCCACGTTGGCGGGGTATGCGGGCGGGAGCGGGGGCCGGGGTACCTGTTGCTGCTGCAGCGCGGCTTGTTGTTGTAATGCAGCCTGTTGGGCGGCCGCTGCAGCCGCCATTTGTTGGGCCTTTGGGAAAAATTAGGTATTTCATTTGTGTTTTGGAATAGAGGTTTTAGGTGTTTAATACAACCAGTCAAGTGCGAGTCTGACTCGCAGACGAAGGGTTCCGTACCATTATCTATTAAAAATTATTAGTATCGAGCAACAAAAAGGTAAAAAAACTAAGTTTGTTGTATGGGATCCCTTGAATATTTGTTTTATTTTATTTTTAGTATTTGTTGTTATAGCGGCAATAGAAATACATCATCTGTGAAAATTTCAACTGTCTAGCTATCACCGTTCTTGAGATACAGCCTGGTGACAGACGGACGGACGGACAGCGAAGTCTCAGTAATAAGGTCCCGTTTTTACCCTTTGGGTACGGAACCCTAAAAAATGAAGGCGGAATAGTAATTAAAATGAATACTTTTTTAAAGTGAATACAATAGAACCTACCTGAACGCTTTGCTGTACAGTGCACGGCTGTTGTCTGGGCGAAGCAGCTTGCTGCATCGGCTGGGGCTGCTGTTGTTGACACTTGTTGTACACTGTGTGGCCCTATAAAAATCATTGACATTTGATACTTTAACTTTCTAACGCTTCGATCAACAATACCCAACTAGATGTCGGGTTGGCGCAAAAAATACGTCTCGGTGAATAACGCCTCATTTGAAAAGTGAGGCGTTATTCTCACTTATTTTATTCATAAGATTTGCTACTTTATTGCTAGGTATCATGGTTGTAATTAGGTTGAACTTCGAACTGTTTTAAAACTTTTTTTTCAGTTCGGTAGTAAACAAAATAAGCTGTCACCCGTCATCCACGCGGACAGTATTTAGCTTTGATTTTGTACGTGACCCGATATCTAGTTGTGTATTGTTGATCGAAGTTCTAACGCGAAAAATCCCGTGTGAGTACGTTTACTATCCGTAAACTTAATTTCAATTCCAACACCGCGCATCTTCTTCGCTACCTGTAAATCTGCCAACAAGTTCTGCCACTGCGTGATCTTGTCGTAATGTCTCCGTAAGAGCTCGTCTTTCCTCTGCAGTTCGCATTTCAGCTCATTATTGTCTTCTTTGACGAGGAGTTCAGGCTTCATAGCTGATAGGAGGAACCTGGTAAAGAGGTAAAATTTGTAAGTTTGTATGTTCGAGGTAATCTCAGGAATTATCAATCCAATTTGAATAATTCTTTTTGTAATAGATAGCCACATTCAACGGGAAGGTTATAGGCTATTTTTCATCCCGAAATTCCTACGGGAACGGGCACAACGCTGGGCGCTTGTTTGTTTTATTAATTGATTTTTTATACAAATTAACCTTCCTCTTGAATCACTATTTTAAAAAAACGCATCAAAATCCGTGCAGTAGTTTTAAAGATCTAAGCATACATAGGGACAGACAGACAGACAGACAGCGGAAAGCGACTTTGTATTATACTATGTAGTGAAAGTGAATACTATGTAGTGATGATGTACAGAATTGACCTCTTAACAGATTTATTATAAGTATTAGATACATAGATATGATCGTGTGAATATTGTATTACAACAGTCCCAATACCCACCTCTTCTGCAAGAAGAACGCCTCCATCTGGCGCGCCAGGTCGATGAACCGTTCCACCTCCACCTTCACCTCCTCCTTTTCGACACACGGAGACGCCTCCTGCTTGGTCAGCACGTTCAGACATGCCTACGAAGGTACAGCTGTTAAGTACTTTACTCACAAAATGATATGGTTTCAAAAATATTTGTGTAGGTAGTACCTATTTGTTACCAAAAATCTCCCTCGCTAACGAACCGTTGTCTAAAATTCTTTATCTACACTAATGTTGTAACATTCTACTTATGATTCCAATACTTGACTTATAATTACTACTGTAATTTTGGCTTTTGAAAACAGTTGGGTTATACGTGAAAACTTCGTCGAAACTACATACACAAAACTCTTTGGTAAGATCTCGCTCGCTCCTGATTGGCCCTACGCGCAGCTGCGCTCTCATTGGTTAGATTTTAATGGCGGCAAGTTCACTGTGACAATACACGTACCTACGCGTGAATTTAATGTTTCGCAATGTGTTTTGTTTTTAAAATTTTGTTTGATTAATTGCATTAAATAGTGAAGATAAAGTAGTGTATGCAACTGCATGTAACACGGGTATTAAAACACTCGTTACTATTATGAAACTCGCTGCGCTCGTTTCATAAACTCACACTCGTGTTTTAATACCCTTCTTTATATGACGTTGCATAAACTACTATTTTTTTATCTAACCTATACTGTCCCACTGGTGGGCAAAGGTCTCCCCCAAACAGTGCCAACCATCATTATCTTTCGCCTTCTCCCACCAATCTCTATCGAAAGTGACAAGATCGTCCCGCCAACGCTTCCTCGGCCCCCGACGTCGCCCTCCTTAGGGGACCCACAGCGTTGTGATGTGGGCCCATTTCTCAGAGTTCATGCGGCTCACGTGGCCGGCCCAGTCCCATATAAGTCGGGCGGTCTTTTGTGATGACACAAGTACTTGTGCATTTGTTCTCTCAAATCTCCCACGTTTATCAACCGACTCTTAAAATTCTTCTCAGCACCACCCAGCGGTTTTACCCGCGTTGTGCCCGTTCCCGTGGGAATATCGGGAATTTTTATACTTATAAACCTTCCTCTTGAATCACTCCATCTATTAAAAAAACTGCATCAAAATCCGTTGCGTAGTTTTAAAGATCTAAGCATACATAGGGACAGACAGCGGAAAGCGACTTTGTTTTATACTATGCAGTGACTCGTGGTATATAGATGAATCGTAGTATAAAATAAATAAAACAATAAACTTCATATTTCCATACATTTAATTCTCAACCACATAACAGCATAGTGATGTAGCCCGCTTAACATAGCTATACATTTAATAAGAATCATCTATATAAATTTAATTATAATTTATTTATACAAACGTAAAATACAATGTTATTTTAATAAAATCAGTCGATAACTAAGAACATAGGAATTAATTACTTATTTTAGAGATATTTAAAATAAAGGTGGAAAATAAGCGAGCGTTTTCATTCAAGCTGTGCGGTGGTCAACTGACCATTACAGGGCCGCGCCGACCCCCGGCAGCGCCTGTGTGCGGAACCTATGAAGCGCCTCTTTTTTAACGAATCTTCATAAAAAACGAATTTAAATTTTTAACTAATATTTTTAATTGTTAATTTTGACTGAAATAAATGTTCGCCAGTTTTACAGTCTCTCTTTAAACTTAAGAGCTGGGCTCTTGTCGATGGAGTTTTTTCCACTTTTCTCTATCATCTGTCATTCTCTTCAGCTGCTTGGTCAGTGACCAATCACAACACGCGTTGTAACGTCGATTCGTTGTTTGACAATCGCAATGCGCTTTGATTGGGAATCGGACTCCGCTCCGCTCCAATGAAACGCACGCTAAAGGTCTGCGCACATTATAACAACTCCACGCCAACGCGGCAGCAACTCTACTCACACTCTCGATGAGTAGTCAACTAGTTGATCCACCCCATGGTCACTAGTGGACAATGCGTTGTCAACGAGTGGACAACGCGGTGTCAACGAGTGGGTAATGCGTATTCAACAGACAACTCGTCTAACCTCAGTTTACTCAGAATTTTTAATATATATTTTATTGTTTCTTACGAAAGCTAAAATTCAAACCATCATAACTGATGTTTCAATCAAAGACAATTTCTTCTATTGAGGAATAGGGTTCAGTGATGGGTTAAGAAAGGAAGCAATCACCAAACCCTTTTCCTCTTCAGAAGGAATGGTCTTCGGATGGAAAGTCGATACATTTGTCCACATTTTAACTTTTCTAAGACAAAATAGAGTATAATTTTTAATATAATATAATCTTTCTTAAGTAAAAAACAACATATTATTTAAGTAGCGTAGCGGCAAAAAAATATATTGGATTTCAGATTACAAAATAAATCTAGATTTTTAGTAGCTAAAATAAACAAATTTATGGACAAAAAAACACACAATAATATTTAAACTAAATTCTTATTAAATAAACGCATTTTTGAACTATCAAGGGCTTGGTACAATAATTTTTACAATCAGCGATATTGCATTTATTAAATCGCAGTTTGGACATACGAAACAAAACTCACGGATGATAAAATAAGCTTATTTAAATCGCTTATTGTAAAAATAACACATTTGATCAACATTTTATAATCGGTAACTTAAAACCTACAGCCAGCGACGAAATAAATAAAATTAAACCAAATCTTATATTAATTACTCTTATTTTTCGACCTTACTATATCTATTTTTAATGCAATCTTCACTCTTTGTCCCTGACTGTATAGTCTGCTCAGAAAGATACAGATGGTTATTAAGCCGGTTATACACTAGAGGCAGCCTAGGGTCACGGGCTGCCTAGCCCCAAAGCCGCGCGAGTGGACGCTGCCTAACGCGAGCACTGCCACGATACGATTTATATTTGGCAGGGATGTTATGAAGCTCCGTAACCGTAACCGAAACTATCAGATATCCGATAAAAAAAATATCCGTAACCGTAACCGAATCCGAAATAAAAGTTTCGGATAGTATCGGATAGGGACGGAGCAGAGATCTATTTTATTAGCTACTAGCAGCGCCCCGCGGTTTTACCCGCGTTGTGCCCGTTCCCGTAGGAAATCCGGGATAAAATGTAGCCTATAGCCTTCCTCGATAAATAGACTATCTAACAGTGAAAGAATTATTCAAATCGGTTCAGTAGTTTCTGAGATTAGCGCGTTTAAACAAACAAACAAACAAACAAACAAACAAACAAACAAACAAAACAAACTCTTCAGCTTTATAATATTAGTATAGATTTGTTTACTTTAATTTGGAAATTCCTTTAAAATCTAACATCTGTAACCGAAATTTTCCGAAACTAACGGATAATCCGAATCCTTGTCCGGTATAATAATCATTCCTATATCCGCAACCAATCCGTATCCGTAATTTCATATCCATAACATCCCTAATATTTGGTACTTGTTATAGGCAGTTTATTTAAACTTGAGGCAGCTTAACCCAACTAAGGCTGCCTAGAGGATACTCAGCTCAAAGTGTCAGCCAAACAAATTCAATTTAATAAGGCTTTATGACATTACGTACTCAAACAGTAGTTCTTTTCCGAGCAGACTGTATCTAAATAACAACTATATATTTATTATAAGTGAAAATATTTACAAATTGCGATTTTTATAACTAAATATAATTTCAACTTATCAGAAAAGATTGCTTAATAAATCAATACGCATTATGGTGCCTTACCACCGAAAGGCTGTGCAATGCTACGTCCAATTTGAACATAGCAACGTGAAACGTTAAGCCATCGGCTAGTAATTTAAAAATTAACTTAAAATTTATTTTGACTAAAAAATATTGCGGGCTGAAATGAGTGAAAGAAAGTTACATAAGTAAATATAAGGCAGCGTCTTCAATAGATTGCGAGGCAGCAGAGCAACCATTTTACTAATCGTTTTCTGAAATATGCGACGATGAATAGGTAGCAGAAATTTTTTCACCCAAAAAACTATTAATCGAGAATGTATGGGTGTTAATTTTTTACACAAAATCGATTAAACTTATCTGAATGAAAATTGTGACAAAATGCTTGAATAACCCATAAGCCTGCTTTTGTCGCGAACAGGTTTAAGAAAGAAATCACTAACCTTTTTTCTGCTATAGAAGATATTATCTTTGGTTGAAAATTCGGCCATATTGTACACAAATTACCCGTATAGATTGGACCAAATAGGCATACTGTGAAATAGGTGTATGTGCTCTCGCCAGATAAGACTGAGGTCCAATTCAATTCCCAAGTCAAGCGAATACATGTCTCCTACTTTTCAAACATGGCTCGGGTTTGAGATCACCAACCCGCATTGCAAGCGTGGTGATTACGACATCCTCACTGTACTGATATCTGAGGTGAGATGAGAGGTTGACCAGCAGTAGGACTTTACAGGGACATTTTACTTTATACTTTTTATATTTTCGGTTTTCTGCTGTTCTGCTGCATCACATACTTTTGGAAACGCATACTAAGACTAGGAATTTTACAATTAACTTAGATTTTAGTTAAAGTTTAGAATCCAAGACTTTACTTTCTCTAACACATAATATAGGAACGAATGAAACGGTGTAGGCCCATCTCGTAGCCAGATTTGGTAGCTAGCTTCCAAATGGGAGAAATAATCCCGATTCGAAGCTGGCTACGAAATAGGAATTCGAAAGTCAAAGATTTAGGATTTTAACTAGTAAAAAAAAAATAACCCTAACCTACCGAATAGATCGTTCCCAATTAGTAGCTAGCTACAAGATGGGAAAACACTTTTCTCATTTCGTAGCTAGCTACCAAATCTGGCTACGAGATGGGCCTAAACTAATGAAACGCCTGAAAAATCATTATAAGTAATTTTGTATGGTGATGTTGCTGTAAAAATATAAATATATTTTCTTTAAACATTCATTTTACTATCTATATAGCCAGAGTAATAGCACACGGTGCCAGCCATTCTTTCATTCATTTCAGGTCTGTGGCCAACCCTGGTGTCGGAGTTTTTTGACCGATTAAATGTCTCCGACACGGCCTAATGATTTAAACATCCGGGACCGGCTGATTAACGTGCCTTCCGAAGCACAGTGCCGAAGGCAGTATAGCTACGATGTAATAAGCATAATTGCGACTGCAGAACATATCCGAAGCATGGAGCCACGACGGAGGCAGTATATCTGCTGCACCACATATTAATTCGGAAGTCTATGAATTAAATTTTTTTCTGAAAATTTTGAATTTGTTACCTCTCGTACAAAATGGCGCCGTGTGTTATTCCCCTTTATCGTGCTGTTGTTTATGTTGATGTTGAAACACAAAATCGGCCGTTTCCCAAATCGGTGGTATATTCGGATCTAGACTTCAATTTAGGATGCAAAATTGTAGTGGATATTTTAAAAGTAACAGCAGTGAACTAAGAAACTCTCTCAGAACGAATTACTTTAACAGACTGTCAATTAAGTTATGAATCAACGTTTTGTATTCAACAGACATTTAACAGCGTACATAATCGTTAACTTTATAACGAACGTAAGAATAACCAACCGTTTGCAGTAACTTGCTCTTAAGGCTGCCTGTCCATTGATGCGGAGCGAGGCTGCGGAACGGAGAAACGGAGAAATATTAACTATTGCATAAAATCTCCCTATTGGTTAAATCTCCGGTCAGATATTTTATGCAATCCTATTGGTTAAATCTCCGGTCAGATATTTTATGCAATCCTATTGGTTAAATATCCGGTCAGATATTTTATGCAATCCTATTGGTTAAATCGCCGGTCAGATATTTTATGCAATCCTATTGGTTAAATCGCCGGTCAGATATTTTATGCAATCCTATTGGTTAAATCGCCGGTCAGATATTTTATGCAATCCTATTGGTTAAATCTCCGGTCAGATATTTTATGCAATCCTATTGGTTAAATCGCCGGTCAGATATTTTATGCAATCCTATTGGTTAAATCGCCGGTCAGATATTTTATGCAATCCTATTGGTTAAATCGCCGGTCAGATATTTTATGCAATCCTATTGGTTAAATCGCCGGTCAGATATTTTATGCAATCCTATTGGTTAAATCGCCGGTCAGATATTTTATGCAAACTTATTGGTTAATATTTCTCCGTTTCTCCGCTCCGTAGCCTCGCTCCGGTTCAATAGACAGGCACCCTAAAACTCGTATCAAAAGCTCTTATTTGCGGTTACCGTCCTTAAGTTTGGGAATAGAAGCTTACAGTTGATAATTAAAATATTCGTGTTGCTGTTGTTTAAAGAGCGTTGTAAGACACAGCAGGCTTATATCAGACAGGGAGTGTTCATGTGTTCAAGCGGTCTGCGTGCTCACAATATCTCCTGAGGGATTCTATACTAATAATAGCTGACCCGGGAAACGTTGTTTTGCCATATAAAAATGAAGGGGTGGACCACCCTAATCACTATCAATTGAGATGTAAGCTATCCTATCTTTCAAGTTGGATCAAATTGCACGTGGTGTGCAAATCAAATTTAAAATCGGTTCAGTAGTTCAGGAGTCCATCGCGGTCAAACAATGTGATAGTTAATTTTTATGTAAGGACTAGCAGCGCGCCGCGGTATTACTCGCGTTGTACACTTTCCCGTGGGAATTTCGGGATAAAAATAGCCTATAACCTTCCCGTTGAATGAGGCCATCTATTACAAAAAGAATTATTCAAATCGGACTGATAATTCCTGAGATTACCTCGAACATACAAACAAACAAATTAGAAAATTTTACCTTTATATTATTAGTATTAGTAGGTATAGAAAATACGTTAGTTACGTTGCGCTAATCTTTGAAACTAGTCTGATTCGAATAATTCTTTTTGTATTCGGTAGGCACATACAAGAGAAGGGATATAGCTTACTTTTTATACCGAAATTACTACAGTAACTCGGGTAAAGCCGCGGGCCAAAGCTAGTGTGCTATCCTACTAATATTATAAATGCGAAAGTTTGTGAGGATGGATGTATGTATGGATGTATGTTTGTTGCTCTTTCACGCAAAAACTACTGAATGGATTTGGATGAAATTTTACAGTAATATAGGTTACACATCAGAATAACACATGGGATACATTTTATCCCGTTATTCCTGCGGGAACGGGTAAAACGTGGGTGAAACCGTCGGGTGCAGCTAGTAGTATATATGTCTGTAGTGTTTATCCTTTTCGAGTAGATTAGTGGCCAACCCTGGTATCGGGAGTTTGTAGACCGCGTAAAGGCCTCGGGTATGGTCTAACGAATGTAATGTAATTCAACACATAGCTGACTTTATGAACGCATGAAAACTCTGCCTGATAGAAGCCTTAAAATAAATTTAAAACAATCTTCAACATCTAAAATCTGTATTTATTGTCAAATACATATTCATTGCAAATCAAATAGAAAAAAAGGTTCACTACAATAAAACAGAATATTTATTTAGATTCATACTAGCGAAGTCTCAGCAAGTTCAATTCAATTCAGTTGGAACGAAGTCCCTTATCGCGCGTTGCGAAAGGGGGCTACACGAAAAGTTGTAACGACACTTTTTGCGTTAGAGAGAGACAGACAGAGAAACATGCACCGCGCGGCGTGCGCATGTCTCTGTTTCTTCATGTTTCTCTCACGGCGTTTTCTCTGTCTGTCTCTCTCTCTCTCTTTTATAGAAAGCAAGCCAGATATTTTCGTTATGTCTTTCTATTTCGCATTGAACTTCGTTCCATCCGGGTGTCCCTTGACACCTCTCAAATATTTTTTTGTTATTGGCTTCTGCTGACCTTTCGTCGCAATTCCGCCAGTGTCAGTGTTCCCGGTAGAAAAAAACACGATGAGTCAAACATTTTCTGTATTTGTTTAAATTGTTCTAAATAATCTTGTAAGTACTTTAATTGTGCTACTTATAATTGAAATTTTACGTTTTTAACCGACTTCAGAAAAGGAAGTTTCTCAATTCGACCGTCGAATTGTCGACCGTCGTATATATGCTGTTCTTTTTACGTAATTCTGAAGAGATTAATTTATCGAGTTTAATCGAAATTAAAGAAAAATATTTGACTAATGGAATAATCAATGTATTTGCCTATTTTTTCTGAAAACTTTTACTTTAATTGGTCTAAAAATCAAAAGACTAGCGCATCGGTGCATATTCCCACCAGTTTCGAGGCATTCTGTTTTCATAAGGGTGAATTTCGCTTGTTATTTATCAAATTGATACCTTGCTTCGACGGTATGCTAGTATGCATTGACTCTTAGTAAACACAGAGTTATAGCTAGCTAATCCTATGGCGAAATCAGTTAGATTTAAAATATAATTTACCTATATTCAGCGAGCTGAAATAAAGCTTAACAAAGGGCAGTTTTCTAGCAGAAATATTAGTTCGCTTCCGCACATTTCCGGTGGAAAACTGCTCTAAAATTTAACTTAAATATTTCTAAATATGGTTTTTTGGGTACAACTTTTGTAATTGCGGAATTGTTATATAAATACTGTCGTAATTAATTACATTAAACATCTCCAAAGGGCCTTTACGAGTTGGATCTGTATCCCCTCGCATGCCTCTCAAAAAGACCGGGCTTGTCCCGTGACTCCGAGGAGAAACACTATAATAATAGTCAGGTTACACATGGGTAGACCTAAAAGTAATCTATTAGATAACATAAATATTGTATTTTTCTTTTAAATATTCTAATTATGTATATTTTAGTACATTTTTACTGACTGTATCTTCAGTGAGTGTGATAGAGAACTCTTTACTATTTCCGTGTAATAAAAATAACTACGAATTTCAGAGCTTAACACACCAAAAGTTATCTTGACAATATTTTATTCTATGACCAAGACTATCAATTACAAATGCCGTCCCAAATCTTTAAATAATCTTTTTCCTTAATTAAAATACTGTATTATTTATAACCGTACTGCCATGGGGATGGATATTGACTTCT